>OX336389.2:1406732877-1407932877 GCA_946902985.2 Meconema thalassinum
ATGATGCCGGTTTTCTTACAGGGTGGTCTGCCTGAAAACTCTTCTGTTTAAGTATCTTTCTGAGATGTGATCGGCTTCGAATATCGCTTTTCATTATCTTCACTTCTTGGATATCCTTGTTAACTACTGTTAGTGACGGTGTCTAGCTCTTTCTATTCCCCCAGTAGTTGAGAAGCCGGTTGGTTAGTCTTGTTGGGTTCATCCATGAGACATGTCCGTAGAAAGCCAGACGTCTCTTCCTGGCCACATCTGTGATTTTCTCAGTATATTTATATAGCTCCTGATTTGGTGTTCTTCTGTACTCGTCATCTATTTATTAGTTTATTACATGAAATTAGTTTTCTGGGAATATCTCAGAAACGTAGTTTTAGAGCCTTAAAACGTAGTAGCCTCCGAGCCACCGAGGGGCTGAAAATGAGTTTTGTCTCGTCCTTGTACGTCATAATATAATAATAATCATAATAATAATCATAATAATAATTTATTAATATAGGGATAGCGACATAATAGACTTTAGTACCACACCCGCCCGTGTAAATCACGTGAAAAAATTCAAGAGTACTCCTTGACCCCCTTAAGCGCTTTATATACGTATTGATGAATTTTACAGCTTAAGTTGGTTCCGTGATAACCTTATAACGTTCACAGTAATGTAATAAATGGAATGACATTGCGTCTTACAGAAATAGATGGACTTCAGAGAATGTGTTGCCGTGGTTACCGGCTTCCATTCATTCAATAGCTTAATAAATGAAATTAGTTTTCTGGGTATATCTCAAAACCTGTTGGTTTTAGGACCTTAAAATGTGGTTTTTGGGGCCCGTAGGGCTCCCGAGTTTTGTTTCTCACATTGAGACGCTTATAATGAGCTTTGTCTCGTCATTCTACGCCCATTTCATCATGCATTTTAAGGGGATAGACCCTCTTTTATCTGAGGTTATGGAGAAGAGTTACATCAATGATTACTTTTGTGCCTCTGATGAACATCTGTACCAAATTTTACGTTGATCCACTCAGCCGTTCTCGAGTGATACGCGTGCAAAGTTGTACACAGACAGACAAACAGACAGACAGACAGACAGACAGACAGACAAAAAAATTGTTTTTGCGCGCAACCGTCATAAACCAGTCTGAAACGCGTTAATAACTCGAACTTCCGTGGAAATTCAGAAAAAAACAGACAAATTTTCATTTGTATATATAGAGAGATAACTTGTCAAACTATCCCTCTCCAGCACTCGTGAAATTTAACACAGCCCATTATAATGATCATTATTTTCCAATTCGCTTCTTACATAATCAATACTAATATAATAAAGCTGAAGAGTTTGTGTGTTTGTGAGTTTGCGTGTTTGTGTGTGTGTTAAAACGCGCTAATCTCTGAAACTACCAGTCCGATTCGATTTTTTTATAAGATAGCCAGATTCAAGATGAGGAGTTTAGGCTATGTATAATTAGGCTACACCTCTCAGGTAATATTAAAGATTGAATTTGTTCAGTAAGTCGGAACAACAAGCGCTACCGAACAGATTTATCCACATGCGCTGGCGTTATGGTTAGTGATACATACACCTTTTCACCGATCTGAACCAAAATTTGTATACTTACCCTTTGGAACCCTGCGAGTAACACTGTCTACGTGAAATTTATGACAGACCAGTCCTTTCCCTGCATTTAGGCCCTTTGGCACAAATCTACACCTTTTCACCGATCTGAACTAAAATATGTACACTTACCCTTTGGAACCCTGCGAGTAACACAGTCTGCATGAAATTTCGGACAGACCACTCCATTCCCTGCATTTAGGCCCTTTGGCACAAATCTACACCGTTTCACCGATCTGAAACAAAATGTGTATACTTACCCTTTGGAACCCTGCGAGTAACATTGCCTAAATGAAATTTATGACAGACCAGTCCATCCCTGCATTTAGGCCCTTTGGCACAAATCTACACCTTTTCACCAATCTGAACCAAAATGTGTCTACCTACCCTTTGGAACCCTGCGAGTAACACTGTTTACATGACATTTCGGACAGACCACTCCATTCCCTGCATTTAGGCCCTTTGGCACAAATCTACACCTTTTCACCGATCTGAACCAAAATTTGTATGCTTACACTTTGGAACCCTGCGAGTAACACAGTCTGCATGAAATTTCGGACAGACCACTCCATTCCCTGCATTTAGGAACTTTGGCACAAATCTACACCATTTCACCGTTCTGAACCAAAATTTGTATAGGCCTCCTTACCCTTTGGAACACTGCGAGTAACACTGTTCACATAAAATTTTGGACAGACCACTCCATTTCCTGTAATTAGGCCCTTTGGCCCAAATATACACCGTTTCACCGATCTGAGCCACATTTTGTATACTTACCCTTTGGAACCCTGCGGGTGACACTGTCCACTTTCACTATATTCCCTGCATTTAGGCCCTTTATCACAAATCTACACCGATTCTCCTAATTGCACCAAATTTTACATACACTTTTAAGCCCTGCTGGTAACACTGTCCACTTGATATTTTGGATAACGCTCTCCATTCCCTACATTAAGAATAACATACAAAATGAAGTTGAAAACCGCGTATTACGGCTCTAGAACCATTCATGTCCGTAGTAGTGTAACTGTGAGAGTATTTTAATAAGTCTATTGTTGACGAGCAGTTCTGGCTGCATCACGTCACCCCTGCCAGTGTTCTGGTGTAGAATTGCGAAAATGGTTGCATCTTGCGCTGTTTATAAGTTGCAGTCACGGAGAGTAATTAAAGCAAAAAGATTTCGTAGGCCCCATAAAACAGTTCTCATCCTGAAAATATTATGCCTCTGTATAAGTGCTATGGTGTTGGTGCAGTAGGCGACACCATTGGTCTCTACATTTCTAACAGCCAATGAGATATAGGCCCTAGGCGGTGACTTTTATTACACTTACTCCTCTTTTTAATAATGTATTTAAATTTGTTTGTAAATTATGTGTGTCAGTGCTGAAGTTAGTAAATAGCTGTTTCCCTATTCATAAAAAAATCCACAGCCTGCTTCCAGTCTCCGACCGGGTCAGGAATGGAATGAATGAAGCCCCCATCTAGCGGCGAGGATATGAACTGTGCCGGCTGCCGAGGCCTGGCGCACTCCTCTGGGGCAATGATTAAATGAATGACAGATGAAATGAAATGATAGTGGAGAGTGTTGCTGGAATGAAATTTTGACAGGGAAAACCGGAGTACCCGGAGAAAAACCTGTCTGCCTCCGTTTTGTCCAGCACAGATCTCACATGGAGTGACTGGGATTTGAACCACGGACCCAGCGGTGAGAGGCCAGCGTGCTGCCGCCTAAGCCACGGAGGCTCTCGTTTCCCTATTCATAATTATCATTATTATCATTACGGTAAAATGACCTGAATGTTACGTCCATTATACTGTACCCCACTACAACCACCACCACGAAAATGTATATTATTTAATTTTTTTTCTGTCAGTGTAAGTATCATGTGCCAGATCTGTAGTAGTATTCATTATCATCCATAAAACAAATAAATCCACCGGGCGAAGCCGGGCACTACTGCTAGTTAATTATATAATAATCTCTACTTAGTATAAAACAAAGTCCCCGAATCTTGGATGTTGCGGGTAAACTCGAGAACCACTGGATGGATTTTTGATGCGGTTTTCACCATTCTGTAAAGGATATCTCGAGGATGATTTCTGTGGAAAATGATTTATTTATGATCAAAGGAAGCCGAGCAGTAACAATTTCAGTGGAAAGGTCGAAAGAAAAACTTAGCGTCCGAGCACTCAGTAAGCTTACGCTGGGCAAACTGTTAAAAATATCTAAATACTATGAGTGTAAGAATTGTTCAGCATGAAAAGTTCTACAAAAATGTCAGCGAGAGCATATGTCTATCTTCAATACATCGCCCACTACGTTTTAATTTCTTCCAACCGTGTCTATTCAACTACTGAGGCGACAGTTTACGAGCTAGCTAAGGGCGAGTCTATCATCTCTGTTACAGCCTAGCGAGCGGGAGAACCCATTGCCCCAGATACAGCCAGCAGCAAACCGTTGAATCATGTTGAGTTAAGATTTCTGTGAAGGGTGGTTGTGTTTGGAGTTTCCTTGGAAGTGCAACTCGGGTTTCCTTCATTTCGCCTGTGAAACACAGTCAAGTTAAGATTGGATGGAAGGGGGATTATATTATATTGAATTATAGTCTACTGATTGGCGTATAATCTCTACTTAGTATAAAACAAAGTCCCCGATTCTTGGAAGTCACGGGTAATCTCGAGAACCTCTGAATGCATTTTTATGCGGTTTTCACCATTCTGTAAAGGATATCTCGAAGAAGGTTTCTGTAGAAAATAATTTATTTATGACTAAAGAAAGTCAAGCACTAACGATTTCAGTGAAAAGGTCGGAAAAAACTAGCGTCCGAGCTCTTTGTAAGCTTACGCTGGGCAAGCCGTTAAAAATATCTAAATACTATGAGTGTAAGAATTGTTCAGCATGAAAATTTCTACGCAATAGCCCGGGAGAGCGTATCTCTATCTTCAATACATCACCTCCTATATTTTTTTTTACGTTTTCATTTCTTCCAACAATCTCCATTCAGTTATTGAGGCGACAGTTTACGATATAGATAGGGGCGAGTCTATCACCCCAGTTACAGCTTAGCTAGCGGACGAGCTTATTGCCCCAAATACAGCCAGCAGCAAACTGTTGAGTCGTGTTAAATTAAATCTTTAGAGAAGAGTGGTTGTGTTTGGAGTTTCCCTGGAAGTGCAACTCGGCTCTTCTTCATTTCGCCTGTGAACTTTTCGTTCCGCAAAATTCACAATCAAGTTAAGATTGGACGGAAGGGGGATTTGTGTTACATGCACCTCGCCATTCTTAAATTACGTCTGACAAGAATTCGTTGCACATGCATCTCCATGACCTCCAGACAGTGATTTTAACCCATCATGCCGAGACGTAAAACGGATATTGGTCGTTGTTCATTGACATTGGAAAAAAGGCGCTTATCACGTAATGGATTCATAACTGTTCCCGGGCGAAGCCGGGTCGGGTTGCTAGTTATATTATAATTTTATCTCCGTCTATCAAACTGAGGAGGTTGCGTTCATGCGAAGAAGGTTGCCTACGGCATTCCCTTTAAATTGAAACATACTGTACATTATCACGCGAGTACAGTTCGCTTCTCTCCTTGTGACTTATCCACAGTTTCTAAAATACGGGTTCAGTACAAAGGCATCGTTGGTCTTCATCCCCGCGTACTTCGGTGCATAATATGAAGTTTGTATTGTAACATTTGGTACTGTGGAATCTGGCGCTTCTGATAACGTTGGTCTAAGTTTTGTATGACAGCCCGCAGTTACAATCTAAGCATTTTTCTTCAGTGACTATGGGAAACACGGGTAACCACACTCATAATGGCCCTTATCAGTAACAGGACTTGAACCTTGGATCTTCGAGCGTGCAGTTCAGTAATCGCTCTGATGCTACGGAGGTGTGTTATTATTATTATTATTATTATTATTATTATTATTATTATTATTATTATTATTATTATTATTATTATTATTATTATTATTATTATTATTATAAGAGCTGTGAGAACTTTTTGTCCCCGTAGCAAAGTAGGGATGTAATGTAAGATGCTCAACCCAAGCAGTGGTCTGGGCAAGGTGTGCCAAGTACCCGCTGAAGAACCTGACTTGGTGCATCGAGGCGAAACCCCGCTACCAAAACGGCAAAAAATTTAAAGGATTGCTGGAGTAATGAGCGTAAAAGCCAATATATCATCATTATTATTATTATTAGGTTAGTTCTAGGGCAGATTTTGTGTAGAATTAATGAATATTGTTGCTCACGATCTCATCCTTATCGTGATGTTCTGTTGAGTAGCACGTGGCTATTTGTGAAAAAGGCCATTAATCACTATAAATAAATAAAACCTGTTTACAGAACGCCTCTACCTCGTTGCATAGAGGCTAGCACTCTTGGCTGCCACCACGGAGGTCCGGGTTCGATTCCCGGTTTGCCAAAAATTAATTCTGGTCTGAGGGCTGGAACGGGGTACACTCAGCCTCGTGAGACAAAACTGAGAAGAGGTGGGTTTGATTCGTGTCTCACCCATCTTGAAAGTTTCCCATTTCTACTCCCGGCAAATGCCGGGATGGTACCTAACTTGAGACCATGGCCGCTTCCCTCCAAAATCCTACCTCAATTGCAAATACTCACACTAGTACAGACACCACAGTAACACAGGATTTCAGACAAATTCTAAACACACCCAAGTGCATGGGGCTACATGACCATGATGTCACAGAGCCCCTAAAAGAATGAACAACAACAATCATCCACATAACATCTGATGATCCCTCTCATTGGGGAGTATTCTCTGAATCCTGGAAACACGTCCCACCCTTTTTCTTTTATAGTAGGGACTGTATTGTAATCCATATCAGAAGCTCTCGTTAAGAACACGATAACGATCCTAGTTCATTACCTTGCAGAACCTCTGTTCGGTCTATGGCGTATGATCGTGCCATCAGGTGGGGATACAACAATATGTTAGAAAACTTCATAGTATGGCGACACTCCAGCACCCTCCAGACACAAAGGATCTAACAGTCGACGTTTCCTACCATCTCATCAGATGTATATTCTCTAAGAGAAAATAAGGAATGCGCCAGAACGTGTTTCTTGTGAGAGTGTAATAATATACGTTTAATGTAACATTAAACTACTGTGGTTTTGGAGACGGCAGGGTGCCATAAGATCTTCCTGGATGGGATCATGTTAGTATATACTGAAATGAGGCTGTCGTATTTAACACCATTAAATGGCATCGTACCTAGCCGGGTTGAACCCACATTCTTCGATTTTGAAAGTCCAGCACTCAACTATCAGTTCTGTTTGTCCTCAAACGTCCATTATCTTAACAGGAATGGCTGAAGAAAACTTGACATTCCCTGCAACTTGACATGAGTTAAAACTGTCTTCTTGCAAAACTACAGTATTTCTTCGCAGGCTACTGGCAAAAGAATCCTTAACTTATTCATATATTTGACATAAATACCTTTAATTTTTGCTTCAGGTCTATGGCAGAATAGCTCCAACCAGCATAATGTTGTGACCTCTGAACTCATAATTCAAAATATATACACAGAAAAGGTGACGGGAGTAAGTATTGCTCCCCTGCAGTCCTTACTTGTTTAACACACCGGAATTGAATCGCTATTGAATTGCATTGGAAATTTTCATTTATCATCATAGACCACGAATAAACAGTACCCTTTCAAGAATATCCCGCAACTTCAAGTTACTTTCTTACTGTAGATTTACACCACGAAGCTAAGAGAAGAATTCTACTCAGTATATCAGTGTGTGGCTTTTTAAAGTGTCTGTGTGGGGGAATGTTGCAGGAACGATTAACGGTCCACCGCCTTTAATCCTTATGATAATTACAAGTTATAAAAGAAAAAAGTGTGGAGGAACTCGGGAACCGTAAGACACTAATGACCCCATGTGTCATCGCTAATGAACTTTTTAAAATCTCTTGAAAATCCTCAACTTGCTTTATATATGCAAGTTTTTCTCATATCGAGGTACTTACAAGTATTAAGAAAACTCATTTATAACAAGTGTACGACTGCTCTGTGGAAATATAGGAAGGCTAATAAATTCTACCTCAGGTCATCTCACAAATATCTAGCATTCTGCTCAATATTATAAGAAAATCTAAGAAATCGTATCCGTACCCACAGAAGCATATACTGTACCCATATTTAACCCTGAGACAAAAGGCATTCTTCTCCTTATTAAGTTACCCAAAAGATATTGGTTTGACATCTAGACTCAACTTGTATATTTCTCATAAACATTGAGGGCAGACTTTTAGAAAACTCTGACAAGTGTCTATAGGCTGTAAATATAGAATTTCCGTCTTATCTCGTAACCAGAATCATCAGATTTAGCATTAGAGTGATGAATGTTGCTTGATCACTGCACCACATCTCCTGAAGTTTTATAACAGCAACCAGAAGAACGTTCCTTTAAGCGTACATGGTTTTAGAGACATGAGGTCAGTGGTAATTTGCCCTAGAATGGTTCTTTATCCTGCCAGTAACTATTCTGACACAGATCTCTCGCATTCAAGCATCCTGTGTTGGAATTCGATCTCGCGATCTACTCAGGTGACCAGTAAGTTAAAGAATAATAAGAATAAGAATAAGAATGGAAACTCAACCTCTCATAGACATGGGTTCCCCTCAACAACTACCAATCATTGAAACCAACATAACTCCTGAGATGGCACGGTTAGTGGAATCAAGAGTTAACATTCAGATCGGTAATGTGATCATGCTCTTCTTTCTACGTGTAAAATGCACAACACCAATTGAAATTCATCACCAACTTGCTGTGGTGTACGATGCTAAGGTCATGTGATAGGAACAGGTAGGGGGTTAAAAACTCAGCATCTAATTGGATTTTTCCGTGTCTTTGCGGGGTTTCACCTTGGTGCATCAAGGCAGGTAGGAGTGTAGTTCACTGCCCTTCAAAATGGCACGACCGAATCTTACTTGCACCGAGTGTTTCTAATATCTTCGAATTATTGAATAAGTATGCTCTCTGGGTGGTAGGCGATTTGCAACCGATGTGTAAATTGAACAAGTTAACATGTCTAATTATAATAATGAAAATGAAAATCCACAGCCTGCTTCCAGTCTCCGACCGGGTCAGGAATGGAATGAATGAAGCCCCCGTCTAGCGACGAGGATATGAACTGTGCCGGCTGCCGAGGCCTGACGCACTCCTCCGAGGCAATGATAAATGAATGACAGATGAAATGAAATGATAGTGGAGAGTGTTGCTGGAATGAAATTTTTACAGGGAAAACCGGAGTACCCGGAGAAAAACCTGTCTGCCTCCGTTTTGTCCAGCACAGATCTCACATGGAGTGACCGGGATTTGAACCACGGACCCAGCGGTGAGAGGCCGGCGTGCTGTCGCCTAAGCCACGGAGGCTTTATAATTATAATAATAATAATAATAATAATAATAATAATAATAATAATAATAATCATCATTAAAACGAAGCAGATACGAGAGACTGGATTGAAGTCGGAAATGGGGAAATACACCTTCTTCATAAATTTCAGTATAAGTATTTCTACCCCTTATTATTCCCGTTTTAGAGGGGGTGGGGAACGAGATGCGATGAAAGTCAATGTGGCGGGTGGTTATTAAGGCCGGATGCCCTTCCTGACGCCAACCTCAAGGGAGGAGTTAATGAGAGATGAAATGAATGAAGATGAATGTAACTGGGTAAGAATGTGGCCTTTCAGAAAGTACCGTCCCAGAATTTGCCTCGAGTGAAATTGGGGAAACCATGGAAAATCATTTCAAGGACGGCCGACGGTGGGGCTCAAATCCACGTCTACCAAGGCCGCAGAAAGCTTGGCCCCATGGCCCAGCGCTGCGCGTTAGCAAGCGTAACTACCGCTGTCAGTCTTGTTCTTAATTTCAGTACCTGGAACAAATTCTCACCCCAAGTGGAAATGAAAAGGAAGCTCTACATGGATGGGCGAATGCGATGGAGTTCGCAGTGTCACGGAACCTCTAAAAAGTCTAAGTTTTCTGTAATCAAGGTACACGAAAATATTGTAATGCTGTAGTTATTTATTTATCGTATGGCTTTTAGTGCCGGGAGTGTCCGAGGACATGTTCGGCTTGCCAGAGGCTGTAGCTGCTTCAAGCGGACATCCTTAGGGTGCGCTACAAGTTCCGTTCAATTTCAAGTAGTTCCAACTTTCGCGACCAGATATCAATGATACAGTATATAGTGGTGAGCGTTGGAACTTTGATAGAGCGTTCCAAAGAAACCTTACATAGAAATTTAGCTTCACACAAGTTTAGTCTGCGGAAGGATCTTTTACATGCCATAAATCTATGACATGGGACCGCCGCGCCGGCTTTACTTCCTCTCCGAAGGAATGTTGTAGTGACTTTACGTAACGGAAACCGTGATGAGGGCAATAAATCAAATTATTGACTAAGGAGAAAAGAGAAAAAGGTTGCAGAGGTGTACATATTGAACCTGCCTTCGCCTCATCACCTGAATACTCCGCCACCAGCCTCACTGTAACCTCTCGTGAGTTCAAAACCGAACTTTAGCTCAAGTCAATGCTTGCGGGTAGGCTCGCTATAACCTGGTAGGTTTATTAGGACCTGTTGCGACGGCACTTGGTTTGAGTTTGCTGTGTATCGGCAGTAGTATTGTGTGTACAGTAAGTTGGGATACTATACCAAGTGAACCAGCTGCCCCCAATAAAATGTTTTATGCATCCCAACTAGCGTTATTATCAGGAAGGCCGATATTTGTCTGCTTGCATCCCGTATGGTACTAACGGACTGCAAGCATATCCTGATGATGATGATGATAATTGTAGTTTTAAGGGGCCTAACATCTAGATTATCGGCCCCTAATGGTTTGGGTGATCGAGAAGATGATAATGAAATGGAAACTATAACTAAAATTAACTACTAACTTACATACTAGAAGATGAAATGGAAAACAAAAGGAAAATAAGGCAAATGAAGGACAGGAGGAAAAGAAATGCCCTCAACCCTCGAAGAATGCGGATTAAGGGACTCGGAAGGAAGGAGAGCCATGAAAGGCAGATAGGAAAGTGAAAGAGAGAGGGTCCGCCCTAGAGGTAATGGATCAAAGAGGGAAAACTGGACCCAGCTCAGGAATCCCTCGGGGTCGCTAACTCCCGAACTCACCAGCCGTGAGCCCCTGACTGTGTAGCAATATGTAGGGTGCACAAGAAGTGGTGGGGCTACATACACCCGGCCTCCTTGAGGGCCTTGAGCAGAAGGCAGGAGATAACAGGAGAAGAAAAAGAAGGCTGACCCCTCGCAGAAGGAGGGTATCAGAAAAGATGAGACAAGAGCCAATTAAGACGGGAAAGGAAGAGACTCCCTAAGCCTCGGATACCCTAATGCCGTCGGGGTCAGAAGAGAACAAGAGTTGACCAAGTGAGGTCGACAGGAAAGAAGACGGAGAGGAGCCCGGCACAAGTAAGCGGAAGCAATGCCAGACTCAGCTGGGGCCCCGTGGTCGCCAACCCACGTCCCACAAGATGTGAGGCCCTGGGGGGCAAGCATATCCTGCAAACGATACTGAACACTATTATTTTCCCCTCAATGTGACTACAGATTAATACGAGGGAGAGATAATAGTGTTCAGTTTCGTTTACTACACGCGATATTTGGGCTGCATAAAACAATATTTTAGGGGCAGCTGACTCACCTGTTATAGCAAATAAATGGGAAGCCAACTTCCAAGGAGAATTAACATGATAAAGAAACAGGGTTGTATCCCTGTCTGGGAAAACATCTCGAAGGTTTGTAAAGGCGCAATTAAAACATTTGCTCGGTGAAATTAATGTGAAAAAAAAACTAGAAAAAAACAAACATTAGATCGGGTACCATAGACATGTTAAGACAAGCACGTAAATTGGACAAAAGCAGAACCAATGGAAAGCATACTGCAAAACACGATAAGATCTGGTAGCTGAGAAATGGGTAGATAAAAATTACAAATAATATTTGGAGAATAGAACATGTAGACCCCGTGGCATAGCCGTGGGTGTTAAATCGCTCACCACGACCACGACGGGGAGTTGCAGTAAGTTCAGGGATTGAAGGTTTGACCCGGCGCTGGCAGACGCTATCTTGAGTGTGGATTTTTGCCGAGTTTTCCAAACTCCCTCCAGAGAAATGTTGAGAATGTAATCATATTTCAAGTCCCGAGGCATTTACCTGATCTCGAACCCTAATAATTACAGCTTCACACATTACTACAGTCATCACAGAAACCCAGGTTATCAGACAAATTGAACACACAACCAACTACACGGGGTTGATGACAAAGATGTACCAAGCTCCTAATACGAATTAACAACAGAAAATATAGAACCGAGATTCGAATCAGTAAAATTTGAAAATGTGACCGCGTTGGAGAAGTGGTTAAACGGGTCAGAATCCCAACTGCAGTCACATTATCAAATTGTTGTTGTTGAATAATTTTAGGGACTTGGGACATCACCGTGTACTTGGTTGTGTTTTGAAATTGCCTAAAACCCTGTGTTTTTACGTTATCTGTAGTAGTGTGTGTAGCTGTTATTATTATGGTCGGAGATGGGATAGGTGCTACGGGACTTGAAATAAGGTACTCAGGAAAGCCACCAGATTTGCTTCAGCTACCCATCACGGCCGTGGTGTACGATTTAACGCGAATGGCTACGCCGAGTGGTACAGTTTCAAGTCTTACTCAATAAATAGAAAATACATTACTTTATTTTTGTTGATTATTTTAAGTTGAAGCAGAGAAACATATTTATGGATGAAGAGAGCAGTTTGTTTCATAATAGTTTAATTTTATTTATTTCCTTCATGACAAGTTACATACCGTACCGTAAAATGAAATGGACGTTTGCAAGAGAAAGGGAAAGGCAATACGCAATACTCACGCCATATTAGTTAGGCACAAACTGTTCCTTGTTAATGAGCAGGTCATCAGCAAGTTGACTCCAGAGACAAGATGGGTTAGGTTTCACCTACCCGTCCAGATTCTAAACACCTACTTGGATTTCTCTTGTTTGTCACCAGACTGCTTGTCTGCAGTACAGGCAAGAATGGGCCAGGTCAAAACAGAGATATGTACACCTCTGAAAGGTTGGGTTAAAAAAAGTCACTAGATAAGCAGCCTTTTTTTTTTTTTTTTTTGCTTGAGACCAAATCAGAAGCTTTCTGAGATTAACAACTGTCATAAGGATATATGGACATATATATATAATTATATTCGCAGTTGTTTCATTCCACCGCATGGCAACTGCCCGGCAGTGTTGCCATCTCTTCGGGTCAGAGGTGTTTAGGGTTTAGGAAAGAAGTGATGATTTTGGAGAGGGGGAAGTTTGGTGGGGTAGTGTTCACTTTACAGTGAATAGTACAAATTCTTTTTTTCTTCTTTTTCTCCTTCATGTTAATCACGAGAAATAATCAAAACCTATTTAGTTGTATAACATAACCCTTTGAGCAACCGTTTTTATTTGTATTTAGAATTCCTTCATTTCTTACCTTTGTTATCTGTCAATCCATTAGTCGGTTTGCACTAGTTACCGCGTGCTTCAGGTTACTGACATTTTTCCGGGAGTAATTTTTGGTCACGAGTATCGTTCTAGATGACTCTCCGCTTGTGATTGGCCACTACTACAATCAGTCCAGACGTTTCTACGCTCTCCGATTGGCTGCCGTCACAGTCTCCAATAGCCTGCCTTCATCATTACGTAGCCTGCCATGATCACCTGTATAAATACCAGAACGTTGCCTACGTTCTTCGTCATTCGTCTTCATTAGTCTCCAGCCATCTCCACTCTACGTGTGAACTTCGAGCAGCGCTTGACCATGATGGTTAAGGAACAATTCAGCATTCTTTACTTTCTTCAACATGTTTAAAATTCTTCAAAACTTCTATAAAAAGACATGCATACTGACACTCTACAACTCTAGGAGTGTACCTCTTTACCTAGTGCTGGTAAATTGCGTCTAACTTCAAGTTCATTTTAAACCATCGCTAGCGAATCTTAATTAATCGATATAATATCGATAATACTGCAATCGGCTATCTAGGCCGTCACCTGGCTCATGTGATATATAATCTAATTCAGTGCTGGACACTACATTCTTAAACAATTCTTCATCGAATTTGTTTCTCAAGACGATAAAAGTGATCAAAAGTGTTACCACTATTTCGACAATGTGCAAATTCATTGAAATCACCAAGAAGCAAGTTAAGTGTCAATCTAACCTAAAATATTTATAAACACTATTACTCTATTTCAGAGTGTATCTTTTCCGGCTTCTTTCTTGTTATGATATTTAACCAATTAAGCTATCTCTAACCTAACATGTTCCTTTCTATTGATGATTTTTGAAGCAAGTATTCTGCTTTCTAACTGTATGTTGAAACAAATGTTCTCTCTCTCGCATGTCTGTGATATTGTAAGACATACCTTACTGTTCTTTATTCTTCTCGTTACTTACGACATTGGAATGGACACCAGTGCGTATTTATGGCAAGGCGAAAAAGAGATTACTCTCTTGCTCTTTAATCTTTCAATGTGTTTTGGGAACGCCCCCATACCAAACAAAAGCAATCTTGCTTTACATTGGTTGTGCAACTTGCGGAATATACTCCCAGTATGCTCGTCCATGTTAATTTTCCTCTACCCTCTTGCGTTATTGCTGCAATTAAATTAAGCACACTAGCAGTGTATAATATCCTTTTCAGAACAAACATTTCGTTTATCTAAGGAACGTTTCTAGTCAAGCTTTTAAGCTATTAATGCGCAATGCAGTTAAATGCTGTTAAATTAAGACCTGCATTTATAATTTGTCTTTTTCATTTTTTAAGGTGTGTTAGGATTAGGATACCTGGTCACCTTCAGCCATGAAGAAGTTGTTGCTTTGTTCTTATGTGGCTATTGTCAATTTATATTCGGTTGGTATTGGCATTTAAATGAATTTCAATCTTGTCCACTTATTGTTGGTTTACAACATATAGAGGGTTCTAGTTTCTATAAAAAGTGTATATATTTACAAAGTCTATTGTTGTTATTCATTAGAAGGTTAAGGAATAAATACCACTGTTACCGGCAAATTGTTTCTATTAATGACTATTTATTAATAAATAATTTTTTCCTATTTAGTAAAGCTCATTTATTTATTAAACGAGAGGCTTCACTTCTAGTTCTCTCTGAAAAAGGAGGTCTCACATTAACCGATCCTAACCAGGTAGTAATGGGAGGTAGTTTGTAAGGGAAGTACAGTATATTGGAGGCATTTGGTGATTTGGAGCTCGGTGAATAAAAGTATCACTTCTGGGAAAAGATAAAATAAAAAGGGAATGAGAATAAAATTTGGGGGGACATGGAATGTGGAGAAAAGGGTAAACTGGGGGAATATGGGGTTGGACGAGGATAAACACTGAGAGACTTGCATGGAAAAATGGGATATCCAACCGACATGGCTTAAGAAGCTAGTGGGCTAAGAACAAGTACCATATTACTGCAATGTCTCCCTGGAGGGGTTCATTAACTTGCTAGTACATCTACCATCACGACGTTGTCACCTTTGAACACATCTATTGTAAATGCCATTGGACTACCAACTCACGTGTTTTAAAAGGCCAAAGCTTAACAAATTGCGCCACCTAGCCCCACATACCATGTATTGAGATGCGTGGCTTGACAGTTGAACTGGTTGTTGTTGTTGTTATTGATTCTTTAGGGGCTTTGCGACATCGTGGTCATGTAGCCCAGGGTACTTGGGTGAGTGTAGAAGTTGTCTGATAACGTGTGTCACTGTGATGTATGTGCTAGTGTGTGTAGGCCTATTTTTAATCGAGATAGAATTTGGGTAGGAAGCGACCTTGGTCTTAAGTTAGGTACCAACCCGGCATTTGCCTGGAGCAGAAGTGGGAAACCACGGAAAACCACTTCCATGATGGCTGAGGTGGAAATCAAACCCGCCTCTTTTCAATTTTGCCTCACGATGCTGAGTGTATCCTGTTATAGCCCTCAGACCAGAAACAGAGCCGGGAATCGAACCCGGACCTCTGCGGTGACAGCCAAGAATGCTAGCCACTACGCAACGAGGTGGTCAATTTAACAAGTAGATAGCAATATGTTAGTGAAAAACAACGTAGGCAAGAAATAATTGGGATCTAATTGCAGATATGTTTATGTATAAAGTACGAAATATTAAACATTGCAGTGTCTACAATGCCTTTTCCAAGCCCCAAACTCACCCACCATGACTGCCAATAACTCGTTCCCTTGGCCATACATTGAGAGCAGACTTCGTTAATTTACGGCATGGCATGAATGACGCCCCAAAAGTATAGATATTAATGTGAAACGAATAAATTTATGCCTACACAAACGTATGGAGCACGGGAAATGATTGAGTTATGAAATACATGATGAATGATATGCATAATTCATGAACAATTAACATATTACGCTTGTCACCAAAACACCGTGTTAGAAATTGTCTTTTGAAGAACCAAACATATTGCATGTGTACGGTTGTGAAATAATACAGCGAATGAGTCATTCTTTCCAATTCTTACAGCACGATCAAAATAGTATTCGTCTAAGAGATTTTAAGAATGAATTTAAATCGCATTACTTTATTTTATTTATTTATTTGCGCACAACAGGATTTTCATCCCAATTACAGTGGCATTAAGATTACACAGTATGTTATCATGAAACTTATAGCCTACTAACTTAAACTAAACTGTAATAATAATAATAATAAAAACTGATTAAAATTACACAGTGTGTTATCTTAAAACTTATACTAACTTAAACTAAACAGTAAATAAATAAAACTAATTAAAATAACTAGCTGTGAAATTAAAACAGTATAGTACAAATAGTACATGTGTAATACAAGGTTGGCTAGGTAGAATGACTCAGTGGTAAGAATTCATGATTTACAATTTGCACGGTTTGAGACATTATTTCTGGAGAGTGGTTAGGAATTCCATCAAAAATACTGTCAAGGGAGTACTAAAATCTATGGCATTATTTCTTTGAGCAACATTGTTGAAAATATTACATAGTCTGTTCAGCGGTGAATTTTTGTGGGCAGATGTCCTGGTTCTTTTAATTTCAAATGTGATATTGTTCCTAGAATTGATGCGTAATACGTGGAAATTTAAGAGAGAAAGGAATTCGGAGTCATCAATTGAATTGTTTATAATTTTGACAAGGAATTTCATAGCATTTATTTTTCTTCGTATTTCTAAACTGTCTACATCAAAATTTATTAGCAGTTCCTAGTATGGTATCAAGTGAGGATAGTTGGCTGATCTTTTAAAATGTAGATATTTTAGGAATTTCTTAAAATATCTACATTTTAAAAGAACAGCTACTTGTTGGGTTGGGGGAGTTCAAGCAGAAGTGGTAGATAATATTGCTCTCGTCTCTAGGTATTGTATGTGAGCGACCGCTCCCCGGTTAGACAAATCGTAGCCTATAATCTCCATGTACTGAGCTTCAATAAGCGACACCAAGAAAACCATAAACTTGCAGCTAGCGAGTACAAGAAGTGGATATAGGCTACTTAAGTATTCTTACCGACCAGTAACGCGTTCGCAATTGAATTAAGACTTCGTGGTGAGGTGGAGGTTCATGACTACAAGATTTTGTCTGCTGGATGTGTCCAGAACTTGTTGTTGTTGATTCATTTGGGTGCTTAGTAACATCGTCGTCATTTATCCCCGTGGTGTACTTGGGTGTGTGTGTAGAATTTTTCTGATCACCTGTGTTATTTTCATGTCTGTAGTAGTGCATTTGTACTGCAGGTGAGGATTGGGAAGGAGGTGGCCATGGCCTTAAATTAGTAACCATCCCGGCATTTGCCTTAGAGTAGAACTGGGAAACCACAGAAAACCACTTCCAGGATGGCAGAGATTGGACTCGAAATCACCTCTTCTCAGTATTGCCTCATGAGACTGTGTGGACCCCTTTCAAGTGCTCAGACAAGAATTAAATTCTTGACAGAGCCGGGAATCGAACCCAGACCTCCATGGTGGAAGCGAATAATGCTAGCCACTACGCAACGAAGCAGACAAGTATCCAGAAATACATTGCTACTAGTCTATAGATCAGTATACAATCTTTCTTATCTGTTCTTCGGTTCCTTCGATGGGACTACTAGCAGGTTTCTTCGTAGAGATTACATAGCATACATTATCGAATAACGTGTATGATTTTAGTTCTCGAAGCACAGTAGTACAGCACTGAAATGTCTAGACGCTATACACAATTGTGTCGTGACTTGCAAAATCTCGTAATTCCAGCACAGTACACTTGACGGCATTGTGATAGTAAAATTTTCAAAATAACTTTTCACATAAGGGAGAAAGTTTCGAAGATTTATAAAAATTCTCTCCTTCTGGAAAGCAACATGGGTGTACTTAGAACTCTACTAGCACGATTTGTTGGCTCATCGTGCATGCATTCGTTTCGTTCCTTGATGGTATTAAAGTGTTGTGGCATCTTCGTTAGCTGAGGATGTGGACACTAAATTACTTGATTTGGCTTTCCAATTGGTCCACTAATGTCACACTCTTCCTTGAAGAGGAAAGACGAGAGGAGCACTTGAATAAGAATGGAGATAGAGCTTATATAAATGGAATAGCTTTTCGTTGCCTGTCGTGCGAATAATGAAGGGGAATTATATTCAAACCTCTGAGAAATATCTCCAATATTCTGAATCAATAAAGTGATTTAAAGTCTAGCTTCATTTGTTAAATTTCATATTAAGCTTTCTATAATTCCAGTGTAGAGTAGTATTGAGCCCGTATGGCTCATGTTGGTGATAACGTTGATGAGCATGAGTTGGTAATCCATCCAACGATAGCCAGAATGCCCCATGAAAGTTTTCAGCTAGTTCCTACCCTTATTTGACTCCAGTATCACATTCTAACTTTCTGACTGAGAGGAAAGAACTCAAATCTTTAATTTGGATTTTCATTTCATTTAACGATATCATGGATATCTCGCCACATTACTCTGAATTTATGAATTTATGGCAATATCGGATTTCAATTTCCCTCGCAGACATGCGAAAGATGATTAACTAGTCGTTAACACGACTTGATGGGCTTCTTTACGAACCCGGAACCTCGTCAAGATTGACGTAACAACCGAGTCTGCTTCATAGTAGCGCAGATACGCTTTCTGGGAGAACTTCCCATGTGAATCAAAATTAACGTCAGAAAGCGACGTATTTGTGAATTGTAGCCTATCTTTGTAGAGGTGCTATAATTGAAGCATTACGCCTTATGAACAAGTTGACGTATGAAGAAGGCACTATCTTGTGGAAAGTGTGTATTTTTTGTAGCACATTGAAATTTGTAGGATTACAGTGTGCGATTGTAAGCGTGAGCAAGCCACAAGGTATTCAAGATTATCGTAAAACCTTGTGTGTAATTATCAAGGGCCACTTTTGGCTACATTAGCCTGTGAACTTCTCTAAAACATTTTTTGACACCATTATTCGAAAACGATTGCTACGATTTTCAACGATTTTTGGTCAATGTAATAGATTCTGGGAGCAGAGCACCGCTCGCGTGTTCCTTAATGTCAGTGGCAGACACAGAACCAATTTTGATATCAGTCTGCAGCATTTTAGAGCCTGTGGTTGGTTATTTTGAGTACGATAATTATTAGATTCAGTGCCACTATTCTTCTAATCACTAAGATGAAACTATCCTATTGCCATGAGAATGCACCCATTACCGACCTTAGGGTGATGGTCATGATGGTGTAAATTACCCTGGGAGTGGGTGCCTGAGGTCAATTTCACATAATGAAGGCGAAAATGAAATGATGGATTGGGTGGACGTAGAAGGATCGAAGGCAGGACTTGCAGATAACCCTAATCCCAAGGTAATATGAAATCCAGCTCGCCGACCATGTGAGTACGACTAATTCATTCTGATAAGATTTCAGCTTCAGTTGAGTTGTAGTAGAACCGCACTCAATAGTAATCATTTAGTTAGGACCTGTTTAGATCGTAATGTTCCCTGTTCTTAGTTTTTTGAGACAGCCCTGGTCCAATCACCATTGACACCCTGTGGCGCGAGTATGCCACGTTCAAATTACTTTGTATTTAGATAATTTCAGGAAACACCCACGAACTTCTATAGCCTTGTGAGCTACATTTCAAGTCTACGAGCTAGACCATTCATGATTTGGACACCCTGAAATATGCTTAATTTTCTTTGTTATGGAATGCAGAGGCATCCATCCATTTATTGGACACCGTATGATTATGGGCGTATCGTTTGACGGAAGTGAAGGTTCACCCGTCGCTTTAATTAGGGTTCATTTTGATTGTAAGCTCTGATGCTACATTATTCCAGAGATTGAAATTAGAAATTATCCCTGTGGTTAAGGAAGGACCAGACCATGTATAAATGTAGTAACATGTGTTATTCTCGTGCATATTGGAGGCCAATAATGGGATTGACGTTGTTCACTCATGTTATTTATTGGTATTTTCCGGTGATGATGATTGCTTTTGTATCACATTAGCCGAGGTTTAGCGAGCCTGATGGCCATGTATTGTGCTTCTTATAGCCTGTGTTATTGTGCTATCCGTGAGGTGGTAGTCAGTTGAGTTACATTTAGACACAACACTTCAGGAGTGTGTGCCTGTTCTTCGGCATGCGTCTTGAAGGTCACTAGGAATCTCAACTCCACTAGGAGAGATTAAAACATCGCATTAAATGAACAACTAAATTTTGAAACCAATTTATCTTAAATAGACGATTTAAAGAAATTTGTAACTAATTTGAACTGATTCTCAATTTTATCGAACAGTTTTATTATTGACCGACGCATTGAGCCGATCTTCTTTGATGGAACTGACATTATAAGGACTAGCTGATACTATTTTGAGACGACGAAGGTCACTAACGCCAATACAGTTCGTAACTTGTGGGTACCAGCGACGCATGGAATATTAGACGCAGTTTTCACTGTGCTATTGCCAACATAACCACACGCACTTAGATGACGTTTAGATGCAAACAGTGTTCTAATCAACGTATGCAGGATTATTCTATAACTAAGAGTGTATTCATTATAAGCGTATTTATTCAAGTTCCCTGTACTATTGTGTGTATTTTTGAGACTTTGTTTTGTTTGTCATGCTAGGACATAGCTGCTATTGTAGATTTGTTACTTCTTTGCTACGGATGCTTCTCACCCGCCATTTAACGTCAATTAGGACTTAGCTTATCTCCGGACTGCCCCTCAACAGTGCCAAAAAGAAAACCCTTATATCAGCGGAGTACACCTGTCGTACCAGGCCTTTGCGCGCCGCGGTAATATGGCTCTTGGCTGCACTTATCCACCACATTTTGGAGAAAGGATCCACCCACCAGCACCTGAACCTGCCAGCCTAGATCCAGTATATGCGGCGAGAACGTTGGAAGTACATCTCCAACAAGACACTTGAGCCTGCTTTCTCTAAGTGCCTATATACTTTTTAAACTCCTACAGTGACATTTCTTTTCTGTGTTGAATGACATTTATTTCCTGTTCTTGTGCGTGTGACAAGTCTCTCCGTGTTTCCAAGACCAAATAACACTTGCCATAGGCACCTAAGTGTGTTTGTAAGTTTCATCTTATGTGAATAAATAAATTAAAAAAACAAGATGTTCAGTAAATAACGTATAGCCTACTTTCTCCTAAATGCTTGGGTATAGTTATAACTCTTTGTCAATTTCAAGGAATATATTTGAATGTTGTTTGCAGTAGCTTGTTGAAATAAAACGTGCTATACGGATATTATACTTTGATTGATTGAATCCAAAAATGAATTATATATACACACACTAATATAGCCATCACAATAACACAGGTTATCAGACAAAATTCAAACATCACCCAAGTACACGGGGCTAAATGACCATGATGTCCATGCATCTCAAATGAAACAACAGCAAGAGCTTCCTAATCAAATCCTTCCTCGTATAAAAGTACGCACACTAGTAAGCCTAAAGACATCACAATTACACAGGCTATCAGGCAACCTCTACACATACCCAAGCACGGGGCTACAACACCATGATGCCGCAAAACCCCTAAACAATCAACAATGAAGACAACAATAACAACAATAGACTCTACCGCGGATCAAGGACAACGAATTTTAATCGATGTAGTCGAGTGTTGAAGTTTGCGGTGTTATAAGTATATACTGTATATATTGTTACGGCTGTGAGTTTGTGTCATCACTCGCCGCGTGAGTCACAACTGCCCCAGGGCTGGGCTGTGCCCTGCCTCCTGTTTGCGCGCGCCTTATGCAACAGGCTACTAGGACAAAAGGGATAGTCCAGAACATTCGTGACTGGACCAGCGATGGAAACCTCGAGAAGCCGTGGACCCTGGATGGATCTAGAAGAATTCATTGAGTCACCGGCCTGCTATATAAGCGGCTCCAACAGTGAGGGGACCGAGTTTTCTGTGGTTGTTGTGTTTTACGAGCTAGTGTGAGCGTTTATTCTGAGCGACAGAAGTGTGGTGACTTGCGAAACCCCTAGTGTAGCGGCGAGGTGAGGAACACACAGGGGACTGCCTGAGTTAGTGTGCTTTCACTGAGTGAGATATTGTGGTGTCGATATCCAGTGACATTGTTTCTCCCAGCTTGTGAACAGCGTGCAAATGCTCGTAAGTACTGTAGTAGGCGCACATTAGGAAGAAGTTGCATGTAGTTCTGTCAAGGCCACTAGGCTCATTAGCGGCAGGATTAACTTCTGGGGTTTGTTGACAAGTGAAAGGGCAAGAGCTCTCCGCAAGCAAGAGACTCAAGGAAACTGGAGTAAGGTTCCTATTGTCTGTAATTGCTGATGAGTAGTGTAATTTTCTGGCCGCAATAAAGTTAATTATTTCTTTAAGCAGTAATTGGTGTTGTGCTTCCTACCCACCGTAATCCAGTCAACAAAAGTGCCACTAGGGGGGTGGTACGCAACAATATTATTTTTGATTGCAAGTACACACTATACATGATTTCATTATAACGTATGAATAGTTATAAATCAATAAATGCCAAAACATCTAGTAAAAATTTTTGAACTTGATGGGATTTGATCCACGAACCTCCAGACTCTGAGTCCAGGTCACTACCAGTAAGCCACACATGCCATACACTAATCAACTGGTTTAGTATAACTCCACACTATTTTGTCTCGCAATAAACGATTGCATTATCGTTTTCTGCCGTTTCTCTAAACCATTTGATACTAAATATGTATTATTTTCTTCAGTACATTCCTAGAAGGATATAAACTTACGAAGTTACGGAAATATATGGATTTACGAGCAAACAATAGCGGCCACTTAACCCAACGGGACGGCACGGACAAGCACGATATGGCACGGTCAGCCTGAACTGTTAGTTAATACTGCGGTTACATATTCTACCTTAAAATGCTAATATCCTACCGGTCACCTCCTTGAGGACAGTCTAAACCTCTCTATGTACGATGAGCGTATTTGGTAAAGCCAGGCTTTGTTGAATCGTAAGTTACGGTTTGGCTATAATACTTGCAAGATTCATACATCCGCCATCTTGAAACTATTTGACTGCTGACCTTGTAGTTTTGGCAAAAGACGCTTCTCACATTAAGGTATAGACCTATTGTTGCAAAATTTGGTAGGGATCGGATTATTAGGTTACCGTAATTTGATTTAAGCTCAGAATATTTGGGTGGCGCCATTTCTTTTTTGTTATGATGCCTGCAATATACAACATGACACCGAGTTGACCCTTGCTAGTGCTACCTCTGTTCCAAAGGTGTTTCTATTTGGTTTCGTTGTGTTTGAATAGATAGGGGGGGGATCGATTTGCACACATACATGGCCGCCATCTGCAAACTATTGGGCTGATGACCTTGTAGTTCAGTCAAAAACGCTTCCTATATGAAGGTATCACGTTGCAAAATTTGTTGGAGATCAGATGATTAGGTTAGTCGTAATTTTATTTAAGCTTTGAACATTTGGGTGGCCACCATTACGTTTTCGTCAAGATGGTGGCGATATAAAACAGACATGGAGGTGTCCTTTGCTAGTGCTACCTCTGTACAAAATTTCGTTCAATTCGGTTTCACCGTGTTTGAATTGATAGTGGGGGACAGACAGACATACCAAATCCCACCCACACATACACACACACACTCACACACAGACACACAATTTTTGGCCCTGTGTAGATCTCATAAGTCCCCTTTCATTGTTTGCAAAATCGAAAGTAGGCTAAAAATCGTTAGGTTTGATAATATGGACGCCATCCTTTGCTGTCACCTACTGTCCCCTCGATATTATTCTTCCTTCCTTCCTTCCTTCCTTCCCTCCTTCCTTCCTTCCTGCCTTCCTTCCTTCTTTCCTTCCTTCCTCCCTGCCTTCCTTCCTTCCTGCCTTCCTTCCTGCGTTCCTCCCTTCCTTCCTGCCTTCCTTCCTTCCTTCCTTCCTTCCTTCCTGCCTTCCTTCCTTCCTGCCTCCCTTCCTGCCTTCCTTCATTCCTGCCTTCCTTCCTCCCTGAATTCCGTCCTTCCTTCTTTCCTTCCTTCCTTCCTGCCTTCCTTCCTTCTTTCCTTCCTTCCTTCCTGCCTTCCTTCCTTCCTTCCTGCCTTCCTTCCTGCCTTCCTCCCTTCCTTACTTCCTTCCAGCCTTCCTTCCTGCCTTCCTTCCTTCCTGCCTTCCTTCCTTCCTGCCTTCCTTCCTTCCTTTCTTCCTGCCTTCCTTCCTGCCTTCCTTCCTTCCTTCCTTCCTTACTTCCTTCCTTCCTTCCTGCCTTCCTGCCTTCCTGCCTTCCTTCCTTCCTTCCTTCCTTCCTTCCTGCCTTCTTTCCTACCTTCCTTCCTTCCTTCCTTCCTTCCTACCTTCCTGCCTTCCTTCCTCCCTGCCTTCCTTCCTGCCTTCCTTCCTTCCTGCCTTCCTTCCTGCCTTCCTTCCTTCCTTCCTTCCTTCCTGCCTTCCTCCCTGAATTCCGTCCTTCCTGCCTTCCTTCCTTCCTTCCTTCCTTCCTTCCTGCCTTCCTTCCTCCCTGAATTCCGCCCTTCCTGCCTTCCTTCCTGCCTTCCTTCCTTCCTGCCTTCCTTCCTCCCTTCCTGCCTCCCTTCCTGCCTTCCTTCCTGCCTTCCTTCCTTCCTTCCTTCCTTCCTGCCTTCCTTCCTTCCTTCCTACCTTCCTTCCTGCCTTCCTTCCTCCCTGAATTCCGTCCTTCCTGCCTTCCTTCCTTCCTTCCTTCCTTCCTTCCTTCCTTCCTTACTGCTTTCCTTCCTTCCTTCCGTCCTTCCTGCCTTCCTTCCTGCCTTCCTTCCTTCCTTCCTTCTTTCCTTCCTTCCTTCCTGCCTTCCTTCCTTCCTTCCTTCCTTCCTGCCTTCCTTCCTCCCTGAATTCCGTCCTTCCTGACTTCCTTCCTTCCTTCCTTCCTTCCTTCCGGCCTTCCTGCCTTCCTTCCTTCCTCCCTGAATTCCTTCCTTCCTTCCTGCCTTCCTTCCTTCCTGCCTTCCTTCCTTCCTTCCTTCCTGCCTTCCTTCCTGCCTTCCTTCCTTCCTTCTTTCCTTCCTCCCTGAATTCCGTCCTTCCTGACTTCCTTCCTTCCGGCCTTCCTTCCTGCCTTCCTTCCTTCCTTCCTACCTTCCATCCTTCCTTCCTTCCTTCCTTTCTTCCTTCCTGCCTTCCTTCCTCCCTGAATTCCGTCCTTCCTTCCTTCCTTCCTTCCTTCCTGCATTCCTTCCGGCCTTCCTGCCTTCCTTCCTTCCTTCCTTCCTTCCTGCCTTCCTTCCTCCCTGAATTCCGTCCTTCCTGCCTTCCTTCCTTCCTTCCTTCCTGCCTTCCTTCCTCCCTGAATTCCGTCCTTCCTTCCTTCCTTCCTTCCTGCCTTCCTTCCTTCATTCCTTCCTTCCTTCCTGCCTGCCTTCCTTCCTGCCTTCCTCCCTGAATTCCATCCTTCCTGCCTTCCTTCCTTCCTTCCTACCTTCCTTCCTCCCTTCCTTCCTTCCTGCCTTCCTTCCGCCCTGAATTCCGTCCTTCCTGCCTTCCTTCCTTTCTGAATTCCGTCCTTCCTTCCTGCCATCCTTCCTGCCTTCCTTCCTTCCTGCCTTCCTTCCTCCCTGAATTCCGTCCTTCCTGCCTTCCTAATTCCTTCCTTCCTTCCTTCCTGAATTCCGTCTTTCCTGCCTTCCTTCCTTCCTTCCTTCCTTCCTTCCTTCCTGCCTTCCTTCCTCCCTGAATTCCGTCCTTCCTGCCTTCCTTACTTCCTTCCTTCCTGCCTTCCTTCCTTCCTTCCTTCCTTCCTACCTTCCTTCCTACCTTCCTTCCTTCCTTCCTTCCTGCATTCCTTCCTTCCTTCCTTCCTGCCTTCCTTCCTCCCTGAATTCCGTCCTTCCTGCCTTCCTTCCTTCCTTCCTTCCTGCCTTCCTTCCTTCCTTCCTGCCTTCCTTCCTTCCTTCCTTCCTGCCTTCCTTCCTGCCTCCCTTCCTTCCTTCCTCCCTGAATTCCATCCTTCCTGCCTTCCTCCCTTCCTTCCTTCCTTCCTTCTTTCCTACCTTCCTTCCTCCCTTCCTTCCTTCCTGCCTTTCTTCCTCCCTGAATTCCGTCCTTCCTGCCTTCCTTCCTGAATTCCGTCCTTCCTGCCTTCCTTCCTTCCTTCCTGCCTTCCTTCCTCCCTGAATTCCGTCCTTCCTGCCTTCCTTCCTGCCTTCCTTCCTGCCTTCCTTCCTTCCTTCCTGCCTTCCTTCCTGCCTTCCTTCCTGTCTTCCTTCCTTCCTGCCTTCCTTCCTCCCAGAATTCCGTCCTTCCTGCCTTCCTTCCTTCCTTCCTTCCTTCCTTCCTTCCTGCCTTCCTTCCTCCCTGCCTTCCTTCCTTCCTGAATTCCGTCCTCCCTGCCTTCCTTCCTTCCTTCCTTCCTGTCTTCCTTCCTGCCTTCCTTCCCCCCTGAATTCCTTCCTTCCTGCCTTCCTTCCTTCCTGCCTTCCTTCCTTCCTTCCTTCCTCCCTGAATTCCGTCCTTCCTGCCTTCCTTCCTTCCTGCCTTCCTTCCTTCCTCCCTTCCTGCCTTCCTTCCTCCCTGAATTCCGTCCTTTCTGCCTTCCTTCCTTCCTGCCTTCCTTCCTGCCTTCCTTCCTTCCTGCCTTCCTTCCTCCCTGAATTCCGTCCTTCCTGCCTTCCTTCCTGCCTTCCTTCCTGCCTTCCTGAATTCCTTCCTTCCTTCCTTCCTGCCTTCCTTCCTTCCTTCCTGCCTTCCTTCCTGCCTTCCTTCCTTCCTTCCTTCCTTCCTTCCTTCCTTCCTTCCTTCCTTCCTGCCTTCCTTCCTCCCTGAATTCCGTCCTTCCTGCCTTCCTTCCTTCCTGCCTTCCTTCCTGCCTTCCTTCCTGCCTTCCTTCCTTCCTTCCTTCCTTCCTGCCTTCCTTCCTCCCTGAATTCCGTCCATCCTGTCTTCCTTCCTTCCTGCCTTCCTTCCTTCCTTCCTTCCTTCCTTCCTTCCTTCCTTCCTTCCTTCCTGCCTTCGTTCCTCCCTGAATTCCGTCCTTCCTGCCTTCCTTCCTTCCTGCCTTCCTTCCTTCCTTCCTGCCTTCCTTCCTGCCTTCCTTCCTTCCTTCCTTCCTTCCTTCCTGCCTTCCTTCCTCCCTGAATTCCGTCCTTCCTGCCTTCCTTCCTTCCTGCCTTCCTTCCTGCCTTCCTTCCTGCCTTCCTTCCTTCCTTCCTGCCTTCCTTCCTCCCTGAATTCCGTCCATCCTGTCTTCCTTCCTTCCTGCCTTCCTTCCTTCCTTCCTTCCTTCCTTCCTTCCTTCCTTCCTTCCTGCCTTCGTTCCTCCCTGAATTCCGTCCTTCCTGCCTTCCTTCCTTCCTTCCTGAATTCCTTCCTTCCTTCCTGACTTCCTTCTTTCATTCAGAGATGTGTATCGCGTAGATTGACATAGTAAATCACAAACCCAATGGCTTCATCTTTCGTCAATAGCATAATTTTATTATGGTATGATTCCCTTCTACTAAGTGATGACTTAATTTGTGACCCTACGGTACTTTTTCATAACACACTTTCAGGACACCTCAAGGGCACCACGCATCAAAAGGTAGGTAGTTATTGTGTATGTTTCATTTAAGGGCTTGGACACCGTGGTCATTTAACCCCGTGTCCTATTAGTGTGTGTGTGTGTGTGTAGAATTTTACTGATAACCTGTGTTATTGTGATGAAAGTAGTAATGTGTGTATTTAAAATTCAGGTGAAGATTGGGAAGGAGGCAGCCATGACTTTAAGTTAGGCGCCATCTCGGCATTTGTCGTGAGTATAAGAGGGAAACCACGGAAACCTACTACCAAGATGGCTGGGATGGGAATCGGACCCGGAATATACTGACTAGCTGTTCTTGCGCCGCCATATGCAGTATACAGTGATAGTTAACATGAACTGTTTTTAGGCGTACGGTTGTTCTTGTTTCATTGTTCTAATAAAGATACCATACAGTGCCCCATACAAAGGAATAAAACGTGAAGAGTTTTATGGGGTAATTGTAACATTCTATAACAGTTGTTCAAATGAAACATAAACTAATGTCCAGATATAAACACAATATACACCATATAACAACGACAGCACACAGTTGACAGTTCGAGGGAGTATATGGATATTCACCTCCACTGTTCAGATAGCCTAATTGCCCCAACGCTTAACGAGTTTCCCTACAGCCTCCGCAAAGATGAATGCTAGTTGACGGTGAAACCACTCTTCCACATTATCTTTAACCGCTTGGTGAAACGCAAACCCTTCACGAATTTCTCTAGAGTCTACAGATACTGTTCAGAAACCTTTCCCAGCGCATGTACAAGTTTCCTTCTAGCCTGGCCTCTGCGAAGAAGGACGCTGGTTGCGGGTAAAACCACTCGTCCACAGAATCATGAACCGCTTGATGAAACGCCAACCCTTCAGGAATTTCTCTAGGGCCTACAGATACTGTTCAGGCACCTTTCCCAGCGCAGGTACAAGTTTCCTTTTAGCCTGGCCTCTGCGAAGAAGGACGCTGGTTGCGGGTAAA
This sequence comes from Meconema thalassinum, assembly GCA_946902985.2. Taxonomy (NCBI): domain Eukaryota; kingdom Metazoa; phylum Arthropoda; class Insecta; order Orthoptera; family Tettigoniidae; genus Meconema; species Meconema thalassinum. Next base: position 1,406,761,571 of record OX336389.2, read on the forward strand.
ACCACTCGTCCACAGTATCATGAACCGCTTGATGAAACGCCAACCCTTCAGGAATTTCTCTAGGGCCTACAGATACTGTTCAGGCACCTTTCCCAGCGCATGTACAAGTTTCCTTTTAGCCTGGCCTCTGCGAAGAAGGACGCTGGTTGCGGGTAAAACCACTCGTCCACAGTATCATGAACCGCTTGATGAAACGCCAACCCTTCAGGAATTTCTCTATGGTCTACAGATACTGTTCAGGCACCTTTCCCAGCGCATGTACAAGTTTCCTTTTAGCCTGGCCTCTGCGAAGAAGGACGCTGGTTGCGGGTAAAACCACTCGTCCACAGTATCATGAACCGCTTGATGAAACGCCAACCCTTCAGGAATTTCTCTATGGTCTACAGATACTGTTCAGGCACCTTTCCCAGCGCATGCACAAGTTTCCTTTTAGCCTGGCCTCTGCGAAGAAGGACGCTGGTTGCGGGTAAAACCACTCGTCCACAGTATCATGAACCGCTTGATGAAACGCCAACCCTTCAGGAATTTCTCTAGGGCCTACAGATGCTGTTCAGGCACCTTTCCCAGCGCATGTACAAGTTTCCTTTTAGCCTGGCCTCTGCGAAGAAGGACGCTGGTTGCGGGTAAAACCACTCGTCCACAGTATCATGAACCGCTTGATGAAACGCCAACCCTTCAGGAATTTCTCTATGGTCTACAGATACTGTTCAGGCACCTTTCCCAGCGCATGCACAAGTTTCCTTTTAGCCTGGCCTCTGCGAAGAAGGACGCTGGTTGCGGGTAAAACCACTCGTCCACAGTATCATGAACCGCTTGATGAAACGCCAACCCTTCAGGAATTTCTCTAGGGCCTACAGATGCTGTTCAGGCACCTTTCCCAGCGCATGTACAAGTTTCCTTTTAGCCTGGCCTCTGCGAAGAAGGACGCTTGTTGCGGGTAAAACCACTCGTCCACAGTATCATGAACCGCTTGATGAAACGCCAACCCTTCAGGAATTTCTCTAGGTTAAGCGTTTCGTCACTGATCAAGTGATTTATGATAGCCTACTGTGGAAGATTGGTTCCACTAGCACCTGCGTCGTTCCTGGCTGCGAGTACAGGGAACCTTGTTCAGCGTTGGGACAGGTGCCCGAACAGTGGAAGTGAGTGTATGTAGACGCCCTATAACTGTCATATGTATGCTGTCATTGTGATTTAGTGTATATTGCCCCATTCTTAACTGTCACCCCTGAGGCCTGGGTTCGATTCCCCGCTCTGCCAAGAAATATAATTCTGGTCTGAGAGCTAGAACGGGATCCCCTCAGCCTCGTGAGGCAAAACTCAACCATCCTTTAAGTGGTATTCCGTAGTTTCCCACTTCTACTCCATGCAAATGTCGGAATGATACCTAACGTAAGGCCACGGTCGCTTCCTACCCAAATCGTACTTCGATCGCAAATACACACGCTATTACTTACATCACAGTGGCACAGGTTATCAGACAACTTCTACACACATCCAAGTACACGGGGCTACTTGACCACGATGTCACAAAGCCCCTAATTGAAACAACAACAACAACAACAACTGTATATTGTCCTAGAACTCAGTTCATGTTTCATTATGAACTACTAGCATATCAGCCTCCTATGCGTAGGGTTTGAGGTTTTATTCTCAATATGTATATTAATGCATAAAACCGGATGGTGTAGCCGTGCAGCCAGCATTGTCACACGATGTGTGCAGGCGTGGCTAGATTCATGTCGTATACGTTGAAATATGTCTAGGTGGTGATATTCTTCACGTTAGCATACTCCTCTGTCTCTTTAACACACACAAGTCTGATTTACCAGCCTTTGAAGGAAAATGGAAGTATGTAGTTTTACGTGACCGTGAATCTTGTGATTATGAACCACGGGACCTCCTTTTTACGTGAAATCCGAACCACAGGACATGGCATTTCACTTCGAAAATCTCACATGTATTGACCGGGAATCGAACCCAGTCCATCTTGGTGAGAGGCCAACAGCTTGACCGCTGCGCCACCATGCCCCCCTACCAGCCTTTGTGACGACTTTTCAAGCACTGTGTAATGACCAACAACATGCTGCAGTAGCGCTTCTGTGGAGTCACGTTAACCATTTGCAGTGCACCTTTGGTGGTTTGGATTTCACTGTACAGTATTCTAATATTAGAAGCTTTTCAGTCGGTCAACACGAGTAGCCCAATTAGATTAAGCGGGGAATTACAATTCATTTCCTAGTGCCTGAAATAAAGTACATGAATTATTTATGCTAACAAAAACCACAACACTTAGAAGTATAATACACTAACGGAAAAAGAAATAATTGTCCAAAAAATCCGATTCATTATGACGTTGAATTAAAAACTTATGTAGTTTAATAATTGTAAATACTGTTATACATATCTGTTATATGCATATCCACTGAACCTAGATTAAGCTAAAGTGAGCAGGATCTGATGATGTTCGCGTGATTACGTGTATAATTAATTTATGTATTTTATTTCAGGCACTATGAAAATAATTGTAACTCCCTAACAACCCCTGACACTACAGCCCAAGAAGGGCTAAGGCCGACCAAGCGATCGCTGCCCAGCCATTTGGCAGATATTGGGGTGACGCGTGATCAGCGCATCGGGTCCCCTCGGCCGTTAATATTGGTTTTCGTGATCGGGGCGCTGCCTCACTGTCAGACAGCTACTCAATCGTCCTCACGAGGCTGAGTGCACCCCGTTCCAACCCTCACGTCAGTTTTTTTTAATCCCTGACGTAGCCAGGAATCGAACCCGGGGCCTCCGGGTGAGAAGCAGGCGCGCTACCACAACACCACGGGGACGGCTAATTGTAACTCCCTTCCCAATCTAAATTGGGTACACTCGTATTGACCGACTAGAAAGCTTCTGCAAATTGATTATTTATGCAACACTTAAAAATGGCTCCTAACAATTCGATTGCATTGTACAGTACTGTATATGGATGATATTATTATTATTATTATTATTATTATTATTATTATTATTATTATTATTATTATTATTATTATTAGACTATTATTATTTTATTATTATTATTATTATTATTATTATTATTATTATTATTATTATTATTATTATTATTATTATTGTTATGTCAACCTGTAATAACACCTGGGGTATCCTATCATCCACTTCAGTTCAACCTAGCACTCAAGCAAGGCTCAAAAGGGAATTGAAGATTATTCATCCAGTATCATTATCAACTTGAACTCTTGGAGCAGCAGAAAGAGGAGAATATAAGCATTTGAAATGTGGTGTTACAGAAGAATGATGAAGATCAGATGGGTAGATACAGTCACAAATAAAGAAGTATAAAGACGAGTGGGTGATGAGAGATGCAGTAGATACATTCACAAATGAAAAAGTATTAAAACGAGTGGGTGAGGAGACCTGCTTCTGGTGGCTGCTAATGAAGAGAAGAGGTAGGTTGGTAGGACACAAAGCCAACTAAGACATTCAAGAATAGCAAACTTAGTTATGGAAGGAAGGGTTGAGGACAAGAACTGTAGGGGTAAACCAAGGTTAGATTATGTTAAACAGATTGCCTCGGACGTAAGGTGTGGTAGCTATGTAGAGATAAAACGATTATCTCGGAACAGGGAGGCATGGAGAGCTGCATAAAACCAGTCAAAAGACTGAAGACTCAAACAACAACATCATTATAGAATGGGTACAGTTTGTGGTTTATTGCATTTGGAATAGATGTGAAATTTGTCCAGTACTCACCATGACTTGTGGCTTCTTGTATTCTTGAGTTTCTGCAAACTGAACAACTTCTAAAGAAAACAGTGGTGTATGTTTCGCAAGAAGATAAATCACGACTGGAATATATATTCGTTAGCAAACATTAGTTTTATGTTGGGTGGACCGTGTTCGAAATTTTTCAACGCAAATATTTTTCTTAACGATCAACGACCAACATGATAATTTCTTTACTAAGCTGGACGTTTGTTTGTACAATTACGAAGTAAATCGATATATTTTATGTGTATATCTGTATGTTTAGTTAGTTTATAATATTATGTAAATAACACGGCGAGCAGTTTTATTGTAATGTTGTTCAAAATCCTCGTTTTTAACCAATTTTGTTTTAAAAAATTGGGAATTTAAAAAACGCGACATTTTGGTTTTTAAATACTAAAAACCACACAACCTCTAGAAATGAGCCATAAATTGTGAATATTCATTGTTAAAGCTCTGAGAATTTTACAACAATCGTTGGTAACTTTTGGTCCTGCTGTAACTTTGACATCAAGGATCAATGTTGGCTACTAACTGACAGAAGTCAGTAGCTCCATAGGTAGTACCTATGGCTCTAGATCATGGGATTGAGGGAAGGGAATACTTTTAAGCTCGTTTGAAGCGAGAAGAACTACGGCCACGAGGCTAATGTCAGTTCATTGTTCCCTGGCAGTTCCGGTTATTAACTTGGCTGACGTTGTTTACCTCTCTCACGTGTTGCTGAGAGAAGCCAGGGTGGCTATTAACCCCCATAAAACACTGAGTCCCCAGGGCGCACCCTAGCTCGCCCGCGATAGTGTTTACCAAGTGGTTAGCAGCCGATTCTCTAATGTCATCAATGTAAACGTCCGCCCCTTGCATGTCTGCTACAAGGTCGAGGGAAGAGCAGGGGTAATGGCAGGAATTGAGCAGGTGGGAAACATGTTTATCGAGCGTCCACGGAATCAATCGTAGACGTTGTGTTGTTGTTCTATCAAGAGGGGCGTCAGGGGTACTTGACTAGCTATTTCTAGCCATTGTTAAAGTAATAAACTATCTTTGTTTGAGGGGACGACGGCGCCCTAATTGAGCTGTTATTTGACTTAAAAGCCTGTTTACATCATTCATAGAGAGGCAACATACGAGATCTCTATTCTAAACTATCCATACTGAGGAGTGGGTTCGATTCCCGGCTTTGTCAGAAGTTTAAAATATGGTGTTAGGAGAGGAATGGAATACATTTAGTGAATAGCTTCTTATTGTAGGGAGCGGAGTTGTCTCTGCGGAACAATCATAGATTCCTTATGATCATTCAAACTTAAGTTTTGTGATCACAAAGATGTTGTTTTAAAATAAACAGACCGCAAGGAACTCACGAGAAGATCATGTATGTTATTCAGTGGTGCTTCACATTTTCAAAAAATATTGACTCCTTACGTCGTCACAAATTTTGAATATATTCCAATGTTCTTAATACCATTAAAACTCGAATAACTTCCAGAGAAAGTATTTTCATGCATTAGAAAGGTTCCATCTGCAACCAAACTACAACCTTCTGCACCCTGACTGGAAACATCTAATCTCAGGTTTTGCAGTTCATGCACCCCACCCCTCCTACCCTCTATTCACACACACCGCACGGCGTAGTGCGTTTGATCGCGCACCACGGCGGGACGGGGGTGGTGCAGCTAGTCCAGAGAACCAAGGTTCGAATCTTGGCGCTGACAGCAGCTATCCCTTTTATGGTTTTCCTGGTATTCCCCAGGGCTTTCCCGCGCTCTCTTCAGGAAAATGCCGAGATAGTACCTTATTTCATGTCCTGGCGCACCTACCTCATCCCTGTCCCTAACCAGCTACACGACGAACATGGTGTTCCACGTCCCTTTAATGAATTTATTCCAATTTATAGGTCCTGGAACATCTACAAACAGCTTTCTTGTTTATCCTTATGATCGGCCTGTGGTGTATGACCTCTCCCGGGTTCGATTCTCGGCTATCTGATGTGAGGGCTGGAATGTGGAGCACTTATCCGCGTGAGGGTAATTGAGTAGCTGCTTGATGTGAAAAGTAACGTGCCATGGCCTAAATCAAAGGGATAATGTGGCTGAGGGTTTCGTCGCACTGGCCACGCGTCGATCACAATCCACTGGCTGAAAGCTGGGTGGGAGTCGTACTTTGATTTGCGCAGCTGGACACCATCGAGAGGTTAGTTCAACAATAATATTGTCGGTTTTACGTCCATTAGCCTATACAGCTATAGATTTAGGGAAACTCGTGTGCTGACAATTTGCCCACAACCTCGAGCACAGTAAGCAAGTAGCCTACCTTACAGGCTGCCCTACGGAGTCACCCGCTTTGTTACCTAAAGCTTAATAGTACAGTAGTCAAGGGGTCTGTAATTGTTAAATGTTTCAATTCTTATTTAAAAAATGTACGCGTAAATTAGCTAGATAATATGTTGTGGATAATTGAATTTGACTGCGTCTGTGTACTGAATTTCATGCAACCCTAAAGAAAGTGAATCATGCAATGGGTGACTGTTTAATTATACACGGCCTTACCCTCCAGCAATTTCTGAACTTTTGACGTAACCGCCAGCCAATTATTTCATTACTATGTGGCACGATAGGGAAGAGGGCACAAGTCTGCTTCGGGCGGGTCTGGCTGGGAAGGAGAGAGCCTAAGCAGGGTCCTCACCGGCCCTGACCAATACGAGTCGTACCCGACACCCGCCTTCTCACCCTACTTAAGCAGTGTTGTCGTTCCTTTTGAAAAACCTGAGCAAAAACGCTCTCACATGTCTCACCAAACTCTTTAACGCCATTTACATATTTGGTTACTTCCCTTCAGCCTGGAAACTAGCCAAAGTTATAATGATCCACAAACCTAATTCTAACGCCACTTTTCCGCAAAACTACAGGCCCATAAGCCTCCTCTCTATAATTTCCAAACTTTTCGAAATGACTCTTCTTGCCAGGCTGAAGATCTACATAGACAATATAATTAACAATGAGCAGTTCGGCTTCCGACAAGGCCACTCCACGGTGCACCAACTACTTAGACTCATTGAACTCATTACGCGCCAATTTAATGAAAATCGTATGACAGGAGTTTGCTTCCTAGATATTAGTCGTGCTTTCGACAAAGTCTGGCACAGTGGTCTGCTGTGCAAGATGAAGCACTTTGCCTTCCCAGACCACCTATTAAAGGTCGTGCAATCTTACCTCAAACGCAGGAAATTCTATGTTCAGGTGGATGATGCCCATTCCTCTATAAGAAGGATTAAAGCCGGAGTACCGCAGGGCAGCGTCATAGCTCCCTCCCTCTTCAATATCTATGTCTCTGACATGCCCACTACAGACGCTACTAGTCTCCACCTATATGCAGATGATACTGCCATCTCTACTACCTCCTGGAGAGGACATAGAATCTCAAATAACCTCCAAGTCGCTCTCGAAACCTTAGTTCCCTGGCTAAGGAGATGGAGAACTAAAATTAACGTCAGTAAATGTTCTGCCACTCTGTTTGCAAAGAAACGTAAACACACCGAAGTCCAGGATCTCAACTTCTTCGGTGAAGCAATCAGATGGCAGTCAGCCACTAAATATCTAGGTGTCACGCTGGATCATGGCCTTACTTTCGCTAAGGAGGTTACGGATCGCGCGAATCAAGCGAAAGGGATCCAAGCACAGCTCTGGCCCTTACTCAGGTCCCAAGGAGCTCTAGACGACAAAAGCAAGCTCCTTACCTACAAAACCGTCATACGACCTATTATGGAATATGCCAGCCCTGCTTGGGGATTTGCTGCACCCTCCACCATCAACAAGCTCCAGGTTGTTCAGAATCGTGCGTTGCGAATGATCTCAGGCGCCCCCTGGTATGTTCGTAACGCACAATTACATGTAGATTATAACCTCGCTGCCATCCAGGAGCGAATCCGAGGACAGGCAACTCAATTCTACCATACAGCTACACAAAACAGAAATCCACTCATCAACAGATTGGGTGATTACCGAGCAAGGGGGAACCGCCATAAGCGCCCCCGTATACTCATTGAATAACTCTTTATATGCTACTATAGCACTTTAACTCAACATGCTACCTAGCACTTTTACTTTCACTTCAAATTTAACACTTTCTCTCTGATTTTTTTCTCTCTTGAATCTACTACTTCTACTATCCTTTCAAACTTCTGTCTTTCCTAATGCTTAAATGCACTAGGCCATATCCTGGCCAATTAGACTCAAGGTAATCACCCAAGCCCCCACAATCAAATGCTGCTGGTCGAATCATCTTTTTAGACAAGACTCTTAAGGCCCCTAGGGGCTGACAGGTCAAGAAATTACGCAACGAAGTCGGCTTCGCCGACTTCGCTTGCGTGGGCCAGACCAGGCCAGGCCATGCCATACGAGGGGCTGCGACATCGTGGTCATAAAACCCCGTGTGTTTGTGTGTGTGTGGAATTTTCTTGATGGCCTGTGTTGGCTGTGTTAGTGTGTGTATATGTAATTCAGATAAGAATTGGGAAGGAGGTGACCGTGGCCTTAATTTAGGAACCATCCCGGCATTCACTTGGAGCAGAAGTGGGAAACCACGGAAAATCACTTCCAAGATGAATGAGTTGGGAATTGAACCCCTCTATTCAGTTTTGCCTCAAGAGGCTGAGTGTAGTCTACTTGTTGATCAATATACTAGTGAAAAATTCCACAGCCTGCTTCCAGTCGACCGACCGGGTCAGGGAATGGAATGGATGAAGCCCCCGTCTAGCGGCGAGGATATGAACTGTGCCGGCTGCCAAAGCCTGTCACACCCCCCTGGGGCAATGATTAAATGAATGACAGATGAAATGAAATGATAGTTGAGAGTGTGGCTGGAATGCAGTTGTGACAGGGAAAACCGGAGTACCCGGAGAAAAAAAAACTGTCTGCCTACGCTTTGCCCAGCACAAAACTCACATGGATTGACCGGGATTTGAACCACGGACCCAGCGGTGAGAGGCCGGCTTGCTGCCGCCTAATCCATGGAGGCTTCAATATGCTAGGCTTTGACCCAAAAGGTCCCGGATTACATTCCTGGCAAAGGTGTGAGGATTTTAATCTCCTATGGTTGGTTAGTCTACCTGATTCGGGGACTGAGTATTTGAGCCGTCTTCACAAGAAAGAGAAATACCGAAAATGAATTAAACAGGAAAAGCAAAACAAGTAATAGAGGGTGCAAACCACGAGCGAAGTTGCTAGTTGAGAACTGACCCGTTCAAGATTCTTACTTTAATTTCCAATACTGCTTTATAGAAAAGAAAACATAATTAAACATGAACACGGAAAAGTTTGTTATTTGTAAACAGACCAACTTGTGGTGTAGCGGCTAGCATTCTTAGCTGTTTCCACGGAGGTCCGGGGTCGATTCCTGGCTCTACCAAGGATTTTATTCTGGTCTGAAGGCTGAAACAGGGTACACGCAGCTTCGTGAGGCAAAACTGAGAAAAGGTGGGTTCGATCCCCAGCCATCCTAGAAGTGGTTTTCCGTGTTTTCCCAATTCTACTCCAGGAAAATGCCGGATTTGTTTCTAACTTTGGGCCACGGCCACCGCCTCCCCAATCCTCACCTCACGCACACTATTACAGACACCACAATAACACAGATTAACAGATAACTTCTACATACACCCAAGTACACGGGGCTACAAGACCATGATGCCGCAAAAGCCCTGAAGAATCAACAACCAAAGGCCCGAAGGAAGAGGAAATTGGGGAAGAAACCAAAACAGAAATGAAAGGCCTGAAGATAGAAGGCAAGAGTATAGAGAAGAGATAGAAGAAAGATATCAGGAATCGCAACGATACATGGATGAAAGAAACCAGGAGCCTGAAAATCAGCAAGCACTTTGGAGTGAGGCCATGAAAAATCGTCAATCACCCGACATGCATGGGGGAGCCATGAGCTTAGAGCTACAAGCTCTGAAAAGGGATGAAAGGAATTTCGATCCCCAGGATTTTAAAAAAACTTCAAATTTAAATTATCCAGAGCGGAAAGATAAAAAGGGTTGGGAGAATGTTCAAATAGTGAATTGGATTGCCCGATCGGAGGAATTGATTATGGAGGAAACCGAAGGATTACAACCTATTAAAAGGGAATTGCCAATAATAATGGTACGTTTTGAAGGGTTATTAGTTAGAGCCCTCATTGATACAGGGTCGACTGTCAGTTTGATAACGCAGATTTTGGTGAGCGAAATTGAGACAAAGGGGCGAGTAATAAAGATCCCCACATCCAGTGTGAAAATAAAAGGAATAATTCCGGAGAAAACACTCACATGTAAATTTCTGGTATTCATTGAGATGCTAATAGGGAATGCCGTATTTTCACAGTCTCTCTTGCTAGTGAGTCGATTACCATATAATATAATTTTAGGTATCGATTTTATTCGAGAAAACAAGGTAGTCATAGACCTTGCACAAAATTGTATAAGGTTTCGGGAAGCCGATGAAGATGGGCAAAATGTATCTCTGCAGAATCAGGAATCAAGAACAGATGAACAGGTGTGGCATGTAGGAAACCTGAACGAGGAAGGAACTGAATCCACAGAAGAGGCATTCGAAACGCTGACTGAGGATTTCGAAAAGAGCCTGTAACCTGAGTTTGATGATAATCTGTTGGAAAAGATTTAAGAAGCTAAGCTCGCGAATGAAGATCAAGATTTGTTGAAGGAATTATTATTACAGTATAAAGACGTATTTGATTCCAAGCCTGTGAAAATTGAAAATTTCAAATACGCATTTCAGGTTAATGATTAGGCACCATTTCGACAGAAACCATATCCGGTTGCCGAAAAACATTATTTTCAATGATGACATGATGAAATGAATGCAGGGGTAAATGAGAAAATGGCCACACCATATGTAAGTCCATTGGTGATTGTGAGCAAACCAGATGGATCAGTAAGGGTGTGTCTTGATGCCCGGAATTTGAACGCCAAAAACATTCCAGAAAATTATTCAGTGCCACCGATTAAGGAAATTATAAGGAAATTTAAGAGAAAAACCATCTTCACGAATATTGATATGACTTCACCTGATCATCATCTCGAACTGGAAGAGAAAACCAGCTTGTTAACTGGATTGCAGTTCGACCAGCAAACATATTGCTTTAGAAGATCATTTGGATTAAAGACAGCAGGATCAGCATTAATAAGGGCTTTAGATCGAAATTTTTCGGAGGAAGTAAAACATGCACTATCCGGTACGTGGATGATATTTTACTTACCTCCGAGAATGTAGAAGAGCATTTAGAAAATTTAAGGAAATTACTGGAAGATCTGAAGAACGTAAATTTCAAGATAAATTTAAAGAAGTCAAAATTTTGTCAGAGGCAAGTCACGTATTTAGGCCACGTGATTGACCAAAATGGTGTGAAACCAAACCCATGCAAATTAGAGACTATAAAAAACTTTCCGAGGCCAAATAAGGTGAAATATTTTCGTCACTCTTTGGGATTGATTGGATTTTTCTCTGGACATTGCCCGTCTTACACAAGTACTGTTGCACCTTTGCAAGACCTTCTGAAGAAGGGTGGTAAGTGGAAATGGACGGAGGAAACTGAAAAGCTATTTGTTGAGGCCAAGGAAATGTTATTAAATTATATCAAGTTAGAATATCCTGATTTTTATCAGAGATTTGTGATTCAGGCCGATGCATCCCAAATTGGTATATGAGCAATGCTATTTCAGGAGAACCCAGAAAAGCCTGAAGTAAAGAATTACCTAGCTTTTACAAGCAGACGACATAAGCCGCATGAGAAAAACTACACAATTAGTGAGATTGAGTTACTCGCGATACTGCACGTCTTGCAGTATTGGCGGAAGACTGTATAGGGTTTTCCAGTAATCTTAAGGACAGATCATAAAGATTTAACCTTTCTAATGAAAACTGACTTATCCAGCTAAAGGTTGATGCTCTGGGCCTTATATATTCAACAGTTTGACGTGAACATTGAGTATTGCCCAGGAAAGGAAAACGTCGTTCCAGACTACTTAAGTAGACAGCCAGGGTCCACAGAAGAGGAAGTAATGGCTATATAGATGGAAAATAGGGATCAACGCACACTAGAGGAATTACGGAACATTGGTCAACGACAATGCGAGGACCCATGGATTAATATGCTAATCTCGTATTTTGAAGGAACGCTCACTAGAGGATCACCCGCGTATTTTGAAGCAGATAAGATAACAACAGAGTATAATTTTTATAACAATTTATTACATAAATTTGCAGACTCTGATCATACCAAAATAAGAATTGTTGTACCTGCTATATTGCAGAGGAAAATAGTATGGTTGGCCCATAGAGCATTTCGCCATATGGGAGTCGACAAACAGTCTCGATGTTAAAAGAAGTTTTCGCGTGGCCGAGACTGAGGGAAACGGTAAGGGATACTTTAAAGACATGTGATACATGCCAGAGAATGAAACATAATTCGTTTTTGATTAGACAAAAGCCAATACCACTCTTACCAGAGAGGCCAGGTCAAATTCTCTCTATAGACAATTTTGGGCCATTACCAAAGGCTAGAAGAGGAAATACACACATTATGGTGGCTATGGATCTATTCACAAAAATGGTTGTTCCTTCTCCCATACAGAAGACTAGTACGAAGCAATAATTGAAACGGTTTAAAGAGAGAGTAATACCCATTTTGGGGAAGCCGGAGAATTTATTATCCGATCATGGAAGCTGCTTTACAAGCGTAGAATTTCGAAGGGAACCGGACAATTTAGGAATACGCCAGATACTCTGAAGTATTCGCCATCCTGAGGCGAATCCCGTAGAAAGGGTGATGAGGGAGGTGGCTAAGTATTACAAAATCTACTGCGCCGAGGAAAATTGGAAGTGGATAGACAACCTTGAAATAATGAATTCTGCAATAATAACACAGTGTATGAAGCTACGGGGGAGGTACCCATAAGTTTACACCGCAACCAGCAGCCTGAAAGACCATGGAGTCAGGTAATACCTACACCAATTAATTGATGCCCAACCCGGAAGAGAAATCCGAATAAGAAGAACCTTCGAACATCTTCAAGCCCAGGCAAATAGAAGGCAACGAAGAAACAGGCATAAGCGATATCATCGACCATTAATAGTTGGAGGACTGGTATTAGTGAAAAGACCAGCCATTTCAGATCCAGGGAATCAAGTGTACAAGAAATTTCAGAAGATGTACCACGGTCCATGCAGGATAGTAATGGATCTACGAAATAATGCATATAGGATCCAACACTGTGAGACGAATCATGAACTTACAATAAATTCCGCAAATTTTAAAGTATTTTATCCTCCAGAAGATTTTGATGAAGGAAATGATCAAGCTCTGGTAACATTAATTGAAGATAGTAATGAGGACGACCGAGAGAAGAGATGGTAGCAACTCGAATGCGAGTGAGGACTGGAGGAACTTTTCTATGAATTGAAGAGTATAGCCAAACAGATTGAGCAGGAAAATGGCGACCTGAGGAAGAAACGAGAAGAGATGAAAATGAATGAACGGGTAGGGATCGAACACACCCGTGGAAAAATAGAAGAAGTAAACTCTATAGAAATGAAATGAGTGAACGGGTAAGGAAAATGCGTGCTCGTTAAGAAAAGAACACCGGATTGACAATTAAAATACTAGGAAACCAAACTGAGTCCAGACGGATGGTGAAACCTAGAGTAACGACAAGATAGCTTGAGAATGTAACTATATAATAAAGAAGGAAGACGTGTGAAAGGTACGGATTTGAATTTGACTAGGAGGGCTGTTAAGCAAGGAGGAAGAAAAATTGATAAATAAATTTCCTCGTTTCGAATTTTTTTTTATAAAGGAGGGGAGATTATTGCCCCTTTCAAGCTAGGCACAAGGAATCGAATCCTGTAATATACAAGAAAGTGGTAAGCTTTCAGCTACAAGCCAGAAGAGATTCAGATGTGTAAGGAAAGAGCACGCAAAGGAAGTTATGATTAACGAAATGATTCAGCACGCTGGAGTAATCATGCACGTGTGCTGGTGAGTCCACGCCAGTGATTCATATCAAGCGATAAGCCCCGGGACTACTTGCGATGAAGCACGGTACGCATACATGTAGGGAGTTCCCCGATCATTCCTGACCTAGCAGGATTTTCGTTATATCAGAGAGAGGCGTGGTTTAATAAGCGATGAAATATCTACGATTCCGAGTTTTACGCAAAATTAATAACATTTGAATATACCACTATGGCGGATAATTAAAAAGAAAATTTTTGGAAAGGAAAAACTCTGTAATATTTAAATGTATAAGAAGTGATGAGTGAGCACTACGCCATAAATTAGAGGCGTATGAATTCGCGCAGAGTTATACATGTAAGTAAACAGGAACGCCCACAAAGAACACGTAATCCTGTACGAATTTTTGAAGAAAAGCTGAGCGATCGATTTCTGATTTTAAAAGGATATTTGAAACCTCTGAACTCTGTAGTACACAGCGGTAATTTTTAACGCGCTACGAGTATTATAACAGAAGTTAAGTTTCAAAAAGATGATGTGGACTACATCTTAGTCAGATCAAATAAACAGGCCGTGAGCCAACCAAGTAGTATTCAGTCTTTGTGAACCCCGAGGGGGAGACGTTGGTTCAAGTAGTCCGTCGTGGCCGGAGGAGGTCATAAAACATCAGTTCGAGAGTCGAAGCTTTACCCGTGCTTGGGAAGGCTCACGACAGATATCGGTCCGAAGGGCAATAGCAGAAAGTAATAGTTACATATAGCGAGTCGGAGTACAGTGCGAAACTGAGTGAAGTCTTCAGAAATAGACCATTATATAATAATCCTAGTGAGGATTACAAGTTATAAACAATTATTCGTGGGACCTGAGTAGGGACCACAGATCGTAAAGTTATTCGAATAATAATACCATATAGGGTAAGTTACTATTGTAGTTCGAGACTAGGCTACGGTTCTAAAGGAACTTTTAAATAAGGAAAACAACGTTGGAAGGACGTTATATTAGCAACAAGGAATAAGTATCGCGCCGACGCAAATAAGTTCCGCGCCGATAGATACCAGAATATGGACTTTGAAAAATAGAACTCGCTGAGGTGACCAGGTAACCGACGGAGGTAGGAGTTCAGAGCCTATCATTTGTTCAAGGTAGATGTCTAGGACAGGGAGTAGAAATACGATAATACCTGCATTTCCCGGACGAGACGAGTGAATAAAAGTGTAAAAACGTGTGAAATAGAAAGGACTATAACCACATGTGTTAGAGAAGTATAGGAGCAAGACATCTATGATCTGTCAAAAGTGAAAATTGTATATGTTATAGTGTTAAAATAGATATTTTAAAAAGTGTTAACGTATATGTTAAACATCCTGAGTGAGGATGATATCCAGTGTTTGTTTTAAGATAGGAAGTGTTTTAAGAAATGTGTAATAAGTATTGTAAGAAAATGTGTGTAGTGAATTGTTGTGAAATGTGTCGTTAAATTTACTAAAAGATGGGTGAAAGATTCCATAATCATTGGCGGAGACCACCAGGCATGTAAGAACTAACTATTGTGCATTATGATTGAATGTGGAGTCGTGCATCCTTGTAACTTATACGTCACAACTATGCGGGAAAAGATGAATATGTGTAATAAGTATTGTTTGTGGAAACGGTGATTTGAATCGAGATTTAGCAGGACAAATTGAATTGAATGTTATAATTGTAAAGATTGAAAGAAAACCCAATAATATTTCTGAAAGGGTAGGAAAATTTACCGATAAATTATAATTAATTGTTGATAATGATATGCCAAAATAAATTCTATGTTTGTGGATATAAAGGACGGCATAAAGAGTTGTATAATTCTTCATGAAGGATTTTAAGAGGAATATAGATTGATACCGCTGATATAAGCGAGGAGTAAAAATAGAATCAAGTGATTTTGCGAGAAATAAATAAGGAAGAATCAATTATGGTCGGAGTTGTAACGGTAATAATATTGTAGGGTTTCTTTGTGGGGGAGGTGCCCTACAATGAAGATGATTTGGAGGAGGTTAAAATGTGTGTGGAGAGGATAGAGTGAGTGAGCTGTCTGAAGGCAAAGTCGTATCTCTGTGTACGAACTTCCCGATGGTTCGGATTGCCGGGAGCGCTCGGGGGTGTAAAAGTGGTATTGGGGGAGGTTTAGCAAATAAGACTTTAAACGAAGCGGTTACTACTCGGCTCAATGCTAGCGCACGCTGGCTGACTGAGAGAGAGCCCGCTGACTCAAGTACAGTGACGTCGTGCGCGTGGTCGTTCGCTGACGTTGCGAGACAATTAAACAATAAGGCTAGGGGATCCTACCTAGAGGAAATCTAGTCAGCTAGTCAAATAAATGTAATGACCAGTTATCTAGAGATTGTGCTGTTTTAATGAGTTTACTTCTATGCAGAAGTATTAATCAAGATTGCAGAACAGCCAATGTGCTTATACAATTCCAGTACAAATAATAGGGGAGGAAAAGTGTAAATGTACGTGTATGTGAAGGTGCTCGCTTACATTTACCAGAAAGGCTGCAGTCGTGATGGCGTCCAGCAGAGGTTTCACACTTCAACACAACGTCTGTCTGGGAATGACCTGGAGGCATGACCTCTCCGAGGTTTTATAGAGGCGGCTTGCCGTGTTTTCAGAATTGCGAATTCCTTGTGTGTCGTAGCCCTTTCCGGGGTCGTCGGAGTTCAGGCATGAGGCCACCTGAGTTGCATGGAAGTATTCAGAATTGTAGATGTGGTCGTAGATTGTAGAATTATGTCTGAAGTTATGTATAAGTATGCGTTTTCAGGGGGTGTAATTAGTAGGGGATGAGGGTGGCATACCCTACGGGTATAACAATATGACGAGTCTAAGTCGTCGCACAATTGGGAGGCATATGTGTATTCGCACGTAGGACTGGCATGCGTTCCTCTCTGGTTGCAAGAATTATATTCTGCAAAGAGGACCGAGATACGTTCCGCTCTAATTGGAAGGATTGGGGCGTGTCCCTCTTCCACGGTATCTTCGAAAATCCCAGTAGAAGCGGTTGGATCCTTGGGATGGATTTTATGCTAAGCCACAGGTTGCTTAGTTGTTATTGAAGCCCCTGAAATTAAAGACCGCATGTTGTTCCGTGCAATGGGATGTCCATAGATTGTTACACTTACTGGTGTGAGCTGAATGTTTGCTAATAAGCAAGAAGTAATTAGTAGCAAGTAGGACTGTAAATGTGTTAAAATCTTTCATAATGAAGTAATCTGTTATATGTGTAGCCTGGGATGCTCATCCCAACGTCAAAGCTTTTTAAAAGCGAGACTAGATGTCGTAATTTGTTGTGACAGGCCCGAGCCACTTGAGAAAGGTCGCGGTCCGTCAATGGCTTGTGTGAGCCTACTAACAATTAAAACACAGAGGTTTTAAATGATTGTTTGGCAATATAACTGAAGGCTTGGATATCTTAATCGATTAGCATATGTAATAACATGTTTTTCTTGCTAAAATCTCGTTCGAAAGGGCCAGTTTTTAAGGAATATTAAATTCCAGATTAATTACCAACTTCCCGGGTGTGACAAGTAAAACGCAGGAATTCCTTTAGTAAAACAAAAGAGATGCGTCAGGGAGGCGCAATCTCATTGAGTTATTCAGTATGTTTTAAATTGAAGGAAAGCACGACTACCACGGAAATAGTACTCAACATGTCGGATGTGAGAGAGAAGGAACATTTGATGAGTGTCAACCAAAGTTCAGAATATGGTAGAAATTAAAGTAAATATTGGTACGGCACATTGAGGAACCCAAGGCTAAAAATGTTAATAATTAAATCATTTGTAGATGATTAATGTAGACAGTCAGAAAAACTGGTTAAGGAATTACCTTAAAGTATTGCTAAGTTATGTAGAATCAGCAAGATTCAGTAAAACATGTAGAGTTTGCATGCCATATGGAAGTGAAATCAGACATGTTATAGGCTCAGTAGAGCCGTATTAACATTGTTTTAGGCCACATTATGTGAGACAGATATTCCTTTTGAATACAGGAATAAGTTTATGATTTGTAAAGATTGAATTTTATTAACGTTATTTTATTTGTGTATTAAATTTAGTGGTGTGCCATATCTTTATAATTAAATATGTTTTTTATGAAATTTTGATGTTTTTATTTTGAGTGTTGACTTGTGTTGCTCATGATCCCAAAATATATGTGTCATATCGTGGGAAATGAACGTACCATCCCCGAATCGATTGAGCTAGGTGAAGTATGACCATTATCATTCCTACAGAAGGGTGCAATATAAAATGTTAAAAGTATCATCTCAGGTGCATTGGATCAATTTTACTCACCTATGAAGAGTTATGGGCCGGCCCCGTGGTGTTGGGGTAGCGTGCCTGCTCCATCAGGGATTTTATAAACTGACGTGAGTGTTGGAACGGGGTGCAGTCAGCCTCGTGAGGACAATTGAGTTGCTGTCTGACAGTGAGGTAGCACGTCGATCACGAAAACCAAGATTAACGGCCGAGGGGACCCGATGTGCTGATCACGCGTCACCCCAATATCTGCAGGCCAAATGGCTGGACAGCGGTCGCTTGGTAGGCCTAGGCACTTCATGGGCTGTAGTGCCAGGGGTTATTATGAAGAGTTATGTACCTTGGTGTATCAAATAGAAGCGTGTCTGAATTCAAGGCCTTTAACTGTTTAAGTGATGACACTGACGATCCTCTTCCCCTTACACCTGGCGATTTCTTGATTGATTCTCCACTAGCATCCTTTCCTGGCTGGGTAGCGGTCGCTTGGTAGGCCTAGGCCCTTCATGGGCTGTAGTGCCAAGGGTTATTATGAAGAGTTATGTACCTTGGTGTATCAAATAGAAGCGTGTCTGAATTCAAGGCCTTTAACTGTTTAAGTGATGACACTGACGATCCTCTTCCCCTTACACCTGGCGATTTCTTGATTGATTCTCCACTAGCATCCTTTCCTGGCTGGGCAGCGGTCGCTTGGTAGGCCTAGGCCCTTCATGGGCTGTAGTGACAAGGGTTATTATGATGAAGAGTTATGTACCTTGGTGTATCAAATAGAAGCGTGTCTGAATTCAAGGCCTTTAACTGTTTAAGTAATGACACTGACGATCCTCTTCCCCTTACACCTGGCGATTTCTTGATTGGTTCTCCACTTGTATCCTTTCCTGAACCCGATTTGAGTGATGTTCCGCTGTCTCAGTTAAGAAGATGGGAGAGATTGCAGCATTTCTTGCAGTATCTGTGGAAGAGTTGGTCCACTATAGCTACTTGAGTGGTCTCCAGCAGTGGCTGAAGTAGAAAACAGTGCAACCTAATGTTCCTGTCGGCACCTGACCACCTCTCCAGTGGAAGATGGCTGTGGTGGCAAGGACTTATCCTGGGAAGGATGGACTTGTGGGGACAGTGGACGTAAAAACATCTAGATGGATGTTTAAGCGTCCTCTAAGCAAATTGGTGCCTCTTCCTACGGAAGAATAGTTGATCTTGTCAGATCAAGGGGGGCAAGATGGACAGGATTTAGGAAGTGTTGGTTGTTAATGTTGGCAGCATAAACAAAACAATAATAAGAAACAAGCCATCATGGCGACGGGTTTAAGTTGAATTGTTTTTTAAGTATTCCAATCGTTTTATGTTTTGTTATCGCAATGCTATTTAAGTGAAATAAATGTAGTGATTACATCCGGTAGAATCAGTGTACACCTTATTGAAGTTCTCAACCCTACCAGACGAACACTTAAGTTATTTCATACAATAACCTTCCTCCATGTTTGAACAGAAATGAACCCCTGCCACCATCTACCATCTCAATTAGGAACCAGGAGAATGGCACGACAGAACAGCCAAAACGAAGCTCAGAAATACCTACTGTGGCTAGGCTTAGGCTAAAAAAAATATGCTGCCGGCATGGTTCCTAACTTAAGGCCACGGCCGCTTCCTAACCAAATCCTACCTCAATTTCAAGTGAACACACTAGTGCAGACATCACAGTGACACATGATATCTGACATCTTCTACACACACCCAAGTACACGGGACTACATGACCACGATGTCGCTAGTCCCTAAAGAATCAACTACAACAACTTAAGCTGGCAGCTTAGTATCATATGTTTCCGCGACTTGTCGACACAACATGATGCGCTTCAGACCAGGTTCTATCGTGCATATGTGGCTTTAATTTATTAGATGCTGAGTTTCATACCCTGGCTGTTGTTGTGGTTGTTGCTGTTGTTAAATTGTAATAATTTCGTGTAGCCTCCTCGAAGGCCAAGTGCAGGTCGTTCTAGTTGATCCCCACGGGCGATCTGCGCATCCTAATGAGGATCAAGTGATTATGAAGACGGCATATAGACCCAGTTCTCGGGCCAGGGGATTTAACCCCAGAAGATTATAATTCCTGATGGCTCGCCGTGAATCAAACCCGGGACACTTCGGGTCAAAGCCTAGAGTGCTAACCGATTCGCCAAGGTGCCGGACTGTTGTTTCATTTAGAGACTTGGACATCATGGGCATCAGCCCCGTGTACCTGGTAGCCTCTGTTATTCTGGTGTAGGTAGTAGCGTGTTTATTTGTAATTGACGCTATTATTGGCGGGAGGTGACCTTGGTTTTAAGTTATGAACCACCTCAACATTTGCCTGGAGTAGAAGTGAGGAATCCACGGGAAACCATTCCTTGGTAGTCTGAGGTGAAAAACAAATACACTGATCTTGTCTCGCGAGGCTTAATTAAATGTCTTGGCAGTTCTGGAAACCGAATCCGGACTTCCAGGATGACAGACAACTATGCTCGCCACTAGGCTACACCATGAGGAGGGCCATACCGTATCTGATTCGGTATTTTGTTGTTTCAGTTGAGGGACTTGGCCATCGTGGTCATTTGTATTTGGGTGTGTATATAATATAAAATTTGTCTGATAACCAGTGTTATTGTGTGAATTAGTGTGTGTGTGTGTGTCCTATTAGTAATTCAGGATGAGAATGGGGATGGAGGTGGCCGTGGACCTAAGTTAGAAACCATCCCGGCATTTGCCTGGAGTAGAATTGGGGAAACCACGGAATACCACTTCTAGGAGGTCTGAGGTAGGAATCGAGCCAACCTCTTCTCAGTATTGCTTCACGAGGCTGAACGTACCCCGTTCCAGCCCTCAGACCAGAATTAAAGTTCCTGGCAGAGCCCAGAATCAAACCCGGGTCAAGAATGCTAACCGCTACACCAAGAGGTGGACAAATATATTATGTGCATATAGGCTATTAAGTTCAATACCACTTATATCTGTGGTACTGTGAGGACTGAAACAAACGCCTACTCACACGGAAGGGTAAATAAAGTGTGTGTGGCCTGCCCACCAGTTTCAGATTTTCTACGCGTAACAGTACAACATTTGGCCACTGGGGAGCAGCAGCGCCACCGGACTGTTTGCAAAATGTCTCGTTTATTCAGCGTTACATTATGTGAGTTGCCCCGCCACCTAGCTTGTGTTTTATCGAACCAAGTGGTGGCGTCTACAACGTTGACTTGAACGCCGCACTGGAGTGCGTGGCGCTATCGGCAGTAGCACTGCTAAAAACAAATTTCAAAGACATGCGTTTTAGACGACGGGCCATACGAAAATGTGAACGCCTTTCACCAAAACTGAAATTGAAAGAAATTCGTCGATCAGAATGTAGCCCCCTATGACCACTCCAAGAACAGCTATTCCCTAAAGTCATTGATATGATTCTATCACTTATAAGTACAGTTTATTGAAAGCCAACGACCATACCATGTTGAGTAGGCCAACACCGGTTCTCGTCCGGGTCAGATCACCGCAGTTAGCACAAATTAAGTACTGTACTTTTGTGCTCTACAAAGCACGAAGGAAGGAATTGAAATCCTGATCTTACAAAGACGCCGACTACAAGGGAACATGTGCCCACTCGAATGTTGTGCCAAACAAATTTTAATAATAATAATACCAACAGCAGTAGCTACGCTCGCTAAAGCGCAGCGCTAGGCCATGGGGACAAGCTCTCTGCGGACTCGGTAGACGTGAGTTCGAGCCCCACCGTCAGCCGCCCTTGAAATGCGTTTCCATGGTTTCCAGGAAAATGCTGGAATGGTACCTTCTGAAAGGCCACGGCCGCTTCCTTCTATATCCTTGCCCAGTTTCATTCATTTCCATTCATGTCATCTCTCATTAACTCCTCTCATGAGGTTGGCGCAGGAAGGGCATCCGGCGATAAAAGCCATCCGCCACATAGAATTTCATCGAATCTCAGCCCCGACCCAGTTCGAAACGGGAATAATAAGGGGCAGACATACAATAATAATAATAATGCTATTGGTTTTACGTCCCTTTCAACTACTGCAGCTTGTAGAGACGACGGGGTGCCGGTAATTAGCCCCGAAGAGAATCTTTAAAGTGCCAATATAGCTATTGACGCGGCTCCTCGCATTTGCGCACCCTCAAATGTTAAATGACTGTGAGAGAATTCGATCTTACAACCTTGTGGATTGCAGACGAGAACGTTAATTTAACACTGCCACGCACCAGTCACACAACTTTTACCATTTAATTACTTACTTAGTCCGCCTCGTTGCGTAGTGGCTACATTCTTGGCTCACCGCAGAGGCCCGGGTTCGATTCCCAGCTCTGCCTAAAAATTCAATTCTGGTCTGAGGACTGGAACGGTGTACACTCAGCCTCGTGAGGCAAAGGTGAGAAGAGGTGGGTTCGATTCCTACCTCAGTCATCTTGGAAGTGGTTTTCCGTAGTTTCACAGTTCTACTCCAAGCCAGGGTCGGCCCGTGAGGTAGTGCCGGTGTGCCATGGCACCACCAATGTGCCCTCTCAATAGCAGTTTATATTCAATTTAAACTTCAAGGAAATAGCAAGCATATCTTATTGTGCATTCATTTGAACGAGCGCGTGAACTGACATATGCTCTGGCGGCGCTTTCCTGAATGAGTGAGCCAAGCCACACGGGTTCCACCTCCTAAAATAAGACTCAGCACCAATAAAGGCTAGTTTGGCTTGGCTTTGCACATGGTGTAAGTATAATCGTGAGGCGGATCTGTGCTTAAAATGCGTTTCGTGATGCGCATGACGTCACTTTGGGGCAACTGGGAGTTATGCCGAGGCGCGAGTCAAGCACGTGCAACCCGCATTCGATTGAAATGTGTTTATGTTGTTGTTAATTCATATTAGAGACTTGGGATACCTTGGTCATCAGCCCCGTGTATTTGTGTGCGTGCAGAACTTGCCTGATAACTTGTAATTTGACTGTAGTAGTGTGTGTAACTATATTAGGGAGAGGGATTAGTTAGGTGCCCCGGGACTTGAAGTAAGGTACTATACTGGCATTTGCCTGGAGAGAGTGTAGAAAAACCGGGCAAAGTCAGACTCAGGATAGCCACTGTCAGCGTCAGGATTCGAACCTGCGATCACCGGACATGCTGCATCCATCCTCAAGGCCGTGGTGCACGGTACATGCTTATGTTGACAGGTGTGTGCGTTGCTAGTGAAAGTATTTCTTATTCTCTCTCAACGGAATATGTGATGCAATTCCGGGTTGCAACAACCACTTCAAGAAAACAGGTGGGTCGAATATAATATCCTTTGGATTTCAACAAGTCAAAGTTGTAGCTAAGAACTCTAGCGCTACACCACGAGGTGGTTCAAGCCTAGTAATAATGTTCCCGATTGGCTCCAGTTTATTTCAAGGAGATATCTTTTGTATTCCTCTAATGAACTCACGGAATTTTCAACAACAATGGACGCCGAGTTTCATAAATTTCATAGTAATTTTATTTCAGATATTATTTGAATCTTCAGACTTTTGACTGGTTTGATGGAGCTGCCCATGCCTCCTCTTCCTAAGCTAAACGTTTCATCTCTACATAGCTACCTCACCTTACATCCGAAGCTATCTGTTAAACATATTCTAACCTTTGTCTACACCTACAGTTCTTTTCCTCGACCCTTCCTTCCATAACTAACTTTCCTATTCCTGGGTGTCTTAGTATGTGTCCTACCCCCTATTATTTAGAGATGCGGCATATTCTTAGTTACCTACATATCAGTGTATACAATACAAGGCATGTACAATGCAGTATTATTATAATATGATTTCATTAATTGTCTTCAAGTTATATTACTATGACCAGAGCTATCTGAAATGATTCGCGCTGTCACCAAACGCAAGGAAGGTGCTACCGAAGTGACGTCATCCGCACGAGAGGGAGATGTATCTGCGCACCGCTTCACCATTCTACTTACACCATGGCTTTGCATGTGTTGTATTCTGTTGGGCCACAGATTACCCTAGGTAGTGCCAACAGCCGCGTGGCGCATTCACCAGAGTGCAGCATGCTAGCGTAAGCTAGAATTGCTTGAAGTGATTTATATTTCACCCACCATATGGCAGCACAATGCGGGGGACGCAGCTCCAGGGTTCCCACTTTGTCACTTTATCTGGCGACTATTAAATATATACAAGATGTAAATAATTCATGCTTTTGGGCTAATGCCGTGTGTATTTTTAATTTAAAACCATACGTTTCGGAGAAACCTTGCCTCCTTTTTCAATGGAAATAAACAATGTGGCCAAAGAAAGTATATCAATGAGATTACAAAAAATATAGATAAATTCCTCTGTTCGTCACCAGAGAGCAGCTGCCAGAAATAACTGTATGGACCATGGTGGAACGGCGGACAGAGTAGTAAGTAACAAGAAGGTAAAGGGGGCGGTGAGAAAATATAGAAACTCCTCGAAGAATAAGGAGGGAGGGGGGAGGTGGGAGGGTTAGATGGATATAAGGAAACATAAACAAAAGGGAATAGTAGCTGAACGATACCTTACGTCATACAGTCAACGGCGAATAAACAGATGGAAACTCCTCCAGTGACGAACAAAGGAGATCAAATCCAGGCTCTGAGCCCTAGAGGGAAAATGTACAATTTTTAATATGTGAAGAACAGAGAGACTGAGAGGAACTATCTCCCTAGATCCTTAATAACTGGTAGCCAAGTGTCACTTAGCTGATATCCAGTGTCTCTGTTAAAATTATTGGGATTTTTACGAATTTCAACTGCCTCCCTTATAATTCTAGACCAGTTGTGCTTAACAAGGGCAAGCGCATGAGCATCCTTGAAACATACATCGTGCCCTGAAGACAGGGCATGTTCAGCTATAGCTGATTTGTCAGGTTGGTTTAGACGGATGTTCCTTTGATGCTCTTTGATGCGAGTGGCAATGGATCGTTTTGTTTGTCCAATGTAGACTTTTCCGCAAGTACATGGGACTTCATACACCCCAGGTTGTAGTATTGGGGACAATTTATCTTTGTTTAATGCTAAACGTTGACCAATTTTCGTCATAGTGCCGAAAACTGTTTTTATCTTGTGCTTGCGGAGAATCTTAGCAACGCGGTCAGTGGTGTTGTGAATATAAGGGAGGTAAGCAGTTCCTCTCACGTCGGAGCTCTGAGAAGGTCGTCTATCCCTCCTTCTGGGATGTAAGGACCTATATATAGTGGATTCATTATAGCCATTACCCTTAAACATGGTTTGTAAGGCATGTAACTCTTCCTGAAGAGTTGATGCCTCACAAATACGTTCCGCTCTTTTGGCTAGAGTTATTATAATTCCTTGTTTTTGTGCTGGGTGGTGGTGGGAGTCCGCATGTAAATAACGGTTAGTGTGAGTTGGCTTACGGTAGACGCTGTGCCCCATGGAGCCATCCGCTTTCCTCCTCACAAGAACATCCAAAAAAGGTAAGCATCCACCTGACTCTAGCTCCATTGTGAAGTGGATTGAAGGATGCAGCTGATTTAGGTGGTTCAGAAAGTGGTTCAGTTTCTCAGAACCCTCCTCCCACACCACGAACGTATCATCCACATACCTCCACCAAATCACAGGTTTGAAAGACGCCGAAGATATAGCCTCCCCCTCAAAATGTTCCATGAAAAAATTTGCCACGACAGGCGAGAGTGGACTTCCCATGGGCACACCATCATAAAAAATAGCAAATGGAACGATCCTAATATATTAGTCGAACGTCTACAGCTCTTGCATGCCTGTAAACAGGCTGGTCATATTGGTTATGAGGAAGAGCTGTTAAAAATAGAAGATGAACTTCGTAAAGCTGGTATTATTGTGTAATTGGTCAACGTAGCAACACCCCCATCCCCTAAAATAATGTTCAGCAAGTGTTATATTTAAAAACTGTAGCAGGAAAACATGAACAAAAAAGAGCTGTATTCTCTGTGTATGTGTGTGTGTGTGTGTGTGTGTGTGTGTATACCTATTGTAAAAGTATATACATATTTGCATTAAATTAATTAACACAGTTTGTATATATTTCTTGTTTTCTTTGCATGTTGACTGTATATTTGCTCAACCACTTTTTGGTTTTTCAATGCACATTTTTGGTTTGTTATGATTTTCCGTAGCATTACAGTTATCAGTCTTGTAAACTGGTTGATTAATATAGGTATAAAGGCATCTTTAAAAAATCACAAGCCTTACAGTTGTGACATATCACGTATATTATGTTACATGTTATCCTACATTCCACATAGGGCTCTCCGTTATTAACAGTGAACTCTGTTGTCATTTAAATAACTACTTGTAAAATAATTCCAGTGGCATATCCTGTTAGCAAATATCATATAATAAATATTTTCACGTCACAGAACGACAACTTGAAAATCATTTATTGTAGGAATACCTTTAATGGGACCACCAAACCTTCAAGTATGCAATACACATTGCAGATAGTGCTGTATTTTGGTCGGTAGTGCCTCAAGTGCTTACGTTAAATAACAATACTGTAAACATATAAACATTTAATAAATCATAATTGTTTTCATTAAATATCATATACCTAATAAATATTTTCACAACATAGTATGACCATTTCAAGATCATTTTTTGTAGGAATTGTAGGGATCTCCAGACCTTGAAGTAAACCATATTTGATATACATTCCACATAGCTACATAACCGACAGTACGTCGTGGTATCAATTTCAGCCACCAGGCGCGCTCATCGTTTGTATTGCATTTCAGTTCCATTTGCATTTCTTGAAAATCACCCCCAAGCCAAAAAATACATAGCAAGTTAGTGGAATCATGTTACACATCAATAATTTTAGAAGAGCTCTCAGGTATTGTATGATGATTTTTTTAGAAGTGTATAACTGTTTGTTGACTAGCATTTACTGTTACACAACATTATTTTTGGTAAACTCTACATAAGTATCCTAATTGTCTCTGGTATAATGTCTTGTTTAACAAACATGGTCACACGGTTTATCTATAGGTTTAAGCCTCTGTTGTTTATGATTTTAAAAAATGATAAACAGCTAAACTCACTGGTCAATAGCCAACATAGTGGCCAAAATGTTTCCCTCATAGGTAACTCATGTTTGGTTAGTCAATTCTTATTGCAAAGACAGTCAAGACCTAAAAATAGTATTAACACCATATCATTAAACAAATCAAACCATCTTAAGGTATTTATTAAATTGAATTGCATTTTAGGAACCTTGCAAGCATCTTGCAACCTTCAAGAGGAAAGTATAGACAGGAATTGTGAAAAGGAAACCGATAAATCATTCAACGTAGTGTTATGAACCTCAACGTAAGAAGTTATGAAAGTCTATGTGAGGGTGTGGTTTTTACAGCTGGATGCCTTTTCTGGCACCCACCTCAGAGACGAGTTTATGGGAGATGAAACTCAGCTATCATGTCGAATGTGGAGCTCCTAGTCTAGCAGAAAGTCATGTTCAGGTATTTGTCTGCAGGGAGTGTGGGAAACGAAACAACAACTAAAAAAGCATACACGTAAAGGGAATATTATAGAATTTTCGAGTATATGTTGTGAATTTTAAAAAAATTGTTAAATTTCATGCTTTGTAGACCTCTTGGCTAAATTTGGTAGAATTTGGTGAATTTTCATCAGTATTCGGGTAATTTTATATAAATTTGAGCTAGTTCAAACCATTCTTTAATAATTCAATAGCATATAAATAAATCTGGTAGTGATTTGTTGGATTTTGCTGAAATTTGGTGGAATTTGCTAAATTTGCGGTAAATTTAGTGGATTTTACAAAATTCCGGTCAATTTCAAGATAAATCTCAGATATTTAGATATTTTAAAAATAACCTCTGTCACTGTGATGGCTGTATTAATGTGTGCCTTTGACTATGAAGGGTAGGAATGGTAAGGAGATGGTTATGGACTTAAGTGCATAGTCATTTTTATTGACTTTCAGATTGGGTGTTGCGGGAAAATCGAAAACTCCTCTTGTTAGTTTTTCAAGTGAGTGTACTCCTTATCTCTCTTAGAAGCCGCTAATGAGCTCTAAGCATTGGCAGTTTGCAAGCATCTCTCTATTGTTAACATAGAATGCTCATTACTTGTTCTTTCAAGTACATGTTGTCATGTAGGTAAGGAATTGATCCAAACATAACATGTTTCGATTTTCTTTGCACTTGTCTGTGGGCAAACATGGCATTTACCTGGAGTAAAAGTGGAAATCCACATGAGTTTGACGTTTAGAAAACTCACCTCACCTCACCCCAACTGTTTGGAAATGGAAATAATTTGTTTTTGTTATACTTAGAGGGTTGGAAATCATGGTCATCATTCCCATGTACTGTAATTAGGGAAAATAATAAGGGGTGATGTACACTATTATTAGCTGAGTACCTAATACAATTTTTTGCATACCCCTAGGACCAGTATCGCATTATAAAGGCATGCCATTTGTTACCGTCCTTAAAGCCAGTGATTTAAAACAAAAGAGCTGTTTATTTTCCACCACCCCCAAACAAGGGCTTTCATCTAGTGGAATGTAGGTTGACGACCATGGAGCCCCAGCTGAGTCCGTCATTGTTCCCACTGACTTGTGCTAGGCTCCTGTCTGTCTTCTTTCCTGTCGACCACACTTGGTCAACTCTTGTTCTCTACCGACTCCGACATTATTAGGCTATCCAAGGCTTAGGGAGTCTCTTTATTTTCCGACTTAATTGACCCTTGTTTATTTTTTCTGATACCCTCCTTGTGTGAGGAGGCAGCCTTCTTTAAATTTTTATGTTATTTCCTGCCTATTGCACAAGCCACACTAAAGGTAGGGTGTATGTAGCCCCACCACTTGTGGTGCACCCTGGATATGCCTACACCCTCAGGGGCTTACGGCTGATGAGTTTGGAAGTTGGCGACCACAAGGGATTCCTGAGCTGGGCTCAGTTTTCCTCCTTTTTATCGATTACCTCTGGAGCGGGACCCTCTCCTCTTTTACTTTCATATCTACCTTCTATGGCTCTCCTTCCTTTCAAGTCCATCAATCCACATTCTTGAGGGTTGAGGGGCATTATTTATTCCTTCTGTCCTTTATTTGTCCTGTTATCCTTTTGTCTTACATTTCATTTTTCTAGTTATAAATGTGTAGTTTGTTTTAGTTATAGTTTACATTTAATTTTATTTTCACCATCAGCCAAACAATTAGGGGTCGATAGGACAGCTTGGTGGTCAAGTTTATAGAACGCTTATCTTTTGTTTGAAACAACACCATGTTGATTTCCCGACTGGGTCAAGTATTTTATACTTTGTTCACTTATTTCTCATGGCTTTGAAACTGGCTGCCTGTAACGTGATCATTATTAACTTTAACTTCAGTGTCCGGTGTAGGATTGGAAAGGAGGCAGCCCGTGGCTTCTGAATTACAACTATGTTAGCGTTTGTCTAAAGTATAAATAAAAAGAGAGTTCAAACATCATGTAGGACATAAACTATTTTTAAATTCAGATTTGTGTTTCACAGTAAACACAATCATTCTCCGTTTAAAACAACCCATACATTTCTTTTTCTAACATGATAGCTTATAGGCGGGCATTGCTATAGCTTACATGTAGTAGGGTCAACAGCTAAGGATTCAATTTCAATTACCTATACCTCTCATGGTATGGCTCTTAGTCAATTCGTTAAACTACATAAAACTTTTCTATATGTTCTGTTACATTATCATTTGACCATCTCACAGTGTAGTGATTAACATAGTTGGTTGTCTACCCTAAGGCCTTGGCTTGCAACCCCGACTATACCAAGAAATTCATTTTCATCTTAAGGTTGCAATAAGGTTCATTGAGCCTTGTCAACCCTTACCTAACAATTATCAAGTCATGTACGATAACACGGTGCGAATCACGTCCACTATCAAGCAGACGAGTAATATGAAACTTGCTGGCAAGAGCGCCGTGTTCTTATCACCAAGACTCATTACACAAACAAAGCCAGTGTCTCTGTGCAGATTCAACCCAGCGATAGTATGCAAGAGTGTGTTTGTTAAAAAGCATCATTAATATAACTCGACTGTCACCACACAGGTCCCGGTTCGATTTTCTAAAGGCTGCAACAGGTACACTCAGTCTTGTCAGGTAAAACATTTTGGGTCAATTCATAAATCATGGGAAAGGGTTAGCCACTGTCAGTCCAAAACAACACCTTACTTCACCCTCTCCGATAATTAGTTTTATAAAATCTCAGGTCGATAACCTTAACGTTTTGGCTCTTTTGGGTATATTCATGGGGAATGGCAACGGTTTGGCCATCCTGATTTGTACAACACCTGATACAACTCTGTAGCCTTAATCATTAGCTATAAACACATTAATCCATAATTACCTAATAATAATAAAAAATAATAATAATAATATTAATTAGCAAGCTGTCATTCTCCAAACACTCATTCATTAAAGCATGGTTTCAAAAAACTCTTATGCTTTTAAGTGTTTAATACCTTTTTCTCATGTAACATTACTATTCCCTGTTTTATGAGTGAAATAATCTATCGAGGTAAAAGCGTATGTCATCACCTATTTTTCAACTATCAAACCTAATTTTAGGGTTCTTAGTTTGCAAGATATCGATTTTTTCAATTTGAGGGTAGTTTTCACCCCTCTACTATTTTTCATGAAAAACAAAAGATCTTAGGATCAATTATCATTATTACCCGTTTAAGACCTTATTCCCCACTGTAAAATCACTATTTACTGTTTTAGGAGTGACATCATCTATCCAGGTAAAAGCCTATGTCACAACAAATTTTTTAAGCTATTACAAATAATTTTACGGTTCTTAGTTTCCAAGGTATCGATTTTTCAATTTGGGGGTAGTTTTCACCCACCATGCTATTTTTCATCAAAAACAAAAGATCTCAGGTTCAATTATCATTTTTACCCGTTTAAGACCTTTTTCCCCACTGTAAAATCACTATTTACTGTTTTAGTGGTGACATCATCTATCTAGGTA
This sequence comes from Meconema thalassinum, assembly GCA_946902985.2. Classification (NCBI taxonomy): domain Eukaryota; kingdom Metazoa; phylum Arthropoda; class Insecta; order Orthoptera; family Tettigoniidae; genus Meconema; species Meconema thalassinum. Next base: position 1,406,792,649 of record OX336389.2, read on the forward strand.
AAAGCCTATGTCACAACGAATTTTTTAAGCTATTACACATAATTTTACGGTTCTTAGTTTCCAAGGTATCGATTTTTCAATTTGGGGGTAGTTTTCACCCCCCTGCTATTTTTCATCAAAAACAAAAGATCTTAGTTTCATTTATCATGTTTAGGTGTTTAACACGTTTTTTCCCCATAACATGACTATTTACTGTTTTAGGGGTGAAATGACCAATCCAGGTAAAAGCCTATGTCATCACCTATTTTTAAAGCTATCACGCCTAATTTTAGGGTTCTTAGTTTCCAAGATATTGAGTTTTCAATTTTGGGGGGTTCTTTCACCCCACAAAGGGGGACGTCGCCCCAAGTGCTAGGACCCCTCATACAAGTCCCTAGCATGATTGGTTCACGAGATATTAACAAAAGTGTAGTTAGGTCCTTTTGACAAAAAAATGAATCATACTTTCAAAAACGAGGCGTCACCCCAAGTGCTAGGATACTGCCTATGGCAAAATCCCATCAGGGGTTCAGAAAATATTAACAAATGTGTAGTTAGGCCCTTTTGACAAAAGCCACCGGTGTGCATACATACAAAAATTGCTCTTTCACCCCAGGTAAGGGTAGTTTTTATTTTGGGGGTTGTCATACCTCATTCATAAAAAAGGAGAATTCACTACAAGTCCTACGACACCCCATATGTTTAAATCGCATTATTGGTTAGCGAGATACTAAAAAGCGAATGACCTATTAGTTTTTTGTTTTTTTAATAAATATTTTAAAAAACCACATCTATAAAGAATCAGTTAAAAATTCCGCTCTCTTACAAAAGCCCTCAAGTGCGCATGCATACAAAAATAACCACTACTTAACCTCCGGGTAAGGGTAGATTTATTTTGGGGTGGATATACTCCCGTCCATAGCAAGGGGTGGTTCACCACAAGTCCTACGATACCCTATATGCTCAAACCCGACCATGCGATCGCGAATCATCGCCAATGTTCGCCAGAAAGTAGGCTATCATTTTGTTTTGTCCTACACACTTCAAATTTCCTGTCAGCCTATAGGGCATAGGGACCTTTCATTGACGTCAAACAAACTTTTCTCTCATCTTCACCGTTTCCAAAATAGCACCAATTTCAAAAAACAACAATTTAAAATATATACACACATCAAAAAAAGTTTTGCATCACCTCGGTTCCCAGATCTCCGGCATATAGACGTTGACTGTGTATATTGTATCCAAGATACAGTCCCTTTGACTGTTCATAGATGTCACTAAAACTGTTCAAAGATGTAAACAACCATGCATGAGCAGGGCCTATTAGACGGAGGGGGTACGACAGCCGATCAGTTCCAGTCATTCCACCAGGACGAAGGTACGCTGCTCATGTTGTCTGTAGTTCTACCATGCCTAGAAGGTCAATACCGCAGTTCGATCGCGTCCGCATTGTTACTTTGTGTCAAGAAGGGCTCTCAACAAGGGAAGTTTCCAGGCGTCTCAGAGTGAACCAAAGCGATGTTGTTCGGACATGGAGGAGGTACAGAGATACAGGAACTGTCGATGACAGGCCTCGCTCAGGCCGCCCAAGGGCTACTACTGTAGTGGATGACCGCTACTTACGGATTGCCGCTCGGAGGAACCCTGACAGCAATGCCACCATGTTGAATAATGCGTTTCGTTCAGCCACAGGACGTCGTGTTTCAACTCAAACTGTGCGCAATAGGCTGCATGATGCGCAACTTCACTCCCGACGTCCATGGCGAGGTCCAGCTTTGCAACCCCGACACCATGCAGCGCGGTACAGATGGGCCCAACAACATGCTGAATGGACCCCACGGAATTGGCATCACGTTCTCTTCACCGATGAGTGTCGCATATGCCTTCAACCAGACAATCGTCGGAGACGTGTTTGGAGGCACCCTGGTCAGGCTGAACGTCTTAGACACACTGTCCAGCGAGTGCAGCAAGGTGGTGGATCCCTGATGTTTTGGGGTGGCATTATGTGGGGCCGACGTACGCCACTGGTGGTCATGGAAGGCTCCGAAACGGCTTTACGATACCTGAATGACATCCTCCGACCCATAGTGCAACCATATCGGCAGAATATTGGAGAGGCATTTGTCTTCATGGACGACAATTCTCGACCTCATCGTGCACATCTTGTGAATGCGTTCCTTCAAGATAACGACATCGCTCGACTACAGTGGCCAGCATGTTCGCCAGACATGAACCCTATCGAACATGCCTGGGATATGTTGAAAAGGGCTGTTTATGGACGTCTTGACCCACCAACCACTCTGAGAGATTTACGCCGAATTGTCGTTGAGGAGTGGGACAATTTGGACCAACAGTGTCTTGATGAACTTGTGGATAGTATGCCACGGCGAATACAGGCATGCATCAATGCAAGAGGACGTGCTACTGGGTATTAGAGGTAGTGGTGTGTACTGCAATCTGGACCACAAATGCTGAAAGTCTAGCTGTATGATGGTACAACATGCAATGTGTGGGTCTCATGAGCAATAAAACGAGCTGAAATGTTGTTTGTGTTGATCTCTATTCCCTTTGTATTTAACGGTTCCGGAACTCTTGGAACCGAGGTGATGCAAAACTTTTTTTGATGTATATATATATATATATATATATATACCGACACACATTCATAGCAAAGAGGACGTCACACCATTCCTAAATAACACATCGTTCTAGCCTTACAAGCTCATTAAATTCGCCAAAATATCAAAAACGCACGTTTACCTCAAATTGCGTTTCCAAATTCCACCCATTTTAAAAAATTACCTCACCATCAAATAGAGCGGGAAAAATAGCATTTAAACGAGCCCTCGCTCAACCCTAGTCCTCGCCCACCACCAAACATTTTCCCAACATAGCCATACGTATTCAAGCACACACGCGACTTGCAAGAGAACATACACTATCCCACTACCCGCGAATGACCTTTTGTTTTGGTATTTTATTTAAATAATGAGGCTATAGGAAAAGAAGGGGGCCATTACTACGAGTGCGAGATATCAGGTTCGGGGCCGATACGACGAGGGTTCAATAAGTTAGTGGACAGAACCCCCAAGTTAACACTACTTGTTAAAGGTCAACCACGTCTCACGCGAACACTGCAGACATATCACGTGATCGCTCGCACTGGTGCACATGCTCACACTCGCACGGGTGTCAAATGACGGTTAGCATCCTAAGCAAAAAACAATAACAGCTGCACACCACATGTGTGGATAGGAACTGCCTCTCCGCTCAGCCCACCCGGCGCGGGAAAAAAAAACATAACAGCTGCACACCACATGTGCGGATCGCTGGCACTGGCACACATGCTCACACTCGCATGGGTGTCAGATGACAATTAGCATCCTAATAATCAACCCCCATGACGTTAACACCCAATAACTTTTTATCACCATCGCACAAACAAGCCAAAAGGTCAACCCCTTCCCACGCTAACACGTGCAGTGCACATGCTCACTCCTGGACCACGTGCTCGCTCTAAGGACCCATGACGTCATCAGGAATGACGTCATCAGGATTACGCAATTTCTTTCATGATGATGCAATATTCAAAGTCTAGCGAACTCTACTACTGGTACGTAACTTAAGACCAATTACAAGTAGAGGCAACAACAAAAATTATCAAACAGATTCTACAAGCACCAAAGTACATGGTGTTATGGCCACAATGTCGCAAGCCTCTAAATAAAATAACAATAAAATACTCGTACATTTTTGTATGAACGTAAACTGTACTCAGATATACAGAACGTGGTAACTCCCATAAAAATACTTAGGTCTGTCGTGACCACACCTGACGTGAGAGACGGTCTGGCAGGTTGACAGCGCCTCTGGTGTATTTACTAGCCGAGCAGTTTACTAGATAAGGACTTTGAGTTGCTGGGTGGTCCCGGATCTTGCCGGAATAAAAGATGATACTTCCCCGTAAATTTCTTCCGTTTAATGAAGTATAGCAGTCGTATTTACACTATTTACAGTTGCTTGAATATACTGACGGAAGTTTACGCAGGCCTGATTCAGCGCTACTAAGTCTTACTGTTACACGAAGTCTGGCATGTCCCCACGGGACTGAACTCTAACACACGTTCAAGGCGATATCTGTCTGGTAAGAGCTGCCCTCCGCCACCTTGGAGATCATTATAACCAACTAGAGATGGACTGGACCCGAGTCCATCTCCCCCTCTAGTGAGGTCTGTGGTCAATTCCACTTTGGTTACCCAGTAGGAGCTGCCATCCAAGCTAGTGGTGGCTTCCCATACTAACATTCACATGACGGCTAATTCCAACTAATGAACTCGCGTTGTAACTCTGTCTCGTTATTCAAATAGTGCAGAGGGCACAGTGGCTAGATCCCTGGATCAGTCAATATTTACAGACCTGTTTAAACTTCATGTCATGCGACCATTTCTCATTCCCTGAGAATAAAATGACTTCCTTAAAACACTTTTGCCAAATAATAATAATAATAATCATAGTAACCTTAAATGATGTTCTTCCCTGAACCCTAGTCCTGGGTTCCGAACCTGGGAGGCTCACAGTCACGAGACTCCCATAAACATATTTTGGAACGTAGGGACTGCGTCACTGCAATTGACGTAACAAGCACTACTTAATTGTATGTCCACGACTTCAGTCATTTTTGATTGTTACTTAGAATGGACTCCTGTTAGACTTGGCCACTGGTGACCCCTACCACACAACTGAGATCAGGGCATCTCACACTCCGACCTTCGAGGTCAGTTGGTAAAGCAATTTCATGTCCTTTGGCAACAGCTTCGAATAAACCCGTGTCATTATTTACGCAAATTTTTGCTTCTCACGGGCAGAATTTATTCCTGTGCAGATTTACAAAAATGCACTTTACAGTTTATTATAATATTATTATTGTATTATATGTAACATATAATGTGTTTGGTCCTCTAAGGAGCACGTAGAACCATTACTTAGCATTGATCTTCATGCTCTTTGTATCTTTTCAAAACGTTCTCATCCTTTTGCTATGCGCCTGTCTTCTTTCTTGTGTTCGTGCATCTTTGAGTCGCAAATTCCTTGCCGTCGGGAAATTGGGTGGACACTTATATGAGTTTACTTTCTGTCTACTGTATAAGCAGTCCGTCGTTAATGGGTCAATATTGATCTCTGTAAGGTCCTTTTGGGCGTCTGCTAGCCAGCGTACTTTGGTTTATCGCGTTCCGTTGATTATGAGGAAGATTTTCTTGGTCAATCGAGAGTGAGGTGAATCGTTCAGTCAGTGAATAGAGTTCTTCTGAGCTTTTCCTCATCCAGATACCGTCTTGAAACTTTGGTCCAAATATTACACTCAGTATCTGTCGTTCCATCTTCTCAATGTCTTGGATGTTGATGGTTAAACGATGGCATATCAATCGCATATAGTGCCTCTGGAAGGAGTGATGGAGTTTGGATTTAGTGGAAAGTGATTTCTTGTGTGTAAATATTCCAAGTGAATGTGTAGGTTTACGTAATCTTTCTGCGTGAGTTTTGTTAGCCATTTATTCGTTGACAGTGTTCTCGATAATTATACCAAGTAATTGTGTGATGTCGCCATATTTGGTTGCAATTGATGCCAAGTTTTGGCTCTTGGAATCCATATACTGTGTTTTCTCGTAAGAGATCTGGAGGCCAGTTCTGATGGTTATCTCATGAAACTTCTCGATGGATTCTTGGGGAGCCCGGGTAATTATTGCAAGGTCGTCATCAAAGGCAAAGCAATTTATCTTGATTCGTTGATCTTTTCTTCCCATTCTTATTCCAGGTAATTCTTGCTCTCATTTATGATGACCTATCTAGTACCAGGTTGAACAGGAGTGGGGACAACCCATCACCCTGTCTTACGCCTGTTCTAATGTCAAAAGGGTCAGATACTACACCAACAAATTTAACTTCGGTGGTTGTGCCTGTCAAGGTCTGTTTGCCTAACGAACTTTTTTTGTTGTCCACACCTTATTCACTAATTATATTAAACAGGGTGGTGCAGTTGATTGAATCCTATGCTGTTCTTAATTCTACGAAGGTGACAACTATGCGATTTGACTGGCAATGTTGGAGTATCATCTTGAGGTTCCAGATTTGTTCTGCGCATGGTCGAAAGCCCTCCTGTTTTTCACCAATCATGTGTTCTGTCTGTTGCTTTAATCTGACGAGGAAGGCACGTGAGAGCACTTTGTAGGTGATTGGCAGGAGTGAAATGCCTCAATAATTATTCAGATTTGCCTTGTCGCCCTTATTGTTGTAGTGGGTGAATCAAAGCTTTTTTCCAACCAATGCAACGTAGCCGTGCTTGATCAATCGTGCACTATGACCGCGTGGGCAGCTGCAGCAAGTCATGAGATCATAGGTTCAAAAGTCGGCACTGACAGCGACTATCGTGAGTGTGGGTTTTCCCCAGGATTTTCCACACTCCCTCCACGCGTTTCCTTGGTGGTTGGCCGAGTTTTCTTGATGATTCTAAGATGGCCTGGCGAAGTTCATACCATGATTGCGTGTCAGTCTGTAGTGATTGTGTGAACTCTTTTGCATGTTTTTAGGTATTCTGGATCTAAGCGTGGAGGTTTAGATTTTTGACATTTTTTTCGATTGGGTATTAAGCGGTCTTTAATCTGCGAGTGATAGTGGTCGGATTCTACGTAACCTTTGCGTATACTCCCGTTCGTGATATCAGGAGAGAATTTTCTGGTTATCGCTGCATGATCAATTTGATATTGCCCGATGTGGTGCATTGGGGATTTCCATGTAGTCCTTTTTCGTGGTGGTTTCTTAAAGTGTGGGGACATTACAGTAGTTGTAGGTTTGTCATTTCACATATATTGAGTAAGTGATGTCCATTCGCATTTGTCTTGCTGTGTGCCGAGAAATTCCCAATGATATGTCTGCGTTCCCGTTCTCATCTGATTTGCTCATTGAAATATCCTAGGAGGATCTTGATGTGGTGTTGAGAAATCTTAGTAAGTGTTTTGACAAGAACTTTAAAACTTTGTTTTTGTCAGGGAAGTTGTTAACTAGAGCACGTGCGTTTATCAATGTACACTAGTAGTGGTTTTGTAGCGGTTCTACAGTCCCCGCTCCCCGCTCCCCAGCTAGAATTCCAAGATGGCAATATATTTTAAACCAATAAGGCCAGAGACTTGTACAAGGTGTCAAATTACTCGGGCGAACACCCCCTTTGCTATGTAGAACCTATTCTTTACCCCAAAAATAAACACTACCCCTATCCGGGGGTGAAATATGTAGTAATTGTTTACTAAACTTTTTCCCATGTATGACAGATATAAGGTTTTATACTAATATGAATTAAACTTTGCTCAACATGTATCGCATGAATACGATCTTACCCTATTATGAATCAACATCTTTTGTTCCTTATTTTGTAAGCATGTGCACTTGTGGCTTTTGTAAGAGGGTGTACATTTTAAATGATTATTTATGGATGAGTTATTTTTTAAAATTTAACCAAAGAACACAAAACTAATAGGTCATTAGCTCTTTTAATATCTTGATAACCAATGATTGGATTTGAACATGCAAGGTGTTCTAGGATTCAGGGTGATGTTCTGTTTTTGAATTTATTATTTATTTTTCAAATTTTGACAATGGGCCTAACTTCACATTTTTGAAAATTTTGGTTTTTTGACTTTTTAATTTTATTTAATATTTAATGTATTATTTATATAATTTTTTATTTACCATTTTTTTATTTTTTGTCAAAAGGGCCTAACTACACTTTTGTTAATATTTCCTGAACCCATGGTCGGATTTAGATGTGTGATGTGTTGCAGGACTCAGGGTGGCACCCCTTTTTGATTTTGTTTTTTATTTTCAAAGTTTTGACAAAGGATCTAATTACACATTTTGAAAAGTTTAATTTATTGGCTTTTTAATTATATTTAATATTTATTGTATTATTTATATAATTTGTTATTACCATTCATTTTTACCCATATTTGCTCCCACTTTAAATCGCGCCCACTATAATTGCGCCCACTTTAAATCGCGCCCATTATAATCGCGACCACTATAATAGCTAATAGCGCCCACTATAATTTCGCCCACTTTAAATCTCGCCCACTATAATCGCGTTCATTTTAAATCGCGCTCACATCCGAGGTAATTTGTTTGACATATTCTAACCTTCGTCTACCCCTACAGTTCTTTACCTCAACCCTTCTTCCATAACTAAATTTGCTATTCTTAGTTATCTTAGTAGGTGTCCTACCAACCCATTTCTTTTCTTAGTTAAAAGACGTCTAAAACACCTATTCAATCCTCTTTATTTGTTACTCCATGTACCTATCTAATATTCATTATTCTCCTGTAACAACACATATTTGAGTCTTTTCACTGGTTTAATACAGCTATCCATACCTTTCCAGTCCTAAGCTAATTGTTTTATCCCAACATAGCTAGCACACCTTACATCCAAAGCATTCTATTTAACATATTCTAACCTTGGTCTACCCCTACAAATCTTGGTTTCAACCCTTCTTTCCATAACCAAAATTGCTATTCCTAGATGCCATAGTAAGTGTCCTATCAACCCATCTCTCCTCTTTGTGAAAAGACGCCAAATACATCTTTTCATTCCTCTTTATTTATTACTCTATGTACTCATCTAATATTCATCATTCTCCTGTAACACCAGATTTAAGAACCTTGAATTCTCTTCTTTTAATGCGTTAAAAATCCAAGTTTCACTTCCATAAAGCTCTACACTCCATACATAGGCTTTAAAAATTATTTCCAGTACCTAAATCTATATTTATTGTTAATTATTTCTTTTTCTAAAGAAATGCTTTTGTTGTTGTTGATTCTCCTGCATTACTTAGCTACCTGTAATAACATGTAATAACCTTTTTATTGTTTAAACATTATAGAAAACTCACTACCTGTATGCCCATAGGGTTATGCCCTAGTACAAATCTCAAGTCTGCGGTAAATAAAGAGAGGCATAAAAGTGTTTTACTTTCTTAAACTTAACTATAATGCATAGTACCCATGGAAAAGGATTGACCATCCTAAATCTTATGACACCTCACATGTCCATATCCAATAATTAGCTTATAAAATCTCAGGACAATTACCTGGCTGTTTTGGGTCTTTTGGATAAATTCATTGGTCTCGTCCAAATCCAATCATGGGTTCAGAAAATATCAACAAAAAAAATGGTAAAAAAGTATATAAATAATACATTAAATACTGTATTAAATAAAATTAAAAAGGTCAATAAATCCAAATTTTCAAAATGTGTAATTAGGTCCTTTGTCAAAACTTTGAAAATAAATAATAATATCAAAAAGGGGGTGTCACCCTGAGTCCTACAACATATCACACATCTAAATCCGACCATGGGTTCAGAAAATATTAACAGAAGTGTAGTTTGGCCCTTTTGACAAAAAAAATGGTAAATAAAAAATTATATAAATAATACATTAAATATTAAATAAAATTTAAGAAGTCAATGAACCAAAATTTTCAAAATTGTGTAGTTAGGTCCTTTGTCAAAATTTGAAAAAATAAATAATAAATTCAAAAAGGGAACATCACCCCGAGTCCTAGAACACCTTGTATGTTCAAATCCAATCATTGGTTATCAAGATATTAAAATGCTAATGGCCTATTAGTTTTGGGTTTTTTGGTTAAATTTAAAAAAACTCATCCATAAATAATCATTTAAAATGTCCATCCTCTTACAAAAGCCACAAGTGCACATGCTTACAAAACAAAAAACAAAAAATGTTGATTCATAATAGTGTAAGACCGTATTCATGCTATACATGTTGAGTAAAGTTTAATTCATATTAGTATAAAACCTTATATCTGTCATACATGGACAAAAAAATTAGCAAAAATTTACTATTTCACCCCCAGATATGGGTAGTTTTTAATTTTTGGGGTAAAAATAGGTTCTCCATAGGAAAGGGGGGTGTTCGCCCGAGTAATTTGACACCTTGTACAAGTCTCTAGCCTTATTGATTCAAAAGATATCACCATCTCAGAATTCTAGCGGGGGAGTGGCGAGTGGGGGCTGTAGAACCGCTACAAAACCATTACTTACACTGTACAGGCCGTATTAGCGCATTGAACTGTGAGTAAAGAAAGACGATTCGAAGGTGATGTGATGTCTATCACTGAGTTCTGAATGCTGTTATGCACACGAAATGCTGTTCCGAACCGTAAATTACTATTTCTTACATAGATATTTAGTTAAGTTATTGTTGTTATAAGGGGCACACCAGCGAGGTCGTCTGCCCTTGAAGATACGATATCCAATGCAGTCGAAGTGATCAGATTGAGTTATCCGAATCTGTCATAGATATCCGTCAGTATCTTGAGCTTCCCTGTTTTGGTCAGCGTGGGTAGATTATTAGCTTGGGAATAACCTAACCCCCAAGGGAAGATGATGAAGAAAAAGAAGTGGGTTTCGGACTGGAGAAATAGGACGAGAGTCCAACAAAAGTTATAATTTTAACTTTAAGTATACTCAAAGGCAGCTGCCACTGCAAATCCGCTTTCCGATACCTAAAGTGGGTAGGGACCTGGGCGAAGCTAACAGGAAACGCAGCTGGAACTTGGGCTATTCGCAAGAAAGTTGCTATAGCGTATTCCCTCTCAAGCATAAAGGTACCTACTATGGGGAAAGGTGGTGGTCTGGCAAGACAAAGAGTAACAGATTTATTGTGTATCTGTTCAAAGGAGTTTGTTTCTAAACAAGTATTTTGAAGAATACAAATAATTAGAATCAGCCGTGATATTTTAGTTCTTGAAATTGTAGAATATCTAAAGAGCGACCGAATGCTTCCAAGAAGGATAGGGATAAAGCAATTATACCCTTGGGAATAATTTTGGTAAGAGCACCAATAGTTGCATTTAGAAATGACTAAGCTTTTACCCAGCAAGGCGCCGACTAAAAGTTTAGACAATGAGAAACACTTAAATTTTGAAAAACCAACCCTAAGTGGTAGAGAGAATCTCCACAAGCAGGAAGCTGGCGTAGCGAGCTATGCTTGCCTTACTGGTCAGTTAGAATTAGCTATCAAAGCTAAGAGAGACTTTACTAAGTTAGTAACTAAGAGTTCTTGCTCAAATGCAACAAGCAGTGAAAACCCTATCAATGGATTTATTTTTATTAAAGAGGACATAAACCTAGGAAGAGTCAAGGAAGACAGGATCTTGCCTAACCGTTATGTTTGAGAAATGATAAATCAAAAGAACAAATCTTAATTTATTTAACAATGTAAAAAAGAAGTAGTTTATGTAACAAATATATAATTTTGATTTTGTAAACAATTGGGGTCGCAGACCTCTGAAAACATCCAAAGCTTGCGCCAGGCAATTGACAATTCTTTTGGTTTTAAACCTTGTATATGCTTTAAAATCTACGTAAGATTTTGAAATATTGCTAAGATTGATAAATACAAATTTAAAGATAATTAAAGTAATTAAGGTTAAACAATAAATCAAGTACAAGATGCGTACTTGAAATATTTCTAGATAGGTATCTTAGAAATATGAACAAATAACAACTTCGAAAGTAACAACAACAAAACAGGAAGAAATGAAATAGAAGTTTCTATAACTTCTTGTATTAATACAGAGCTACATTTGGCGATTATACAAATAGGGCAGGTCACTTATTGTGAAACCTGAAGAGAAAAATTGAAAGGAACTTTCTAGAACTCCTATGTGGGAAGGGATCACGAGAAAAATAGGGCAAATTTCCCTTTCGTGGAACCTAGAGATAACTCACTTTTGAGTAAAAAGAATTGGATTCCCTCATTAGAAGGGAGAAACAATATAATTTTAGGCGTGTACTAGACACGACGTTTTACAGACATTAATTCGTTATACGTGGAGCAAGAAAGGGAGGGCACTTATTGAGAGTGACACCTCATTGAAAAAAGACCTAAAGTAACAATTTTATTATTTTAGTTTGTTAGTAAAGGGTTTGGGAAAGATCAAATGGGATTGTGGAAGAGTGTTCATGGCCGTATTTATTGTACTCGGATGAGCGCGATGCGGATGAAAAGTTGAACAGGCACTGTTTTCACTATAGTCTGTTGAAAAGTTCACTGTAATAGCACAAAAAGTTGATGGCAAAGAAAGTTATTGCAATGGTGGAAAATAACTAGTTACACTAGATTTGCGAGAGTCTATTGCTTGAAAAACTTGTAGGTTATAGTTGAATGCACCAGAAAAATCCCAACGGAGGAAGAAAAATTAGATATTGATTAGCAGTTCATAAGGAAGATTCCTTAGTTTGAAAAAGTATTCCCATATGTGAGTGGAAAGTACTAGAAGGTTTAACTCGTAGATAAATTGTTCGGCATGGAAATCTCCAGAACAATCATGACTGAAGAATAGGGCAAAAGTTAGTCCAGCGGTGGAACGAGCTAAGTATTTTACAGACAGTGGGTAATTTAATGGTGTCCGACGTTGTGAGAAAATCTCTCATTCAATAAGCATAAGAAATGCTGCTTCATGTTAAGATTGGCTTAGATAGACAAAAGCCCAACATAGAAAATCCCGCGAAGGATGATTACTGCCCCACATAAGAAATCTCACACTGCCTATAAAATGATCATTAAAAAGCATGTAGCTATTTAAAATCAATTAAAATAGGTTGAAGAACGTTGAAGTAGTACTTAGCTCATTTCTGATGAACGGCGAATCCTTAGGTGACCGTTAGTCAGGAATTCACAGCATGGTGAAGATTTGAAAGTTTGTATCTCGAGGTGAGGAGACGAGCTTTAGTAAAAATCCAACTGACAAGTTTGACTTCAGGCGCACAAGTGAGGCCAGCTCAACGGAGCGCGAAGAGACCAGGGAAGGGTAAAAGGTGGGGGTAGGAGACAAACGGAATACATATAAGAATAGCTAACATAACAGAAATAAATTTTCTTGATGAAATGGTCTTCAAAGAGTTGATAGCAAGCGTCACTAGCGCAGCCTGGTGGGTGAAAAAGTAGACGAAGTTCTCTTGATCACGGAGATGATAGCTGGCGATAGCGACGAGATCAGGTGGCTAGATTGGAAAGGAAGTCCTCTTGTACAGAGAAGAATTGAGGAACTTCAGAGATTCGCTGCTAGATGACGCAAGGTGGGTCGTGGAAGATATATATCTAGAACAGACTTACAGGTAGTGTAGGAAACATATACCAACAAAGAGAAATCAGGAGATCACTGTTGGTGTTTGCGAAAAAAGGAAGGGATGAACTAAAGCAAAGAGAAGCAAAAGCTTACTCTGTCTTACCGTGTATTCCAAAGAATACACCAAGCTGGGAGGGCCAAACACCAACAGAGAACGAAAGACATGAAATTAATAACTTAAAGGAAAAGGAGCAATTAAAGACAGTGGTCTTACAATATACCCATTAGTGGTCAAGATCTTGACTACCCTAACTCTCCCATCCCTTCCAGGATAACACTCGGTCACTCTACCAGAAATCCAGACCAAGGGAGGAGAAACATCCCTAACCAGGACCAAGTCCCCCACTTTAATGTCGGGATTGGAAAGAAACCACTTCTGTCTCCGTTGCAAGGAAGTTAAGTATTCCAAATTCCACCTCTTCCAGAAAGAATTACGAAGGGCTTCAAGTTTACGCCAAACAATAGGTAAATTAGAATCTCTGTTAGAGTTGGGAAGGGGAGGAGGGGCAGAAAGAGGAGTGCCTATAAAGAAGTGACCAGGTGCGAGTGGAAGCAGGTCATCAGGGTCATTGGAAAGCGGAGTTAAAGGGCGAGAATTGACAACACCTTCAATCAGAACAGAGAGCGAATTAAATTATTCATAAGTCAGAATGCGATTACCTAAAACCTTTCTTAAGTGACGTTTAGTGAGCTTTACGCAGGATTCCCACCTACCACCGTGATGAGGAGCTTAGGGAGGTATGAAACGTTATTTGAAACCCTTTGAGTAGGAAAAATTAGAAATCTGTTCCATGGCAGGAGAAGATGTGAGAGCTTTCTTCCACAAGGAAGCTGCGCCTTGTAAAGTGGAAGCGTTATCAGAGAACATCTCCGAGGGAACACCACGCCTAGCAGCGAAGCGAGAGACAGCTGATAAAAAGTAAGAAGTAGAGGCATTAGTTGAAAAATGAAAATCCACAGCCTGCCTCCCGTTTCCGACCGGGTCAGGAATGGAATGAATGAAGCCCCCATCTAGCGGCAAGGATATGAACTGTGCCGGCTGCCGAGGCCTGACGCACTCCTCTGGGGCAATGATTAAATGAATGACAGATGAAATGAAATGATAGTGGAGAGTGTTGCTGGAATGAAATTTTGACAGGGAAACCCGGAGTATCCGTTTTGTCCAGCACAGATCTCACATGGAGTGACCGGGATTTGAACCACGGACCCAGCGGTGAGAGGCCGGCGTGCTGCCGCCTAAGCCACGGAGGCTTAGTTACTAGTTCCAAATGGATCGCGCCAGTCACCATGCAAACAAAGAGAGAAACATAGAGCTTACCAAACAATTTGCGTTTAGCTTCAGGGGAATTGCGTTGATATTGGAACGGACCCATATAGTCCACACCAACTAAAGCAAATGGACGTATATGAGAAGAGCAAAAGGAGGGCAGATCACTCATTAATTGAGTATTGACTTTAGGTTTGCTTTGAAGCAAGTGATGCATTTGTGAATTACAGAGGAAACTTCATGAATTCCATTTATAATCCAGTACTTTTCCCTTAAGAGGCAAAGCAGTGTGCGTGTACCAACATGCAGATTACGATAATGAAAGTCACGTATGATTAAAGAAGTTACGTGATGTTTAGAAGGCAAAATAACAGGATGCTTTTTGTCCTCAGAAAGCAAAGATTGCGAGAGCCTACCACCTACCCTGAGTAACCTATTGTCATCAAGGAACGGGGGTAAGGCACGAAGACGACTGGATTGGGGAAGATTCTTTTTAGAAGAAAGTAAAGACAATTCAGAAGAAAAGGCTTCTTGCTGTGTTAGTTGCAAAACCTTAATGGTAGCGAGATTCAATTCATGGTTGGTAAGGTGTGGTTTGGGGAGAAGAGGTTGGTCAACCACAAGATATTTCCATCTGAGAAGATAGGCAACAATTCGAATTAATTTGTGAAAGGAAGAATAGCGTGACAATAAGGGATGAGAAACGTTGGAAACAAGACACGAAGCAGTAGATTTAGATACTTTAGCGTCAGGCAAGTTGGAGTTTGTAGCTGGAGGTTTAGAAGGCCAACAAGAAGAGTCTTCGATTAACCACGAGGGCCCATGCCAGTACAACTGAGAAGCTGCCAATTGAGAAGGTAAACATCCACGAGAAATGATGTCGGCGGGGTTGTCAGCGCTGGGCACATGCCTCCATTGACATCCCGAAGGAAGAGTTTGACTTTTGGAAACCCTGTTTGCAACAAAAGTTTGCCAATGAGCGGGGTTTTTAGCAATCCAAGAAAGGGTAATCATAGAATCGCTCCAGAGATAGATTTGAGAAAATTTGACTTTTAAGACTTCCCGTAATTTCTTAACAAGTTCTGCGGCCATGAGTGCAGCACACAATTCAAGCCTAGGCAAAGTGATAGTTTTAAGAGGAGCCACCTTCGATTTGGCACAAACAAGGTTGGAAACTGAAGATTCATTTAATGAACTGCGATAAACCAAATATGCACAGCAACCGTAAGCTTTTTCGGAACTGTCCGCAAACACATGAAGGAAAAAAGATGCATTAGGATGAGCGTTAATTAAATTCCTGGGAATATCAATAAGGGAAAGATCAAGCAAATTGCTGCGAAAAGAGAGCCATCTGTTAAGAAAAGAAAGGGGAACAGTGTCGTCCCATTCACATTTGGGCGACCATAGCTCTTGCATGAAAATTTTGGCTATAACAATAACTGGGGCAAGGAATTGAAGCGGATCAAAAATGTTTGCAATTTCAGAGAGAATTTGTCTTTTTGTGTTAGGGAACTCTTCTGCAAGCGAAACTTTATAGATAAGAGTGTCAATGTTAGTGCACCAATGAACTCAAAGAGTTTTTATGGATTCGGAATTTCCACAAATTTCGACGGAGGAGGGGTCTACATCTTCAATAGGAAACTGGGCGAGAAACTCATGGGAGTTGGAATTCCACTTATGAAGTGGGAATCCTCCATTCTTTAACAATGCATGAAGTTCTAGTGACACGAAAGAAGCTTCCTCCAGAGTGGGGAAGGACTGCAAGTAATCGTCAACGTAGAATGATGTAGTTAGTGCTTCGGAAGCTTTAGAATCAAATAAATGACCATCTTGAGAGGCTAGCAAATGTAGGGATCGGATAGCAAGGAAAGCGGAAGGTTTTAAGCCATAAGTAACCGTCTTTAAGCGAAATACCTTAATGGGCTTGCTGATTTCGTCGCGCCACAAGATTCTTTGGAGATCTCGTTGTTCAGGCTGAATTAAAACCTGACGGTACATCTGTTTTATATCCGCTATAACAGCTATGGGAAATAATCGAAAGTTTAAGAGTATAGCAGATAAATCTGACTGAATAGCAGGACCAGAGTAAAGAGTATCGTTAAGACTGTTGCCATTAACGTCAGGTGATGAACCATTGAAAACGACTCGGATTTTATCCTTTACAAGAGGGTTTTCCACACGGGATGATGATTTAAGAAAACCGTTTCAATTGGGGGGGTGCAATTCGTCATCAGATTTGCTAACAACTTCCATATGATCTAAGCTTTCATACTCATCCATGAAATCAGTATACTGCTGTTTAACGAGAGGTTCTTTCTTGAATTTGCTCTCGATATCAAAGAGAGCTTTTCCAGCTTTGGGTTGAGAATTAATAAGTTTAGGGGGATTATGTAATATTGGCATCTGAACAATGAACCGGCCATCAGGAGAACGAGTGGTGGTGTTCAGAAAAAGTTGCTCACAGAATTCGTTTTTCTGAAGAGGTCACGTTGGGAGAATCAACGCTTTCAAGCATCCAGAACTCTTCCAAGTCAGTATTAGCGAAATAACATTGCGATGCGGGTTGGGGAGAATAATGAGGAAGTTGACCGGTGACGATCCATCCAAAATTAGTGTCTCTGGCAACCACGTTTGAGGATAACTTGCGAACCTGTTTACGAAGACAATTCCAGAAAACATTGGCACTAAAGAGTATGTCAATGGGATTTTGTGCATTGAACAGGGGATCGGCTAGCCTTAAATGCGAGGGAATGCTTAAACCTGAAATATCAACAGAGTGACTTGGAGTATCTTCTTCTAAGCTATTGAGAATGAGACAATTCAGTTTGAGAAAGTTATTTCTATGACAAATGTCTCTTATGGTTAGCTTTGAAAACTGTAAAGCTTGCGATTTTGAGCTGTTAATGCCCGATACGTTAATAGAAGTGGGGTATACAGGTAGGCCTAGTTTTTTGATTAATGAATTAGAAAAGAAATCGTGGGTTGCCGCCGAATCAAGAAGACCGCGAGCATGGACCCAGTTGCCAAAGTTATCCTGAACTTCGATTTGGACAGTGGACAATAGTACTTGGACACTACGTATGGACTTGACATTTTGAATGTAAGATGAAGCATTGGAACTGTTAGCATTGTCACTTTTCTGAGAAGTAGATGCGGTCGATGACCTTGCTTGATCATGACGATGTAGTAAAGTGTGATGAGCTTTTTCACAATGGAAGCACTGGTGGACTTGCAATTTGAAGCAGAATGCGTGGGTGCTAGGCAGTTGAAGCAATGTTTATTCTGGGAAACTAATTTTCTTCTGTCGTCGACTGACAGTTCTTTGAAAGATTTACATAGATATAAGGCGTAGAAATCTTTACAAAGTATGCACTTTAATGGTTCATTTAAACTCTTACGGGGTTCGCTTTGAGTGTTTGAAACGAGAGAACTAGCAATATGGCGTTCACTAGACCTAGTTGGGTAACCAGTGGCGTTTGACTTGAGTTTAGATGAGCTGGACCCAGGTTTTTGGGTACTAGACGCTAAGCGTTCGCTTTTAGGTTTAAGAGACATTGATTCAAATTTAGAACTAGGGGGTGAGGGTTCACTTTGATTAGCTAAAGCAGTTAAGAGTTGGCAACTAGCATTTATGAAAGTGACTAAATGCTCGTAAGAGTAATCGTCTTCTCTGGAAAGTTCAATCTCCCAAGCTTTGAGAGTAGCAACATCGACTTTAGAAACCACTAAGTGTATTAAGAAAGTGTCCCAGTGTTCAGTGGGTTGATCTAATTGGGATAGAGCTTTGACGTGAAGTTGTGTTGTATCAATGAGAGTACGCAAACTAGTGACGTCATTGTGCTGTGACGCAGGTATGTTAAATAGAGCCTTCATATGGCGTTGAATACGTAACCGTGAATTACCGTATCTTTCTTTCAACAAGCTAAAGGCAATGGGGTAGTTTTCGGCACTTAATGGGAGTGCTTCAACTAACTGCAGAGCTTGACCTCGGAGGATAGATCTCAAATAATGAAACTTGTAGATGACTTGAATGTCTTCATTGTCATGAACAAGAGAACAAAATACTTCATAGAAAGAATCCCAAGTAGATTCGTCTCCAGAGAAGTGGGGTAAATCAATCTTAGGTAGGATTGGTTTGGGCTTGTGAGTGCCCTCACGAAAAGAGGTTTGTTGTTCGTGAAGGGAACCAAGAACAGAACCGTCTTTTTTCTGTTCTTCTTCGAGTTGGCGTATTATTTTAAAAGCAGAACCTATACCTTCGTAATATTGATTTTCCACTTCGACTCGATCATCAGTTTGATTGAGCATACAAGTTTCGATTTCAGTTTGGATGTTACAATAATTTTCATATGAACGTTCAAAATCCTTTACGCGATGTTTTAACAAATCTAATTGAGCTTCTGAGGGATCTAGCTCTTTGATGTATTTTCTAAATCGGGTAATTTGCCCTTTATAGGATGCTCGTTTAGAAGTAAGTTTTTCATCCTTATCCTTTTCTGTAGGAGCCATGACAAAATAGGTAAATTAAAGTATAACTTACGAAACTGTAGGACCTTGGAAATGCTGTCAGACTGGCAGCAGCAAATAAGTTGAAAGAAAGGGACACACCAAAGGAGACAGGAGCGGCCTCTTTCTCCTTCACAGGCTTTGCACGGTGAAGCTATAGCTGAAAAATTCAAAGAAGATATTAATGATTTGCAAAATATTGTCAAATAACCCTTGACAAGTAAAGCCTGGTAAGTAAAGTGTCATAAATGGACTCTCCCGGGTTTCTGGGACCAAATTTTGGGTAGATTATTAGCTTGGGAATAACCTAACCCCCAAGGGAAGATGATGAAGAAAAAGAAGTGGGTTTCGGACTGGAGAAAAAGGATGGAGAAATAGGACGAGAGTCCAACAGAAGTTATAATTTTAACTTTAATTATACTCAAAGGCAGCTGCCACTGCAAATCCGCTTTCCGATACCTAAAGTGGGTAGGGACCTGGGCGAAGCTAACAGGAAACGCAGCTGGAACTTGGGCTATTCGCAAGAAAGTTGCTATAGCGTATTCCCTCTCAAGCATAAAGATACCTACTATGGGGAAGGGTGGTGGTCTGGCAAGACAAAGATTTATTGTGTATCTGTTCAAAGGAGTTTGTTTCTAAACAAGTATGTTGAAGAATACAAATAATTTGAATCAGCCGTGATATTTTAGTTTTTGAAATTGTAGAATTTCTAAAGAGCGACCGAATGCTTCCAAGAAGGATAGGGATAAAGCAATTATACCCTTGGGAATAATTTTGGTAAGAGCACCAATAGTTGCATTTAGAAATGACTAAGCTTTTACCCAGCAAGGCGCCGACTAAAAGTTTAGACAATGAGAAACACTTAAATTTTGAAAAAACAACCATAAGTGGTAGAGAGAATCTCCACAAGCAGGAAGCTGGCATAGCGAGCTATGCTTGCCTTACTGGCCAGTTAGAATTAGCTATCAAAGCTAAGAGAGACTTTACTAAGTTAGTAACTAAGAGTTCTTGCTCAAATGCAACAAGTAGTGAAAACCCTATCAATGGATTTATTTTTATTAAAGAGGACATAAACCTAGGAAGAGTCAAGGAAGACAGGATCTTGCCTAACCGTTATGTTTGAGAAATGATAAATCGAAAGAACAAATCTTAATTTATTTAACAATGTAAAAAAGAAGTAGTTTATGTAACAAATATATAATTTTGATTTTGTAAACAATTGGGGTCGAGGACCTCCGAAAACATCTAAAGCTTGCGCCAGGCAATTGACAATTCTTTTGGTTTAAAACCTTTTATATGCTTTAAAATCTACGTAAGATTTTGAAATATTGCTAAGATTGATAAATACATATTTAAAGATAATTAAAATAATTAAGGTTAAACAATAAATCAAGTACAAGATGCGTACTTGAAGGATTTCTAGATAGGTATCTTAGAAATATGAACAAATAACAACTTCGAAAGTAACAACAACAAAACAGGAAGAAATGAAATAGAAGTTTCTATAACTTCTTGTATTAATTCAGAGCCTCATTTGGCGATTATACAAATAGGGCAGGTCACTTATTGTGAAACCTGAAGAGAAAAATTGAAAGGAAGTTTCTAGAACTCCCATGTGGGAAGGGATCACGAGAAAAATAGGGCGAATTTCCCTTTCGTGAAACCTAGAGATAACTCACTTTTGAGTAAAATGAATTGGATTCCCTCATTAGAAGGGAGAAACAATATAATTTAAGGCGTGTACTAGACACGACATTTTACAGACATTCATTCGTTATACGTGGAGCAAGTAAGGGGGGCACTTATTGAGAGTGACACCTCATTGAAAAGAGACCTAAAGTAACAATTTTATTATTTTAGTTTGTTAGTAAAGGGTTTGGGAAAGATCAAATGGGATTGTGGAAGAGTGTTCATGGCCGTATTTATTGTACTCGGACGAGCGCGACGCGGATGGAAAGTTGAACAGGCACTGTTTTCACTATAGTCTGTTGAAACGTTCACTGTAATAGCACAAAAAGTTGATGGCAAAGAAAGTTATTGCAATGGTGGAAAATAACTAGTTACACTAGATTTGCGAGAGTCTATTGCTTGAAAAACTTGTAGGTTATAGTTGAATGCACCAGAAAAATCCCAACGGAGGAAGAAAAATTAGATATTGATTAGCAGTTCATAAGGAAGATTCCTTAGTTTGAAAAAGTATTCCCATATGTGAGTGGAAAGTACTAGAAGGTTTAACTCGTAGATAAATTGTTCGGAATGGAAAACTCCAGAACAATCATGACTGAAGAATAGGGCAAAAGTTAGTCCAGCGGTGGAACGAGCTAAGTATTTTAGAGACAGTGGGTAATTTAATGGTGTCCGACGTTGTGAGAAAATCTCTCATTCAATAAGCATAAGAAATGCTGCTTCATGTTAAGATTGGCTTAGATATACAAAAGCCCAACATAGAAAATCCCGCGAAGGATGATTATTGCCCCACATAAGTTATCTCACACTGCCTATAAAATTATCATTAAAAAGCATGTAGCTATTTAAAATCAATTAAAATAGGTTGAAGAACGTTGAAGTAGTACTTAGCTCATTTCTGATGAACGGCGAATCCTTAGGTGATCGTTAGTCAGGAATTCACAACATGGCGAAGATTTGAAAGTTTGTCTCTCGAGGTGAGGAGACGAGCTTTAGTAAAGCTCCGACTGACAAGTTTGACTTCAGACGCACAAGTGAGGCCAGCTCAACGGAGCGCGAAGAGACCAGGGAAGGGAAGGGGGGTAGGAGACAAAATGAATATATATAAGAATAGCCAACATAACAGAAATAAATTTTCTTGATGAAATGGTCTTCAAAGAGTTGATAGCAAGCGTCACTAGCGCAGCCTGGAGGGGTGAAAAAGTAGACGAAGTTCTCTTGATCACGGAGATGATAGCTGGCGATAGCGACGAGATCTGGCGGCTAGATTGGTAAGGAAGTCCTCTTGTGCAGGGAAGAATTGAGGAACTTCAGAGATTCGCTGCTAGATGACGCTGGGTGGGTCATGTAAGATATATATCTAGAACAGACTTACAGGAAGTGTAAGAGACATATACCAACAAAGATAAATCAGGAGATCACTGTTGGTGTTTGCGAAAAAAGGAAGGGATGAACTAAAGCAAAGAGAAGCAAAAGCTTACTCTGTCTTACCGTGAGTAGTGGTTTTGTACGGGTTCCGCAGCCACCTCCACCTCCCCACCTCACAAGATGGCGGCAGCCCGATAACTCCCGAACCCGTGGTCGGATTTTGACGAATGAGGTGTCATTGAACTCGGGCTGACACACCCTTTCCAGTGGACAACATATTTCCACCCCAAAAATAAAACCTACCCTACTAAGGGGTGAAATTGAATTTTTTAGAGAATCTCTCTTTCAAATTGCAACATGTGAGAGTTTGAATGCTAATATGGAATGAAACGTTGTTCTACATATAGTGCATGTGTTCGGTGGAAAGCCACTATGAATTAACATGGTAGTTTTTTGTTTTTACACATGTCCACTCATAGGTTTGGTAAGAGGGCGGGCTTTTTTAAAAATGGTGGCTGTAGTGTAACCTAACTCAACCTAACGGGTCCTTGTTGACAGGTCCTTGTGGACGAGTCCTTGTGGACAGGTCCCTGTTGACAGATCCCTGTGGACGGGTCATTTTTGACGAGTCATTGTTGACGGGTCCTTGTTGACGAGTCCCTGTGGACGGGTCATTGTTGACGAGTCCTTGTGGGCAGGTCCTTGTGGACGAGTCCTTGTCCCTTTGGACTGATCCCTTTGGCCTGGTTCCTACGGACGAGCCCATGAATTTATTTAAATTATGTCAAAGGGCCTAACTACATTTGTGTGTGTGTTGAATTGACGTTGTTCACCACTACTATAATGGAATAACGATATGAAAGGAAAGTGACGAAATACATGCGAACATATCAGGAACTAACCTGGTGGATGGATGTGTTCTAACGAGTCATTTGTAGTTGAAAGAGAATAATACATGTTCTTAAGATGTTAAAACTTAAGAAATGACACGTTCAGTAAGACGTCTTGTTACTTCCTGTGTCATATTACAGACATGACAGAGAGCGCGCAGATCTGTTGCTATGACTAACACTGCAGTAATTTGAAACCGCAAGTGTTCATTAAGACAATGGATGATGATCATGCAAAGTTAGCAGTTATTGGATATTACACAGGTGTTCCTTCCGGTGTCATGTTGCTGACATACCAGAGAGCGCACACTGCTGTTGCTATGTCTGACGCTGCAGTAATTTGAAACCCCATATGTTGATTAAGACAATGGGTGATGATCATGCAAAGTCAGCAGTCATTGGATACCACACAGGTGTTCCTAGTGTACTTTGGACTCTCAACTGTATTGGGAAAGGAATTGCAATGATCTGCAAAAAACTGCTGACACGAGCGATGAGAGTTTATATAAGAGGGGTGTCATATATCTCCCTACTGTCAGTCTATATTACTCGCTTTGAGTGAACAGTGCTCTATTACTGCTCAAGAGTTGTAAAAAAAAAGCCGTTTTGGTAGAAAATCATTAAATTATTTTGCAAGGTAAGTACTTATTATTAATGGATTGTAGTCTTTTATTACTAATTGATGTTGAAGTTATTGATTGGAATGTATTGATTGATTGATTGATTGATTGATTGATTTGTTTACAGATAATTGGGTACCTGTAGGTTACCAAATTCCTTCAATCTGTTCATTCAGTGACAGTAGTTGATCAATTATAAAAAGGTAAGTGCCCCCTCTAATAACTTTTAAACAGTTAGAGTGATATTTTCCAATGTTCACCACTACATGTTAGTGAAAATGGTATATTTGACAGTCAAAAGTTGGAACTACTTGACCATGGTGTGTAAAGCTAATTTTGTAGGTTAGATTTTGATTACCGCTCTATTAAGTTTGAATGTTCATTGCTAGGTGTCAGTGACAGAGGGAATATTTAAAGACTTAACCTCAGTTCACTTAACTTTACCTAACTTAACCTTGTCATGTGACATGTTTTACAAGTTTAAACTTGTTTTAAGACTGGCTATGACATTACACTTAGCTCACTTAACTAGCGATCGCTGGTTTTTATCACGTGACATGTTCTACAAGTTTAGACTTGTTTTAAGACTGGCTATGACGTCACACTTAGCTCACTTAACTGGTGATCGCTGGTTTCTATCACGTGACATGTTCTACAAGTTTAGACTTGTTTTAAGACTGGCTATGACGCCACACTTAGCTCACTTAACTAACGACCGCTGGTTTCTACCACTCTATCATGTTCCAATGTTCACCGCTAGGTGTCAGTGACAGTGGTATATAGTAACCCCCAGTTAGAACTACATAAAGTTAGACTTGCTAGGAGTTCACAGATCGATTTAAATACCCTGCTATAACCATTGACTGGAATATAATTAAACTATTTATATTGTACTTTTTGTTTTATCTTTTATTAACATTGATGATTTCTTTCTTTTATAGATATCTTGGAAAGTAATCACCATGTTCAAGTGTGGTGACTGTAAGAAACAGTTCTCAAGACCTGACAGCCTTCAACGACACGCAAATGTTAAACATGACATTAAAATGTTTGTGTGCAGTCATTGTGCTACAACATTTAACAGACAAGATAATCTTGCACGTCATGTAAATTTAATGCATGTCAGTTCAGCACCATTTTCGTGTTCAGTTTGCGAACTTGGTTTTTCTGCTGTAAAGCGATATCAATTCCACATGGTTGAAGTGCATGGAGAACAACAGGAATTGAAATCTGTAAAACCATCAACTAGCACGGAACCTTTAAATGAATGTGATGCTCAAAAGCGTAAACGTTCTCAAGATTGTGAAAATAGTTGTGCAACAAAAAGAAAAAAGAATGGTGAACCTTCAATAACACATTGTAATGTATGTAATATTGATATACCTTCTTCAATCATTCATGGACATTTACGCAGTATTCAACATAAAAATAACGCTTGCCATGAAAGAAATTCTGGAAATGTTCAACAAATTGGTAGTGCATTTAAAAGTCGAATTGCTAGTTATAGACTTTATAGTAAAGAAAAAACTCAAAGTATTGAATCATTTCTAAAAAATGTTCAACCTACTGTGTTTGGCTTAGTAGAAAATGTTTTATTAGAGCATAAAACAATTAAAATGAATTTTGAACTTTTTGGCCTCTATGTAAAAACTGGGAGCGAAGGTGAAATTACAGATATCAAATCTTTTAATACAAAAAACATAATTGTTAGCGAATCAACTAATATTAGTGATATATATCAAAATATTTCAAGTGCCATCATCGTGAAGAGTGAAGAGTTCCAGGAAAGGGAGTCAGGCTGGGCGTTGGTTGAAGTACTTTATTTAGAAACCAACCTGAATAAATATAATCCCCTTCGAGCATCATCATACATTGATTTACCTGCATGGATTAAACGTAAGAATGCTTGTGTAAACGTTATGAATAATGATGACGCATGCTTTGCATGGGCTGTAACCTCAGCTCTCCATCCAGCAGCGATGAATGAAAAGAGAACGTCATCATATCCTCACTATTCTTCAGTGTTAGATTTAAAATAAATAGAATTTCCTATGGCGATAAAAGACATTCAACGTTTTGAAGAGCTGAACAATGTAAGTATTAATGTTTATGGAATTGAAAATAAGAGTATAGTTGGTCCTCTATATTATACTCAGGAAAAAAAGGATGCTCATGTAAATTTACTATACATAACCGAAGGTAAAAATGCTCACTATTGTTGGATAAAACATTTAAGTAGACTTGTCGGTAGTCAGATATCAAAATATAAATCTAAGAAGTGGTTGTGTGATGGCTGTTTGCTACATTTCCAGAAAGAGGACCAACTAACTCAACATCAAAAATGGGGGTGTAATCATGTTCGTACGATATTACCGACTCCTAAAAATAACATTCTAAAATTTAAGGATTATGAGAAACAGCTTCGAGTACCATTTGTTATATATGCTGACTTCGAGGCTTTGCTAAAACCATTTAATACATGTTCATCAAATCCAGCCCAACCTTTCACCAACACAACTCACATTCATGAACCTTTTAGCTTTGCATATTATATTAAATGTAGTTATGATGACTCTTTAAATAAGTTTGAGCTCTATAGAGGACCTGATGCACCTAAAGTTTTTATGGAAAGGCTTGAGAAAGATGCCATTCGTATATACTCTATTTTAAATACGATCATTCCAATGGAACCACTAACTTCCTCAGAGCAAATGAATTTTGAAACTGAAACTAATTGTTTTATATGTGGTGAATGTTTATATTCAGACAGGGTTCGCGATCATGACCATTTAACAGGAAAATATCGTGGTGCTGCTCACCAAGAATGTAATTTAAATTATAGAGTAAGTAAATTCATTCCGGTCATTCTATATAACGGTAGCAAATACGATAACCACTTTATTGTTAAAGAATTTGGAGCTTCAGATGTGAAAATTGATGTGATTGCAAATAATAAGGAACAATACATATCGTTCACAAAATACATCAAAACTGACAATAAGAAAACCATTAAACTGCGATTTTTAGATTCATTCCGCTTTAAGCCGAGTAGTCTTGATAAGCTGGCTAGTAATTTAAAATCAGATCAGTTTCATGAAATTCAACGTGTCTTTCCTAAAGAAGATGATTTTAATTTGATTTGTCAAAAGGGTATATTCCCTTATGAATATATTAACTGTGTGGAACGTCTTGAGGAGTGTTCTTTACCACCGAAAGATGCATTTTACAGTTCCTTAAACACAAGTCATATCAGTGATCAGGAATATTTACATGCACAACGTGTATGGGCACAGTTTAACATTCAAACTTTAGGAGAATTTTCAGACATATATTTGAAGACAGATGTGTTGTTATTAGCAAATGTTTTTGAAAATTTTCGGAATGTTTGTATGAAAACTTATGACCTTGATCCTTGTCAGTATTTCACAGCTCCTGGGTTAAGTTTCAGTTCAATGTTGAAAAAAACGAAAGTAAATTTAGAATTAATGACTGATATAGACATGATCAATTTTATAAAATCATCAATTCGAGGTGGATTAAGTCAATGTAGTGGACGGTATTCTAAAGCGAATAATAAATACATGCCTAGCTACAACCCTTGTGAAGAGTCAAAGTATATTGTCTACCTCGATGCAAATAACCAATATGGTTGGGCTATGAGTCAATATCTACCACTGAAAGATTTTCGCTGGCTGACACAACCTGAAATTGATGTCTTACATGTTGACACTCTTAATGATAACGATGATAAAGGATATATTTTAGAGGTAAATCTTGAGTACCCTAAAGAGTTACATGATGATCATAATGATTTACCATTTTGTCCTGAGAATATGAAATCTCCATACATCACATCACGAACAAAAATGTTAATTGCTAATGTAAATGATAAATGTAAATATGTAATACATTATCAAAACTTGAAACAGTGTCTACAGCATGGATTGAAATTAACTAAAATTCATCGCGTATTACAATTTCATCAGTCAGCATGGCTCAAACCGTATATTGATCTAAACAATAATTTAAGAACACAGTCAACAAACGCGTTTGAAAAAGATTTTTATAAACTCATGAATAATAGTGTTTTTGGAAAGACTATGGAGAATGTTGATAAACGAGTTGATGTAAAGCTGATAACAAAGTGGGAGAATGATGGTAAAAGGTATGGTGCGAGCAACTTAATAAGCAAGCCTAACTTTCATAGCTGTTCAATTATTCATGAGGATTTAGTTGTAATACAAATGAATCGTCTTAAAGTAACTTACAACAAACCCATATATGTGGGTTACACCATTCTGGAATTGTCAAAAACACTTATGTATGAATTTCACTATGATTATGTAAAGAAAAACTATCTTGATAATGCTAAATTACTCTACACAGACACAGATTCTTTTATTTATGAGTTTAAAACTGATGATTTTTACGAGGATATCAAAACTGAGCTAAATAGGTTTGATACAAGTGACTACCCCAAGGATAATATTTACCATTTACCTCTAGTAAACAAAAAGGTTCTTGGGAAATTTAAGGATGAATGTGCTGGTGTTATTATAGACACCTTTGTAGGCACAAAATCTAAATCATACAGCTATATGACAATTGATGATGTAGTAGTAAAAAAATTAAAAGGAGTGAAAAAGAATGTTGTTAGTGAAGAGTTAGATATAAGTGATTATAAAAACTGTATAGTTAGTAACCCACCTGTATTATATAAGAAAATGTGTGTATTTAGAAGTAAAAATCATCAGCTACATACCAATTTGTTGAACAAAGTTGCTTTAAGTAATGAAGACAACAAACGATTCATTATACCCAACACATTTAATACTCTTGCTTGGGGAAACAGTCGTATTGACGACTATTACTTTACTTAAGTCTAATGATCACTATATTGTAATATTTGTAGGGTGTTTTATATTGTAATATTTTTTGTAAAAACTGTAAGTAGAATGTATAATGTTAGACTACAGTAATTTAGAAAAATAAGATAAGTAATACATTTTAGTGTAAAATGTTTGCTTTTGTATATTACGAAAAAGATTTTAAAAAATTTACTGAATGTGTGAACTAAACAAGGGGAATGTAAAAAATGTAAAGTGGAAATTGTAAATATCCATGTGTGAAAAAGTGAAACGGCTATCACCATTTTAAAATTAAAAAGACATTGTTATCTGGTAAACCTCGTTTTTTATTTCACAACAACAAAAATGTACAGAATGTGTAAACTAAACAAGGGAATGTAAAAAATGAAAAGTGGAAATTGTAAATATTTATGTGTGAAAAAAAATGAAATGGCTATCACCAATTTTTAAAAATAAAAGATATAGTGATTTAGTGAACCTTATTTATATTTCACAAAAAATGTACAGAATGTGTGAACTAAACAAGGGGAATGTAAAAAATGTAAAGTGGAAATTGTAAATATTCATGTGTGAAAAAATGAAAATGATGAATGAGAATTAAAAGACATTGTGATCTGGTAAACCTTGTTTTTATTTCACAACAACAAAAATGTACAGAATGTTTAAACTAAACAAGGGGAATGTAAAAAAATGTAAAGTGGAAATTGTAAATATTCAAGTGTAAAAAAAATGAAATGGCTATCACCATTTTTTTAAATAAAAGACATTGTGATCTTGTAAACCTTGTTTTTATTTCACAACAAATAGAGCTTTACAAAAATAGAATACAAAGAAATACCAATTCCTCAATCCTTTTCAATGTCCATGTCCACTCATTATTAACTTTCCTTTTATAACACTAATCACAATGACGACTGCCAACCTCTCTCCCACTGAGACATCACAGAATGTCAAAAGTTGTTTAGCTTTTCAACGATACTTTATCCGCTACACGTCTTAATGCAGGATGACTGTGGTGATAAGAAAGGTGCATGCTTGATCCAAAGGATTAATAGGTATATCACTACACTGCAAAAGGTTCTTCAAGACAAGTTCCAGGACTACACAAATAATAACCAGGTAGGTAGATTTCGAAAGTCAAGTATTGAATTACTTTGTTAATGACGCCATTGCCAGTACAGGTCTGGCATATCCTTTTCCATTGGTGGTAAAAAGGTTTGATCTTCCTCTTCCTCTGTGGATGACGTTTGTTGTTGCTGCTTTTTTTCTCCATCACACCCGTGGAATGAGGAAACAAAGTCTTTACACTGACTTTTATGACCATGATACAGTTTGACCAGCTGGCAAGTAGCACACTGTCGCATAGAGGGTATTTTTGCCATAGCCACTTGCTTATGGTGATCATAATCCGTACATGGTTGCAATTCACTTAACACAGGGTCTTGAGTCCATGATTTTGGTACATGTTGCCAGATTTCTTTCACTGAATTTGTTGCGACATAATAAATGAATGATTTTGGAAGAGCCAATAATTCTTCTTTAGTAAAACTGTCTAGTTTCTTTTTACACACAAAGAACTTTCCAATCGCTTTATCGGTAGCATCCCCTTTCTCCATGGTATTACGTTGATGTTTACACGTCGCTTGTAGAAATCTCACTGGTGTCATCCACAGGTAAACCTTTAGTTTTAATTTTATTTAACAACTCCCAGCAGGCATTGGTGGATAGCCAATGAAACAATTGCCACACCTGTGCCAAGGCTTTATGGGTAATATTGACACAGGGGCAGCGATCCATGAGTGTTTGCAGCGATGGACAGCCCATGTCCATTAAATCGATACATTGACAGTAAGACGCTAAAAATGGTTGTAGCCATTGACGTTTTTCACTACCTTTCACAAATATTACATGGGCAGAAGACAAGTGGGCTTTCATGACCATGTCCAGGTGCTTATATGAAATGGTTCCCTGCTTCCAGTCTAGTTGCATATGAGTTTCAATCCACTGGGTTTGTTTACGGTCTTTATCACACAACAAATCAAACGCATAAGGTGGTTTAAACACCAAATGAGTAGCTTGTGATATCCAAAAAGTGGAACAATCGATGATGGCCACTTCTTTAAATATAAATTTGTTATCTCCAATTTTAAACCCTTGACAGTCGACAATCAGTGTACGCAACATGTTCACTCTTGTCTGGATCAAGTCCAACTGACCACAGACTGACAATTGTTCAGTAAGGTGTACCCATGTCATTTACTTACATTCCATTCTAGTAAAAGAAAAGAAAAACATCGAGTAGTCACTATAGAGGTTAGGATATGACAGGGGGAGCATGAGAAATAATAATATAACAACAACAACCAATTTTTTTATTTCATTATTTTATTAGCATAACAAGTTTTACATTCTTTTTTCATTCTAGGATAGAGGCGGTACCATCTCATACAACAAAAAAGTATTTTGTGTTTATAGTGTCCATAACACCGATGATATCCCAATGTCTCTAAACTGGATGTTTTTGACTGTGAGCTGCTCACTGAAGCACTGCCGGCACCATAAAATCCACACGTATCATAACTTTTTTCATCACTCAGAGGCATGAGTGAGGGGTAACATGAATGACAGGGTATATTACCCACCTCCATTCTGCACAGGTAGGGACAGGCAGGTGACCAGCGCTGATGTTCCTGCATGGGTTCATCGCTCTCTTGCCATTGGTCTAAGATGATGGGACAAAACACACATTTCACTTCATCTCTTGTTTTTAAATAGTAGAATCCAGCGGCTGCTAAGGCTTGAGGGTTTATAAAAGGCACCGGCCACGTCGCAAAGGTCTTGAAACGTTGTTCCTCAGATTTTAAATTCATGGATGTAACTTCTCTTGAGGCTTGAAAGCAAGACATGACTGAGCGGTTTGATGTGCGTTGACCTGCTATTTATACACTTGTCACTTGGTTGGACAGTGGATAATAGTTGACTTGTTTGTGATGAATAATCAAACAGTAGGCCGTGGTATTGGCTGGAACATTGTCATGCGTTTCAAAATCTAGTCGAATGTCAATATTGGATGGTTTGACAGACTCTTCCAAGTAGGAACAGTCAAAGACAATCAGTGGCGCCCTTGTCTTAAAAGCTTGGGGTGATAACATTGGACAATTCTCTTTTTGATAATACGACCATCTAAATTTAGAAAACAAGTCGTACAGGGGGGGGCAAACTTATTTTTTGAAAAATCTAAATCCAGCCCTTCATAGGGAAACACAGCACCGTTGAGGAAAAGACGTGCATTTCTCAATTGCAGGTGATCAAATTGCGTGACATCTTTGGTTTGTTGATACTTGCGATTCGTTTGAAACCCCACAATCATGTAGAGAGGTCTCTCTGTATAGCGGGCTGTTTTTATAGACCAACTGTGTGTGTTGGTGGTGGGCAATAACGGGTACTCATGGAGTGCCCAGCTTCTAAATTCCATGGGTAGAGGTATATCTCTCTTTACCATTTTGAGTATGTCCAGTTTTTTGCTATCGTTAAGGGTCACATGAGGCACTTTCCATAGCAAGCGTTGTAGTTGAATTTTTGAATCAATGGGGGCATTGTCGACTCCCTTGAGTGCATTATTATCACTCCTGTCTCTCACTAGATAAAGCACTTGCCTTGCGTTGACCACAATGCGCTGGTGATCTTCAGCAAAGCCTAAAATCAGTTTAAGAGGTAAATATCCAGTGAAGGTGCCATCGGTGTGTACCATCCAGTCATTGGTCGAGTCAGGGCACCAACCCGCCATGCAAAGTGTTTTAGCTTCTTCCTCACTATAAGAGGGATATAGTTTCATGACACTGGAAATACCCACATTTCGAGTGCTATCCACCACGATATCGTTAATGACATAACGTACTTCAGAAAACAGGAAGGCGAAAGCATGGTTGGCTAACTTGGATGTAGTGGGTGTAGAACCATCGGCTTTGGTGAGCCGACCTTCAATCTGAATAACACTTTCATGTGGTAGAGTGTAAATATCTTGGTTGTTGATAACAAATTGAATTTCATCATTGTTATTGAGTCCAGGTGTTTGAGCTTGATAAGAATGCAGATCAATTCTTACCACTGCTAGTTGCTCCTCGATGAGGTTCGCTACCTCTAGAATAGAATTCATCGCGGGGGTTAATGTGGTAACCCAAATGCTGTAAAATCTGCTTGTTCTGAGATGTTAACGTGTATTCACGTGGTAAACAACTAACACCATTCCTAGACGGTGCTGTTGCTTTATATACAAACTTCATAGTGGTTTTAGCACCAACTTGTAAGTCACTGGTGTGGTAGAATCTAGATCAATGAGTTGTTGCTCTCTATTGATCAGTCTTAATGTTATATTACTAATACCATCGACAGCCACAGAATGAAAAAGCACCACTGGAGGGTTTTCACGAATATTATAGCCATTGGGCGATGTTACAATAAAGTCATAAAGCGAACGCGACGGTTCTTGATTGGTGTACACTTGACTAATAATATTACACGTCACCGACACATGATGGTCCTCAATGAATTTCACTTCATGGTCTGATTCATGTTTTTTGTTGGGCTCTAACACACGTGGTTTAAATCCTAGTAATGGACCAATGGAATCGGAGTGAGTTTTAAAGTCAATTTTGAATGTAGAAAAAATACTGCAGCGATGAGTGTTGGTATTTCCTACAAGTTCAAACTTGCGCGTTCCATCGAGAAATGACTTTAAACCATATTCATTGATCAACACCACATAAATGTGTTCATAAATGTCATCTATCGTGTAACCACCAGAGTTCAGGGTGAGCACAGAATCATCATAGTAAAACTTGTTGTTCACATTTTCACGTATGTTGTATATTCGATTGTACGTTTCAAGAGAAACAAGTCCTAAACCATAAGGTTTTTCACTCAATTCGATAGGTGGGTAAAAGTCTAGACTCACTTCAGGTCCACGTCCATGCAGTGTAAACGTCTTACTTTCCACCGACATACTGTTGACGTTTTTGCTTATGTTGCGTCTTATATAAAAAAATAAACATAAACGTCCACACTGTTGGCTGTTAAACGTTTGCTCACGTTTCACATTATAATATATCTTGATCCTGTTTCCAAAACAGGCCACTAGTTCCATGGGCGGGGGTAAATTCCCAAAACTGTCAAAGTATCATACAGTAAATCCCTCTTTGACATAAGCTACATAATGTGTTCCAGGTCCTCGGTGATCATCCAAATTGACAACAGCACATTCATGTTTCCAGGGTCGTGACGGTAATTGGTTTCGCATAAACACACCTCGAAAATGAGAAAGCTTTAGTTGTTTAGCATAGCTTTCCACTTGCTGATGCGTCAGGGCATGTCTTGCTATGGTTGAGGTTAAAGATGTTTTTTATTTATTTCGAAAAGGTGAAATTCCAAATCCTTGTTGATAAAAGGCTGGCTTCAAATTGACATTTCTAGCCCCCATAGCAATGGCCTCCATTGTTTCATTGTGTCGCTGACTTTCTTTGAGTTGTTGCTTGCCCTGTTGCGCGGCTTTAATAGTTTTTGCCACTGCACTGTCACCGCCTAAAAGTGAACCCAGAGCAGCCAGACCAGCGAATAATGCAGGTAAAAATCCCGCTCGTTTAGGGACGGGGGTCACTCGCCCTTGTTTTGAACCCTGTCGCTGACGTTTTGGAATAACATGTCTCTGTGCTACTCGAAGAGCTTTCCTTATGGTCAACACATTATTTTTTCTTTTTTTCTTTCGTAAGGGCTTGTCCACGAATGTCATAAACCCAGGCTTTGCCAAGGACAGGCTTTTTGTCTTTCTCACCACATATCTTTGTTTCACCATGATGATGATGACCAACAACCTTTCACAAGAAAGTTTAAGTCACAACTAACATTAGATTGTTATTTCATGGCTGTATATTCCAATTCTACATAAAGTGGGAAATCATTTATGGTTTTTCCAGCTTGCTTTTCATTCCATGTCAACAGGAGATGAAAGGATAATTCGTCTCCTGCATTGACCATTTCATGGTTATGGACCAACATCCTATGACCATTTATCTCTATTTGTAAATGGTTCTCATCAGGTATGGCATATTTGATGTGAATGGTTCCATTATAGTGTAGTCGATAGTGGCTTAAACCCGAAGCAAGCACATAGGTCAAGTGCTGGACATGAACTAGCGGTATATGGTTTCTCTCATTCACAGGTTTTACATTTGTCAGATGCACTAAAAATACAGATGGGATAAATTTATAAAGCCTTTTCATTTCATAGGTCACGTATCGCTTGGTACAGACATCATCATCTTCTTGTGGGTCTTCCACGTGAATAATGCGGTGATGATTAGCGCTATAGCCATCCACCGTAAGCTGAGGCACTTTATCATAAAACTCATACACCTTGTTATCCACATACTTTTTTGTAGTAACGTCTGTAGACACTTGAGGATGTTTTACATGAGTTAACCGCTTTCCTTTAAAGTCATAATCTCCTTGTTTTGTGCGTGGCACTACTGACCTATCCACATAGTGTTTATTAGCAGGATCTGTTTCTTGTTTAGGATCATGTATGGGAACAAACCTAGCTTTGACCATCAACGCACGTCCAAAGACATCCATCGTCAACCTGTAATACGAGTCTACTGTTTCTATGACGAGGCTCGGTGCGATGTATATAGACAGCCTGCTAGCCTCTCTAAGCCTTAGTTGAAATGAAGCTAATTAAGCAGCAAGAGTCATTCCCTGTGAGGGACATGGTTTCCCATCTCTGCCCCACATCACGTGAACAACGCCATGGTTCACTGTTTCCATCTTCCATTCGCTGCATCATTGTGGGGCCTTCCGGCTGTGGAAAGACCAATCTTTTGCTGACACTTATTACAGCGCCCAATGGTCTGTGTTTTCAAAATATTTATATTTTCGCAAAATCTCTCTACCAACCCCTCTACGTGTTTCTGGATCAAGTCATGTCTGGATTAAAAAATGAGAATATGGGGTATTTTACATTTTCCACGCATGAAAATGTTATTTCACCGGATGAGGTAAAGCCTGATTCACTCATGATTTTCGATGATGTATCCACTGAACGACAAGGTATCATTCAAAGCTATTTCAGCATGGGTCGACACAAACATATCGATTGCTTCTATCTTGGACAAACGTATTCTAAAATGTCCAAACAGTTGATTCGTGACAATGCCAATGTCATTGTTTTATTTCGCCAGGACGAGAGGAACAGTCGTTACATTTATAATGAACATGTGAATCCGGATATGACCTTTCAAATGTTTACAGAATTGTGTGGCAAGTGCTGGAACACACAACGTCATGCCTGTTTAGTGATTGACAAACAAAGTGAACTCAACCAAGGGCGGTATCGCTTAGGGTTTGATCATTTTATTGCTATTTAAGGCACTGTATCATTCCCTCTCAAGTCATTTGTCGCGACATCATGGCGTTAGCAGAGAGTCAATTGAAAAAGCATATTATTAGAGCAAAAAATACTATTCGCCAAAAGTTTCGTCAATTGAAACGATCGCGTGCGGATCATGCTTTGTTTATTCAACAACATTTAGCACCTCCGCTAAAAGCTATGTTGAAACCCTCTATCAAGCCATTTGAAACGCTACCTACCGTTTCACAAGACAGTCAGACGCACCACGAGGACTCTGAGGAAGAGAAAGAGGAAGATGAAGAGGAACAGGAAGATTTAACTAGTGTTAGCGAAGTTGAGGATAATGAGGAACAAGTGTTTACGCCTCAAAAAAAAAGGCATCACCCCTTGCAGAGTTTTTAAGAAAAAGGAAATCCTTGGCCATGGTCGAAACCCCTTGCCCTTCCAGATCGTCTCCATTTTCACAACTCTTGGCCACTCCTCAACATAAAGCTCAACTGAAAAACATTTTAATAAAATATTATGGATCAACACTGGAACCCTATTTCACCAATCTATTTGTTGGAAACACAGATACCACATATGGCGTTCGCTATGAGAATGATAGTTTTAAAATTGGTGATTCATCGATTAAATTTAGTCGGACTAAAGCTGTCATTAAAAAGATCAACTATAAATTAACACCAGGACTGTTAAAGCTACTATTCTCTAGGACTCCCTCATCTCAAGATTATACGTCAGAGGACCTTAGTAAATATAAATCCATTTTATTGGATACCCATGCTCACAAAAGACAGTATGATCCCACTCAACAAGTGAATGCTAATATATCCCAAAAATATAAAACCATCATTGCAAAAATGTTCCCCACTAGTCAAAGTGGTCGTCGTAAAGTGTCCGCTTCAGGGGTGACATTTAAACCATTAAAACCCCTTGTGGATGTTACCTACTGGCACAATCCAAATAAACTCGTCCAGCGACTACAGCTGTTGCATGCTTCACGTCAAGCCGGCCATACTGGTCACGATTGGGAAATTCAAGAAATTGAGGAAGAACTTCGAAATGCCAAAATTATTGTTTAAGCCCTCACCCATTAAAATGGGTATTGCTCACGAGTTGCATCGTCCAGCTAGACGTCACTATCAGCGACTCAAGGTGATTTCACAGGGTGTGGATGAACTTTGGCAAGCAGACTTGGTTGAAATGATTCCCTATGCTAACGTTAACGATGGTGTACGCTATATGTTGACGGTCATTGATGTTTATTCCAAAATGGCGTTTGTTGAACCTGTGCGTCGCAAGTCTAGTCCACTAGTCACCAAAGCCTTTCAACATATTATTCAACAATCTAAACGTCAACCTCAGCTGCTACAAACCGACCAGGGAAAGGAATTTTTCAACAAGGAATTCTCCAGTTTTCTCAAATCTAAGGATATTCACCATTACACCACGTACAGCAATCTCAAAGCCAGCGTGGTCGAGCGGTT
Organism: Meconema thalassinum; assembly: GCA_946902985.2. NCBI lineage: Eukaryota > Metazoa > Arthropoda > Insecta > Orthoptera > Tettigoniidae > Meconema > Meconema thalassinum. The sequence goes on from OX336389.2 coordinate 1,406,829,922, forward strand.
CAACCGAACATTGAAAACCCATATGTGGAAAGCGTTTACCGCTCAGGGCACTTATCGCTGGTTGGACTTATTACCTGAGTTAGTGTCACGTTACAACGACACCAAACACAGAACCATTGGGACCAAGCCACGACTTGTAACTAAAAATATTCCACAACTGGATAAACTGTTTAACCCCATAAAAACAGCAGACCCTAAACGTCATCGCCTTAACATTGGGGACCATGTTCGTGTGAGCAAATTCAAGTCCGTCTTCGACAAGGGCTACACATCAAATTGGGGGACAGAACTATTTCGAATTCGTCAAGTCAACCTGAACAGTCCAGTCACCTATTTACTCGAGGACCTCAACCATCAACCCATAAAAGGCAGGTTTAATCTTCAAGAACTTCAAAAGACAGCGTTTCCTAAACGTTACCTTGTGGAAAAAGTGTTGAAACAAAAAGGAAATAAACTATATGTAAAATGGTTGGGATTTAGCTCAGCCTTTAATTCTTGGATTAATAAATTACATGTTGTGTGAACCTGTGTGTCTTGTATTTATTTATTTACTCATGTTGTACCTAACCTACAGTCCTATGTACAGTCCTCAGCTATACATGTATTATGAGCAAATACATAAGTAGTGGAGTAAGGCGGTTTCTAACTCCCCCCACCACTACTCCCAATGCGAGCCGATAATTCCCGAACCCTTGGTCGGAGATTCACGAATGAGGTGTCGTTGGACTCGGGCTGACGGGGGCTTTGCTATGGACCACTCATTTCAACCCCTAAATAAAACCTACCCCTACTAGGGGGTGAAATTGTAATTTTTAGTGAAAGTCTCTTTTCAAATACGACATGTATAAGGTGCGCTGCTAAAATGAACTTAAATGTTGTTGCTCATATCGCGCATGCGTTTTTCTGGCTGCCGCTATGGATGAACATTTTTGTTTTTGTTTTTTACGCATGCGCACTTGGGATTTTTGTAAGAGGGCGAGCTCTTTGAAAAAAAAAATGATTGATAAGAAGAGGTTTTGGTGGTGAGGAGAGAGCCAGATAGTCGCCTACTTTCCTACGAAGTTTGTCGATATATCTCAAACGCAAGGTCGGATTTGGACGTGTGACGTGTCAAATCGATTGTCTCGAAGCCCTATACATGTTATTAATAGGTTAAAGTTTTGAGAATGAGGGAAACAGGCTTTTTGGGGGTAAAACCGTGATTTTAGACTTTTTCCGATATCTCACGAATGCATGGTCGGATTTGGTCCTATGACGTGTCAAATGGCTTGTCTCGAAACCCTGTGTATTTTGGTAATAGGTTAAAGTTTTTGAGAATGATGGAAACAGAATATTTTGGGGTAAAAACGTGATTTTAGACTTTTTGCTATATCTCACGAACCAATAACGCTAGAGGCGTGTTCGACAGGTCCAAGGACTCGGGGTAACGTCCTCTCTCGTATGGACCACTCGTTATAATTTTTAATAAAATTGGAAACTCGATTTTGGGGTAAACACATGTTTTTTGTGATTTTGTCGATATCTCACGAAGCAATAACGCTAGAGGCATGTACGATGGGTCCAAGGATTCGGGAAGACGTCCTCTTTGCTATGGACCACTCGTTGTAATTTTAAAAAAATTGGGAAACGCGATTTTGGGGTAAACACGTGTTTTTTATAATTTTTGCCGATATGTCACGAACCAATAACGCTAGAGACGTGTACGAGGTGTTCTAGGACTCGGGCTAACGCCCCCTTTCAAATGTGGTAGATATTTTTTTCGAAAAAATAATTCACAAAGGGCCTAACGCCATACATGTTGAAAAAACGTTTTCTTTTTCTTTGCCTGTTTATAATGTCCATGAAGCGTGGCGGTTGAGAGAGAGACGATACGGCTGGGTGTGTGTGTGTGTGTGTGTGTTTCAACGAACCTGTCGCTGACCACGGTGGCTGTGTTCAATAGATCAATCGCTATTTCGACGGGTCGGTGTATGACAGAGCGAGGGTACGTTTTCTGATATTTTACCTTTAACGTGTAAACGGTGATGAGAACTTGGTTCTATGTTGGTCGAAGCGAGTACCGAAAACAAACTTACAAGAGGTGAAGGTCATTTGAGCTTATTGGAAGGCATTGATCTGACTTGACAAAAGTGCAATGGAAAAAATGACCAAGACGCTTGAAGGTGAAATAATCTGACCATCGTGGTTGCAGGGGAGTGTGAAAGGCATGCACACACATTTGTGAAACCACATGTAGGCTAAACCAGTGACATCCTGTTTTGCTTCGTACGTGACAAAATGCAAGTTCATGTGAAATTTGATCTTCCACAGGTGTTCGCTTGGGTGTTATCTGTCCACGTGCGCGATAACTGTTAACAAGTCACATCCTGTTTTGCTTTGTACGTGACAAAATGCAAGTTCATGTGAAATTTGATCCGGCACAGGTGTTCGCCTGGGACGTTAGCTGCCCACGTGCACGATAAGAGAATGTTCAAAGCGTGGGAAAAAAAAAGATTATACATGCAATGTGATATATAAAGACACGTCGCTGACATTTCCACTCGCACTTATGTGACTACTTTTGAACACGCTACAGCGTTGTGTGAAACACTTGGCCTTGTTTAACAGTTTTGGTGTTGGTGGAAAATACTTATTCTTGTTGTGAGGTAGGTATATATTTATTCATTTATACATTTATTGATTTATATATAAATACATGCAATTATTTATTGATTAGGTAATTAATGATTTTATTTATTTATTTGTTTGCAGATAACCGGCATACCTTACATGTCAGAGGGAGAAGAAACTATTGCACTTTTGAGCCCACTAGAAGGGAAGAGTAACAAGTCACTGCAAGTAAAGGTGAGATGATTTTTTTAAACTAACTTGTTTCATTTTTTTGTTTTATGTTTTATTTTATGAAATGTATGTATTAACCTGAATTTAGGTACTTATAGCGGTTTATTTTATTTATTTTTAGAAACTTGGAAAGAATAGCCTTACCGCCGTAGCAGTCGCTGAAAAAAAACAGAAACGCACTAAAGCGAAACCACTGCCAAAGAGTGAACTGTTTAAAACTCAGGTAAGTCCAACTTAAAAATGCTATTCCATTTTACCACTACTGAAAACTCGTAGACAAAAAAAATTCATTACCTGTACATGACTGGGACAATGATTGCTTTCTTGATTAATGGCTATGTTGTTGTTGTTGACTGGGAAAAGTACAAGGCCATGTTGGATTTTCTAAAAATAAAATAATAAATTTAATTTATGGGTGGTTCCCTATGGACTCAACGAATATCCACAGGTTTGAACATGATAATGTGAACAAAATGACATGACATTCATTTTTGTTTATATATTGGTTAAAGGGAGGGTGGGGGAATGTAAATGACTGTAGCTTTATAAAAAAAGAAAATAAGTACATGGGTTACTGTTAGTGCCAACATACAGTTTATTTTTAATGGTGTTTTGATATATTAATGCCAATTAACGTTAACGTTTTATTTACAAGTATTGATTGATTGATTGATTGATTGAGTGATGGGTTATTTTGTTTGCTTTTAGGTGTCGTCATGTGCCATTAACGTAATGAACAGACAGTGAACAAGCATGCATTATGCTTTAAAGTACTCTGTGCAATGTTAATAACTTACAATAAGAAAAAGTTTTATTATAACACATGGCGTTAGTACCAAATACAACAAGTGAGCAAGTTGGTTTACCACGTGGGTTAAATTTAAAATCAGAACATGATCGATGGTTAACATTTGAATACTGGCCTGTAGGCTTTTTGTCGACGCATGAACTTGCAAAAGCCGGTTTTTTTTACTTGAACCGAGAAGATGTGGTGCGCTGTGTGTTTTGTCGTATTGAACTTTCACACTGGGAAGAAGGGGATGATCCCTTTAGAGACCATTTGCGATGGTCTCCTCACTGTCCTTACATGCTTGGAAAGCAAGTGGGTAACCTACCCGTGCATTCATTTTACCGAACCACAAGGCCTTTGGCCGCTACTTACGTTGCTGAATCACAAATAAATAATAATAATGATGTATTACCAGCCAACGGAAGTGTCGATATATGTGGTCCATATGCCATAGACAGTGTTGAATTGGCGTGTGCTTTTGAAAAATTGGGAGTTTGCAAGACTAAAGCACTAGCACACTCAGAGTACAGCTCTGTTGAAAAACGTTTCGAATCTTATAAAAATGTTTGGCCATTAATATTAAAACACCTTACCAAACAGCTAAGTGAAGCTGGATTTTTTTATACTGGTGAAGGGGATAAAACAATATGTTTTTATTGTGGATTTGCTTTAAAGGATTGGCAAATGACTGATGACCCTTTTGTGCAACACGCTCGTTGGTTACCAAACTGTAAATACATGGTGTTGCTTAAAGGTCAGGAATTTGTGAACACTACTCGTAAAGAAAAAGTGATTGCAGCACAAGACATAAAAGTGCCTTTAGAGTTAGAGCACGCGGAGCAAATACATAAGGCTGAAAGAAAAGACTTGTCTCACGAACAGATACAAAAGTGTGAGCAACAATTATGTAAAATTAGTTATCAAGAAGAACTAGGTGTTGTATTTTTACCCTGTGGACACATGATAGCCTGTGTCAAGTGTGCATTAGAACTTAACACTTGTGCTATATGCAGAAAAGTAGTATCTGCAACAGTTAGGGCATTTCTTGCATAACTAGTATAATTTATTCGCCATGGATAGTGCAAAATCCCTAATTGCACAATATTATTAAAGCTGTTTTCGAGTGTAATAGATATGCTTTTGTTTTGTTTATAGACTACTACAATGAATGTTTTGAATGCTGTGGGACAATCATGTGGCTTAGAGACAAAGAAGCTCAGCGAATTGCCAACGCATATTCCATTCCGCATTATCAAGATTCGGAAATTGAAAACAGCATATGGTGATCGTGTACTTTGTGTATGTGAAAACTTTGAGACATTTCTGCCTATACGGTTTAATGATATGTCGGAGAGTGTTTTTGATGAAGTCAATAATGCTGTGCAACCTGTACACTTAATTTATGAAGGTTTTAAAAACAATAGGTGCATGGTTCGTTTTAATTAAATAAATAAATAATGTGAAATAATAATGGAAAATATAAGTAATGACAATATACTGAAAAAGAAAGAAAATATGTGTATAGAATAGTAATGTTTTAGTGTTTAGTGTTGTCTTTAAAAATATTATGATGAAACCAAAAAAAATGTATATAAAGTTTGTAAATAAATGCAAAATGATGTTACAATGCTGTTTTATTTTATACAAAGTTAATATATTTAACATTGCAGAGTATACATGATTATGACAATAAATGCACACTGAATACAAGCCTTTCTCACTTTACAATAGTCTGTTATAGTTTTAAACACAAGGCTTGTTGTAGATCATTTTCTAGCAATGTCCATTCAATGTTGTTTTCGAAAAGTGGGGAAGCCGCAATGGTTGTATTGACATAAAAACCTTATGGTTATTACTATTTAGTCACTTTGATCCCCTTGCAGATCAAGAGCAGATGACCTAGTTGTTCCACTCTTTAAAACGACAACACCAACACTACCTCTTGCATAGTTTGTGATGTTGATGGCTCTTGCGACGTGGAAGATGGATTAAAAATAACTTTGAGAACAGGGGTTAAACGTTGATCATTAAACAATGCACTATTTTGAGTAGCAATATGGTTTTCTTGATTTTTTGTCGACGGCAACTGTGTTTCATGCGGTACACTACATTGATGATCACTGACACTTAAAACCTCACTATTTTTACTTTTTAGGTCACCACGACAATGTTTGGAACGTTGCTTTGAACAACGCCAAATAACAGTTCCATTTTTATTGGTTCGTTTCACAATATATGAATATCCTTTATAGTATGCGTAAGGCTTACCATACCTAGTCACTGATACTTCCATATCAACTGTCAAGCATAGACTAAGCTCTAGTAAAGTCAACTTGGTAATAAGAATACTAGTTTAATGTGAGAGCAAATATGGACCAAAGAGTTCAGGTAAAAGTGAAAGCAAATAAGCAAATATTAGAAACAAGAGTTGGGGTGAAAGTGGTCGCAAAGTGGTAGACCCATTACACAATAATTTCAGCACGACGAAGCTCTTGTTCAATTTCTTTGATTTCCCAATCGTGACCAGTATGGCCAGCTTGACGTGAGGCATGCAACAACTGTAGCCGCTGGACGAGCTTATTGGGATTGTTCCAGTATACAAATTTAACAAATGATTTTTTAGGTGTAAACAAAGCATTACCATTATCATGATCATTATCATCATCATCATCATCATCTTCATTATCATCATCATGATCACCATTATCATCATGACCATCATCACTGTTACTATATAGTCCTTTTTGATCCTCTTGCAATACCACTTTATTTATAGTCTGAGTTGATTTTGATAGTGTTGAAGGTTTCTTGGACGTTGACAACTGTCCTAACATGACGTTTTGAGGACATGATAAGTCCTTTTGAACAAACACTGCACTATCTTTAGCCGCAATATCGTTTTCTTGAACTTGCTTTTTAGCATTTTGATAATTGTTTGTAAACAGTAAGCGTGGTTCGTTTCGAGCACTACATTGATGAACACTCACACTTAAAACCTTTCCATTTTTACTTTTCAGATTGCCTCGACATTTTGTTGACCTCTCTTTTGAGCATCGCCAGAATATTATTCCATTCACATTCTGGCGATTATAGTTATAGGAGTAGCCTTGATAGAGTACACGTAGCCTACCTTTGTTGGTTGTAATAAGTTCCATAGTAGTAACTGACCTGTCAGTACGATGTTCACACTACAAAGGTTACAATTGTTTTGCTGATGGAGTGACCTACCATAAGCTTATATATTGGCTTATGTGTTGGCTTTTTGTGTTGACTTTTTGTGTTGGCTTTTCGTGTTGGCTTTTCGTGTTGGCTTTTGTGTTGGCTTATGTGTTGGCTTTTCATGTTGGCTTTTTGTGTTGGCTTTTCGTGTTGGCTTTTCGTGTTGGCTTTTCGTGTTGGCTTTTGTGTTGGCTTATGTGTTGGCTTTTTGTGTTGGCTTTTTGTGTTGGCTTTTCGTGTTGGCTTTTTGTGTTGGCTTTTCGTGTTGGCATTTCGTGTTGGCTTTTGTGTTGGCTTTTCGTGTTGGCTTTTTGTGTTGGCTTTTCGTGTTGGCATTTTGTGTTGGCTTTTCGTGTTGGCTTTTCGTGTTGTTTTTTTTTTGTATTGGCCTTTCGTGTTGGCTTTTTGTATTGGCTTTTCGTGTTGGCTTTTTGTGTTGGCTTTAGTATTGGCTTTTGTATTGGCTTATTTGACAAGTTATTTGTGTCAATGTATTTAGTGGATTTTTTCTTGGTGTTGGAAAGTAGTTGAAAGAGAGGGAATATTTAAAGACTTAACCTCAGCTCACTAACCTAACCTAACCTAACCTAACCTTTCAACTCTCAGATGTTAATTAAATTCTGTGCATAGTCGAGTTGGAGCCCAAGACCTCAGGGGTAAAAAAACAATTATTTTTGACGACTTATTTTGGTAACTTATTTTAATGGCTAACCTAACTTTACCTAACCTAACCTAACCTCAGCTCACGTTGGATATTACTAGTAAGTGTTCATATCCTCTGCTAGGTAGCATGCTAGTAGTACAGGTAGTGCTCATATTTACCGCTAGATAGCGGAAACATACTTTGCATGTTGCATGTGACACTTGTGAAGTTTAACCACATGCAAGATGTGCTTGTATAAGTTCTCTATTTAAACTCAATATACAATTAACCACTAAATGTTCAGAACTAACATGTATAGCCATGTTTAGGGTATATAGGAGACCCTTAGCAAGAAAGGCTGTCTAACCCACGAGTGTACAGCCTTGTCATACGCAGTAAGCACCTGTTGGCTTTCTCAAATTGTTGTTGTTGTTGTTTTCTGCCAACAGGTGCTTACTGCGTATGACAAGGCTGTACACTCGTGGGTTAGACAGCCTTTCTTGCTAAGGGTCTCCTATATACCCTAAACATGGCTATACATGTTAGTTCTGAACATTTAGTGGTTAATTGTATATTGAGTTTAAATAGAGAACTTATACAAGCACATCTTGCATGTGGTTAAACTTCACAAGTGTCACATGCAACATGCAAAGTATGTTTCCGCTATCTAGCGGTAAATATGAGCACTACCTGTACTACTAGCATGCTACCTAGCAGAGGATATGAACACTTACTAGTAATATCCAAAGTGAGCTGAGGTTAGGTTAGGTTAGGTAAAGTTAGGTTAGCCATTAAAATAAGTTACCAAAATAAGTCGTCAAAAATAATTGTTTTTTTACCCCTGAGGTCTTGGGCTCCAACTCGACTATGCACAGAATTTAATTAACATCTGAGAGTTGAAAGGTTAGGTTAGGTTAGGTTAGGTTAGTGAGCTGAGGTTAAGTCTTTAAATATTCCCTCTCTTTCAACTACTTTCCAACACCAAGAAAAAATCCACTAAATACATTGACACAAATAACTTGTCAAATAAGCCAATACAAAAGCCAATACTAAAGCCAACACAAAAAGCCAACACGAAAAGCCAATACAAAAAGCCAACACGAAAGGCCAATACAAAAAAAGCCAACACGAAAAGCCAACACAAAATGCCAACACGAAAAGCCAACACAAAAAGCCGACACAAAAGCCAACACGAAATGCCAACACGAAAAGCCAACACAAAAAGCCAACACGAAAAGCCAACACGAAAAGCCAACACAAAAAGCCAACACAAAAAGCCAACACATAAGCCAACACAAAAGCCAACACGAAAAGCCAACACGAAAAGCCAACACGAAAAGCCAACACAAAAAGCCAACATGAAAAGCCAACACATAAGCCAACACGAAAAGCCAACACGAAAAGCCAACACAAAAAGTCAACACAAAAAGCCAACACATAAGCCAATATATAAGCTTATGGTAGGTCACTCCATCAGCAAAACAATTGTAACCTTTGTAGTGTGAACATCGTACTGACAGGTCAGTTACTACTATGGAACTTATTACAACCAACAAAGGTAGGCTACGTGTACTCTATCAAGGCTACTCCTATAACTATAATCGCCAGAATGTGAATGGAATAATATTCTGGCGATGCTCAAAAGAGAGGTCAACAAAATGTCGAGGCAATCTGAAAAGTAAAAATGGAAAGGTTTTAAGTGTGAGTGTTCATCAATGTAGTGCTCGAAACGAACCACGCTTACTGTTTACAAACAATTATCAAAATGCTAAAAAGCAAGTTCAAGAAAACGATATTGCGGCTAAAGATAGTGCAGTGTTTGTTCAAAAGGACTTATCATGTCCTCAAAACGTCATGTTAGGACAGTTGTCAACGTCCAAGAAACCTTCAACACTATCAAAATCAACTCAGACTATAAATAAAGTGGTATTGCAAGAGGATCAAAAAGGACTATATAGTAACAGTGATGATGGTCATGATGATAATGGTGATCATGATGATGATAATGAAGATGATGATGATGATGATGATAATGATCATGATAATGGTAATGCTTTGTTTACACCTAAAAAATCATTTGTTAAATTTGTATACTGGAACAATCCCAATAAGCTCGTCCAGCGGCTACAGTTGTTGCATGCCTCACGTCAAGCTGGCCATACTGGTCACGATTGGGAAATCAAAGAAATTGAACAAGAGCTTCGTCGTGCTGACATTATTGTGTAATGGGTCTACCACTTTGCGACCACTTTCACCCCAACTCTTGTTTCTAATATTTGCTTATTTGCTTTCACTTTTACCTGAACTCTTTGGATCCATATTTGCTCTCACATTAAACTAGTATTCTTATTACCAAGTTGACTTTACTAGAGCTTAGTCTATGCTTGACAGTTGATATGGAAGTATCAGTGACTAGGTATGGTAAGCCTTACGCATACTATAAAGGATATTCATATATTGTGAAACGAACCAATAAAAATGGAACTGTTATTTGGCGTTGTTCAAAGCAACGTTCCAAACATTGTCGTGGTGACCTAAAAAGTAAAAATAGTGAGGTTTTAAGTGTCAGTGATCATCAATGTAGTGTACCGCATGAAACACAGTTGCCGTCGACAAAAAATCAAGAAAACCATATTGCTACTCAAAATAGTGCATTGTTTAATGATCAACGTTTAACCCCTGTTCTCAAAGTTATTTTTAATCCATCTTCCACGTCGCAAGAGCCATCAACATCACAAACTATGCAAGAGGTAGTGTTGGTGTTGTCGTTTTAAAGAGTGGAACAACTAGGTCATCTGCTCTTGATCTGCAAGGGGATCAAAGTGACTAAATAGTAATAACCATAAGGTTTTTATGTCAATACAACCATTGCGGCTTCCCCACTTTTCGAAAACAACATTGAATGGACATTGCTAGAAAATGATCTACAACAAGCCTTGTGTTTAAAACTATAACAGACTATTGTAAAGTGAGAAAGGCTTGTATTCAGTGTGCATTTATTGTCATAATCATGTATACTCTGCAATGTTAAATATATTAACTTTGTATAAAATAAAACAGCACTGTAACATCATTTTGCATTTATTTACAAACTTTATATACATTTTTTTTGGTTTCATCATAATATTTTTAAAGACAACACTAAACACTAAAACATTACTATTCTATACACATATTTTCTTTCTTTTTCAGTATATTGTCATTACTTATATTTTCCATTATTATTTCACATTATTTATTTATTTAATTAAAACGAACCATGCACCTATTGTTTTTAAAACCTTCATAAATTAAGTGTACAGGTTGCACAGCATTATTGACTTCATCAAAAACACTCTCCGACATATCATTAAACCGTATAGGCAGAAATGTCTCAAAGTTTTCACATACACAAAGTACACGATCACCATATGCTGTTTTCAATTTCCGAATCTTGATAATGCGGAATGGAATATGCGTTGGCAATTCGCTGAGCTTCTTTGTCTCTAAGCCACATGATTGTCCCACAGCATTCAAAACATTCATTGTAGTAGTCTATAAACAAAACAAAAGCATATCTATTACACTCGAAAACAGCTTTAATAATATTGTGCAATTAGGGATTTTGCACTATCCATGGCGAATAAATTATACTTGTTATGCAAGAAATGCCCTAACTGTTGCAGATACTACTTTTCTGCATATAGCACAAGTGTTAAGTTCTAATGCACACTTGACACAGGCTATCATGTGTCCACAGGGTAAAAATACAACACCTAGTTCTTCTTGATAACAAATTTTACATAATTGTTGCTCACACTTTTGTATCTGTTCGTGAGACAAGTCTTTTCTTTCAGCCTTATGTATTTGCTCCGCGTGCTCTAACTCTAAAGGCACTTTTATGTCTTGTGCTGCAATCACTTTTTCTTTACGAGTAGTGTTCACAAATTCCTGACCTTTAAGCAACACCATGTATTTACAGTTTGGTAACCAACGAGCGTGTTGCACAAAAGGGTCATCAGTCATTTGCCAATCCTTTAAAGCAAATCCACAATAAAAACATATTGTTTTATCCCCTTCACCAGTATAAAAAAATCCAGCTTCACTTAGCTGTTTGGTAAGGTGTTTTAATATTAATGGCCAAACATTTTTATAAGATTCGAAACGTTTTTCAACAGAGCTGTACTCTGAGTGTGCTAGTGCTTTAGTCTTGCAAACTCCCAATTTTTCAAAAGCACACGCCAATTCAACACTGTCTATGGCATATGGACCACATATATCGACACTTCCGTTGGCTGGTAATACATCATTATTATTATTTATTTGTGATTCAGCAACGTAAGTAGCGGCCAAAGGCCTTGTGGTTCGGTAAAATGAATGCACGGGTAGGTTACCCACTTGCTTTCCAAGCATGTAAGGACAGTGAGGAGACCATCGCAAATGGTCTCTAAAGGGATCATCCCCTTCTTCCCAGTGTGAAAGTTCAATACGACAAAACACACAGCGCACCACATCTTCTCGGTTCAAGTAAAAAAAACGGCTTTTGCAAGTTCATGCGTCGACAAAAAGCCTACAGGCCAGGATTCAAATGTTAACCATCGATCATGTTCTGATTTTAAATTTAACCCACGTGGTAAACCAACTTGCTCACTTGTTGTATTTGGTACTAACGCCATGTGTTATAATAAAACTTTTTCTTATTGTAAGTTATTAACATTGCACAGAGTACTTTAAAGCATAATGCATGCTTGTTCACTGTCTGTTCATTACGTTAATGGCACATGACGACACCTAAAAGCAAACAAAATAACCCATCACTCAATCAATCAATCAATCAATCAATACTTGTAAATAAAACGTTAACGTTAATTGGCATTAATATATCAAAACACCATTAAAAATAAACTGTATGTTGGCACTAACAGTAACCCATGTACTTATTTTCTTTTTTTATAAAGCTACAGTCATTTACATTCCCCCACCCTCCCTTTAACCAATATATAAACAAAAATGAATGTCATGTCATTTTGTTCACATTATCATGTTCAAACCTGTGGATATTCGTTGAGTCCATAGGGAACCACCCATAAATTAAATTTATTATTTTATTTTTAGAAAATCCAACATGGCCTTGTACTTTTCCCAGTCAACAACAACAACATAGCCATTAATCAAGAAAGCAATCATTGTCCCAGTCATGTACAGGTAATGAATTTTTTTTGTCTACGAGTTTTCAGTAGTGGTAAAATGGAATAGCATTTTTAAGTTGGACTTACCTGAGTTTTAAACAGTTCACTCTTTGGCAGTGGTTTCGCTTTAGTGCGTTTCTGGTTTTTTTCAGCGACTGCTACGGCGGTAAGGCTATTCTTTCCAAGTTTCTAAAAATAAATAAAATAAACCGCTATAAGTACCTAAATTCAGGTTAATACATACATTTCATAAAATAAAACATAAAACAAAAAAATGAAACAAGTTAGTTTAAAAAAATCATCTCACCTTTACTTGCAGTGACTTGTTACTCTTCCCTTCTAGTGGGCTCAAAAGTGCAATAGTTTCTTCTCCCTCTGACATGTAAGGTATGCCGGTTATCTGCAAACAAATAAATAAATAAAATCATTAATTACCTAATCAATAAATAATTGCATGTATTTATATATAAATCAATAAATGTATAAATGAATAAATATATACCTACCTCACAACAAGAATAAGTATTTTCCACCAACACCAAAACTGTTAAACAAGGCCAAGTGTTTCACACAACGCTGTAGCGTGTTCAAAAGTAGTCACATAAGTGCGAGTGGAAATGTCAGCGACGTGTCTTTATATATCACATTGCATGTATAATCTTTTTTTTTCCCACGCTTTGAACATTCTCTTATCGTGCACGTGGGCAGCTAACGTCCCAGGCGAACACCTGTGCCGGATCAAATTTCACATGAACTTGCATTTTGTCACGTACAAAGCAAAACAGGATGTGACTTGTTAACAGTTATCGCGCACGTGGACAGATAACACCCAAGCGAACACCTGTGGAAGATCAAATTTCACATGAACTTGCATTTTGTCACGTACGAAGCAAAACAGGATGTCACTGGTTTAGCCTACATGTGGTTTCACAAATGTGTGTGCATGCCTTTCACACTCCCCTGCAACCACGATGGTCAGATTATTTCACCTTCAAGCGTCTTGGTCATTTTTTCCATTGCACTTTTGTCAAGTCAGATCAATGCCTTCCAATAAGCTCAAATGACCTTCACCTCTTGTAAGTTTGTTTTCGGTACTCGCTTCGACCAACATAGAACCAAGTTCTCATCACCGTTTACACGTTAAAGGTAAAATATCAGAAAACGTACCCTCGCTCTGTCATACACCGACCCGTCGAAATAGCGATTGATCTATTGAACACAGCCACCGTGGTCAGCGACAGGTTCGTTGAAACACACACACACACACACACACCCAGCCGTATCGTCTCTCTCTCAACCGCCACGCTTCATGGACATTATAAACAGGCAAAGAAAAAGAAAACGTTTTTTCAACACGTATGGCGTTAGGCCCTTTGTGAATTATTTTTTCGAAAAAAATATCTACCACATTTGAAAGGGGGCGTTAGCCCGAGTCCTAGGACACCTCGTACACGTCTCTAGCGTTATTGGTTCGTGACATATCGGCAAAAATTATAAAAAACACGTGTTTACCCCAAAATCGCGTTTCCCAATTTTTTTAAAATTACAACGAGTGGTCCATAGCAAAGAGGACGTCTTCCCGAATCCTTGGACCCATCGTACATGCCTCTAGCGTTATTGCTTCGTGAGATATCGACAAAATCACAAAAAACATGTGTTTACCCCAAAATCGAGTTTCCAATTTTATTAAAAATTATAACGAGTGGTCCATACGAGAGAGGACGTTACCCCGAGTCCTTGGACCTGTCGAACACGTCTCTAGCGTTATTGGTTCGTGAGATATAGCAAAAAGTCTAAAATCACGTTTTTACCCCAAAATATTCTGTTTCCATCATTCTCAAAAACTTTAACCTATTACCAAAATACACAGGGTTTCGAGACAAGCCATTTGACACGTCATAGGACCAAATCCGACCATGCATTCGTGAGATATCGGAAAAAGTCTAAAATCACGGTTTTACCCCCAAAAAGCCTGTTTCCCTCATTCTCAAAACTTTAACCTATTAATAACATGTATAGGGCTTCGAGACAATCGATTTGACACGTCACACGTCCAAATCCGACCTTGCGTTTGAGATATATCGACAAACTTCGTAGGAAAGTAGGCGACTATCTGGCTCTCTCCTCACCACCAAAACCTCTTCTTATCAATCATTTTTTTTCAAAGAGCTCGCCCTCTTACAAAAATCCCAAGTGCGCATGCGTAAAAAACAAAAACAAAAATGTTCATCCATAGCGGCAGCCAGAAAAACGCATGCGCGATATGAGCAACAACATTTAAGTTCATTTTAGCAGCGCACCTTATACATGTCGTATTTGAAAAGAGACTTTCACTAAAAATTACAATTTCACCCCCTAGTAGGGGTAGGTTTTATTTAGGGGTTGAAATGAGTGGTCCATAGCAAAGCCCCCGTCAGCCCGAGTCCAACGACACCTCATTCGTGAATCTCCGACCAAGGGTTCGGGAATTATCGGCTCGCATTGGGAGTAGTGGTGGGGGGAGTTAGAAACCGCCTTACTCCACTACTTACATATTTCTTTCTCTCTTCACCTGTGTTCTCTCTTACACTAACTCTCCCCCCTTCACCTCTCACCACTGTCAAAACAGGTTGTGACTTGTTAGCTCTTATCGTGCACGTGTACAGGTGAACACCTGTGTGTTAGATCATATTACACATGAACTTGCATTTTCTCACGTATGAAGCAAAACAGGATGTGACTTGTTTCACAAGGAGGACGGTAATAAGGTCATCTCACACGTGTTCACATGTATTTCGCTACTTTCCTTTCATATCGTTATCCCATTATAGTAGTGGTGAACAACGTCAATTCAACACACACACAAATGTAGTTAGGCCCTTTGACATAATTTAAATAAATTCATGGGCTCGTCCGTAGGAACCAGGCCAAAGGGATCAGTCCAAAGGGACAAGGACTCGTCCACAAGGACCTGCCCACAAGGACTCGTCAACAATGACCCGTCCACAGGGACTCGTCAACAAGGACCCGTCAACAATGACTCGTCAAAAATGACCCGTCCACAGGGATCTGTCAACAGGGACCTGTCCACAGGGACTCGTCCACAAGGACCTGTCAACAAGGACCCGTTAGGTTGAGTTAGGTTACACTACAGCCACCATTTTTAAAAAAGCCCGCCCTCTTACCAAACCTATGAGTGGACATGTGTAAAAACAAAAAACTAGCATGTTAATTCATAGTGGCTTTCCACCGAACACATGCACTTTATGTAGAACAACGTTTCATTCCATATTAGCATTCAAACTCTCACATGTTGCAATTGGAAAGAGAGATTCTCTAAAAAATTCAATTTCACCCCTTAGTAGGGTAGGTTTTATTTTTGGGGTGGAAATATGTTGTCCACTGGAAAGGGTGTGTCAGCCCGAGTTCAATGACACCTCATTCGTCAAAATCCGACCACGGGTTCGGGAGTTATCGGGCTGCCGCCATCTTGTGAGGTGGGGAGGTGGAGGTGGCTGCGGAACCCGTACAAAACCACTACTACAGTGTATTCCAAAGAATACACCACAGCGTCTGTACGTTGACTGTACCAATGAATTGCGTTCTCTTGGATTTTAGGAGTTTTGGGAAGCTCCAATTCTTCCCGGCATGATGTTCTGGTCCCCCAGGAGCTGAATGACCAGGTTCCCCTTCGCTCTTCTCAGCTCTGGTCTGAGGTAGCTGTTTTTTGCTTATGTTTCCATCATGCTATGTTCGTGGTTGCTTTTTTAAAATATGGGCGTTATCACAGGGCGAGTAAGTCGCTGCTCATCGATAAAAATCACTTTCCCCGCAAGGTTTTTTTATTTCATACGGCAGCTGATGTTAGGCTATGCTGTAGTTTATAGGTGCTTCTTGGTGTTCTAGGCTGGATTTTCTTCGACCCTTCTCCTTTACTTGGGCTTGGGACCGGTAACAGCAACTAGAGCTACTCTATCCACCCAGTAATTGCAGCAGGCGGACTTTATTATATGAAAATGAAAATCCACAGCCTGCTTCCAGCCTCCGACCGGGTCAGGAATGGAATGAATGAAGCCCCCATCTAGCGGCGAGGATATGAACTGTGCCGGCTGCCGAGGCCTGACGCACTCCTCTGGGGCAATGATTAAATGAAGGACAGATGGAATGAAATGATAGTGGAGAGTGTTGCTGGAATGAAATTTTGACAGGGAAAACCGGAGTACCCGGAGAAAAAACTGTCTGCCTCCATTTTGTCCAGCACAGATCTCACATGGAGTGACCGGGATTTGAACCACGGGCCCAGCGGTGAGAGGCCGGCGTGCTGCCGCCTAAGCCACGGAGGCCTCACTTTATTATATAATAATAATAATAATAAATAATAATAATAATAATTATTATTATTATTATTATTATGGGTTTCTCGTCCCTTTTAACTTATATGGCATTAGAGACGAGACACCAGGATGCCATGAGTTTGCCTAAAGGGACTCATTAACTCACACTAGAGCACTGTTCAATGTCAACTTAATGTGCCAGGATTTGATCCCACAAACTTGAATGTAAATAGCGACTTCCTTAGTAAACTCAACCATACAGCAGGCCTCTATAATAATAATAATAATAATAATAATAATAATAATAATAATAATAATAATAATAATGTATGTATGTCTACCCCTTATTATTCCCGTTTTCCAAAGGGGTCGGGGATGAGATGCGATGGAAGTCTTTGTGGCGATGGTTTTTGCGGCCGGATGCCCTTCCTGACGCCAACCTCATGAGAGGAGTTAATGAGAGATGAAATGAATGATGGTGAATGAAACTGGGCAAGGATGTGGAAGGAAGCGGCCGTGGCCTGTCAGAAGGTACCGTCCCAGCATTTGCCTGGTGTTGAAAATGGGGAAACAACGGAAAACCATTTCAAGGACGGCCGACGGTGGGGCTCGAACCCACGCGTCTACCGAGTCAGCAGAGAGCTTGGCCCCATGACCTAATGCTGAGCTTCAGCCAGCGTAGCCACTACTGTCGGTAATAATAATAATAATAATAATAATAATAATAATAATAATAATAATTACTATTATTATTATTATTCGTTTGAGACAGTTTTTCCTTTCAGCGTCCAGTCTAGTCTGCAAGGCTCTGTTTGCGAACTAATCAACTCCATGAACCCCTATCAACAGTTAGCACTGCGGTGTCCTCTGTTCCTACGTCCCTCGTCTTGAAATCCACCCTCATTATCCTCCTGCATAATCACAAAAACTGCCACATAGCCACAAAAATTTCCAATTCCATTTAACAAGTTATCGAAGTATTCTTGTCATCTACCTAGTGCTTCCTTGGCATCTACAATGAGTTTCCCAGCATTATCCAAAACACTGCTCATTTCTTTTTTCCCTCATTTATAAGATTCTTTGCAACACTTCAAATAGGAGTTCCTGCCGCCTGACCTAATGTTTCCTATTCATCCCAAACTCCTTCCATGGTTCCCTTTTAGTCTCCTTGCCTCTGTTCCTTTCTACTACACAATGCTCCCTGTGTGCCGGTTTCCTAGTTTGCAGCTCTTTTTTTGTTTTGTTTGGTAAGCCGTCTTTTTAATTTTACGAGCCGACTTCACTTTGTCATTCCACCAGAATGTGCACTTTTTCGTGTCTTTACGCACCATGCGTCTTCACTTCTATAACAGGCCTACTGCAACCCTCCGTTTCAGCGTCCTGTGATTCTTAACCATCTACTCAAGAATTTCTCACCAAACATATCCATGTGTTTTTGCCTAAGTACCTTAGTCTGGATATTTTCAACCTTAAACCGTCTGCAAAAAAACACCTAATTTTCTTCATTTTAGGATCAACAATGCTCAATTTATAGCAGTTTAACTATGCACAATTTACAGCAGATCACGTTGTTATCTGTTTCATCAAGAAAGCCCTGAATACTCTGAAATTCTGTATCAATATGTATGTATGATCCTTCTCTAACATAAATATACAGCATGCATACCTGAGGAAAATTGTGGTCGCTGTTCCTCAGCAAGGCGACTATCAAGGCTAGAGGCGGTGTTACACGGTATTGAAACGCCTCTTGACTATTTCATTTTTATTCGAAAATGCTTCACGAAAAGAAACTCTGTTTCAGCCGCGAAACTAAATGGAGGTGTCGTAGGACCGCAGTAAGAGCTTGGAAAAAATTTCAAGAGACATTGTATGAACTCCTTTGTGGTTGTTTTTGTTGTTGATAGGCTACATTCGGGGGCTTTGCGACATCGTGGTCATGCAGCCTCGTGTACTTGGACGTGTGTTGAACTTGTCTGATTATAACCTGTGTTACTGCGATGGTTGTATTAGTGTGTTGAGATTGGGATCAGGATTGTGTAGAAGGCGATCGTGACATATGTTTGGAACCATCCCAGCATTTGCACAGAGTAGAAGTGGAAAACCATTAAATGCCACTTCCAGAATGATTGAGGTGAAAATCGAACCTACCACTTCTCAGTTCTGTCTCACGAGGCTGAGTGTACCCCGTTCCAGCACTCAGACCAGGATTATTTTGTTTGGTATAGCCGGGAAATAAAACCGGACCTCAGGGGCGACAGCCAAGAATGCTAGTCACTGAACTTCCTAGGTTAAGCTGTCTCCTGACTAAAACCAATGGGACTAGATACTTCTGGATGCGTACAAAGAAATGGATTGTCGCAAGCCAATGAAATCTTGTATTTTATATTTGTAGATGCATTTCCTTCAACTAATCTATACCAGTACATGGTGTAAAGGCTAGCGTTCTTAACCGTCGCTCCGTCTCTGCCAAGAAATGTAATTCTTGTCTAAGTTCTGAAACGGTGTATACTCTGCCTCGTGAGGCAAAACTGAAAAGAGGGGTGTTCGATTCCCACCTCAGCCATGCTGGAAATGGTTTTCCATGATTTACCCACTTCTACTTGAGGCAAACGTACCGTAAAGCCACGGGCACCTCCTTCCCAATCCTATCCCCAATTTACAAATAGACATACTTGTACATCAATCACAATAACACAGGTTATCACATAAATTCCATACTGTACAGCCCAGGGGCAGTACCCCTAAGACCCACCCCTCCATCTTTCATCAAAACCACCCTCATAGGCATACCATAAGCCTCACATACTTCTTCAACACAAGCAGGCCCGGCAATACTGCTGCAGCCACGCTTACATAATACACACATAAACACACTAACTGGAGCGGCGACAGTGAGGAAACGCTGACCAAGCAGTGGGGGAAGGCCTTAAAAGCTAGACCCAGAGGAGCCCCATTATCAGTTCGTGGCCAGCGGCCCTGCTCCTCCGAGGTCCGTTCCAGCTCTTCACCAGGTGAGAACTAGCCGTGTGCTCAGGTTCCTTATCATTGTAACACCTACCCTGAACACTTTTGTATTTTACATCTTGTACCTTACTTTATATCTGTCTAGCAGCTAAAAGGGACAGTATATCACAGCTACTGGCCAATAAATACTTGGTCAGTAAACACACACATTTATTACTCACTACACCCTGTTTTACATCCTTACGCCCGACCTGACCCTAGTCCTAATTGCCCCTGACCGTGGAGGCCAGGAACTGCACCGTCAGTAATCCTATTGTATTCGAGCAAGCAGCCAGACGGCAGCGTGTCAAAGTGCCGACTCTGCACGTGAGCTCGCTAAAACGCTCGCTCTACTTAATTGGCAGGCTAGGTTAATAGCCCACTCTTAGACATTCATCCCCTAGCAGGTAAACGCATCCTGTAGGAACGCCCCCAATAGATCACGTACTCACACCAACACACTACACTGGTAGTCTCCCCCAACCACGGGAAACTACCTTTTTTCGGAAACATCCCTTAAATTAATACATCTACACTACCCTGTTTATCCCACCCCTAACAGAGGGATAAAACAATACATACCCAAAAATACACGGGGCTAAATGACCTCGATGTCGCAGTACCTTAAATAAGCAGCATCACTCTGTTTCCATGTCTGCTTACTTTCTATTCTTTGTCCAGTTTCACTCATACTCATTTATTTCATGTCTCATTTACTTCTTTAATGGCGTTGGCGTCAGGAAGGGCATACAGCCGTAAAAACCTTCGCCATACAGAAACTCATCTCACTTCACCACGCTCCCAAGGAAATGGTAATAATTAAGGCTAGAAATACATAGAAGAAAGAATATGCCTGCCATAATACACTATGTACAAACTATGGGGATAAATACTTCAGTCTCATTGAAGGCCGAAGGGCAGGGCATCTGTTGTTGTTGATGATTCTTTTAAGAGGCTCTGCATCATAGTGGTCATGTAGCCCCGTGTACTTGGGTGTGTGTAGAAATTGACTGATAACCTGTGTCACTGTAATGTCTGTACTATTATTATCATTATTATTTGTTGTCTTTTGAGTGGCAAAGTACTTGTGTGAGTATTTGTAATTTAGGTAAGATTTGGGTGGAAAGCAGCTGTGGCCTTAGGTTAGGTACCATCCCGACCAGTGCCGGATTAAGGTAAAATGAGGCGCAAGTCCCTCAGATTTTTGGGGCCCCTTTATTTTCTTCAAATATTTTTTATTTTTTAGCACCTGTACATTTCATAAAGTATATACAAGAGTTTTTTTCTCAAGATGAATAATACACTTTTTATTAAATCATATATACATTATATACATACATTTCAATTGAAACGATCATCGCTATTTGAAAATATTTCAGATGATTTGATGAACAATTTAACAAATTGTTACTTCTGTAAAATGTTATCAAAAATTTTTGGGGGCCCCCTGATAATTGGGGGGCCCTAGGCCTGGGCCTAGTCGGGCCTAATGGGTAATCCAGTACTGATCCCGACATTAGGGTATCTGAATTCTGTGTGAGGAGGAATTGTTAAAACACACTGGAACATGATTTTTTTTTCTTATAGTGTGCGTGTTAGCGCAGGTTGTCTGATCTATGTGGTCACGTGGTGGGGACTCAAACATAAGTTGACAGTGCACATGCCTAGACACGTGGACAAATTGGATGTTAACTATAGAGCATGATGAAGTATTATTGTTGTAGTTTAATTTTGGGGCCTGGTCATCGTAGTCATTTCAGCCCCGTGTACTTGGTGTATAGATTTTTTCTGATAACCTGTGTTATTGTGGTATCTGTAGTAATGTGTGTACTGTATTTGTACGAGGGGCTATGGAGGCGGCCACGGCCTTAAGTTAGGAACTATCCCTGTAATTGCCTGGAATAGAAGTGGGGAAACCACTTCTTGGATGACTGAGATGGGAATCGAACCAATCTCTTCTCAGTATGGCATCATGAGAGTGAGTAAACCCCGTTCCAACCTCATACCAGTATTTAATTTTTTGGTAGAGCGGGGAATTGGACCTGGACTTCAGTGGTGACAGCCAAATATTGCTAGCCACTACACCACGAGGTGGACATGATGAAGTTTCCTGATGCTATATCGAGTGGTGGTCTGGCTGCGTGGCTCAGGGGTAACGTTCTCGCTTACTGAGCCCAAGGTTGCAGGTTCGAGACCTGGCGCAGTCAGCTGGCATTTGAGGGTGCGCAAATGCGAGGGAGCCGTGTCAGTACATTTACTGGCACGTTAAAGATCCCCTTCGGGGCTAAATTCCGGCACCCCGGCGTCTCTAAAAGCCAGTGTAGTTAAAAGGGACGTAAAACCAATAACATTATTATTATTATATCGAGTGGCATTTTATTTATTGAGTGTAATTGTAGTGAGTAGTAAAATATATGATGTACTTTCCGACCTAGTGGCCAATGAGAGCTGTAATGGCTTCTAATGTTTCTTCTACACCCAGGGCCAAATCCCGGTACACTCAGTTGGCATTTGAGGGTGAATAAATGCGAGAGATCCTTTTTGTAGATTTACTGTCACGTTAAAAACTCCTTTAAGGACAAAATTCTAGCACGACTGTGTTTTAATGCCGCAGTAATTAAAAATACGCAAAACCTAAAGCATTACACAGGTCAACAGTGATTTTGCTGTTTTAGATTTTGAGGCCTTTTTATAGTAATTTTCATGTCCTGATTCTAAAAATAAAGCCCATATAGTCCTATCAGATACATTTTTTTTTAAAATTTAATATCTTCAAGTTTTATTTATTTGACTATCTTTTGTGTGAACATGAGCCACTACACCATTACAACAATGCCATCTATTGATTTAAATCTTTGGGGGCGTGGTGGCGCAGCGGTCAAGCTGTTGGCCTCTCACCAAGGTGGACCGTGTTCGATTCCTGGTCAATGCATGTGAGATTTTCGATGTGAAATGCCATGTCCTGTGGTTCGGATTCCACGTTAAAAGGAGGTCCCGTGGCTCATGATCTCAAGATTAACGGTCACGTTAAACTACAAGCTTCCTTCCTTCCTGTTTTGATATAAATCAACTTAAAGGAGCTAGTTGACGGTTATAATGCAGATAGCAGCACATCCTAAGATGCAAACACCATTTTGTATTGTGAATTCATCTTGCAGATTGTGATCAGATCTGAAAGAAGCGATAGGTGACGTTTTCGGGCCAGAAATCGGGGCTGTACACCATATCTCTATGCCTGAAAGGCAGTTTGTAATTGCAGGGGACATTGCCTATTGCTTTATATAAGTTGCGTTCAAAAAGGAACGAGCCGGATGCTATAATGCGCAAACCGGTGACGACATCGGTTAATTGTGGTGTGTGTAACAAGGTGTGGTTCTGACCAGAGCGTAGAAGGTCACAGCCCGTCGCTACAGGGCACGTGTGCACGTCACGTGACGATACAAAGCGAGCAGCAGCATGAATCAATCGTCCAACCAAGACCAAGACAGTAGGCCATTCGACATGCTTCCTGGTGTGGTTGGAGACTGTGGGGCACCCATTGGGCACACACTTTCCGCAAGTGTAGTCGTTCCTTCATGATGGTGGGCACACTTCCGACTCTCAATCCGACCACGGCGGCTATGGCGTTCACTGTCACTCGGCGGTCCTGGGTAATGAGTGCATCAACCAGCTGGACGTTGTCATCGGTAATGCAGGGGGGTGCCCTAGACCGGGCATCATCGGCTAACGACACCCGTCCTTCCCTGGAGCGCTTGTGCCACGCCTTGACCCTTGTAAGGGACATGCAGTGTTCGCCGTACACTTGTGACATTCGGCGATGAATGTCCTTTCCCCCTACTCCTTTTGCTGTCAGAAACAGAACAACACCTCTTTTCTCTTCGTTTGACGCCTCCATGTCTCTGTTTGCAATGCGACTGGCAGCGTTGGACGATTGATGCATGCTGCTGCTCGCTTTGTATCGTCACGTGACGTGCACGCGTTCCCTCTAGCAACGGGATGTGACCTTCTACGCTCTGGTCGGAACCACACCTCGTTACACACGCCACGAGGTTTGCGCATTACAGTCTCCGGCTCGTTACTTTTTGAACGCAACTTATAAATTGAAGGGGGCGAAAAGTGCCTTGTCCCCCGAAGTCGTAACCGATGCTTATGCATTATCCTATTTCTAGAGAAGTTTGAAAATGATTTATTTCTTGTTATTTTGGTAGATATGAAATTCAACAGGTGGTGTTTTGTCTTTTCATTCCCAGGGGGCTAAAATTTAGTATTGGCCTTAAATGCGAGGAAATATTACTATAAAACACACAGTTAAATTATTGTACTATATTACACTATTTTCAAGCACAACATGCATTGTAATAAATAAAATACACCAAATCATAGTTGGCAGTTACATGTGATGGAAATGGTGCTATTCTTCTGAAGGTTTGCTGAAACCAAATCAAAAAGGAGAAACTTTGTGATTTGATTCCTACGTGAAAACTCCTGCATGCAATAGGTTTATTTGTCAAATTATCAATCACGCCCCCTGAGGCGTGCAGGAGGCCCAAGACTGGGGCCTAGTGGAGGGGAGGGGAGGAGAATGACCTGAGGCCTAGAAAGACCGAGGTGACCCGGTCCTGACCAGTCGGGAGGGACCCAAAAGGTTCCCGCACCCCTCGCGTGGCAGCTGGCCTTACTACTGCTGCCTCCGACATGCTGTTAGTCTACGATAGTAGAAGAGACTGAATGGGGGTTTGGTAAAGGAAATGCTGTGCGAGGCTTCGCTCCTGTCCCATTGCAGTTGCAATCTACCAGGCATCATCAAGGATATTAACATAGGTGTACAGAGGTTTGAGTGAAGGATCAGGGAAAAACCACATAGGCAGAAAAGAAAGATTGCCTACACTTAAAACCTGGCATCTTGGTGATAGCACATGCAAGGATGTGGAAGGACATGTGTGGGTTTTGTTAGTATTGGGAGAAGGTATCATACTCCAGTTCCATGTCCATCTTCTCGCCTGTTCGTCTCCGGGGAATCAGTTAAAACTCGGCACTGCTGGGATAAGCGCGGGCCTTTCCAGCTACCGACCTGGGACACTGACAGGAGAGTCCGAGGACCTGCGTCATAACCCGGTATCCATGGGGTCCCTGGTGCCGAGTCTCCGTGGCCGTAGAGCGGGAGGAGGTGTTCGCCTACCGGAGCAGGGGCCTACTGTCGACCAAAATATTATGTGCACACGAGTTTGAAGGTTGTTTGTGAAGTAACCAATAGACCTACATAAAATCCAATTACATCATCATTTTCGTCCTTCTATTTTACGTTAGTTCATGTAGGTTTGGAATTTTAATTTATATTTTAATATTAATCGCAGTTGGAACACAAAACTTGCCCGTTTTTAAGCGTGTTTCAACCATGCGTCAGATTTAAGAATTATTATCTCACAAACCCGTCATCAGATCGAATCCAAATTTTAACACAATATACAGTACATTGGAATGTTGTATAACGGGTTTATTAATTTCAAAAGTTTGTGTGTCCAAGAAACAAAGTTGTTATCATTTTTGTAAGGTAACTTTTTCTCGGCTCGGGGTCGTTGGAAAATGTAGTTCTTGGTCACGTTGTAATCCTTATGCATCAAAACGTTAGGATGTATGGTTGTGAAATACGTAAATTAATTCACTTATTTTATATCGGTTTGTATTTGTACGGGGAAATAAGACATGGTTCACCTGCTAGCCGCTCCGGGGAATGCTGTACAGCGTTGCTGAGATGGAGCCCATCACTTCCGAGTGAGGGCTGGAACGGGGTGCACTCAGCCTCGTGAGGACAATTGAGTAGCTGCCTGACAGAGAGTCAGCGCCGCGATCACGAAAACCAAGATTAACGGCCGAGGGGACCCAATGCGCTGATCACGTGTGACCCCAATATATGCAGGTCAATTGGCTGGGCAGCGGTTGCTTGGTAGGCTTAGGCCCTTAATGGGCTGTAGTGCCAGGGGTTGATTTTATTATTGTTTTATCGAACGTCCTCGTTCCGTGTAGCCTACAACAACACGTCAACAGCAGGCAGTCGTGCGCGAAATAGTATTCAACGCAAGTTCCGCGAATTGAAACGCACGCATGCCGATAGTGAGCTGCTTATCGAGAAACATTTAAAATCACCTCTGCAAGCCATGATGATGTCCGATAAGCACACAACTCTGTCGAAAGCAACGCAGGCGATCGAGGAGAGGAGATGAGGAAGAAGAGGATGTAGAGGAAGGAGAGGTAGATGAAGATGTTTACAATCACCGTTTCCACAGTTTCTGACAACATCAGTTATTGCTGAAACGCCTTCTAGCTCCAAGGAACCTACACCATGAGAAATCGTATATACACCTGATCATCATACACGGTTGAAAACCATTCTCGTAAAGAATTTTCGATCGTTGGTATCGCCATACCTCGAACAGCTTCTTATTAAAAAGACCGATACTACCTATGGCATTTGATATGAAGATGAACGTTTTGGATTTGGTGATTCAGATATCAAGATCAGTGATAATGTCCTTGTCGTTAAGAAAGTTCGAGACCAATTAGAACTTCTATTCTCGCGTACACCTCTATAGCATACATGATCTTGAGAAGTATAAAGCCATCTTGTTGGCTACGAATGCTTTTAAACGTAATTATAAGAGTTCCGAAGCGGCAAATGCTAATAAAGGTGCCAAATATAAAAACATCATATGGAAATTGTCTCCTACCTATGAGAGTGTTCGCCGTGCAAAGTCAGCAATCGGCGTCTCGTTTAAAACATTAAAACCAATCGTCGATGTCGCCTACTGGAACGAACCCATTAAGTTGGACAATCACCTACAGCTCTTGCTTGCAACACAACAGTCTGGTCATACTGGTCATGAGGTAGAAATTTTAAAAATAGACGAGGAGTTACTACTGTCGTCATGTCGTCTCACGATGAATTGACGAGCTATGGGAAGCCGATCTAGTTGAAATGAATCCCTATGCCAATACTAAGAACGGTATCAAGTATCTGCTCACTGTCATCGATGCCTATTCCAAAATGTACGAAATAAAACAGGAACTCTGGTACTGTAGCCTTTAAACGCATTGTTCAAAAAGCTAAACGACAACCTCGTCTCCTCCAGACAGATCAAGGTCAGGAGTTTTTCAACAAGGAGTTTTCCATCTATTTGCAAGGATTTGGAGTACGTCATTATTCCACCTATAGCAATTTCTAGACGAGGGTCGTTAAACGTTTCAACAGCACTTTAAAAACAAACATATGGCGGAAATTTACAGCCAGGGGGGTCCTTTCGCAGGCTTAACCTAGTTCAGGTCCTTGTGTCGCGTTACATACCAAGCATATAACTATCGGATTAAGACTACGTTTGGTGACAAAAACAGCTAACTGTTAAATCGCATTCATCATGGAATCAAACCTGCTGATCCACAACGCCATCGTTTTCGCGTGGGTGACTATGTACTGCTCAGGTCCAAGCTCTGTGAACTTACGGGGTGAGGTGAAGTGGCAGGTGGGAAGAGAAGGGCCTGTCAACAGCCCGCTGTGTCGTCTGGAAATCATGTCTATTTCAATACTGCTAATATAGGCCCGTTGCTCAAACCACTGTGGTGTTGCGAATGAGTGAGTCACCGAACAATGTATTTGGTTCTTTTACTACGCACGGACCGGAAACCCTCACCACTCGTCACCA
The DNA here is from genome assembly GCA_946902985.2 of Meconema thalassinum. NCBI lineage: Eukaryota > Metazoa > Arthropoda > Insecta > Orthoptera > Tettigoniidae > Meconema > Meconema thalassinum. Next base: position 1,406,857,593 of record OX336389.2, read on the forward strand.
TCACGCATCTTAGTCCACGATCCACATTCCTCTCAGGTTCACGGAGCTTGGACTCGAGCAGTACGTATCAGTTAACATAACACTCTCCTTGCTAAAGGATACACTCCAAACTGGAGCAAGGACATTTTCCGCATTCGTCAAGTAAAACTTACTAATCTAGTCACTTATTTACTCCATGACCTCAACAACCAGTCAATCGAAGAAGGATTCTACATCGAAGAACTTCATAAAACGCAGTATCCCAAGCATTATCTCTTTGAAAAAGTTGTTAAAAAGCATGGCAATACACTATCTGTCAAATGGTTAGGTTTTAATTCTTCTTTTAATTCTTGGATTAATAAACCTGATGTTGTATAATGATCCGTGTTTCTTTATTTTATCCTCTAGAGCATTCTTTGTTGAGTTGGCTGAACACGTCAAAGGCGTTCGACGTAATTTCGAATTTTCTGTACGGAAAGCGAGGGTTCAAATCCATCACTCGACAGAACTATTATCTCAAAATTGGTTTGGCAACACTGACCTAAATTAAGTCTTATTCTACCGATAGAGCATTTCTCTCTCTCTCTCATCAGCCTGGCTCAGCTGGATTTGGCTCCCGAACGGTGCTGAAGATGGGTTTCTCATTTCATCCAACTGGCCTCAATAAAAGCAGCTGCCTTAGCAGAGATATTTCGGATGGTCGCCATGTTGGATTTTTATAGGCCATAGAGTTATATACTATTAGATGACGATTATTGCGTAGGTTCATTATTCAAACCTTGACTTCGATCGCATGAATAGGACACAAGGAATTAAAACTTAATTTTAAAATTTCGCACAGCCACCATCTTGAGGCTATGTAAACATTTGAACTAAATTAGATGTCAGTGTATTGCAATGTGTATGAACATTTTCTGTACCATGTTTCACTGCGCTCGGATGGTTAAATCTTGAGAAAAAGCTATTAAAATATTTCAACTTCGCTTGGCGGCCATGTTGGTTTTGTAGTTAAAAGGTTTTTGAAAGTCACATAAGTGAACTGCTACTAGTGCTCTATATTACCGTACAAAATTTCAGGGTGATATCAGCAATAGTTTCGGAGATATAGAATGCCAGTGAAATATTTCGCACAGCCGCCATGTTGGATTGGTGAGATGTAATGAAATTTGAAAGGCACGGTCGGGGTCGAACGAAGTAGTACTTTGGTCTTCCCGAGTTTCATTGAAATCGCTCCAGCTGTTTAGATTTTATTAGAGGGGACTCATTCACACACACACCTACACACACACACACACACACACACACACACACACACACGGACAAAACGTGATCTCATAAGCCTATTTTTCCATAAATGAAAATAGGCTAAAAATGCTGCACTGTACCTTAATGTACCAATGTCTGAAGTTTTCTTTTCTTGGTGCTATGCTCACTGCCGTCATTGACGCGCCCAGAAAAAATATTTAATACTATTGTAACAAACTTAGAGACTGCCTTAGATAATAAATCCTTCACTTTTTGTCCACAGATGAACTCATTGTAGTCATAATAGGCCACCAAACTTAATGTTGATAGTCTAACAATAATGCTCAACTGGTCACTTAATTTTAAAATAGATAGCTTTCTAAGGAAATGTACCATAAAGCACTTGCCAACTGAGTAGAGTTCATAATGTACTGGAATATAGAGGCCACATGAAGATATACACCAAAACTAAATTACTAAGCACTGAAAGTCCACCTCGCTGTAAGTGATCAAAACGTAGTAATTTTAATAGTGCTGCCATAATTTGACATACAACCAGGCACACAACACTTCCTAGCATCTGGAATAGTTTAATGAAATGTAAGTGAATAATTTGTTGGTTAAATTTATTACCAGGCATACAACTTAATACGGGAAATACTCACTTCTACAACTTTCAGCAGGTCTGATTTACCACGAGGAATTTCATGGGTGTTGAAATAGTTAATACGAACTGCTTTTAGATGCTGTCGTATCAAAATAAGCGATATTTATGAACAAAACTTAGCATGTGGTCTTACGTGTTTATAACACCTTAGAGCCTAGTTCCCGTGTTGCCAATTCTACCAACAGCACGGCTTGAGAATTATAGACGGCGATGGTATAATCTATACTTTACTGCATTTTCACCAAACAATTGAGGCGGACGACCTCGATGTTTCACTCCTGAAAACAATCACCACCATCACCACTGCAATAAATAATACGTGTTAGAATATAAGTTATAACTTTCAGTAGTCCTATCGGTTAATCGTAATTCCTCCCGTAGAGATCACATCTTTCTATACCGAGTCACAGAAGTGTAATATGAGGAAAGTCATAATATGCAAGGCGTCTACAATATGGAAAGTAAGCTAGTGCCAGGAGATAAATATTATGGTTGTTCATTATTCCACGCTTCACTTTGATCCCTTGAATAGGATACGAAAAATACAAATGCAATTAAAATTTTTCACACTGTTATATTCTTGAATTTCTGAAAATAACTGAACAAGATTAGAAGCCGATATATTAAGCTTTAAGTAGAAATTCACTATGCCACGTTTCACTACGCCCTGTTGATTAGATCACCAGAAAGGTCGTTTTTAATATTTGAAATTAGTGTGGCCGCCATGTTGTTTGTGTGTTGATAAGATTTTCGAGAGGCACTCAATTGTAGGCTACTTGTTTAATAGTCCCCTATCACAATACAAAATTCAGTTTCAATGCTGCAATAGTTTCGTAGATATTGCGTACTGGTGAAATATTTGCTATAAGTACAGATATACTATGGCTGATCTTACTGCACGAGGATTATTTGATCACCAGAATAATCATATAAAATATTAGAAATTCGCGTTGCCTCCTTGTTGTTTTTGTGTTTATCAGGTTTTCGGGTCACATATATTTGCTAACGTAATAATCGTCTACCAGCATACAAGAGTTCAGTTTGATTGCGTAATAGTTTCGGAGATATCGAGAAGTGGTGAAATACTTCGCGTGTAAATTGTTGAATTGTTTTAAATGTAGCCTAGGTTATGGTAGCAGTAAATAAATATTATAGTAGGCTAGTGTGTCATTAAACAATGTTTCATTTTGTTCGCTTGATTTGGATACAAGAAATAAGCACATACGGTGTTTAAAAAAATCGTACAGCCACCAACTTGAAATTCTCAAAACATTTAGGTAGCTGACCAAAGCGGATTCTGGAGTAGTCTAACCGTTTTGAGCTGTCAGTAAATCACGCGCCCTGCGACGTGATGGAGTTTCAAGCCTGCCGGCTAGGGGAAGGGAGGGGAATGGCTTGAGGTCTAGATTAGATTAGATTAGATTTTTATTAGTCCATTTGATCAATTACATGTATACTATACATTTTTGATATAGGACACGTCAGTAATTGCATCTATAAAATAAAAGAACTTACAGGTATATAACACTAATACAATAGCTATTTATAATTTATTATACTAACAGATCTTAAGAGATACAATCTTATTGGACAACTATTTACACCTTACTCTATTATTACAATATCAAAACTTAATTCTATAAATACAACAACTTACAGCTAGGTATTACAATTAAAATAGAAAAGTAAAATATAATTATAGATTTCATCGTTTCTATACACTATGATATTCAACTACAGAGTAAAAACAATGGCACTGCAGATAAGCTTTCAACATTCTTTCAAAGGTTTTTATTTTTGGGGCAATTTTTTTTATACTGGGGTAGTTTATTGTATAATTTAACTCCTGTGTGAAAAGTTCCTCTTTGATATATGCTTGTGTGTGTGTGTGTGTGTGTGTGAAATATGAAAGGGAAACCAAGGTGACCCGGTCCCGAACTGTTCTCAATATCTACTAATTTACGACAGCAATCAAACTGAAATTTTGTATGTTGATAAAGTTAATAATGTTATTGGTTTTACGTCTCTTTTAACTACACTGGCTTTTAGAGACGCCGGGGTGACGGAATTTTGCCCCGAAGGGGATCTTTAACGTGCCAGTAAATCTACTGACACGGCTCCCTCGCATTTGCGCACCCTCAAATGCCAGCTGACTGAGCCAGGTTTCGAACCTGCAACCTTGGGCTCAGCAAGCGAGAACGTTACCCCTGAGCCACGCAGCCAGACATGTTGATAAAGGCTATGAACATAAGTTCACCTATGGGACTTTCAATAACCTGGTGAGCACAATTCCAACAGGACGGCGATGCGAAATTTAAATATTTAAGTGGGCGTTTCTCACGATTTAAACATCCGGGCGCAGTGAAAATAGGTACGGTAAATGCTTATACAAATTTTAATCCACTGACATATAATTTATTTCAATTGTTTTCATAACCTCAAGATGGCGCCTGTACGAAATTTTAAAAACTCGTTTTTTTTTTCTTGTGTCCTAATCATGTGATTGAAGATTGAATAATAAACCGACGCAATAATCTTCATCTAATAGTACATAACTCTATGGCCTACATATATTCAAATCCAACATGGCGACCATCCGAAATATTTAGACGGTTCTCAATATCTACATATCTATTACAGCATTCAAACTGAAATTTTGTATGTTGATAGACGCAATTAACATACGTAGGTTATATGAAAATAGGCTACCCTTCAAGGAACTACTTGTAGCCTATTATTACCTTATCGGGAATTGACAGTAGCCTACATAGCATGATAATATGTAGTCTATTCTTTATTTGTGATATTTATGTGTAGATTTAACGGACGTTATATTCTGTTGTATTTTCGGAAACATTTCGCGTCAAAATCTATGTGTTGACGCAGTGTTATAGTGCGGGACAAAGCATTGCAAGCCTGAAGGTCACGCGTATTCGGTGCGGTGTTGTCCTATACGTTCTCGCATCCAGCACGCGACTGAAGGTACGGTACAATAGCATAGCAACACCGCCGGGCGCGGGGTGGAGAGCGGAGCGGAGAGCCAGTTGATTTTCAGGCCTGCAATGCTGTGTCCCGCACTATAGCAATTAACATGTGCTTGCACTAGGCCTGCCAGATAACAGATGGGCGGCGTTGCCAAGCGTAATGACACGGCTTGAGAAAATTGCAATGATTATACCCAAGCTAAGTTCCGAATGGGAACATCTCCTACCGAACTAGTATTTTGGAAAGTTGATAAGTTAAATCATTTTCATAAACTAAATATTCTGGTACCGGCACACAATTCTTTAATGTTGTATTGGTATATTGTAGATTACGCCTCACCATGTGCCTATGAACACATGTTTATAATTGTTGGAGGAGTGTTGGTGTGAGTTTGCTGGAGCAACGATCAAAGCTTTGCTTTTTAGACACACCAAGAGTACCGTAGCCTAAGAGTAACCACCTTAAAATATTATTTTTATGTATTTTGTCTAAAATGATTACAATGATTGGATACTGAGTTTTGAGTTTGAAATTGTTACCCTATAGCCTACTTTATATCATTGTAGAGCATGTATCAAAGCTATATAGACCATCAGACGGGAAAACTATTTAATGGATGTCTATTCCGCCTAATCAGCGCTGTTGGTATGGCGATGTTTCAGCGATCGCGAACAAGTAGTAAGATAAGATATAGTGTTTCGGTGACCGCGATTCATTTTCGAGAGTACCGTAGGTGTCACGATGTTCTGGCAACGACGAGTAAATAGCAAGAGTAAGAAACCACGATGTTTAGGCGGCCGCGAGTTGTTCAAAAGAGTAGAAACCGCGGTGTTGTCATGTATTTGATGATGGAAAGAATATTTCGCGCTGGACTAATCGCATAGCATTATGAAATGAGAAATAGAAAAAGTGGTGATATTTCGCATTGTTATCAAATTCGCGATTTAAAATTACGTTTAGAAGGCGCCAATTGTCTGCCTGGGCCAATGCATTAACGTTAAATAGACCGGCCGCGGTGGCAGAGTTCTAACGCGCTACCCCGTGCCTCACTGGCATCGGGAGAGCGTGGGTTCGAATCCCCCTCGGCCGGCCTGAAAATGGTTTTCGTGGTTTCCCATTTTCACCACTAAGCAAATGCCGGGACGGTTCCTTTCAATAGGTCCACGGCCGATTTCCTTCCAAAATCCCTTCCCTGACCCATCCTGAGGATAAAACAATGGGCGTTGGTTGCGTTAATAAATAGATTATTGTTAAATACGGTAACCTAAAAGTAATATCACGTATCAATAATAACAAACATCTCTACTTATTTTCCATACAGCGAATCGCCACAGAGTTCGTCACTAGAAATCGATTGTATAATAAATGGACTGTTATCATAAGAACGTACCGTACACCTCCCATCAGTTGTTCCATTCATAATTTCCACCGTGGGAGTGTGTTTGTGAGGTGGGGGAGGAGCGCTTCTCCAACTTGCCAACATCAGCCATCTATTAACGATATGCTGTAACTACTCACTCATTGGCACGCGTCTGCTACTATGAACGTCCAATCAATATCTCCAGTCATCTGACGTTTTATAATCGCGCAGGATTATTTTTACCTTTGTGGCAGAAAGCGCATTCATACAACGGTTCGGAGTGATGAATGAAAGTGCGTTATCCGAGTTTCGCGAACTTCTTCGTTAAGAGTGAATGTAGAGTTTGTTGGGCGCCCTTTCACTTGGTTGCCACATTTCAGATCAATTGTGATAGCGTGCATTACATTTTGAGCTTTACATTGTGAATAGTGACACCTGGGAGGAGAGGATTAGTAAGATACAATTCATTGGATGTATTGCATTTAGTAATGTAGGCTATGTGTTCAATGTATTCATTTTAACCGGCTATGATTTGGCAACATGATGCTCACAAACCCTCTTATGTCTTCAGAAATCACTAGCAGAGAAATGGTCATTATGGCAGGCATGGACGAGCATGAGAGGAAGATAGTGATTGAATTTTGTCATTTGTTAGAGAAATCTAAACAGCTCTTCAATGGCCTGAGGTAATTGTCAGTTTCATCTACTCGTGTGAATGTGTAGCAGGTTGCATACCATCGCCTTTAATTCAATGTTCATAATGCATGTCAGGCTTGGGTTGATATCTATTTATAATTTTTTTTGTAGTTAATGTCGAAAGTATTGTATGAAATTGAATTTATGCCTCAGAATCTTGTCTCAGCATTGACTGTGGATGTCATACTAAAATGTGCTTTGTCTTGCACGTTTCACTACATGACCAACTGTTAGGAAACTGCACATGGTTTTAGGAAATGTTTGAAAGTATGATTTAGGGTTGGATTTTCATGGCATAACTACCCATTATTTTCCATAGGAGTTACAATATACGTCTGTTTATGTTACAGATGTTGACATCTTTATTATTTTAAGTTATAGGTTGAAAGCATTCCTCAAAATATGCCCCACCCCCTTCCCATACAGTGCATTTGGTTGTTTATAAAGACAAGTGACTGGTTTTGTATTTTAAGGATATATATATTCGTGCCTAGGCCTATTGCCACATTTCTTCATTTTTCTTTTCTTTTTCAGGGATTTACCTCAGTATGGGCACAAGCAATGGCAAGCCTACTTTGGAAGAACCTTTGACATTTACACAAAACTGTGGAAATTTCAGCAGCAGCATAGGTAAACCAGTGACTTAAAAATAATAGCCATCAATGTTTCTTTTTTGATGGCAGAATTCTTATGTATTTATTTTAATAATGTTTGTACGGTGCTATGATATTTTACTATTTCTTCCTTTATGTTTGTGCTTACTTTTTGACAGACAAATTCTGGATTCGAAATACGGGTTGAAGAGGTGGCAGATAGGAGAAATTGCATCCAAAATAGGGCAACTCTATTATCACTATTAGTGAGTAACTGAAAAGAAATTATGATGAACTGCTTACCCTGGTTGTAGTGTTGTTAGAAGTCTAATTGCTCCTCTTAATCTTTCAGTCTCCGTACAAGTGAAACAAATTACCTGAATGAAGCTTATTCCTTTTATGCAGCTATTCGCGGTAGAGCATACTATTCCAGAGCAGCTAAAGAAGATAGGTGAGCAGTGTTAAAAATAAAAGAAATTATTGTTCATGCTGACAATCATACATTTGCTAAGTGAGATAAACTGTTTTAAATCACTCTTTGCAGGTCTGATCTGATGGTGAAGAAACTGCGATATTACGCGAGGTTTATTGTTGTTTGTTTACTGCTGAAGAAAATGAAGCTTATCAAGGATTTGGTTGCGGTAAGAGTAACTCATATTTATCTCACAATTTATTTTCATTATGACTGAACTTTGCAGAAACCACATTTTTCAGAAACCAAAGTTTAATGTTTGTGTTACAGTTACTTAGGTGTGGGCTACACAATTGCAAGAAATTCCAGGGAATATGTGGGAAGCTGATTGATTAGTGGGATAGGTTGGTTTGAAAGGTCAAAACCATAATCATAAAATTGCATTATGAAATTTTAAATTTCTGATTCTGTTAAAAAAAATTGTATTGACAAAATTAAAAGAGCGTCGTAGTTTAGTTGTTAGCACTAGCAAAACTATGTCCTCATGTACAGATGTTTACTTAAATGCGGTACTAACTGCATCGCAGATGCTATGGAAAACTTTTTGTATTTAGACTGGACTTGGTTGATGATGGAATTCCTTTCCAGTAGCCTATGTACCTGCATTTTTAATGTAGACTAAGAGTGTAATGGGTTTGAATTTTACTGGAGTGCCCCTATCATGTGAAAATATCCCTGGCTAGTTAAACAAATCTATCTTTCCTAGCAGGGAGCTTGCTTCATTACAATGTAGACTGGCTGCATGGCGCAGCGGGAATGTTCTCACCTGCTGTTCCTGAGGCTGCAGGATCTAATCCTGGCACAGTCGGTTGGCATTTGAGGGTGCGCAAATGTGCAGGAGCCATGTCAGTAGATTTACGGGCATGTTAAAGATCCCTTTCGGTGCAAATTTCCAGCACCCCAGCATCTCTAAAAGTGTCAATACTGTAATTTAAAGGGACTTTAAACCAATAACATCATCATCATTACACTGTAAATGAATTAACTGGCTTTGTTCCGCAACGGAAAGTAAACATAACTCTCCTTACCGAATATTTGTTTTTATCTTCATCTCGCTTTTCATGTAAGTTACTGTAGGTCAAACATTTGTTAGTGGAAACACCATGGGCTTTCGGTGCCATATAGTCAGGTTCTGAAGCCAACTTTTGAATAATTGTAACAAATAATGGTCATAATAATTTTAAATTATTGAAAATAAGCATACATCATGTCATAAATAATTGATCTAATTTGAAAGCATGTCAGAAATGGGAGATATAAAGTGCCATAAATTTATACAGCACTGGAATATAACCTTGAATTTAGGTTCTACACTAGGCCTAACGGTATTATACATTACACACACGTTATGTCCACCAAAAGAAGGGTTTTGCGAGAAAGCAACAGTGTCACTTAAGTCTATTATTTCGGACTGGCCTGTCACTATGGTAACATGAACTCTGCCAAAATTACTGATGTCTTACTCCATTGCATGAATTTTAACTGTATTAGTTAGTTGTGTCCATAGTCTTGTTCATCTTTTTTTTTCTGATATCAGTATGCAGTTAAGTCAGCCAATTCAAGTGAGTGTATGCCTTATTTATTTATTTATTTATTTAGGCTATTTGTTTGTTATGTATTTATTTATTTAAACATGACAATGGCTTGCTCCAGTTAAGAGACTGATGGAAACAAATTATATACTAAGTATCAGGCAATTGTGATGTCTCTTCTCTGTAACCCTGATGTATCCAATAATATAAAGCATCTCGAGTGATGTAGGCCTAGTTTAGTAGTTGGGTAGCAGGCTAAAAAGGAAAGAACCAGTACCAGATGTTGGCACCATTTACTTTGTTGTGTATTGCTCTATATTAAAGGATAGAGTGTTCTAATGACTGAAGCACAGAATGAGAGTTTGTCAATGCTTTGCACTAATTCAGACTTTGCCCACATGATGTCATATCCCAACTTGGGTTTGAAATACAGGGTCTTTATATTTGCTTGGCAAGGACATTCTCGCTCACACGCTACGCCCATAACGGCTCAGTTGTCAGCGACCGCATATGTACGGCAGAGTACGGTGCTTAAAATCAGTACCATGCATTTTTACTCGCCATGTTTGCAGTAGATGTTGGAATGTTCCCCATCCGCTCCCAAACATAATCAGCATCTCCTAATGAAGTTTCCGGTTACTCCGGTTAATTTAGCTTCAGTAAACAATAAACATAGACGCAAATGTCGTTATTTCCTTACTGAAGCTAAATTAACCGGAGTAACCGGAAAATCCCTAAGGAGATGCCAATTATGTTTGGCAGCGGATCGGGAACATTTTCAGCATCTACTGAAAACATGGGGAATAAAAATGCATAATACTGATTTTAAGAACCGTACTCTGCCGCACATATGCGCGTGCGGCCACCAGCAACTGAGCAGTCACTGGCGGAGCGGGTGAGCGAGAATGTCCTTGCCAAGCAAATATAAAAACCCTGTAGTATAGTAGGCTACAGACTATTTTTGCAATGTTACCCCATCGGAAAGTTGGGTTTGAATCCAAAAAGTGATTTTGCTTTGGATTTACGACTATTTCTTTGTGGGGATTACATTCATCCTAGTTTTCTTGAATAGTTCCGGTTTTTAAGCAGTAGTCTCATTAATTCTGAATCAGACGTCATTGTGGCTTTTTACAGTTGCATCAGACATCATCGAGGCTTTTACATAGCCTATCTTGCTTCATCCTCTGGGGAACATTGCAAATTGAAATTACTAACCCAGGTTACTACTGTACCGGAAATATGTGCTAAATTACGTAAATGTGTGATTTTAATTTATTGCTCATTTAACGATGGCAGCCATGTTCAACAGCGCATGAAGTCTCGTCAACTGTTAACAAGGCACATACATTGACATCACTCCAGTTTCCAACATGTGAGATACAAAATACACCGCACAGGTCTGATTTGGTACAAGATTAATGATGCTTGAGTACCGCACTGTGCATGACAAAGACCGGGGGTGTATATACGGCTCGGGCCGTGCTACCTATCAATAATTGTTGGTCTATAGAGCATCCAGCGTTTAGAAAAGACTGTGGGTCTTATGGGCTTTTACTTTTAACGGAAACCCCCCTACACTGGTTTTGTTACCTCACCTTTTATCATGAAGGAATTCTGAACATATATATATTTCGTCATAATAGCTTCCTACAATTATCTGCCGATTGATTACATTTGTTATTGCATAAAAGTATCGTTTATATGACCTCTTAGTAACTTAAAAATTTTCGAGGTTACCACGCTGGAAAGAAGAGCCACGTCCTGTGCTGCATGCTTGCCCGGAGTGGAGCACGTGCTCAGTTCCGGCGGCAACATAAGTTCTGAAGCACTATCCGTCATTGGTGTTATTGTTGTGTGTCTGTTTTATTTTCTGTTCGATCGAATCAGGACTGCCGACAGTTGGGTTCGAACCCACTATGTCCCGAATGCAAGCTCACAGCTGAGCGCCCCTAACCGCACGGTTAACTCACTACAATATTACAAATATTAATTTAAACAAAACAACAAAGATAAAATTGAAAGAAACTAAATTATAGCCTAACTAATAACAAAAAAAGGTGATGATCAACGGTATTGCTGACGTAAGAATTGTTAACATCGTCAGCATACATCCAAGAAGGAAGGCTTGTGCTCTCGACATCGGTCAATCAGTAATGCGTCATATTACAAAAAAATGAATGTCGTTATTGGTCCTCTTCGCTTACGGTATCCTTAATACTGGTCCAATCCGTTAACACCTGCAAAACTGCTCCTTCCTGGGCGTGTTCTATTTCAGGTAGCTTCTGGGTTTGAGTTGTCTCGCTAACTTTTCAAAGCGCAGTACTCAGAGCGGGTGAATATAACGTATGACGTCAGCGCTCTCTGCATAGAGTTAGCAACACTGTCGCCATAAGGCTCCACAGTCTTTTCTAAACGCTGGATGCTCTATAGACAAAAGTCATTGGTCTGGATTCAACAAATATTTTAGTAGTACTGTAAGCAAAGGGTTGGCAATACTGTATTTGACGATAATTCACGCGCATAATGGTGGACATGGCTGGAAATTGACTATATAAGTCGTGTATATCTATGACTCTCGTCATAATTACCATTATTGGCCCGTATTGAAATCTATAATTACTATTTCCACTCTTCAAAACAAATTTGTTTTAACTTTTTTACTTTAAATCACACTATACATGTTTCGGCACTTTGCCTTCATAGTTTGCTAAAATAGTACACACACATTTGACAACATCTTATTACACTAACTAAAATCCTTTCATATACATAAAATATTGGATTTTTGTCATGCTTAGCGTTAGATATAAAATTCTTAAAATACAGTTCCTGTATTAAAATCCTTCGTCTTTAAAGTACTTGATGAATAGCTTCTTCTAGAAACTACTATTTCTTGATTCCTTGAACTGTGGAAAACAAAATAAATATAAGAATATTCTCAAGCAGAGAAAGATGTATTAATACAACAGTGAAGCACGCACCTGGGAAATTTTCCAGTCATCAAAACACGAGGTTGAGTGGAAGGAAGTGAACTAGCTTTCTGATACATTTTCGGTACCGGTAATGTTTTTACGCAGTTTCTAAGGGGATTCATTTCATTTTGTTTTCCACAGTTCTGGGAATCTTGAAATAGCATTTTCTAGAAGCTAATCATCAAGTATTTTAAAGACGAAGGATTTTAACTCCGGATTTTAATAAAGGAACCGTATTTTAAGAATTTTATATCTAACGCTAGTCATGACAAAAATCCAATATTTTATGTATATAAAAGGATTTTAGTTAGTGTAATAAGATGTTGTCAAAAATGTGTATGTAATATTTTAGCAAACTATGAACGACTGATGAAGGCAAAGTGCCAAAACATGTATCGTGTGATTTAAAGTTAAAAAATTAAAACAAATTTGTATTGAAGAGTGGAAATAGTAATAGTAATTATATAAGTCCTGATCTAAAAGGGGGAAGGCGGGAGGGTTTTGGACAGCAGAGGAGTAAACATCTATTACTACATCATTTCCAGAGTTATTTATCATTTTTAGAAAAGGTATTTCGTACTTCAGAATATTTAACGTACGATGATGTCTCATTCATTGTTAGCAATTCCCTAAACATTTCTTTTGGTTCTGTCTAGATAGACATGATAAAAAAAACCATGACTTTGCTTTCTTCGGTTCCGTATGACTCGAAACAAAATTTTAATTCGTAAAGAATATTTTAAGCTGATCAGCCTTGTCAATACATTAAATTTTGTAGTAGTTATTTATTTTGAAAGAAGTGCATAATTAAAACTACTGAGGTCTTCAGCTTGCCATATTCATGTCAGATGTCCAATTGAATTGCTCGTTGTTGAAAGGCTTTAAGTCCAATTTTTAAAGTTTTGAGATAAACGCACAAAAAAAAAGGGTTTTCCGCTCTTGTACTGAAATACGAGATGTAGTTTTTTGTATGTGGAAAGTGCACACAAACGCTGATATAAAAGCACCAAAATTGCATTGTTCCGTATGTTACTAACATTTTTATTGACAAAATACGTAACTGAACTTAGTCCATTTCAACATGGAACAAGCAGAACCTTTGAGCGAGGAATATCATTCACATTCTTAGTTTGTTTTTTTGAATTTCTAAATGAACTTATGTATCCGGAAGTCTGAAAAAAATAGGTAACATGAATGTAATAACTGTTATTTTCTTCGTGTAGAAACTCTCCAACTGCTGGATTAAGTTCTTTTTAACACGAAATAACTAACTTGGCGGCTGTGGTAATAGCACAAGCGCTGCCAGGACATGGTTCCATTCAACACCAAAACATGCATCTTGCTTCCTGGGACGCAAAATCGCGGTAAAAAAGACTTGTCAAAAATGTGGACTTAGTGCCTTTCAACAACGAGCGATTCAATTGTATTGATTTAAAATTGTACATTATTTTGTTCATTTTACATGCACTTATCTTCATAACATTTTCTGAAATGCTTCATAAAGTATTTTCTCAATGATGTCTTGTGTAATGTTAAAAATGGATTGCATTATGTAAATGCCAACATTCGATAACTACTGTTCTTGTTTTCCAATGGAAAACTGTAGGACAGGGACACAAAAACGTTTTCTTCTATGGCGGCCAAATAGAAATACGAACAGGGTGGGGAGCACAAAAATTATTATTATGATACATGTGTTTGCTCATGGTATCGAGTACTTATGACATTGTGTGATTCCCTGTAGTAGACGTGAAAGCGTAAGGATTTTGAGAACCACTCTAAAGCTACCCGGGGTGTAGTGTTATGTCAAAGCTGTTTCATTAGCTACATACAGGATACGTGTGGAGGGATAAAACACAGTACCACCGGCTGTTGTCAAGAGGAACATTATGTGTAAACATATTAACTTACGGGTGATATACGGTGGTGTATGGTCATCCTATTTCAAGCAAAGTAAATCCATTAATGATTATGGATCTTAAAGGGCAATATAAAAATGAGCTCTAGGCTACAGCTGAGATGTCCTAGGGCCCCTATTCTCATTTCAAGTCCTTATCATTACACCACAACACAATTCTAGACAGCAAAATAACACTTGTTATCAGACTCTCGCTGTATGCTTACCAGTACAGTGTGCACACAAAGTCTCTATACCCCTAATTATTATTATTAATATTTATTTCTACTGTCAGTACATATACAGTACGGTACTCTATTTATTTATTTCTACTTACCTTGTCAGATACCCATTGTTATCCACTTCAAATGTTGACAGCAGTTGTTGACAAGATATTGAAAGAATGGCTGATGCACGTGATTATACGATTGAGGAACTTTTGCTGGCCGCTGTGCGAGTTCATGAGCATAAAATTAATGGGAAATCGATTAAAAATATGAAGGCCGATTTTTGTTGCGCGGTTTGTGAAAGCAGCACCGACAAGAAAACGTTGTTAGCATGGGAAAAGGCCTTTTAAACGGGCAGTGTTTGCGACACAAAGTAGAAGACCATTCACCGGACTTGAACTTTGTGCTGACGTGGAAAAACCTATCGAACAATCTCCCGTCAAATCCATACGGAAGCGTGCCTCAGAGTTGGGGGTACCGGAATCAACCATGAGGAAATACATCAAAGTGGATCTGAAAATGCGGTGTTGGCAGTGCGCGAAGCTTTCCAGACAGTGACCACAAGGATGTTGCTTAATATGAGCATCAGAACATGGCAGCGTATTCAGCTGTCCAGACACTATGGAGGAATACTTACAGATGTTTCAGATTCCTAAGATGTAAGTAGAAATGTATACTAACTTGGGCAAATTCTAGATAGATCGTGTGGCCATCTCGAGAAAATCCCAAACAGAAATACAAAACTTGAAAGTTCTAAGGAGTGCCAACCTGGATTTGGATCACTGCCTCTCAAAATTCAAATTGAGGCTACCTAGTCTTTACTCAAGCTTCTTCCTTTCTCTTCACTTTCTCTTGCAGGTAATCCTCCACTAATTAGACCCGTGTCCTGGCTAGGAATACCCACACCTCTTCTGCTGGTACACAAGCCGCAGATATTTGCAAAAGTCTGTCACTCACCACTAAATGCTTGTCTTCAACACTGGTCTTGAATAATTCACACTGCTTCGCTGTCTGAAGAATCTCGCAAACTAGGAAACAGTCTTTCACTCGGTATCGCAATTCGCACGGCACGTCACCACAACACCTCTGTCGCCTGCTAAAAACACACTCTCATCCCACTGGCCAAGGTCGCTCTTTATATCGGGGCTGATGACTCAACAGATGTTTCCAGAGTAGAACAGCGTTCATGGCTACTCTCAGACCCTCCCGAGAATTCCAATACCAGGTGAACCGCGAAGTTTTCAGACTGTGTCTTTTGTTCTCGCTGCTCGTTGCGCAAGCGGCCGGCCGACACAGAGTCCATGGACGGCCCAGGACGGGCCGCGGGTCTCGCGCGAGGCAATGATGCAACCCAGCACTCGCAACACTATGGTAGTTAGTGTACATTTTGACTAGTTTGTTGGAAAAGTGTACATCTTAAATTGACCATGTGGCGGGGTGCCAAACGAACAAGATCATTAACATATTGTAAAGAATGTTGATGTAGGGCAAGACTCTAAGCAGAGCTTCTGACATAAGTGCACCTTTCTGTTAAATAAAACAAAGTTCTAGGGAGGTTTCCATTACCAAGAAAATATTTGTTAGAAATCAGATAAACAATGAATTTCTTCTAATTTAGCTCAGAAACAGAATTGAATTATCACATGTCTTTGTTTCAGTGGGTCAAATAAAACCTTTGTCTCATTTAACTATATCTCCTTAGCTTTGAAAACTCGGGGCAAAATAGTCTTCTTCCAGCTATTCAAGTTTTGATGTAGCAAGACATACCCTCAACATTCATGGTTTGATCATATCTCCAACCCTTCCATATTTCTTCATTATAGGAAGTATGTCTTGGTGGCAGTCTGAATAATGATGTAATAAGTGGAAAGTTTCATAAGTTAAAAGTTTCATTTTAAAATTTTAAATTCTTGTATGAGAGCATAATGAAGCCTCCGTGGCTTAGGCGGCAGCATGCCGGCCTCTCACCGCTGGGTCCGTGGTTCAAATCCCGGTCACTCCATGTGAGATCTGTGCTGGACAAAACGGAGGCAGGCAGGTTTTTCTCCGGGTACTCCGGTTTTCCCTGTCAAAATTTCATTCCAGCAACACTCTCCACTATCATTTCATTTCATCTGTCATGCATTTAATCATTGCCCCAGAGGAGTGCGTCAGGCCTCGGCAGCCGGCACAGTTCATATCCTCGCCGCTAGATGGGGGCTTCATTCATTCCATTCCTGACCCGGTCGGAGACTGGAAACAGGCTGTGGATTTTCATTTTTCATGAGAGCATAATAGCCAGCGGGGTGTTACTGGCGGGTCAGAACCCTCCACTTTTTGAATTTTTACGAAAAATAAAACAGGAACTGATAATAAACAAGTAGTTCCGTGAAGAACTAAACAGCCTATTTTAATATATCCTATTTATGTTAATTTTATTGCCTCTATCAACATACAAAATTTCAGTTTGATTGCTGTAATATATTCGTAGATATTTAGAACCGTCTAAATATTTTGGATGGTTGCCATGTTGGATTTTTATATATGTAGGCCATAGAGTCATGTACTATTAGATGATGATTAATGCGTAGGTTCATTATTCAAACGTTGACTTCGATCGGATGATTAGGACACAAGAAATAAAAACGTAATTTTAAAATTTTGCACAGCCGCCATCTTGAGGTTATGTGAACAATTGAACTAAATTAGATGCCAGTGTTTACAATGTGTATAAATATTTGCTGTACCAAGTTTCACTGCGTTCGGATGGTTAAATCTCGAGAATTGTCTATTTAAATGCTTCAACTTCCCTTGGCCGCCATGTTCGTTTCGTACTTAACAGGTTTTTTAAAGTCACACAGGTGAACTTCTAGTAGTGCCCGTTATCACCGTATAAAATTTCAGGGTGATATCGGTAATAGTTTCGGAGATACAGATTGCCAGTGAAATATTTTGCACAGCCGCCATGTTGGATTGGTGAAATGTAATAAAATTTCAAGGGCATGGTCCGGGTCGGACAAAATATTACTATGACCTAATCGAGTTTCATTGAAATCTCTCCAGCCATTTAGATTTTCTTAGGGGGACACACATACACACGCGGACAAAAGGTGATCTCATAAGCTTTTTTTTTTTTTTTTTTCATTGATTAAAATAGGCTAGAAATAAGCTAAAAGAACATTTATTAAATTAAATAATTATATGATACTTGCTGATGTGTCTATAACTCTTCCTGTGTACTGTTGTCACCTTTCGGCCCGGCTCCCCATTTGAGGCTACACACGTCTTCATGGCAACGTATAACTCGGTCCTCCCGGGGTTGCCAATCTAGCTTTTCCCCACACTAAATATAGCTTATTTCAAGCAGCCTAGCACCAAATAATTTTATATCTCGCCAAGCGGGACAGTTATCTTGTTAAAATCAATCCAGTTTTAAATAAAAGTAAAATGTTTCGATAAATATCTGGAAAATTACATGGGTCAATTAACAATAATTTGGATGATTGTTGTTGTTTTACGGGGTGAAAGAGCGAGGTCATCTGTCCCTACTAATTTGGAGAACGTTGTTAACTTCTTTAATGTGAGATAGTAGTTCATATTACAGAGATCCATCAATCTCGCAGTTATTTTAACCCCTCCCATTGATCGATCTTGGCTATGCTACTGATAATAGCATAGCAGTATAATTGCTTGTTCTCACCAAGTTGGACAGAGTTGTATTCCATATTTGTACAGTATTTGTGAGATTTTTGAAATGAAAAGTCATGTTCAGTGGTTTAGATTCCATGTAAAACAGAGGCTCTGTTGCTGATGATTTAAAGCCACTAGTTGCCAACTTGGCATTTGCCTGACTTGAAATGGAAAGCCTCAGGATTGGGATTCGAATCCAAATCTCGTGCATTCTGGGCAAGCACCTTTAGCTCCATACACCATCTACCAGCACTTATTTCCAAGTTGTGGTTGAAGAGGGCATTGGGAGCAACATTCAGGATGGCTGCTATCAGTGCCAGAGTTTGAACAATCTCCAGCTGTAAAGCCTGCTCAGCGACAGTGGTGGGTGTGTCAACAATCCATAAATAGTTCTGTGAACATTTCACTGAATTTTAGAAATTGTACTTTTGTACTACAGTAGAGTCTCGCAAACTCAGCATTTGGTAACCCGTCACTCCGGATTTCTCGGCCACTCTGACAGGAGAAAAAAATCATGATTTTTGTTTGTTTTTGTGTTTCCGCACAGAGCGTTATTATATTTTATTTCGTCTTCTCCGTCAATGGAATTATCGACAGTTAAATACGACGCGAAACAAGTTGACCTACAGTACATAGTAAGAAGTGTAACGATGACCTGATAAATACAGGTAGTTTTGCAGTACAGTACTGTAAATGCACAAACTGTTAGCAGTAAGAGGAAAACTAACGGTTCTCGCGCAGAGCGTTGTATTTATTTAATTGTGAATTCTCCACACCGCTCGGTGCCCGGTTGAGTAGTACAGTACTGAACTATATATTGAAGTACTGTAATTGTAGTGGCTTAATCGTTTTAGAACTTGTGTTTCTGTTAAAAACAAATAAATGTACTGCATTGCATTACTTATTAAACAAAAAAAACCAGCGTATTTCTTCTTTTTAACCCGTTTCCCCGATAACACGGCATTTTCGCGAACTCGGCCACCCTTCGGCCCACATTAGGCCGAGTTTGCGAGACTCGACTGTACAGTATTAGTTTACTAAATAAATGGAAAAGAATCAAGTAGATTTCATAAAAAGTCATGCAATTCACCTAAAATCAGGAATATTTTCAAAGTTTGCAAAACTTATGATTTTAGTTTGTGCCAATAAAGTAATGTACAACAATATCTTAAAAAGTGGCGTTTCTCAGTAAATACAAAATAGAAGACTTCTGGTAATGTAATGGTGATTTATATTGTGGTTTTACTAGGCAGCTGGGAACAGGTTAGGAAGTGCTGAAAGACATACACATGTACAATAAAAGGTGTGTGGTTTAGGAGAAACCAAGAGTTACAGTACATCACATTTGGCAGCAATACTTGCTATTGTACGTAATACCAAAACCAGGAAATGCCTCTGGGATGAGTCGGCTTTTACCTCATGTTTTGATTATCACGAGAGGATGAGGCGTGACAAACTGTTTTTTTGTGTAACATACTCGTACATGCCAATGTAACATGCAGCCTGCTGTTATTCAAGTGAGGGTCGGTTTCACGGGAAGGGAAGGGAGCCCATCCAATCATGTGGTTTGTCCTTCCCCTCTTTAAAACTCTTGTAGAGCTGATGCGTGACTGTCATCTACCACGAAGTGATTACAGTAACACTGAATTTTGAGAGAACCACTCCACCCCAGACCTTCTTTGCTTTGTTACACTCTACAACATAGTACAAGGACAAAGTCTAGAGGGCATACAATTAGCCAGCACATGTTTAAATACTGTACGAAGCAATTACTTCCCGCTGAACAACTCCCCTTTTACGAGTGTTTTTTCATGTCTTTCAGCACTTCATGTCCTGGGGAATCTTAGGTTTTTGGCTGTCTGGTCAGCCCACCCACCCTATATATTAACTCATACATCACATGAAGACTCAGAAGTCCAAGTTGAGTGGCTCTAAACAGACATGGCAACTTAGTGACCTATTTGGTGTGATTTTTCTTGTTTTATTTCTTCCTCACACAACCTAAATAAATGATATTGTATCTTTTTTCAAGTATCTGTCCTAATCCTATCAATAAATAATTATAGTTGCATTAGAAGAATGGAATTCAAATAAGGAACACTGCTCCTCAAGGCAGAACAGGGTGCTGTGTGATGCAGCTAGTTTTGTTCTAATAATTAGCTCAAGATACTATTATAAAGGGAAAGGAAGCTTGTAGGTGTGACATTTCACCTTTAAAACCCCCACATGCATTAATCAGGAATCGAACCTGGTGTGCCATGATAGTTGGCAAGCAGCTTGATTGCTGTGCCATTATGCGCCACATCATTATAAACTAAGTCTCTTTTGGAGTATGAGGGGCGTGGTGGCGCAGCGATCAAGCGGTTGGCTCTCACCAAGGTGGACCGGGTTCGATTCCCAGTCAATGCATGTGAGATTTTCGAAGTGAAATCCCATGTCCTGTGGTTCAGATTACACTAAAAAGGAGATCCCGTGGCTTATGATTGCATGATTAACGCTCGCGTAGAACTAAAAGCTTCCTTCGTTCCTTCCTTTTGGATTATAAGGAATTTGAACTGATTAGGATAGACTAATATGTTATGTATAAAACAATCACTTTTCGGTCGGTCAAACAAATGCGCCCAATTAAATTGGATGGGGAATACAATTATTTGTCAAATTTACTAACCTGATTACAATAACATGGATTGATTTTATGCTTTGATACACTTTCCTAAGTATGGGGTTTAATTGGATGACATGTTTCATTCGTCAGACAAACATCATCAGATCCTGTTCACTTAGGGCTTGTTTTTAAACAGTGATTCTTTTATAAATTATGAAGGCAATACTGAAGAAATTGCTCCTAAAACTCATATACGAATATGTTCTTTTGTTGAAACTATATACTGTATTTGAAAGTAGCTACGCAAAGTCATGTTCAATTGCAGTGGCATTTACCTACACTGCCAACGATGTTCATGCTGAGTGAATATTCGACCTCAGTGTGAGCAGCAGGAACACTGAATGAGCCAATTGGTGGCCGCCTCTGTAGAAGAAAATATATTACAGTAACACAGGGTATTAGACACAACACTTGCATAAATGAAGTATACATGGCTATTGGCCACAGAGTTCCTAGCCCTTGAAATTGGAGCAACAAATGTACGCTAACATTGCATGTATCTTAACTCATCCCAAGCGGAATACAGATATATCCGGAGCGTACTTTTCAGCCGCGAGCAAAAACTGATATATCCGGAAAATTACTACATTTAAATCTGGCGCCATTTTCCGTCAAAATAGTTGATGTAAAACCCAGGAGATGGCACCACTATGCAGACACATGTTTGATAGTTAATTATGTTACCTCTAGAGACTTCTTTGACTTCACAAATACCCCCAGGCATTGTTGCTTCAGATGAACACGTGTCATTGCATAGTTGCGTCCTTTTTTGTAGTGTTTATTTGGTGATTTGAGCATAATTTTACGGAAAAGGCTGTGGCATGATGAAGATATAGTGTCTACTTTGGATTTGAGTGATGGTTTGAAGTGTTGCACACTTAATTAACTTTACAACCTTCAGATGCTACTCAAACTTCAAGTATCAACAGGTAAGCAAAATATATGTGAGTTCTAATTAAATTTAGTGCATAAGAAGTAGCCTATAATTACATATTTTGAATATTTGAAGGAGAAAAAAAAACTCTCTGGAAGGATTAATTACTTAAGTGTTTAAACTCTTACATCAATTATATGGTATCAGAAGACATACTTAATTTTTACCCACCAAATGTTCATTTTGATAGATTCACCCTTCAATGTAACTTAATATACTTGAGTCCTTGGCAAAGAAGTCTTATGGGATTATGTTGCAATATTCCATGGAAATACTTCACCTCCTTTTCATGGTAACCATAAGGACAAGAAACTACAGGTAAAAATGTTGTTGTAGGTATTTTTTACACAGTTATATGGTTATTCTCTGTGAGTCATCCTTAATGTGGAGCTGCTGTTTATCGTATATATGGTATATTCTAATGACCTAGTTACAACTTCATGGTATTTCACAAGTTTGGCCATTTTCATTGTTTTGTCTTCTATGCTCATCAAACTCCATTGTATGCTTATCTATTCTCCAAGAACAATGGAGACTTCGTTTAGAATTACTATTGCAAGAATACTGAAGCTCTTTCAAGTATTGATGGATATATTTATCTTGACTATCAATACTGATTTGGACTTATATTTAGCCATAACATGAAAAATATCTTATTGACAAGATATAGTTCTGAAAGGATAAGAGATTAATTACCACCAAAAAAAAAAAAAGACACTAAAAAGTCATCCGTTACTGACATAATACAATTCATGGAATCTACAGGAAGATAAAGTGAATGTCAAAGTTATTTCAATTTTGGGATTGTAGACACTCAACAAATTTTGAGCAGAATTTGTATTGATATTCTTTATTAATACGTTAGGTGAGAAAAGAAGCTTCAGAAAAATAATGTGTGACTTAAATGAAATTAACTGTGCTTAAGTCAAGCTGCTGTTAATATTGTAAATATGACAGATTGTCTTCATGGTTTCTTTTTTCTATATTTGACCTAATATGTGGATGTATTTTGCATCATGGAGTTTGATGGAGTTGGAACTCCTTTTTCTGAAAGCTACAGATGACCAATAGTAAAGCAGTTAGACCACTTAAAATAACAATCAAAATAATTCAGTGTTGCCATAATTCAGTAGCCTAAAACTGACTGATAGGGGTAGCTACTGAAATTAATATTTAATCCATGAGGCCAGGCTATCTCTGGACTTGGAAGACAAGAGAATTCAAACCCCATCATCCCGGAAATGGTTTTCTGTCGCTTCCCATCTTCAACTCCAGGAGAATGGTGGGACGGTCCTTATAATAGGCCATTGTCACTTCCTTCCAAGTTTTCCAGTTTCATTTTTCATTCATTTCATCTCTTGAACTCCTTCTGATGAAGTTGGCAGCAGGAAGGGCATCCCACCATACCATTTGGCACATAAAGTAGTCCCTATGTAGAAATGCAAATAATGAGCATAGAAATACATATTTCAAGAGTCTACAGTCAGGATGTAGTTAACCTACAGTACTAATTTGGCTGATTTTTTTAAACAAATGTAACCAAGAAAAGGCATGATATGTTTCTTAAACTTAATTTAATGAGAGCATGTTCCTCTGTTCAATAATCCATGAAGCATTGTTGTACCAATCATACTGTTCAAAACCATGAACAAAAGAATCAGCATGTGAAACTGTCTGTAACTTGACATATTTCATGTTAAAATGTATTTAAAGCATTAGGCATTTAATGGTGCTTGATTTAACATGTTATTACTGTAAGGATCCGATTCATCCAAAAGCCAAAGCACGCTCTCTACTGTCTAGATTTGTTTTGTATCCAGGAATAGAGAAATACAAATTTTAGGCAGTTTGCGATACTGCTCCTTAGAAGTGAAATGAAAGAAAGCTACCCATTTCTTGTCAGTCAAGAACTCAAAACTTTCTGCCAAAAGGCATTTTGTTTTCGTGAGAAACTATTACAAAAATATTTTACAGACTTCTCTCTTTTTAAAACAACAACATTATTATTGGTTTTATGTCACTTTTAACTACTGAGGTTCATAGAGACATCGGGGTGCTGGAATTTTGCCCCGAAGTGGATCCATAACATGTCAGTAAATCTACTGGCCCGGCTCCCTCGCATTTGCGCACCCTGAAATGCCAACTGACTGTGCCAGGATTAGATCCTGTCTTTTTTCAATTGGATGTTGTTCTTAAATTATAGAATTGTTGAGTGTCTCTGAAATCTGACACATTGTGACCATAGAATAACTGCCATATCACTTGATATTTATTGGTATCCACTAAGCGAGCTACTGCATTGTGCTGAAACCCGGTAAAATATAGTTCTGAAGTTTAAAACTGATGATGTGCTAAAAATAAAGTGAGAGACAACCTTGTGGAGCTACAAATTGAATTTTCAAGATGAAACCAAGTTCGGCAATGCAATGAATGGTGTGCCCTGCCCTTGTAAGTGATATCCAAGCTATGAACCAACCATTGAAAATGAATAAAGCTCTGTAAGTGTTGCAGCTTGAGAAGTGGCAGAGAGTGACCATTCGCATGTGCACACCCACACAAATGCAAGGAATTTGAGCAAATTTCTTTATAGTTATGCATTTTATATAATGTATGGTATGCTTGCCATCATACAGGGCGCCCGAGAATGTTCTCCGCAGTGGTTACGTGCAGCTGTGAGTGGTTGCCTCATCGGTTTAGTTGGTAGCACGGTGTCTTTGGCAGGGTGAATCTCACACGTGTGGGCTGTAGCCTGTCGAAATCGTCAGTGTGTATTGCAATTAGCGAGCGTATGTGTCATCAGCACTTCCAGCATCTGTTATGAATGGCTGTGCTGAGTACAAAGTATACTGTTTGCTTGTTATTAGGGAACACAGCGATGACAGAATGCATTCTGCACATAAGTCGAGCAGCATTGCGCGTCATAGGAGCTCATGTCACCCCGGACAGTTAAACGATGACAGAGGCTACTTGAGCTGAGTCATATCCTACTCGTGCAATTGTACCTGTCAACAAAGCAGGCTGACGTGTGACACAAGTAAACAAAGAATAGTTCCCATCTCGAACCTGGTAGCACTACAGCTCATGAAGGCCCTGGCTAACCAGAGAGACTGCTGCTGTCCACCATTTGGTCTACAGATTCTGGGTTGACGTGTGTTTAGAGTGTCGGGTTCTCTCGGCTGTTAATCTTGGTCTCTGTGACTGGGGCGCTGCCTCGCTCTCAGGCAACTACTCAATTGTCCTCACGAGGCAGAGTGTACCAACCCTCGCGGCAGTTTCCAAGTCATTGACTGAGCCGGGAATTGAACCTGGGGCCTCCGAGTGAGTGTCAGGTGCGCTACCCCAACACAACGGGGCCGGCTCCATATTTAGATACTTCAAAGATTAACAGCTGATGGCAGTTGGAAAGGGCAAGCCAGGCTAATTAGCATTTAAACAAAATGCATTGGCTGAATTTCTCTTGATATTAGATGTGTGTTTCATAACCTTTACTATTCATTAAGTTTATGGCATTATAAACATTTTTCTGCAGCCCACGTGACCTCGCATATATCGGCAAATGATATTGGTTCATATTCTTTTGACTTATATGATCTCCCCACCTTTTGCCTTATTCTCCCTTATTTAGATCCTCTTCAGTCTTTATTCCCTTCATGTTGTCTTTCACATACGGCATTCTATTTGGGTAAAATTCGAAGTAAAGCTGGAAGGAAACTTTTTTGCCTTTATAGGTCTGGATTCAAGTCTCTGTGATGTCTAACAAGGGATCCACTAACCATGCACATATCAAATCCCCACCTGAAATTCCACACACCTGCAGATACATTAGCAACAGACTTATTCTGAAAGTCTCACCAATTCCACATGGCCTATGATTGTAAATTGAAATTATGTGGGCAACGTCTGTTGAATGGGTTGCGCACAACATTCATGCGTTCTTCTTTTGGCAGTCTGCGACCCACATAGCAAGAACATGCTACAGCAGTGTGTTATATAATTATGACATGGGTGGTGGCCGCTGTGATTAATAATTTGTTGCAAACCTTGAATATTTAATGATATTATGGAAATGAGAGAGGAAATCTGGTATTGAAAAAAAGATCAGAGCTTTAGAATGTGTCTGTGTAAATCATGTTGAGGAGATTTCTATTTTATTAGTATTTGTGTGGCAAACTGGTACAAAGAGTTCCACTGTTGAAAAGAGAATTTACCCAAAGGCTATACTTTCCAGTTTTCCTGGAGGGATATGGACTAATTCCACTGGCTTTCCTGCAGGGATGCCTTCTAAACAAGAAGTGTCACTATATGCAGTCCAAGAATCTAACTGTAGTGCACTCTCATCTTCAATAAATGGGTAAAGGATTCTTGGTACCACTCCCTTAGTTTTTCTTCCCATTTTTTTCCTGATTTTTTTATTTTTTAATTTTGCTTATACTATTAGGTTATCTGCCTGAAACATGTTTTAGACACTTTGGGGCCAAAGTATCCTGTAGTATTATGAAATGTTTCAGCAATAATGCTCCATCCATACTAATTGTAGGCATTATGGTATATGAAGAGCATTAATTGACTACAAGTACCTATGTTTTCTCCCCCAAACGCTAATCTACTCTTTGTTCGCAATGCCTTCTCAAAACCGCTTTGATCTGTCTTGTAGATACATGGTTTGGGATAGTTTGACAATTTTTTCTTTTGTATCTTGATTAAAATCATCGCACATGGTCTCAATTTCTTGTTCTCACGCAAATGAATCTGAACAAACATAGTTTTCCTAATTTTAATTCTGCACCTCTTATTGAAGTTCAGAATCCAAGTTAGCAAGACAGTGAAGTTGACTGTCCCAAATATATTTGTCAGAATTTCTATTGCTCACAATCCTAAATCTTCATTTCACACAGTCTGCTCGTTCCACAAGGCGTGAATGTAACTTCTTGTACAACCACTTTCTCACCTGCATCGTGCTAGTCACCACTTTCTCTCTTTAAAGCTGTCTTATTGAAGTAATGGCATGGAAATGTTTTAATTCAATCAAAAGTGAATGGCTGGGATGATAACTAACTTAAAGCCAGGACGGCCTCCTCCTGAATTCTAGCCCCAATTACAAGTGCATACACTAGTACAAGTACCACAAAAATGCATGGTATCAGAGAAATTCACCATGTACCCAAGTACATTAGCTAATATCCAAGCCTCTTCAATGAATTAACAGCAATAACTTCTCTATATTGGCAAAATTAACACACAAACCTCTATTCTGTTCAGAGCATTTCCTAACTGCCTAGTGCAGTGGTCTTCAACTGGTAGGTCGTGACTAACAAATGGATTATGAACACTTTTGGTTGGGTCGTTGTGGTGTTTTAAATTGTAAATGTGCATGTATATCTAGTAAAGATGAATGGATCTACAGGGTCTTTCATATAAAATAAGAGCGCCAAGCGGCGGCTTCGTTAACCGCGGCCGCGGTCACCTTGGCCGTGCTTTTGGCGTGCCAAGGCCCCCTGCTTTAAGCGTGTGTACAATCCTATATGATGCAGCGGCCTTGCTAGCGTGTGTACAATGCTGAGATCTTACTTTAGTTAATTAGTTCGTTCGTTAGTTGTTGATGAAACCGAAACCCCTACTTGTGCTAATTTTGTGAGTGATTTATTCGGAGACCGTTCAAGATTCTCACCAATGTCATCTAGCTCATCCTCTGTTAAAACTGTTAGTGTGCGGGCATGTTTTTTTATTGAGCACCGAGCCAGTAGTGTCAAACTTATTTGCAATTACGTGAATCTGTGCTAGTGAAGGTGGCACTTCATCAGGAAATTGCTGAACAAATGCATCACGTTCCCGCCGAGCCGACTCGTACTTAAAATAAGTTTTACATAAAAAAATACGATGTTGCAATGATAACTGTCTCACCATGTTAGCACTTGAGGTTTAGACTGGCGACTGAGCAACTGCACGCTTATTGCAAGGTCAAGTTTGGTAATGTCAATCTGTTATTTTTATACAGTCCATCGGAACTTGGAAAAAAAAAACATCCATCGTATGTACTATGCGCGCGCTTTCAATACTATAGGGGTTTTGGTTTCATCAACAATAACTAACTAACTAAAGTAAGATTTCAGCATTGTACACATGCTAGCAAGGCCGCTGCATCATAAAGAATTGTACACACGCTTAAAGCAGGGGGCCTTGGCGCGCCAAAAGCTCGGCCAAGGTGACCGCAGCTACGGTTAACAAAGCCGCCGATTGGCGCTCTTATTTTATATGAAAGACCCTGTATATGCAGTGAAACAATACCTGGCTGCATTTTCTCACTTAGCTTACGAAAAATCTCTTGACATGGAATTATTCCCAAATGAATTTTATGCTATTCAGCTCATCTAAATTATATTTTCATAATAATATTAACAATGGACATCCCTAAACAGAAGCATAAATTTAAATGATGTGTGATGTTCAAGCACAGTTGTCTCATTGATTAATGGCAAGACCCTGTATTATCCTGTTGCAGTATGTAGTTTAGCTAATTTTGTTGTTTTAAATGAGGCTTGGTTAGATCACCAAAAAAAAGTCCATACGTCAAGTGGGTCGAAAGTGATACAAGGTTGAAGACCATTGGTCTAGTGCATACTAGAAATGTGATCCTGTTAGCCCTCCTCTGGTCAAAGACCATGGTGGTTATCATCCAACATTTTCTTTGCTTATGATCACATTCGTGGGAACTCCACAGTTTTTCTTTCGTACTTGCTTATTTATCATGCTGAGAGCGACTGCATTGTGACCATGTTGAAGTTCAGGGACTATTCCTACCCTGTACACACCACAGCAGGCTTTATCTGAGTACACTCTTCAGAAAGGAGCCTTCAAACAGATTGAAAATCCAAGAAAGATTAATAATCAATTTATTTCCCTGCCAGTGGAACGATTCACTGCAGTGGTGGGAGCAATTACAGACACAACTCAAAAAAATGGAATTAATTTTAATGGTAATAAAATTACCTTCATGTCCATAATTTTAGTATTATAGAGAACCTATGCATGGATCATACAGTTGGGAATGAAAATAAATGAAGATATATTATTACTATCCTCACCTTGAAGCATGGCGCCTGTCTAGGATCAACTAAATTATATAAACATCAGAGATACAGTATATGGATATGCCACATGGAGTACTGTACCTCATAACAGGACATGATTAGGCACTGATCTTTGAATGGAAAGCATTGTGCAATATCTTTGGATCCATCATAGACAAATTGTTCAGTAGAGAACATATAGCTTACTTTGTCTTTCTGTTAAATTCATGGGTGTAGTTGTATCTGTTTTCCTTATCATGAGGTATAATTTCATAGAATTACGGTGGTCAACTATTTAATGGTATGTGCAGACAGTGCATCGAGTCAAGTGATAGGCACCTGTATGATCATGTAGGTAAAAGAGTAAGGATTGGAAATCTGCTGTGTGACATAACATACACTTGCATGGAATATGTGAATAATTGGTTTTGTGCTTTATACAGGGTCTTTCATATAAAGAAAGAACGTCAAGCGGCAGTA
Source organism: Meconema thalassinum (assembly GCA_946902985.2). Taxonomy (NCBI): domain Eukaryota; kingdom Metazoa; phylum Arthropoda; class Insecta; order Orthoptera; family Tettigoniidae; genus Meconema; species Meconema thalassinum. The sequence continues at coordinate 1,406,887,033 of OX336389.2, forward strand.
TTGTTATCCGATACTGCGGTGATCTTGGCCGAGCTTGTGGCGCGCCACGGCCCCTTGCTTTAAGCTTGTGTACAATCCTATATGAAATATTACCTCATAAAAGATGCTGTAAGTGTCGTCCTTTCTGGGTTATACAGGCATTGTATCTGGTAACCACATTCTGGCTGACACGAGTAAGTTCTGCCACTGTAATGTTTCTGATTGCATGTGTAATGTTTCCTTTCAGTTCCTCCAATGTGTGAGGATTTGTTAAAATTTGTTAAAATAAGGATGGTATATTGGTTTTAATGGCCAGTGAGTTAAAACTCAGCAATTTTTCTAGGCGGGGACACCAAGAGCCCGCTGATGAACCAACTTGGTGTTCCTATGCTAAACCCCACACAAGACATGACATAAACCTAGAAAAATTGCTGAGTTTTGTTAAAATAAGTTTTACATTAAAAGAAAAGATGTTGTAATGATAACTGTCTCACCATGTTAGCGACTGAACACCTGCATGCTTATTGCAAGGCCAAGTATATACTATGCGTGCGCTTTCAATACTACAGCAGGGGGCTGTGGCGCGCCACAAGCTTGGCCAAGGCCACCGTAGCAGCGGATAACAAAACTGCCGCTTCCCGTTCTTATTTTATATGAAAGACCCTGTATAGTAAAAGTGTCTCAAATAAGTATATTAGCCTAGCAAGTGTCATCATTGTCACTGCTTTATATTGTACTTTTACAGATTTTAAACATATTATATTTTCAAAATGACACTTGCTCAAAAACATCAGTTGGATATTCTTGTGGCTAGTGCTACAGTTACATCTTATATAAGACTCCTAGTTTACTAAGTTTCATTGTAATCCCTCCATAGCATCCTGAGTAATTAATTTTAACGTTTGAACAGTACCACAGTACCGTACACTTAGCCACCATCTTGAAAGTATGGGGTCGCTAATCTCTCGTCTTAGGCAAAGAAACTGACTTACAAGGGCCTTATTTTTTTTTGCCTATTTACATTTATGAAAAAATAGGCTTATGAGATCTCCTATTGTCCGTGTGTGTGTCTAATAACTTCTAAACGGCTGGAGTAATTTCAATGAAACTCTGTAAGGCCATAGTACTATTTCGGCCGACCCCGACCATGCCCTTCACATTTTATTACGTCTCACCAATCCAACATAGCGGCTGTGCGAAATATTTCACCGGCATTCTATATCTCCAAAACTATTACTGATAGGCCACCCTGAAATTTTGTACGGTGATAAAGGGCACTAATAGAAGTTCAACTATGGGACTTTCAAAAACCTGTAACTACAGACTGAACATGGTGGCCAAGCGAAGTTGAAACAGACTTTTCTCGCGGTTTAACCACTTAAACGCAGTGAAACTTGGTACAGTAAATGTTTGTATACATTGTAATGCACTGGCATCTAATTTAGTTCAATTGTTATCATAACCTCAACATGGCGGCTGTGCAAAATTTAAAAATAAAATTTTCTTTTCTTGTGTATTAATCATGCGATCAAAGTGAACGTTGATTAATGAACCTTCGCAATAATCGTCATCTAGTAGTACTTAACTCTATGGCCTACGTATATAAAAATCCAACATAGCGACCATTCAAAATATTTAGACGGTTCTCAATATCTATTATTACCCGTTTCCGCCGAGCCTGGCTGCGCCACCGTTTGTTGATTATTGTAGCAGGAGCCCCATGGGGTATGGAGGAGGACACAGTGATAACACAGTGCAAGTTGCACATAAGTCAAGCAGCATTGCGTGTGCTACCTGTCTTAGAAGCGCAGATAAGCATCGTGTCATCACGGACAGCTACTGGATCTGAGTCATATCTTACTCGTGCAACTGTACCTGTCAACGAAGCAGAGTGATGTGTGACACAAGTAAACAGAGAATAGTTCCCATTTCGACCGCCAGCAATCAATTCGTGAAAGGGTAATAATCTATGACAGCAATCAAACTGAAATTTTGTATGTTGATAGAAGGTATAAACATAAGTTCACCTATGGTACTATCAATAACCTGGCGAGCACAAATCCAACATGGCGGCGACGCGAAATATAAGTATTTAAATGGACGTTTCTTGCGATTTAACCATCAGAGCGCAGTGAAACTTGGTACGGTAGATGTTTATACAAATTTTAATCCACTGACATCTAATTTATTTCAATTGTTTTCATAACCAAATTTTCATTTTTCATTTCATAACCACAAGATGGCAGGTGTGCGAAATTTTAAAATCTCTATTTTATTTCTTGTGTCCTAATCATGCGATTGAAGTTTGAATACTACACCTACACAATTATTTTCATTTAATAGTACATAGCTCTCAGACCTACATATATAAAAATTTAACATGGCGACCATCCAAAATGTTTAGACAGTTCTCAATCTATTACAGCATTCAAAGTGAAATTTTGTATGTTGATAGAGGCAATTAACATAAGTAGGATATATGAAAATAGGCTGTATAGTTCTTTACGAAACTACTTGTTAAGTTTTGTCATTGTAGCTCTAATAGACAATGATTAACGATTTTAACTACTTATACTGTATTTTCAAGATGATGGTTGTACACTTTAGTATATCCATCATGGTAGTCTTAAGACTAGTGGTAGTGAAGTATGCTTTATATTGTTTATAGTTGGCCAAGTTTCATACTAAATGTGCAACTGCTTCTTCTTCTTCCTCGCCTTTTCCCGTTATGCGGGGTTGGCTTTCTTAATCCTGAGACGCCAGTCGTTTAGTTGTAAAGCATCATTAGCAGATTGGCCCAATACTCGCATACCGATACTAGTTGTGCAACTGCATCCTGAGTAATTGATTTTAATGTATGTTTAGAATGCTCTGCGGCCATCTTGACTTCATTGAGTTGCTGGCCTTGTGACTTGTATAGATAAAGTATTTTCTGCGAGCCCACCCTCGTATTGTAGCTGTAATGGACCTTGAGTTATTGATTTGAATACTTTATATTTTCAAGATGGTTGCTTTGCACTATACCGGGTATGCTGTGTGATGGTGTTTTAACACATGCTAGAAAGGTCTCCTACATGATCTCTTATACCAAGTTGCATGTTAGTAGTGCAATTACATTTCAAGTAATTCTGGTCTGAGGGCTGGACCTGGGTACCCTCTCCCTTGTGGAGCAAAACTAAGAAGTAGATTTTATTCCGATTTAAGCTGTCCTAGAAGTGGTTTTCTGTGGTTTCTCATTTCTACTCCAGGAAAATGCCGGGATGGTTCCTAACTTCAGGTCAAGGCTGCCTCCTTCCCAATCCACCTCAGTTATAATAACACATGTTATCAGACAAATTCCTTTTATAAAACTCCATGTCTATTCTGGTACCAACTATGGTTGCAATCTTGTAATTATGCACCTGATGACCTTGTACTTGGGCCTCTACCACTTTCCATATGATAGTTTAATTTGTAAAATGTAGTATTGTTCTGATGACCCCCAGGAACTCACAACTTGTGGGACGTGGGTCGGCAACCAAGGGACCCCAGCTGAGTCCGGCATGGCTTCCACTTAGTTGTGCTATCAGTTATCTTTCCTATCGGCCAGCCTTGGTCACCACTTGTTCTCTTCTGACGACCCCGATGGTAGTACGGTATCTGAGGCCTAGGGAGTCTTTCAATTTCCCGCCTTAATTGGCCCTTGACCTTTGGGTGTGGCGAACCAATCATACAAATAGCCTAAATATGATAGTGTGCGAGTCGAGGTCTCGGATGGAGGTCCTTGATACATGCCCCGACCCATATCACTGGAACCGCAAAATGAAGAAGTATTGTTCTGATGATTCAGTCGTTGTTTTATTTAGGCATTAAACTCTCGAGTGGCCAACATTTTGCCTGCATTAAGATGGAGAAAATGTTAAAATCTGGGAATATGTGTCCTTGACAAGTGGTACCGCTGTGCCTAATTTCATTGAATTCAGTTTTATAATTTGGAAATTGATAGAGGGGGGGGGGGGGGAGAGACATACATACTCGGGTCAATATTTCACTTGTGTAGATCTTAGAAGACTACTTTTATTTTTAGCAAAATTTAATAGTAGGCTATACATCGTAACCAAAATTTAAATGTTGCAATTGATGCATGTCGTTAGTTGGGTCTCACCTGTGATCTAACTCGGCAGAAAGAAATCTTAGCAAGTTACAAAACACTTATTCTTAATGGAAAGGAAAAAAAAAATACAGACAACATTATCGAGCTATGAAGGAAGGATGACTCATTGGGTTAAGTAGTCAATAGATGCACTCATACTAGAGAAGGCCAACGGTGTCTATTTTGAGGGAGGATATGGTTCTGTGGAAGTGTATGCCGTGTTGTGCGGCAACAAGTAAGACTCGCTGTTTCTGCTGGCAGCCTACACTCTAGGCACCAGTCCACAAACTTATTAACTGAACTACGAGTGTCTAAACAACATATAAATAGGTTTGGTGCGGGGGATGAAGTAGCTTGTTGAAAAACCACGGCCTCCTAAATTACTACTGAATCAAAGTAATTGGAAGTAGGTCAAGAAAGTTGCTGACAAGTCACTTTAACATCTCTGGTGAGAAATGTTGCAACTGGGAAAGATTTAACCCTGATTTTTTTTTAAATCTTACAGATTTTATATGTACAGTAGTGATCAAATGAATGAATAAACAATACAATGTTCTATCAAGTCATATCAGTTGCATTGACCTTCTCTACCCCGCTGATGTAGGCGTTCACGCCCAGTATATGAATTTTCTGAGAGGCTTTTTTTTGGTTGTTATGCCATGTTATATGCTTCATAATATCTGACATTTCTCCAGTAAGTACAGTTGGTATTTTCAAAGTGTTGTCAGAATGGTTTGAAGGCCTGTACTGAATGATTTTTGTTCACTTGTTTACTAATGATACATCCCAAGGCAGGACATATGGCAAATATAACTGTTGTGGATGTTATCATCATCATCATCATCATCTTCATTACCCCTTTTCCAGCTGACACTGGGTGGGGGCAAATATGGTTCCTCTCCACTTTGTTCTGTCGTTCCACCATTCCTCTTCCGACATGGTGTTCCAATCCAGGTTCCGTTTACTAATGCTATTCTTCACCGAGTCCATCCAACGCATTCTTGGTCTTCCTCGTCCTCTCTTCCCTGTCATCCATCGTTCCAGTGCTCGTCTTGGTAGCCTTACTTCATTCATCCGTTTGACATGTCCAAACCATCTCAATCTGTTTTGCTCCAGTTTGTCATTTAGTTTCTGTACTCCCAGTTCTTTCCATATATCTTCATTTCTCACTCGGTCTCTCCTCGTTTTCTGGACCATACTTATCAGGAATCTCATCTCGGCTGCCTGTACTCTGCTCTCATCCCTCTTAGTCATTGTCCAAGTTTCTGCTGCATATGTCATTATAGGAACATAATATGCTTTGTACATAACTTCTTTAGTCTTAATTGGTATATCCTTTTTCCATACTAGTCCCCGTACCGGTTGATAGAAAGCACTCCCGAGTTGTATTCTTCTGCTAATTTCCAAATCTAGTCTTCCATATTCAGTCAGTTCACTTCCCAAGTATTTGAAGTGTTCCACCACTTCCAATTTCTTATCTCCTACTTTGATTACTCCTTTTCCTTTCTTACCTCTACTCATCACCACTGTTTTACTCTTCTCCACATATATCTTCAATCCCCATTGCTCAATCTTTTCATTTATTACGTCTGACTGTTCTAGTACCTCCATCTCATCCTCGCACCAGATCACAATGTCGTCTGCAAACAGCATTACCTTCATCTTTGCCCTACTATAGTCTTTCATTGCTGCCTTCAAGTTTATGTGGATGTATGTGCAACAAAATGATTGGTTATTGTGAAACAAATTCAAATTTAGGAACAAATTCTAATTTATTTTCATGAAATCTGCTATTGAATACCTTCACAAAAATGAATTACTGTATTTGAAAAAAGAAGAATAAGCTTTCCAAGTCAAATAACTTATAATCTATCACAAAAATGTATTTTGTCTGACTGTTTCAATATCCATAATTTGTAGCTTCACCAATCTGTAAGAGGGATAGTTTGAATGCTATTCAGTTTTTTCCAGCTTTCTCGAAACAGGCTACCTGGACTTTCTCTCTTTTACTAATCACCGGTTCAAATACAGTTACGCACACTACTGCAACAAGAATGCAGATTATTGCACAAATTTCACATGCACTCCAGAATGCAGAGTTGACAACCCCAAAGTCCAAAGGTCCGAACTACATCATCATTTGACGTTTGAAGTTTCTCCAAGGCTCGACAGTTCTAAATCTTATGGTGTATTTAAGACTTGGAAATTCTGGACAAATTCTAATCATGCATGATCCCATTAGAGGTTCACATGTGTCCCTGAGCAATGTTGCCAAGTTCACAACTTTCTTTTATATAGGAACTTCTAAATGTCTTGAAGAGTTAAGATAATTCTAAGCTCTCTACCCTGCGTAGCCATGTGTGTTAAATAGTGTGCCTTCGAGGCAAAATTCTGGCACCCCGGTGTCTTTAAAAGCCTCAGTAGTAAAAAGGGATGTAAAACCAATAACATTATTATTATTATTAAATCATGCACCTAATAAAACTACAATTGTGAGCTGCAACAAATTTGAAGATAGGTGATTCAAATCTTTGGCACTGACAGCAGCCAAATGCTGTACCTTTAAAGTCCTGGGGCACCTATGCCCATTGCTCACCTTATAAATACCGACAGTAGTGGCGACGCGGGCTAAAGCGCTGCGTTAGGCCATGGGGCCAAGCTCTCTGCTGACTCGGTAGACGCGTGGGTTCGAGCCCCACCGTCGGCTGTCCTTGAAATGGTTTTCCGTGGTTTCCCATTTTCAACACCAGGCAAATGCTGGGACAGTACCTTCTGACAGGCCACGGCCGCTTCCTTCCACATCCTTGCCCAGTTTCATTCATCTTCATCCATTCCATCTCTCATCCCGACGCGCAGGTCGCCCACGGGCGTCGAATAGAAAGACCTGCACTCGGCCTCTCAGGAGGCCACACGACCAAAAAAAAAAAAAAACCTTATAAATTACAGTTACACTTATTATAGACACTACATACAGATTATCAGGCAAATCCAATGCACACCTAGGTATGCAGGACTGATGACCAATGTGTCTAGCCTCTAATATGAACTAACAACACATCTTTTAAGTTTCCTTTTGATAAAATACTGTCACCTTCAGATTATGAGGTGCAGAAAAAGCTTCAAGGCACTATCTCGGCAATAAATTCTCTGAACTTTAGAATTTTATGACTTAAGGTTAGCATCTGGTCACAGTATGTATGCCCCTTTTTGCAGAACTGGATAGACCAAACAAAAGAAATATTTATCTGTTTCATAGTTCTTATTAATGTTTTTTACTTGTGTTAAGCATTCTACTCTGGTGCTTATTCTGGAAACTAAAGGATAGATAGTGAAGATCTAATTTATTTCAGGAATCTCTACCAACATCAAGAGGCTTTGGTGAGACTAGAGGGATTTGGGGCACTGGTATGAGACAGGATTGTATGTTGTACCTACTACAGGGACTATGGAGGGTGTTCAGTAATACAATAAAATGGTAACTGTAACACTGAGTATTTTGGCATATGGAACATGTAGTCTGCGAGGCTAGCGATAGATGACAATGAATGTAAACCCGTGTAACGCAAATAGGGCATCTTGAGTGGTTATGTTAATTGACAGTAAATGTGTACACTGTTTCACTGTAACCGACAACCATACCGCGAACAGACCAGAATTACGGTAATGCTTTCGTGTGTGCAAACTCATAACAGGTATTCAAAGTGACGGCTACCAACCCCAATGCAAGTATGGCAACGTTGTACGAGATTCTACCGTTTCCCTTAGAATATCTCGTGTGTTGCAAATTCCATCACTTACAGCAACAATCCTCGCAACCAAGTCCACATATTGTGTCTATGGGGGTCTCGTACACCTGTAATTTCAGATTTCCCCATAGGAAGTAATTGAGTGGATTTAGGTCTGGTGACCTCAAAGATCATTAAATTGATCTGCCCTGTCCAATCCAGTGACCAGGAAATTTGGCAGCTATACTGAAGTGGGGTGGTGCACCATCATGCTGCAGCCGCATTCGCTGATGAACTGACGAGAGTACTTCCTCCAACAGCTCGTGCAATGCATGTTGCAGGAACTGCAAATACAGGTGACCATTCAGATGGTCAGGTCCTATTACTGTAGACTCCCTTGTGCAATGCTAGCTCAGATATTCACAGAAAACTTAGCTTGGTGGTGTGCCTCAACTGCAGTGTAAGCCTCATCACGCACGTGGCTGTTCCTGCTGTTCCAAATGCCATCATAGGTGAACGTCGCCTCGTCTGTAAAGAACATGAAATGTAGGGCTTCTGGTCACTTCGTCCATTGTTGCAGCAACTACTGACACAATTCCACTTATGGTACAAAGTCCCTGTCACTCAAAGCATACACACATACTGTGGGTGAAACAGATGTAATTGCTACTCGTGAAGCACTCCCCACACGTTACTGGTCACAAACTTAATTACATGTGTAATATTGTATGACATATACTTGTAGTGGGATCTGCTTCCACATCTTCCAGCATCTTCCCTTCAATGGCTGGTGTATGGTTGTCCTCGTTTTACGTGCAACAGCCCAGTCTCCCGCAAATGTCGATTGATTGAAATAAACACTAGTTATGATGGGTGATGCGTGTGATCATTCCCTCTACAGTTTTTCTGAAGCAAGGGCATTGTACATACCTCTCCGTGCACAAGATGGATGTCCCCTAACTCTGCAAAACTGTACCAGTGCTGTGCCATTCTACTGTCAACTCTGTGACTGACTTAAGTCTGTTATGTCTCACATGCACTTACTGTGGCACTGTAGGGATGACAGGGCTACCTTCCAGACAATAGGGAAACCATAAACATAGCATTGGTCACCTACATGTTAATGCCCATCCATTTGCTGGCTACCAGTGTTATTACTAGGGCTCGGATTTTTAGGTAAATAAATATTTTTTTATTTAAATACATATTTTGAGCATTTTTTCTATAAATACATAAATTCCTGCTTTTCACTTATTAGCACATAAAAAGAGATAATATTCATATATTTTAAAATCAGAATGCTAGATCTTTCAGTTTATTGCATTTTTGTTCTGTGTTACTTCAACGGGGAAGAACCTGTGAGCTATCTAATCTTCATGCAGAGCGTTTGTCAGCTTGCAACTGTGTCATTCTTAACTTGTCACCCCGTGCCACTCACAGTGGAAACCGGGGATTTCCTTGTCCATAGCCATATTGCACCACGTGCTAGAGCTACCTGGAACCAGTGTCACTCACATGCAGTTTATTTCTCGCACTGTGAAGTGTAAGGCAGTTCTACGATGACTAAAGTAAAAACAACTACAAGTTATCGTCTGTTGCAGAATTTAAAGATAATTTTACTTCTGATGGAGGCGTTCTGTTCTGCCAACCATGTGGGAAAGCAATCAAGGCTGAACAGCGATCTCAATTTACACAACACCTCAAGGGCAAGAAACATATTGTCACAGTTTCGCGCCTTCAGAAGAAGTGTTTCGCGATAATCGTCGGTCATTTGTGATGGACAACCTCCCGAAGATGTATCTCGTTGTGAATTGTAATGCGTCAGCAGTCAATGAGACATAACATAGGCCTAAATTATATTCATGAATACCCCATATTGTTTATATTCACATTAATTAACTAAATTATAATCAAATATTTTTACTTTTTTGTTACATATTTCAGGTATTTTTAATACATAAAAAATAAATATTTTCATGATTTTAGCACCTAAAAATCAGAGTCCTAGTTATTACTGTCAATAAACAGTAAGCAAGACATAAAAACAAATAAACAGTAACCACTCGGAACACCTTATTTGTTTTACACATGTTTACTTCCATAGCACAGTGTTGTCAGTTTCAGTTTTGCACACTTTTACTGAAAAATCTTGTATTTCATCTAGTGTTGCATAGTCCATGCAGCTGTAATATTTGGTGGACACATGCTAAGAGCTACCCACCTCTTTACACATATGAAGAAGAAAATAATTCACTTATCATGACAGCATTTGTGTTGCACCAAGAAGGGTAGTGAACAATGTGCCACATTTCTTATTTCTATTAGTGATGGGGACTTCTGGTAGGTGAGCAAATGTCTCCTTGTTAGGTTCAGTTACTAAATGTAGTTGAACTTTGTTACACAGACATCAGTTTCTTCGACAACTCGGCTATAACGCCATGTTTTCTGTGATACAGGTTTATTCTTCATAAGAAAGATTTGTGTCAGCCTTGCTTAATACGACAAACATTTATGCCTGTACGAAACGTGATTTTCAACCTCTGTTAAGATTTTCCAAAAACCAGTGTACAAGGAAATTATTGTTGAAATCTCGGAACCACTCTAATTCCTTCCCCTTCCCTTCTGTGCTTGGTGCATACTTCTTCCTCCTGTGAACACGAGCTGCAAGGTGCCAGGGCCCAATTGTTGATTTTGAGTTTAGGGGATGATAACCTAGATGTTAGGCCCCTAAAACAAGATCATGATGATGATTTTGAGTACACTGTCTTAAGTAATGTATAGCTTGGCCACATAGGCCTGCTCAATTAATCAAAAATGAACTCTGCATTTAAACTGGATATGCTGAGGCATTGGCAACAGTGCCCATAATCCCTGACCTTGGAAGACAGCTGGGTTGTACAGTAATACCACTGTCAACCATTCTTGTGGTTGAGGAGTTTTAATCACTGATACTGAAAGCTATATTCTAGCACATAATTTCTCAATGTAATGGTGTTGGTGATGACATAGATCGTGTACCAAAAGCTATTTAGTACATCACATGGTAAATCCTTTTAATAGGTGGGAGAGTTGTAATGGAAATGACCAGTGGGATGTATGAAAATAGGCTGTTTAGTTCTTCACATAACTACTTGTCTTGTCATGGTTTCCCCTGCCATCTGCTCAAGGCCCTCAAGAAGGCAGGGTGTGTGTAGCTCCACCACTTATGGTGCACCCTGGATAGTGCTACACTCTCAAGGGCTCACAGCTGGTGGGGTTGGCGCCATGAGGGATTCTCAAGCTGGTCTGGTTTCTTCCCCTCTTTTCACTGCTTATGGGGCGAACCGCCTCCTCTTTCCCTTTTCTGCTCGACGTATTTCCGAGTCCTACAGTCCACATGGGCTGAGGGCATTTCTTTTCCCTGTCTGTTTTTTATTCCCCTTCATCCTTTTTTTTCTTTTTTCTTTTCTTATTCTCGTAAGTAAGTAAGTTAGTTGGTTGTTAGGTCAGTAGTGTAGTTTTAGTTATAGGTTTCATGTCATCATCTTTGTATGTCTACCCCTTATTATTCCCGTTTTCCAACGGGGTCGGGGATGAGATGCGATGGAAGTCTTTGTGGCGATGGTTTTTACGGCCGGATGCCCTTCCTGACGCCAACCTCATGAGAGGAGTTAATGAGAGATGAAATGAATGATGGTGAATGAAACTTGGCAAGGATGTGGAAGGAAGCGGCCGTGGACTGTCAGAAGGTACCGTCCCAGCATTTGCCTGGTGTTGAAAATGGGGAAACCACGGAAAACCATTTCAAGGACGGCCGACGGTGGGGCTCGAACCCACGCGTCTACCGAGTCAGCAGAGAGCTTGGCCCCATGACCTAATGCTGCGCGTTAGCCAGCGTAGCCACTACTGTCGGTTCGTGTCATCATCTTTAATTTTCACTATCACCCAAACCAAACCTCAATGTTAGGCCTCTTAAAACAACAATCATCATCATCATCGAATGCACTACAACTAGGCATTTTGCCCAAAATTGATAAGCATACTCTACTGAAATCCTGTATACACAAGAGCACATTTGACAGGAGTATAGCGGCTTGCTGCGCGAGTTGAGTCAATCCAAAATGAGCAGCACCTACTTGACCACTCAGTAACAATTTGATCACTATAGTTCCTAGCAGAATCCATGGCAATGTATCATGGTGAGCCATGCTGTCTCTTCCATTCTCCAGTCACAACTGGTGCTGCTCCAGCTTTTCAGATCGACGGGCCGAGGTTAGCAACAGCAGCAGCCCGTTACCCCATATCATAAGTGAGATAGTGGTCCTGAGTAGTAGCCATTGGTATTGTAGCACAAACCCAAGCAGTAGTGGTGACTGAAACAAACCATGTGCAGACACAGAGGGCATTAAATAAAATCAGGACAATGTTAGGGGAGCAACAGATCATCAATCTGTTTTTCTAGTTAGGGGTGTGAATCATAAGATCCTGGCTTTAATTTCTGGCTCTGCCAAGGATTTAAATTCTGATTCGCCTAAGTTACCAGATCAAGAATTTTGAGGTGGTGCCTTATTGACCAATTTAAATGTGGCTTCCCCCCCCATCATCTGGCAGAGAGAACTGGAACTTTGGTACCATTGTCAGAGATTAATTTAGTCTTCAATCTCCCACCAACTGTGGTGTGATAGATCTTTAGCGAGCCGGCATGGTACAACTAGAAATGCTGTGGGTTTTTACTGCCCTTCAAATATTCAACATTCTCGGCTGAAAATCAAACCCACAATTTCAACTTTAAAGAGGTGAGTTTGAGTTCCACCTCAGCTGTTCCAGAAGTGGCTTACCTTGATGTTATACTTCACCAGGCCATGGCAAACTCCTTTCCAAAGCTTGCTCCAATTATAAATATAGATACAAGTACAGTGCTTGCACTATAACTCTGTCGCTGTGCCACATCACTACTTTCGAGAAGGTATATAGACTGTACAGGGTCATCGAAAAAGATTGCAGCAATTTCAAAAAATCATATCTCTCGTTGTAAGTGAGATAAATTAATAATTAGACCTGAAAACTAATCAGGAACTCATAGAGTTTTAGTTTTAGATGTGACTGTACTCCGCCCGTGACCTTCGACCGATGCGCAGAATGAGTGTGCGACAGGAAGCTTCCATGCCACTTTCAGTAGAAAGTGTGATTGCAATGGTGACAATTCAGCAGAAAGCACGATGTGTGTTGTGGTTATTGGAGTTTAAATCTGTTATAACTGTAAAGCGTACGTGGTTATGGTAGGATTCCCCCTCGTGCTAATGTTCGAAACTCTCTGAACGCAAGATTTACTGATCGTTGGATTGGTAGGACCGGTCCAATTCAATGGCCTCCTAGTAGCCCGCCCTGACACCCATAGACTTATTTTTATGGGGATACGTAAAAAACATCATAGTGAACCGGTCAGAGATCTGTAACATTTAAGACTACGTATCGCCGCTGCTTTCGCTACAATCACGCCTGAGATGATCCAGCGCACTTGGGCCGAAATCGACTATCGACTAGATGTTTGCAGAGCCACCAAGGGAGCGCACATAGAAACATTATTATAAGGTATAAAAAAACTTTTTTGAGTTGGTGAATTTAACAAAAAAATACTCATTTTAATATCTTGCTGCAACCTTTTTCGATGAACCTGTATTAGCCTCCTCAAAATTATCTATCAAATCTGCATTTATTATTATTATTATTTACATCGCCATTTCGTGTTGAAACATTCTCCTTTTAAATTTTTAAATTTTACTGATGTCTGATTGTTTTTTTATACTGGATGATTTTCTCTCTAGAGAGCTTCAAACATTCTAAAGGAGCAGCCTAACTCCTGTTTTCACGTAAACTATAATATTGCTATAAATTTTGTATTTGCTCTAAAAGAAGCTTTAAACCTTCGTTTCAAACGTTACCACTGAGAATTTGTGTTTTATAGCATACTGAAATTAACCCTTGCCAAAGTGCTAGCCAATTTCAATTTCAACATCCCTTTATTTCCCTTCATCTAGCAGAGATGGTGATGTCATTATCCAAGATCAATTTTGTTTTGAGTCGCCAAATGAGATGAGAGAGATTTAGTGAGCTTACATGGTACATATCCGACATACATACATACATACATACTCGCTGCGAGTTCAAGTGAGAACGGAAACTGCGAATAGCTGTAGTACGGAAGACAATCAGATAAGTAGTTAGCCTAAAATTTTATAGTTTAACCATAGTTTACAACCATATAATCTCTCTAAAGTACAATCTCCGGATAGCCATCACCATTTAGCATTTCACCTAACATATATACTGCATTTAGCATACACTGACAGTTGCAGTACCAATACTGCAACTAAATAATTGTACATATTGTAAATATTTTCACCTGTATTTCAAACATAGATTTTATAGCCTAAGTGTATTGGATCTGATGATGATCGCTTGACGATCGAAACTGGTCATCCTAGTGTTTTATTAATCTCATGTAATTTATTTCAGGATTAGGGCATAACCCATCTGTTTTGGGTACATTCGTGTTGACCGACTGAAAAGCACTAAACTCTTGTTTACTAAGGCAACACTGAAAATATGGCTTCAAACACCACAACTTAAAACTTTAACTAAAAAATTAACACCAGCTTAACGCAATTACAAGCACTTAAAAAGTACTACTGACCTATAAACTGAAAGGTAAGCTCTGACGAGTGTGCAGCATGCACTAGGCTATGTCGGCCGTCACTATGCCCGAACCCCACAATGTGAGGTATTGTTACATGAATAAGAGTAGAGTTGACAGCTTCGAATTCTCAGAAATGCAACTGTCACTTGGTGCCAGACATATGGTGTGAGGACAGTTCAGACTCCAAAAGAACACAGACTCCACACACTATAGTGCGCGACAAACCATTGGAAGCCTGAAGGTCAAGGGGCCCTCCGCTCCGCTCTCCTCCCCGCGCCTGGTGGTGTTACCATGCTGTTGCACGGTACCTTCAGTCGAGTGCTGGATGCGAGAACGTACATGACAACACCGCACCGACTATGCGTGACCTTCAGGCTTCCAATGGTTTGTCCCGCACTATAGTACATTCGGCTGTGTGTTATATTCGGTGAAGGGGCGTGGTGGCGCAGCGGTCAAGCTGTTGGCCTCTCACCAAGGCGGACCGGGTTCGATTCCCGGTCAATGCATGTGAGATTTTCGATGTGAAATGCCATGTCCTGTGGTTCGGATTCCACGTAAAAAGGAGGTTCCGTGGCTTATGATCGCGAGATTAACGGTCCTTTTTATATTCGGTGAAGCTCTCTCCTTTTGTGTCCAAGGTTGCAGGATTGAATCGTGGCACTGTAGATTGCATTTGAGTGTTCAGGCTGCTTGGACTGCAGGGTCACTGAAGATTTTGATCCAGACTTAAAATCCATACATGAATCAAAATGACTAGGGCAAGCTCTCTGGAGTGTCAAAATTACTGTGTGACAAAAACCTCAGTTTAGAGATGAGAGATTGACTTGCAATTTGATACTGCAATACGGTGCTGAGACCTGGACTCTGAAGCGCAACACATTACATAAAATAGAAGCAATTGAGATGTTTTTTTTTTTTTTTCCTTTCTGGGAGATTCTTAGGATTTTGTGGGTTTACCACATAGATGATGCAGTGGTCCTGAGACTTGTGAAGAGGGATAAGGAACTAACTGAGTGAAGAGATGAAAGGCAGCCTACTTAGGAGATATCATGCAGAATGACAAATGCAATCTGCTGAAACTGATGATAATACAAGGCAAACTTGACAGCTGTAAAGGTAGAGGACCAAGAAGACCTCTGTAGCTAAAGAACTTGCTGGACTGGTCCGAGTTGAACTTTCACATATTGCTTAGAATGGCTGATACAACAGATTAACACAACTTTGCCAGACTTATGGTTCACCTGAAGAGGAAGATGCTAAAAAATATGCTCTTAACATACAGAATATGCACTAACAAGTATTTCAATTCCTTTGAAATTTGTGTTAAGGATTTGAGGGAACCAGAGTAAAGCACAGCAAGTTGATATAAAAGGGGTTTATTAAGAACGAACCGATAGCATGTCATTACAATAGTGAACTGAACCTGTGCGACTATGGCACGCGGGGTTTACACTGAAGCATAAAGGGCAGGTGGCAGCACCTTACGTATATATGAACCGCGTACTTATAAAATTTGAATAAAAATACCAAAGTTACAGCAATTTGATGGGTTGTCATTAAGCTCGTCCAGAGTACTAAACATCCTGGATCCTTTGGGAGGCAGTTTATTTCGATTGGCCTATAATATGAGGAAATATTACAACATGCAGAAAAATTATTATATTACACTATTTACAAATACAGCTTGCATTGAAATAAGAGTGCCTAGTAATTTTTATCATTACTAATTAGAGGTGTTTGATAATTGTTATTTTTCTGAGGATATTTTGGATTAATGTTAAATATGTAGTATATTGAACTTTTATTCTTATTCTTGGGTATAGAAATTTTAGAAGACATGTTTGTATTGCCTTCATAATCAAGTAAAAGAATTGCTCTTCAGTTAGTCAATACATTATATGAGCCTAATTGAATTGAGTGGGGAAACACCTACTAACCTGGAAAAAATTATGTGGATTAATTATATACTATACGCATTATCTTTGGGTGGAAACCCTTTTATGGTTATCAGATAATAAAATTGTGATGCAAACTTAAATGCAAACTGGAAATGTGCTGTTTGCTACATGTCATCCTTATTATTGCGTACAGAAATCTTCATCATACTATACACATACCTAATGTGCTCAGGGCAGATAACCTGAATGAATCAAGAACAGTTCTTTTTGTCATCATCATCATCTTGTACAGTTTCCAGCCCCAGGCTGGGTCTGTGTGGAACATAGCCTCGCCACTTAGTCCTTTCTTCCCACCACCTCTCCGCTGTCACTCTGGTCCAGTCCTCGCCTCTCTTCTTGACACATTCCTCCACTCCTTTCAGCCATCTATCTCTTGGTCTTCCCCTTGGTCGTTGGAAATATAGGGAGTGTACTTGGAAGTGTTGTGTTCAAGCCAGGTCAAGCTGACGATTCATGCAGCTGCTGGAGAGAGTGCCTCGCACACTAGTAGTTGGCAGTGGTTGAGAAGAGCTCAAGGAGAAGGAACGGCATGTAATTTTTCATATGCCTTCTTTGAATAGCTGTAAAAACTCATCCAGCAGAGCACATAACAAGACACTGACCATGGTGTTTTGGAACGTATGAAAGCAATAGTGGAGTTAGAATGAAGGGTCCTATTGGAATGAAAGTGAAGTTGTGGGTTTTCTTCTTGAAATACACTGTATAACAACAACAAAAACGACGCACTGGGAAGGTGTTGTCCGATTGTAAGGAAATTACGTATGCAAAGGCATTCGGACTGAACATGCAACTGATTAAAGCTTCGTGTCCAATGAATGAATAGTGGGAGTTCCCGCGCATGCATTAGGTGTATATAAGGCGTGATTCTGAAGCGTATGCTCGAAGTAGCTGTTGCATTTGACTGCGATATCTGAACATCGGCTGTAAGAATGCTACTCCAAAGTATTCGGGCTCATTACGAGCAGATGTCAGAGTTTGAAAGAGGTCGTGCGATCGGATTGAAAGAAGCAGGTTGGTCGAATTGAGCTATCGCTGGACGTTTGGGTCGAAGTGATGCGGCGATCAGACGATGCTGGTAAACGTGGGTCAGCAACGGCAGGCATCAGCGCCAGGACGGCAGTGGTCGACCGAGGGCCTCAACAGTACGGGAAGACAGAGCGATTGTCAGAACAGCTGTCACAGCACCAGAGTCGTCGTTATCAACGATCCAGCGTGTGACCCGCACACATGTGTCCACCACGACCATCAACAGACGCTTGAGCGACAGGAAATTGCGCCACCCTTTACACCGCTTACCACTCACGCCTGTTCACCATCAAGTCAGATTACAGTGGTGCCGCGCTCAAGCAACGTGGAACTGCGTTGACTGGGGACTTATAGTCTTTGATGACGAGTCCCGTTTCCAACGGTGCCCTGACGACAACTGCAGACGTGTTTGGAGACATCCAGGCCAGCGTGGGGATCCTGCCTTGACTATCGCACGCCACACAGCCCCACAACAGGGGTGATGGTCTGGGGTGCCATCTGCTTTGATAGCCGGACCCCTCGGGTAGTCATTCCAGGCACACTGACAGCACAGCGGTATGTTGATAACATTCTACGGCCGGTTGTGTTACCGTTCTTTCAGCGGCTTCCAGGCTTTACTTTCCAACAGGATAATGCCCTGCCGCACACGGCACGTGTTTCTATGGACTGTCTTCAAGCTTGCCCTATCCTTCCTTGGCCAGCTCGGTCACCTGATCTCTCTCCTATAGAGCACATTTGGGATGTCATGGGAAGGCGAATGCGAACATCCCGGAATGTCGCCCATTTAGCCCAACAGTTGGAGACCATTTGGTACAAAACTCCGCAGGACACCATCCGGGAACTTTATCAGTCCATGCCACGTAGAGTGACAGCTTGCATCCAGGCCAGGGGTGCACCAACACCTTATCGATGTCCTCACTTTGTAACGCTCTAACTCTGCAAAAATCATTCGATTGTTCTGCACTTTTGATCGTTTGTTGTTCTATGTCTGTTCCTCACGTCCACCGATTTTTATCGCCATCGGACAATTCCTTCCTGGTGCGTCGTTTTTGTTGTTGTTATACAGTGTATTTACCTGTGGAAGACATTTACCATATTCCAATTATCGATGAGCAGGGGTTGCATTATTCCTCCCTGTAGAAGTATCACAGTGTAATGGTAATTTGAATAGATCTTATGATGAATTCTATTCATGCAAGTTCCAGGTTATCCTGTTAATGCTTCTTGTTTCCTTGTAGCTGTTACTTAGCATGCTTTGCTCTGTTGTTTTGTTGTATTATGTTTTCATTCTTCTAGTTCAGGATTTTGTTTCTCGTTGGTAATGTTACGTTCTTCATTTACAGGAACTGGATAAGCAAATTGTTGACTACACGAGTACCTATGAACCCGATGATCAATTAGAATGGTCATTAGTTTTGGAAGAAATAAAATCCTTCATTAAAGCTGATGGTATTGTTAGTGTACTTCATGCAGATTCTAACACAATCGTGCTCTCCCATAGGTAAGTGTTTTGTGATGCATTTTTTAACACTGCAGTTTCTAACTCTGAACTGAAGGTTTTTAGCGTAGACTGCTTCCGCATAAATCACTTATAATGAACCTTTACTATGTTTGTAGCTTAGATGGTGGTTCAGGGTTCAGAGAATCTTGCTACAATTCACTCGACAAATTTGTGCCCGAGTCGTAGACAGCTGTTACATTGAAGTGGGCTTAGTAGTCTAGTAAAAGCCCACTGTAGGTGCTGCTGGTCAACAGCAGAGCACAAGGCTCGTGGTTTATTCACGATTGTAACATGACCAAACTCTCCTCATAACTGACAATTTATGTATCACTGTGCATGCCCAAAATTGAGAATCACAGAGTGTATGGTGTCCCGATGTACATCCAGAAGCCACCAGCAGAAAACGGAGATAACTGTATGTGTATCATCCTTTTGGTTTGACTTTCAGTGCACTATCTGGTAGAAAAGAATTTTCCAATCATGTTAACAAGTAAATTATCTCTAATTGCAAAAGTGGTGATAATGTATGTTTAAATCTACTGTATTAGGGTCTCCCCCAGTGAAATAAATAGGATTGTAACAAGATTTATTCTTACATGGATTTTCAACAACATAATACCGACTGTAGTGGCTAAGCTGGCTAAAGCCCTGCGTTAGGCCATGGGGCCAAGCTCTCTGCTGACTCGGTAGACGCGTGGGTTCGAGCCCCACCGTCGGCTGTCCTTGAAATGGTTTTCCGTGGTTTCCCATTTTCAACACCAGGCAAATGCTGGGACAGTACCTTCTGACAGGCCACAGCCTCTTCCTTTTACATCCTTGCCCAGTTTCATTCATCTTCATCCATTCCATCTCTCATCCCGACGCGCAGGTCGCCCACGGGCGTCGAATAGAAAGACCTGCACTCGGTCTCTCAGGAGGCCACACGAAAAAGAAAAAAAAAAAACATAATGGAAGCTTTCCGCTATCAGGTCATGTATTATACTAATATTAGAAGTCATTTAGAAGGGAATTACAGTGTCCAGCACATACACGGTGATGCACATAGCAAGATTCTCTGTAACTTTACGATCTCTGTATGAACTACCAACCTTGTAAGAGCAACTATAACAGGTGCATTATGTGGAAGCGGTCTATGCATCAGTGGCTAGCATTCTTGGCTGTGATCCCTGAGATCCTGGTTCAATTCCTGGCTCTGTCGAGAAATTTAATTCTGGTCTGAGGGCCGGAATGGGGTACACTCAGCCTCATGAGGCCATACTGAGAAGAGCTGGGGCCTAAATTCCCACCTCAACCACCGTAGAAGTAGTTTTCAGGACTTCCGCACTTCTACATCAGGCAAATGCTGGGATGATATCTAAATTAGTCACAGTTGCTTCCTTCCCCAATCGTAGGCTCAGTTACAAATACACACACTAATACAGCCATCACACCATCACAGGTTATCAGACCAATTCTACATTCACCCAAGTACAGAGGGCTACATGACCATGTCGCAAATCTCCTAAATGAATCAACAACAATAATGAAAATCCAAGTCTTCGAACATATTGGTTCTCTACCATATGATAAATGAATGATTTAAGGAGTTTGGTGTTGTATTTCAATAACTATAGCAACATTAAGATAAACAGTACCAATTTTAGCCTACTTTCAAATTTTGCTAAAATTGAAATTAGGCTTAAGGAGCTCCATGGGCAAAATATCCATCCATCCGTCTGTGTATGTCGTCCCCTTCCGCCTATCAATTCCCAAATTATGAAACCCAATTGAGTAAAATTTGGTACAGATATGTAGCTTTACTGGAGGGC
Source organism: Meconema thalassinum (assembly GCA_946902985.2). Lineage (NCBI taxonomy): Eukaryota > Metazoa > Arthropoda > Insecta > Orthoptera > Tettigoniidae > Meconema > Meconema thalassinum. The sequence continues at coordinate 1,406,907,838 of OX336389.2, forward strand.
ACCTCATCCTGAATTTCATATTGATGGCCATCAGAGTGTTCAATGCCTAAATCAAATACCGTTGAAATTAATCATCGGGATACTGCTAACTTTCCAAAAACAAACTAAAATTAGCAACACATGATCAAATTTCAAATATTTTAAAAATTTGATCCGGTTAGCTTCAGTATTGCCAGCGTTTCATCCCAGTGTACCATTGGGCTCGTCAGTTGGTATGGTACACCTAACTACCTGGCTAGTACATACTGGGAAGGCTACATGATGCCTCAAGCAGTGCCAATGTACAGTGAGAGCCTTCCCTATAGAACAGAGTTTCGCTGGTCCGTGTTACGGACGGAGAGTGATTAGTCACCGCCAGTTGACCAGCATTTGCCGATTGCACAAGAGTGGGGCAGGAATCCCTGAATGCTGTCATTGCATTTATTACCATCAGAGCTGGCAAGGTACCTTAGTCGAGATAATTACAATGTGACGTACTGTAGGCTATGTCGTATCCCATGAACATGGTTAGGTATGGAACAAAACATCGAATTTTCCTAGAGGAAACTTATCTTCTCAAGAAGAAGTCTTACAGTAAATGTGTTCGTAAGTCTCAGTGCCGTGTGATTTTTACTTGTGAGGGAATCTCAAACAAAATGTATACAGAAACGATCCGCATACTCTGCAGGCTCTCGAGAACAAAATAACTGCACTGATACGAGATATCAGTGAGGATGAATTACAGCGAGTGTACCAAAACTTCCAACGTTGGTGCAATGTGTGTTCAGAAAATGAAGGACAGAGTTTCCAGCAACTACTCTGAAATTCATGTAAGTAATGATGTTTATTAAATGCAGTACGTTAAAAAGTGTGAATGTGTTGAACTAGTTGGGTGCTGCTAGTGCCAGTGCCTTGCTAGAAAGGCAGCTAGCCAGAGTGCCCCAGCTGCCACACGGCGCATGCGAAGTTCGGTTCTGTAGAGAAGGCTATCACTGTACTGTGTGAACTATGCTCCCTTTATTCGAAAATTAGCCCACCAAGGCTATTTATATTGGAAGAACTGTTTCTCGAAGGATCCAGGATATTTCTTATTCTGAATGAGCATAGCAACATATCATTAAATTTTAAATATTAAAAAAATTGATCTGCTTAGCTCAATTCAGTATTGCCAGTTTTTCGCCCCAGTGTACCATTGGGCTTGTCAGTTGGTATGGTACACCTCACCAAGACACTCATCTAGGTCTTTTCCCCTACACTTCTCAGCCATCTCTTGTCCCCCTTGTCTTCTAACCACTTCAATTCATTTCTGAATTAACAAGATCAATAGTGAGCAAAGCCGAAGGTTGTGGGTTCAACTCCTACACGAGAAGTGTTAGAGGTCCAAAGCAAGGGGACACCAGCTGTACAATTTCAAGATAGTGGCCATGCAATACATACATACATACATACATTATAATTCATCAGTCTTCTTGCTACCTTTCACCTTCCTCATATTAAACCATTTATAGGGTACAGCATTTTCTATTTGCTTCCCACACTCCTAGTTACTCATGATAGCATCTTCTATATGAATTATGTTTTATTGCCCCTAAATATCGAACTAGGAACCTCAACGTAATGTTTACATGGGACAATGCTAATCACTGTACATTTGGACTTGGGATTTATCAGCTCACTCCCTTTCTGTGTCAGTGAGTGTATATACATTTTTTCATGTCCAGACTAATTGAGGCGTGAAGAAGACAGGGGACATAAGTGACATATTATTTAATTTGAAAAAGAAAAAAAAAACACTCATAAGAAGATTTGTTTCAAGTGTCTTTTCCCCCACATTTCTCTGCCATCACTTGTCCCCCTTCCCTTCTAAGCACCTCATTTCACTTCTGGAACATAGTTTTTGTACTTTAATATTTTGCCTTATTTGTTTTATATTGTGTTTCAGGTTAAGTCCTTTAACGACACCACCTGTAGAGAAATCACCTATTATGAACTTGACACTACAAGAGATTCTTATAGTCGGCAATTGTAATGATCAGGTACAGTGATAGTCTATTTATTTCCACCTCAACTGATATTACCTCCTGGCTTAATTTCAGATAATCAGTATAGTTATTTGAAAATGGTTTAATTTTTATCAAAGCAAATTTGAGAGGCAAAGAGTGGTGTTGTGTGTTTTTATTTGTGAAATGTGGTGTTGCATGTTTTTATTCTCAGGCAAAAATCAGATAATTCCTGTGTATCACACAGTAAAGTTATTATATTGCATTATTTACAAACACACCTTTCATTGTAATTAGTTAAATAGACAACATAATTAGAGGTTAGAGGTGTTAGAATAAAATGTTATGTTTCTGAAGAGTTGAATTAAAATTAAAACTAGTAGGCCTAGTTCCGTGAAGAACTAAATAGCCTATTTTCATGTATTCTACTTATGTTAATTGCCTCTATCAACATACAAAATTTCAGTTAATTGCTGTTGTAACTTTGGTGGTTCTATTCTTGTTTATCAAGTATGCGGTTCTATGTATGTAAGGTGCTGCCATCTGCCCCTTTATGCTTTCAGTTTGTCTAAAACTCGCGCCATGTTCGCACATGTTTAGTTTGCCCGGTTCCGCTATTGCCATCCATGTACATCAGTTCGTTATTATTATTAAACTCACATCAGTTCGCTTTGCTTATATATCTCTGATTTCCTTATATCCTCTTACAGGTTATGGACCCAGATGCGCATGACTAAGTGCGTAAATAACAAATCTTAATTATTCTTAAAAACGTGCCAGAAGTTAACCTCAAAAATGAACGCCGGAAGTATTGGGAGAATTGAACCCCTCGGTAAGGATAATTTCGACAGGTGGGCCGTGCAGATGCAGGCTATCCTCATTACGGGCGATTTGTGGGAAATCGTCGGCGGGAATTCTACGAAACCAGAACCTGCGGCTGGAAATGCAAACGCTGCGGCAATTCAAGAGTGGGACAAGAAGGATCAAAAGGCTCGGTCGCTGATCATTTTGTTGATGATCCAAGTGAAATAAAGCAAGTCAAGAATTGTGCCACGGCACGTGATACATGGCAACGACTGAAACAGATCTACCAATCCCAGGGACCGGCTCAGAAGGCGACCTTACTGAAAAGGCTAACCTTACAAAAATTGGCAGACGATGGCGACGTGCATGACCATCTGAACGATTTCTTCGACACCGTGGACAAATTGGGAGATATGAACATCATGATCAATCCGGAATTGTTGACAGTTATGTGTTTATACAGTCTGCCGGCACAGTTCGAGAACTTTAGGTGGGCAATAGTCACGTGACAACCTACCGACTCCCGAGGCTCTTCGGACCAAAATCATCAAAGAGGATGACGCACGAAAATAGAGCACACAAGGTGAAATAGTGGGAGCTATGTTCGTCAAGAAGAAGACTGGTCCAGATAACAAGAACTATAAGAAACAAACACCCATACTAAACAACAACAGTGAAACAGAAGGAGGCGGATCTGAGTTCCGGTGCTACGTGTGCAAAAAGCAAGGACATCGAGCCAGCCAGTGCAGATTTAAACAAAGAGATCCATCGAAGAACAAAGGTAAAGACTGTTCTAATACTCAATCGGGAAATTTCACTCGAGAACTATGCTTACAGGCGACGACAACTCAGAGCAGTGGCGTACGCAGAATATGGTGTCTCGACAGTGGCGCCACTTCACATATATGTGGCGACCCTGAGATTTTTTCGAAGATCGACAAGTCACGAAGGGGTGTGGTGAAATTGGCTGATGATTCAACAGCAGAGATCATGGGAAAAGGCAGTGTTCGCTTATCTACCCGCATTGCGAACGAAGAGATAGATGTCTCTCTCTCAGATGTTTCTCACGTTCCAGACCTCAGGACAAACTTGCTGTCGGTGGGAAAGATCACCGACCGCGGCCACGAGGTGATTTTTGACAAGGAAGGTGCAGTCGTCATGAACCAAAAAGGAGAAGTCTTGATGCGAGCTGAGAGAAAGAATAACCTATATTATGTCAGTGAGAGTCAAAAACGTGCAAATATGGCTGCATCGCCCAAAATAATTGATCTAAATTTGCTACACCGTCAGCTTGGATATGTCAACGTGGGCAACATCTTGGTAGCTGGCGTTGAGCTGAGGAATCCATCGACGACTCTGGACTGTAGAGTCTGCCTCGAGGGGAATATGTCCAGGACGCAGTTTCCAAAGAAATCCGATCGACGGACGGAGTTACTCGATTTGATCCACTCGGACGTGTGTGGACCGATGCTGACTACATCTATGGGAGGTTAAAGGTACCTCTTGGAATTCATCGACGATCACTCTCATTGGTGTGAAGTGAGATTTCTGAAGGCAAAATCGGAAGTCTACGAAGCTACCATCGCGTACGTTACGAGGATGGAGAATCAGAAAGGAAAACTAGTAAAGGTGATCCAGTCTGACAACGGCAGGGAATACCTGAATCGAGAGTTCGACAACTACCTGAAGAAGCGCGGAATCACAAGACGCCTCACAGTCCCTCACAACCCCGAACAAAACGGGAAGTCGGAGAGGATGAATAGGACTTTGATGGAGACTGCCAGGTGCATGTTGTTCGACGCCGGATAACCTCACCGCTTCTGGGCGGAAGCAGTGAATACTGAAAATTACATCCGTAATCGCCTGCCATCAAAAAGTATCAGAGGCAAAACACCGTACGAATTGTGGACAGGAGAGATTCCTGACATCTCGCAATTCAGAACGTTTGGAAACAAGGTTTACTTCCTGGACAGGGATCCCAGAAGAGGGAAACTGGATCAACGAGGCAGAGAAGGCGTTTTCATGGGTTACTCCGAAGAAACCAAGGGCTTTCGCATATACTCCCCTGACAAAGACAAAGTTTTGATCAGCCGAGATGTAAAATTCTTCGAGAATGAAAAGCCACTGGAAGAGACTAGGATGGAGCGCCCGGAATCCTCGAAGCAAGATATTTGTTGGGAGCCGTTCTTTGCAGAACCACCGCCGCAATCACCAAGAGAAAAAGATCAACCAGCTGTCGTGGAGGAACCAGTCTCTCAACCCGAAATTGGAGAAGATGATGAACCTTGACTGGGTTTCGATGTGACGCCAGTGGATGATCATGATAGAACGACTGTCGAAACATCCGATACTACGCCTCAATTGATGCAAGGACCTGGTCGACCCAAGATTCTGCGAACTGGAAAAAGGGGAAGACCGAAGAAACTTTTTCAAACAAATCTCCAAGATGTGGAGGAGCAAGAAGAAGACGAGGAGATTTGTCTAGCAGAGATTCCATTCAAGGAGGCAATAACAGGACCAAACTCTTAACGAGTGGCATGGTGCCATGGTCATGGAAATGGAATCTATCCTGAGAAACAATACATGGGTGCTGGTGGATCCTCCCCGTGATGCCAAAGTCATCGGATGCCGGATTGTTCTGCGCGACAAACTAAAACCTGATGGAATACTTGAGAAGAGGAAGGCCAGGCTAGTGGCTCAAGGTTTCAACCAGGAGTATGGAATCAACTACTTTGACACGTTCGCACCGGTGGCGCGAATGGAATCAATTCGATTGATGGTTTGTCTTGCTGCCAAGCTCGGTGTAAAAATCAGGCAGTACGATATCACAACGGCTTATCTGTATGGTGACCTAGACGAGGAAATATTCATGAAACAACCGAAGAACTTCAGGGAGATGTTAGAGAGCATTGCGATGTCTGGAACTGACAACGAAACCAAGGCGAAGGCCAAGAACATGCTTCGCCAGTTGCAGGGAGGCGACAAGGTCTGCTTACTACAAAAATCACTGTACGGATTGAAACAGGCCGGTAGAAACTGGTATGCCAAGCTGCGTGAGGTCTTGAGGAAGTGCGGTGCCAAACCAACCGCATCGGATCCGTGTCTACTCCAAATTGGTTCCGGAAATAACATAACTTTGATTGCAGTTTACGTTGACGACATGATGGTGCTACCAAAATGCAAAATGACGATCGCCGAGATTTCCAGAGTCCTGAGTAAAAATTTCAAGGTCAAGGGCTTAGGATTGGCCAAACACTTCCTAGGCATTGAACTAATCCAGGAGACCGGATGTAGAGCCATGCAACAGCAAGGTTACATTGAAGAGCTTCTCCAACGCTACGAGATGGCCGACTGCAACCCTGTAGTCACACCACTTGACCCTGGAACGAAGTTGAGAAAAAATTAGAATCCCAGTACTGACGAGTTGAAGTTGCCTTACCGCGAATTGGTAGGCGCGCTGACATACCTGTCGACAACTACACGCCCGGACATTTCGTTCGCTGTCAGCTACCTGGGACAGTTCAAACAATTGCTTCGGAGTCGAACATTGGAAAGCTGCCAAGAGAGTGCTGCGGTACTTGAAGGGGACTTCGAACATCGGGCTGATCTACGAAGCAGACACCGAACCGATCCAAGGATTCGTCGACGCCGACTGGGGAAGCTGCCAAGAAGATAGGAGGTCCTACACGGGGTACGTATTCCTGCTCGGCGGATGCCATATATCGTGGGACTCGAGAAAACAAAGAACCGTGGCCCTTAGCACCACGGAGGCCGAGTACATGGCGTTGTCAGAGTGCGCCAAGGAAGCTGTGTACTTACGTCGATTTCTGCTTGAGTTGGGCTTCAAAGACTTAGCCACTATGTTCATCTTTTGTGATAAAGTGCAATTAATTTGGCAAAGTACACGATGTAGAAGCAAACATATTGATATCAAAGCCACTATGTTCATCTTTTGTGATAATCAAAGTGCAATTAATTTGGCAAAGTACACGATGTAGAAGCAAACATATTGATATCAAACATCACTTTGTTCGTGAAGTCTTTGAGTGTAAATTTTTTGTTTTGAAGTATATCTCTACGAACGATGAAGTTGCTGACTTTCTCACGAAGAGTTTAAGTCGAATGAAACATGAACGTTGCTTGAAGTTTGCTGGTTTGGAGAGTGTACAGATTGTGTGAACCTGTACTTGAGGGGAAGTGTTGTAACTTTGGTGGTTCTATTCTTGTTTATCAAGTATGCGGTTCTATGTATGTAAGGTGCTGCCACCTGCCCCTTTATGCTTTCAGTTTGTCTAAAACTCGCGCCATGTTCGCACATGTTTAGTTTGCCCGGTTCCGCTATTGCCATCCATGTACATCAGTTCGTTATTATTATTAAACTCACATCAGTTCGCTTTGCTTATATATCTCTGGTTTCCTTATATCCTCTTACAATTGCTCTAATAGATTCTTAGATATTGAGAACCATCTAAATATTTTGGATGGTCGCCATGTTGGATTTTTATGTATGTAGGCCAAAGGGTTATGTAATATTACATGAAGGATATTGCGTAGGTGTATACAGTGACACCTCTCTTAACGGACACTCCTCTAAGGCGGACACCCCTTCATAACGGTCCGTGACCAAACCCCTATTAAGTATACTGTATTAATAATTAATCTCTCTTATGCGGACACTCGCTATTATGGACACGGATACCCCGACCGCATATAAAAATATCAACCAACTTAGCGGACACTTGTTTTGAAAAGAAATCGCATCTCTGTAGGTCTATTAGTCTGTTGTGTTAATGTACTTTCGACACATCCTGTGCTTCCTGGAAGCCAGTTAACGCCAACCTTCCCGTCCCCTATCTTCTGCACTGCTCCAAAAATAAACCTAGCCCTAACAGTATCGCTTTCTCTTGAACTTGAAATGGTCGGGATAAGGGAATTCATACTTTCACTATCTGGTCAAGTTTACCGTGAAAGTTCTTAAATCTATTGTAGGACCTGTGCATTACAGTAGCAAGTGAGTGCATTTGAAATGGCTCCTCATAAAAGTTTAACTTTAAAAGAGAAAGTACACATCGTAGATTATCACGAACATGAGAAATGTGGTGTACGGAAACCATGTGAAGTGTTTAAGATTGCAAAGACACAGGCTGCAGAAATTGTGAAAATACAAGAAGAGATAATTAAGGTATGGCGTCTTAATGGTAATGAGCTGCAAATTAGATGGTTTCGAATTGGTAAGGGTGCTGTTAGAGATAAGTCGGTGATAGGGTGGTTCGGCAAAATAAGAAGTCAGAACGTCCATGTGTCCAGACCATACAAGCCAAAGCATTGGATTTCGCAGCAGAATTAGGTATCGGAGATTTCAAAGCCTCGAACGGCTGGCTCGAGAATTTCAGAAAGGGCCATGATATAAAATGTAGAGCAATTTGCGGAGAATGTTTCAAGCTGGGAAGAAAAATTGCCTTCCATCACTGACAGCTATTTGCTGGAGAAAAAAAATGCGGACAAACTGGACTGTTTTACCGTGCGTAACCCTACGTTTTCATGTAAGTACACATACTCCACAAGTACATGTGCCAAATTGCAATCATTTTCTCTAACCCTGTCTATAGTGGACACTCCTCTTTAGCGGACAGTATTTACGGTCCCAAGGGTGTCCGTTATAGAGAAGTTTCACTGTAATTCAAACTTCAATCACATGATTAGGACACAAGAAATAAAAACTTATTTTAAAAATTTCGCACAACCACCATCTTGAGGTTATGTAAACTAAATTAGATGTCAGTACATTTCAATGTGTATAAACATTTGCTGTACCATGTTTCACTGTGCTCGGATTGTTAAATAGCGAGAAAAGTCTCGTGTGTTTTAACTTCGCTTGGCTGCCTTGTTTGTTGTGTACTTGCAGGTTTTTGAAAGTCACATAGGTGAACTAGTAAATCTCCGTAAATTTCAGGGTTATATCAGTAATAGGTTCGGTGATATAGAATGCTGGTGAAATGTTTTGCACAGTGGCCATGTTGGATTGGTGAGACTTAACAAAATTTGAAAGACACGGTCAGTGTTGGACGAAATAGTATTATGACCTTAATGAGTTTCATTGAAATCGCTCCAGTCGTTTAGATTTTATATGGGGGACACACACATGGACAGAAGGTGATCTTATAAGCCTATTTTTTCATAAATGAAAATAGGCTTGAGATGTGGAACTTCGTTAATTTTTTTTGTTCATTGTGTTTAATATAATTGCATCGTAAATTCAAATGCAAATGATCTTGCCCAGAATCGGGGCAGATGACCTCGCTGTTCCTCCCCTTAAAGCAACAATACCTAACCTAACAACCACAATCAGTGAACCAAATACATTGGCACTTTCCTGCATGGCAACCTTATTATTGTACCAAGACTCCTTGTTAACAAAGTTTCTTTGTTTTATTCGGAGGAATTGATTCTAACATTAGAGAAGTACGTCCATCCACAATCTTGAATGTATGGATTCGTTGGTATTCTCCAGGAGTAATCAAATCCATAATTGGACCTTATTGACTTAGTTAATTCATTGAAAATACAATTGATCCGCCCATTCAAAACATATTAATAGAAAATCTTTAGGTACATGTCTCGGGATTATTGTGCGTTCTGAAGAGACTTTGAGGCTACTTGCAGCGTTTCGTCATAGTAATTGCAATAGATGTAATATACAGTATTTTCATGATTTCAGTTGTGCTATTTTTATGACTAATATATGACTGTTATATGGTACTCCTTTTTAAAAATTTTGTGTTTATTGCTCAATTGGAGCCTGAGTTATTGATATATGTTTTAACAGTACGCTCGGCCATCCATTTGAATATATGCTGACACAATTATTTTGCCTTGGGCATACAAAGCCACATATGCGATTCTTCTTTAATACTATGCTGTGCCCAAGGTTGCAGGGTTGAGTCCTGTCGCAGTCAGTTGGTATTTGTTGGTTCACAAATGTGAGGGAGCCGTGTTAATAGATTTACCGGCATGTTAAAGATCCCCTTCGAGGCAAAATTCTAGCAACCAAGCATCTCTTAAACCCTCAGTAGTGAAAGGGGACAAAATCCAATAACATCTTATACACACATCAAAAAAAGTTTTGCATCACCTCGGTTCCCAGATCTCCGGCATATAGACGTTGACTGTGTATATTGTATCAAAGATACAGTCCCTTTGACTGTTCATAGATGTCACTAAAACTGCTCAAAGATGTAAACAACCATGCATGAGCAGGGCCTAATAGACGGAGGGGGTACGACAGCCGATCAGTTCCAGTCATTCCACCAGGACGAAGGTACGCTGCTCATGTTGTCTGTAGTTCTACCATGCCTAGAAGGTCAATACCGCAGTTCGATCGCGTCCGCATTGTTACTTTGTGTCAAGAAGGGCTCTCAACAAGGGAAGTTTCCAGGCGTCTCAGAGTGAACCAAAGCGATGTTGTTCGGACATGGAGGAGGTACAGAGATACAGGAACTGTCGATGACAGGCCTCGCTCAGGCCGCCCAAGGGCTACTACTGTAGTGGATGACCGCTACTTACGGATTGCCGCTCGGAGGAACCCTGACAGCAATGCCACCATGTTGAATAATGCGTTTCGTTCAGCCACAGGACGTCGTGTTTCAACTCAAACTGTGCGCAATAGGCTGCATGATGCGCAACTTCACTCCCGACGTCCATGGCGAGGTCCAGCTTTGCAACCCCGACACGATGCAGCGCGGTACAGATGGGCCCAACAACATGCTGAATGGACCCCACGGAATTGGCATCACGTTCTCTTCACCGATGAGTGTCGCATATGCCTTCAACCAGACAATCGTCGGAGACGTGTTTGGAGGCACCCTGGTCAGGCTGAACGTCTTAGACACACTGTCCAGCGAGTGCAGCAAGGTGGTGGTTCCCTGATGTTTTGGGGTGGCATTATGTGGGGCCGACGTACGCCACTGGTGGTCATGGAAGGCTCCGAAACGGCTTTACGATACCTGAATGACATCCTCCGACCCATAGTGCACCCATATCGGCAGAATATTGGAGAGGCATTTGTCTTCATGGACGACAATTCTCGACCTCATCGTGCACATCTTGTGAATGCGTTCCTTCAAGATAACGACATCGCTCGACTACAGTGGCCAGCATGTTCGCCAGACATGAACCCTATCGAACATGCCTGGGATATGTTGAAAAGGGCTGTTTATGGACGTCTTGACCCACCAACCACTCTGAGAGATTTACGCCGAATTGTCGTTGAGGAGTGGGACAATTTGGACCAACAGTGTCTTGATGAACTTGTGGATAGTATGCCACGACGAATACAGGCATGCATCAATGCAAGAGGACGTGCTACTGGGTATTAGAGGTAGTGGTGTGTACTGCAATCTGGACCACAAATGCTGAAAGTCTAGCTGTATGATGGTACAACATGCAATGTGTGGGTCTCATGAGCAATAAAACGAGCTGAAATGTTGTTTGTGTTGATCTCTATTCCCTTTGTATTTAAAGGTTCCGGAACTCTTGGAACCGAGGTGATGCAAAACTTTTTTTGATGTGTGTATATTAAAATAATTGGGAAGACTAAACTTGTGTAAAGCAAAATTTGTTAGGTTAGATTTCGTCAGAACGCTCTATCAAAGTTCCAACGTTCACCACTAGGTATCATTGATATCTGGTGGCGAAAGTTGGAACTACTTGAAATTGAACGGAACTTGTAGCTCGCCCTTTAGGGTGTCCGCTGGAAGCAGCTACAGACTCAGGCGAGCCGAACATGTCCTCGGACACTCCCGGCACAAAAGCCATACGATAAATAAATAAATAAATAAATTGGGAAGAAATTTCACCTATTATGAAAACTGAAATATCTTGCTATGATGAAGTTTGTTGGCTTGAGACACGATGCATGTTACACGTAATCCATTGAGCCATAACTTATTTGATTCTGTTATCTGCATATTCCTAGAGGAGTGCGTCAGGCCTCGGCAGCCGGCACAGTTCATATCCTCGCCGCTAGATGGGGGCTTCATTCATTCCATTCCTGACCCGGTCGGAGACTGGAAGCAGGCTGTGGATTTTCATTTTCATCTGCATATTAAAATAATTGTGAATATTAATTTCACCAAGGTCACATTTCACCTTTTACTAAAAGTCAAATATCTTAACAAATGATAATGCTATGACGACGTTTGGCAGCTTGCGACACGACTCACATTACGCATTATCCATTGAACTCCAACTTCTTTAATTCTGTGATTTGTGTATTGAAATAATTGCACATATTCATTTCACCAAGGTCATTCTTCTAAACAAGCTGAGTAAGTTAGCGAAGTTCCACTTTCGACTGCCAGATCATAGGAATGGCTGACTATCTCCTGATTCCAGCCAACTACAACACTCATAAACTTAATGAAATGATGTCTATTACAGGCAGATTTTGTTCTAAATTACCAAAGACCAATGCTGAGCAACATTAGGTACCGCAGCTGAAGCTTATACATGCTATCAAGTCACGTTACATAGATACCATTTTATCATGTAATGGTGGTCTATCGTCAGGGAAAGAAGTATAGATACTCGAGTTTAGACGTCAATAAAAACATTACCCGTAGCCTCGTATTAAAACAAGCTACACCAAACTTTTCCTTATTTTATTCTTCGTTCAACTATGTAGAGTAAACATTTGTATTGTAACCCTTTAAAATTTTATAGCTGTGTGAAGAAAAGAAGTACGTTTTTTTTTTTTACAAAATCTAACGGAGCGCTCACTTATATTAAAAGTATTAATGAGATCATAATGAAACTTCAATACATCTTGAAGGAACTTATTGTTAACGTGTATACGGAGTTTTAATGTGATCTTACGGATCTGAAAACCTTTCTTGTTAATTTTGTAAACCAACGTTTTCTCGGCCCTGGGCGGTCTTGGTAGTATGAAATATGGCTTGTTATGAGGCTCATAGCAATGCAAGGCTAAACTAAAAACTATGTTTTATCTAAATATGATTGGTGATTTTATATGGATTGATATTTAATCTGGTGGTTGTGTTGGAGGAAAGTAAAGTAGCTAGCGATGGGAACAATGCTCTCAGCCGAGGAAAGTCGTGCGATGTTGCATAGTGAAACAAAATGCACGCGTACCATTCTGTATGGTCTGTGAATTTTTGTTGTTTAGTAATTTGTATTTGAAAAACGGGGTTTCCTTCATTTTCGTAAGATGAGAAATATTTCTCGTCTTTAAAAAAAAAAAATTTTTTTATGGGAGCTTTGGACCACCGATGGCAAATTTAAAAATTTGTGCCAGATGAAAAGCTGTTATTATAAGACAGTACAGTCAAGATGAAATGTTTGAAGTAATGTGCACTAAAGAGATTTGAAAAATCACTGTCCGATAAATAATAGGATGAACTGACATTTAAGTTTCTAACAAGTGGGTCACCAATGGGGCCATCATCAGTTAGCCCATCCTTTTCCTAGTAATCTCTATTTTATTGGTGTGTCTGATGCATTATGTTCCATAGCTCGGGTGTTACTGACTTGTTGACGATTTTTGAAAGAGTTCTTCTTGACATTCCTGGAAAATCAGTCACGGTCTCAATAAGTTTCTAATGGAGATATGTTATTGTAGGGAACATCTTTTTAAGATAGAAGTATACTCCTCCTAAGTTGTCAAGCATTATCTTTGGGCGTCCCGTCCACGTACACCTCCTTCCTCGATCCACATCCCGCATTTTGTTAATTTTCTTTCATAGAAGCGGCTTATCTCTCTATCGTCTCTATCGACCTTCCAATACACATTCACACTTTCTGGTAAACCTGATACCACTTATCTATATACCTTTCTCTCTCGCTTCTAAAATGAAATCAAACATATTGCACTTTTAATCATGACAATTTCTCTCTCCAAAAACTGCGGTTTGGTTTTCATTTTGAACGATGTGCAAACAATGGGTAATGCAGACAGTGAAGATAGTTGCTGCTTGCTGCTAATAATGACCCAACGGAGAATAAAGGCGTGTCAGAGTTGTGTGTGCGCAGCGAGTTTGAGTTAGTCAACTGGCAATATTGCCCACCCTCTATGGTACCCTCGCCGCACACAATGATGCGATTAAATATCAATCCATATAAAGTCGCCAATCACGTGTAGATAAAACATAGTTTTTCGTTTAACCTTGCATTGCCATGAGCCTCATAACAAGCCATATTTCATACTGCTACGACCACCCAAGCCCGAGAAAAAGTTGGTTTACAAAATTAACAACTATTTTCAGTACCGTAAGATCACATTAAAACTCCGTCTACACGTTAACAATAAGTTCCTTCAAGATGTATTTAAGTCTCATTACGATCTCATTAATACTGTTACGTGCCACCCCCTTGTGGCACTTTTGTTAACTGGATTACGGTGGGTTGAAGCACAACACAGATTGTTCCTTTAAAGAAACGTATTAGCTTTATTGCGGCCAGAAAGATACACCACTCAACAGCAAATACAAGCAATTAGAACCTTACTCCAGTTTTCTCACGTAGAGAACACTTCCCTTTCACTTGTCAGTGAGCCGCAGAAGTTAATCCCTCGTAATGAGGTGGCCCCGTGCGCTGGCTGGAAATATCTGCACTCAGCCTGTCACCGTACTACACACTGTTTCAAGATTCACCACAATCACCTCTGTCGCACTGGAAAACACACTCGTTCAAGACACAGTTCCTCTGTAGACTTCTCACTCCCTCGCTGTCAAGAGAATCAGCTTCACTAGGGGTTTCGCAAGTCACGTCGCCAACAACTGTCGCTCAAGGTAAACGCTCGCACTAGCTCGAAAAACACTCGACCCCGCTTGCCAGGTCGCTCTTATAATAGCAGGCCGGTGACTTAATAAATAAATGCTTCTAGACCCATCCAGGGTTCACGGCTTCTCGAGGTTTCCATCACTGGCTGGGTCACGAATATTCTGGACCATCCCTTTGTCCTAGTAGTCCTGTTGCGTAAGGCGCACGTAATACACTGAGGCAGAGCACAGCCCAGCCCGGGGGCTGTTGTGACTCATGCGGCGAGCGACTAAACTATCTCACAGCCGTAACACCACCCCCTTCCTAAAAGGCTGATCGTCCCGATCAATCATTGGTCCATCTGTGTCCCTCCGTAGGCTGCCAGGCGATCTCGATGCACGATCTTCATCTTCGCCCTCGGGCTCTGCTGGATCCTGTAGACGACATCGTTGATCCGTTTCAAGACTCCGTACGGGCCCTCCCAGGACTTCTGCAGTTTGGGTGACAGGCCTTTCTCCCGTAATGGGTTGAAGAGCCAGACCAGGTCGTCCTCGTGGAATCCGTGCAATCCGCCGGCATCCGTCTGTTGGTCGTATCGGGTTTTCATTCGATCGGTCTCGATCCTCAGTTTCCTCCTCGCGAACGTGTGCACGTCCTCCAGTTGGTCGACCATTTCTTGACAATACTGGCTTACCGGGACCGGATAATTCCCAGGTCGACCGAAGGCAAGATCGACAGGTAGATGGAATTCCCTCCCAAATATGGCCCGGGCTGGTGTGCACCCGGTGGCTTCATGCACGGCGGCGCGGTAGGCCAGGAGAAATAGTGGAAGATGTTTGTCCCAATCCCTCTGGTGCTCGCTGACGACTATTCGGAGATGGCTCTCGATGGTGCGATTGAATCGCTCTACCATCCCGTCGGACTGAGGGTGTAGCTGCGGCGTCCTTGTCTTCCAGATTCCCAGCAGCTGGCATAGGTTCTGGAACACCTGCGACTCGAAGTTCCTCCCTTGGTCGGAGTGCAGCTCCAGGGGTACTCTATACCGGCTGACGAATTCCTTCACCAGGGTCTCTGCAATCGTCGCGGCTTCTTGGTTAGGGAGCGCATACGGCTCTGGCCATTTGGTGAAGTAGTCGCTGACGACCAATATGTAGCGGTTCCCTGCCTCGTTCAACGGGAATGGCCCACCAACATCGATGGCCACTCTCTCCATGGGGCCGCCCACGTTATAGGTCTTCAGTGGACCCCGTCGTCTTCGTCCTGGGCCCTTGCTGGCTGCGCAATCGTGGCACCTCGCGCAGTGGTTCTCCACGTCTGTTCGGCATCCGATCCAGTAGAACCGCGCTCTCAGCTTCTCCAGGGTGTTCTTTATCCCTAGGTGTCCACCAGATGATCCTCCATGGACTTCCTTCAGGACTTCCTCCGTCATAGCCTTTGGAACGACGACTTGTTCCCGAGATGTCTTCCCGTCGGTGCTCTCCCAGGTACGGCAGATGAGGCCATCCCTTACAACCAGCGAGTTCCACTGCGCCCAGTAGGACTTAAATCTTTGGCTGCAGTCACTCACAATGTTCCACCCGGGTCATCATCTTCCGCTTGCGCCCGCATGAAAGATTCGCGGCTCCAGCTCCCTTGAATTTCCACGGTAGTCCTTCGGCACTGTATCCCGGTGCTCTCCTCCCTTCGGGCACAGAAGGTGCAGTCTCCGGGGCACAGTCTTTGTGACAGGGCATCGGCGTTAGAATGCAGTTGGCCTTTCCTGTGCTGGATCTCAAAGTTGTACTGTTGAAGCCTCTCTAACCACCGCGCGAGTTGACCCTCGGGCTGCTTAAAGTTCAGGAGCCACCGCAGGGATGCATGGTCGGTCCTGATAAGAAATTCTTGCCCGTACAGGTACTTATGGAAGTGTTCAATGGTCTTCACGATGGCGAGCAGCTCCTTCCTGGTGACGCAGTAGTTCCTCTCTGGCTTTGACAAGGCTTTGCTGAAGTAGGCCACTACTCTCTCCTCGCCGTCCACTATTTGCGACAGGATTCCCCCTATACCAAAGTCGCTGGCATCGGTATCGACGATGAACCTTGTTCCAGGTCTGGGGTAGGCCAGAATAGGTGTAGTGCACAGAGCCTGCTTGAGTTGTTCGAAGGCACTGTGGCATTCTGCTGTCCAGTAAAGACTTGGTCCTTCTCAGTCAGTCGATGCAGTGGTTTGGAGATGTCGGCGAATCCTCTCACGAAGCGACGGTAATAAGTGCAGAGTCCCAGGAAGCTTCGTAGTTGGGACTTGTCCTCCGGAACTGGCCACTCCCTCACAGCTGCGGTCTTTTGTGGGTCGGTGCGCACCCCTTCCTCGGAGACAATATGCCCAAGGTACTGGACCTGCTTCTGGACGAGCTGACACTTCTTGGAGCTCAACTACAGCTGGGCAGCTCGTAGCTTCATCAAGATCTCCTTCAGGTTGCTGTAGTGCTCCTCGAAGCTTCTTCCCAGATCGATGACGTCGTCTAGGTAGACCAGGCAGGTCTTCCAGTGAAGTCCCCTCAGAATGGACTCCATTAACCTTTCGAAGGTCGCAGGGGCTTTACACAGACCGAATGGCATGACGGTGAACTGCCAGAGCCCGCTGCCCACAGAGAACACCGTTTTCTCGCGGTCCTTAGGGTGGACCTCCACCTGCCAGTAGCCACTCTTCAAATCCAAGGTGGAGAACCATTTTGATCCTGATATGGTGTCCAGCGTGTCGTCGATCCGGGGTAGAGGATAGCTGTCCTTCTTCATGACGTCGTTCACCTGCCTGTAGTCCACACAGAACCTGGTGGAACCGTCCTTCTTCTTCACTAGCACGACCGGTGAACTCCAAGGACTATGTGATGGCTCAATCACCCTTTGCTCCTTCATCTCTTCTACCATCCGGTCGACTTCGGCTTGCTTGGCGAGCGGGACACGTCGGAATGGAGCCCTAATCGGTGCGCTGTCCCCAACGTCGATTCTGTGCTGGACCAAGCTTGTCCTGCCGAAGTCTTTGCTCCCCACGGAGAAGATATCCTGAAATTCATGTAGCAGGTCCCGAAGTTGGCGTGATTGTTCCTCGTCCAAATGGTCCTGGGATCCCTGGTACAGCTTCTGTAGTTCTTCTGGCAGGGTGTGTCTTCCTCGGTTGTCCGTCTGCAGGAGTCCGTCCGTCGTGTCTGTGATGCGGACAATCCAGGTAACGGGCTCGCAGACTCCTAGGTTGGTGAACCGTAATGTCGTAGGGGGCGTGGTGGCTCAGCGGTCTAGCTGTATGCCTCTCACCAAGGCGGTCCGGGTTGGATTCCCAGTCATTGCATGTGAGATTTTCGAAGTGAAATTCCATGCCCTGTGGTTCGGATTCCACGTACAAAGGTGGTCCCGTGGCTCATGGTCTCGAGATTAACGGTCACGTTAAACTACAAGCTTCCTTTTTTCGTAATGTCGTAGTCATTCAGGTTGGACAGGCGGACGTACAGCCGAGACGTCGTGTTGATGAGGGTCTTGGCAATTAGTAATCCTTTTGTCTGGATGTCCTCATATTTTGGCTCGACGATAGCTGCCACTCCCTCAGCGGTTCCGTCGACAATTACGGCAGCGCTGACCTCCGTCCTGGCGGGAACGATGACGTCCTCTCTCTGCCTTACTCGTCGTGCGGTGACGGCCTCATGTGCTGGTTGCAAAGCAAGTTCCTCACCTCCGAAGTGCAGAGTGTTGGTACTCAGGTCCAAGGTGATGTTGTTCTGGTCCAGGAAGTCCAGTCTGATGATCACTTCGTTAGATAAGTCGGCCACAAGCACTGGATGCTTCACCGCCCGTCGACCAATGACGATCTCCAGTGATGCTTCGCCATGTACCGGTGCAGTC
The DNA here is from genome assembly GCA_946902985.2 of Meconema thalassinum. NCBI lineage: Eukaryota > Metazoa > Arthropoda > Insecta > Orthoptera > Tettigoniidae > Meconema > Meconema thalassinum. The sequence continues at coordinate 1,406,926,268 of OX336389.2, forward strand.
TCTCCAGTCGCGGTTATTAGTTGGAGGTTCCTTTGTGTGGGTTGCACTCTCCACCTCGGGATCAGGGTGGGATTGACGATGGTCCTCGACGCTCCCGTGTCGATCAGCATGGGCCAGCTCACTCCGTTGACGACTACGTCGACCATCAGGCTTCTATTATCCCTCCGTAACTACGTCGCACGAACTTGGACTGCCGGGGCTTGACGACAGTCACAAGCCGACCTTTGTCCCCCAAGGCTGGCTGATGCTTTCCTGGGCCGCGCGGTTTCCCTACGACTGACTGTCCCGACGGAAACCCATGGCGGCGGCGATCACCGCAGTCCTTGCTCAGGTGGCCTCTCTTACGGCAGGTCCAGCAGGTCGGTAGTCCTCTTGCGGGCCGCCTCTCCGGATGTCCTTCGGCTACGTTTTTGTTGGTGGTACTGCGACTCTTGAAGAACTGGCCTAGCGCCTTCATCAGTTCATCGGCCAGGGGCTTGGTCTTGTCGGCTTTGGCTGGTTCGTCGACGTCCACCTGACGTATCCGCGCGCGCATTCTAGATACCTGCTTTGCCGTCTCGAACTCAAGTGCATGGCTCAGCGCATCTGCAAGTGTCTTATTGCACGCAAGTCGCAGTGCCAGTTGAGTATCCGAGTCCTGTAGGCCGTCAATGAAGGTTTGCGTCGCAATCTGCTCCAAAAAGTTGGCCGGCGCTGTTGGGTAGGCGAGTCTTACAAGGCGTGCGATGTCCATCTCGAACTCCTGCAGGGTTTCCGCGTTCTTCTGTACCCGGGTCCGGAGCTGCATCTGGTAGGCCTGCTGAAGATGGCTATCTCCTTATCGGGACTCCATATGGGCGATTAGTGAAGCTGTAACGTTTTCTTAATGCCCCATGTTGTTAGCGACAAATGTAATGGTTTTCGCTTAGGCTGGGATGACAAGTGAAACGGTATTTACTTTGCTCCACGTTGAGCGTACAAATGTAGCAGTTATTAGTGCCCCATGTTGGTAGCGACAAATGTAATGGTTTCGCTAGCCCACACTGTTGGGAGAGAAATGTAACTGTTTACCTTTGCCTAAGCTATGTTGTTTTAATGGGCGCCAAGACCTCAATGCAATGTTGAAATCTAAATTTGTATTTAACAACGTCTAGCTCTGGCAGAACACATTCAAGACTCTATTCACTCAGATCGTGGTATGATTTGATCATTAACCCAACAAACAATTGTATCAGGAGAAGGAATTGGTCTATATCTAATGCTACCTACTGAAAGCAAAGATTGCATTGTAAAAGAAATGAATTTATTATATAAAACAAGTATAGCAAAATTAATAATAATAAGTTTAACATTTAAATTGGAGCGTTGTGATTTGAATATTACCGATAGAAAATTACGTGAAAACGGAGTCTGATAAATTGATTTTACTCTTATTTCCAAGCTATGAAGTTACTGAATTATGAAATATAAAACAAAGAAAAATGAGAGATTGCGTATTTCTGCGTCATTAGCGCTTACCCCTGGAAATTGCCAAAGCATTTCCCTCGTTCTTGATGATGCTGTGTGCTTCCCACAGTCTCCTGGACGTCGTCATCTCCGTCGAAATTTGATGATATTCTGGTAGATCAGATAATTCTATGGTCCGTACATCGGACCCAAACTCTCGTAAAACCGCACTGGTTACGTTTTACAAAAGTTCGTCGCTAACTCCACTGAACATCGGAGCGTCACGCACTTGCGACCGTACACTGCAAGTTCTACACAGATTGTCCGCTAACTCCCCCGAACATCGGAGCCACTCGCACGCGCACCCATACTCGTCCAGTATTTCACAGATAGTCCTCGTCTCACGGCGCGTCGAACGATATATTCACCTGTCGGCTCCCCCACTCTTCAGTCCCAACTAGCTTACGTTGTCTCCGCTGATTGGCTGAGCACGCCGCCACTTCCCCTCCTCCGGTTCATTACACTCCGCGGGCGAGAGGGAGAAGTCGTTTTCTGTTTCAACAATTCGCCTCTTCTTGACGATGCGACCCAAGATTGCGTCATGCTTCTCGACAGGAATCAGCTTGTATTAGAATTCCCAGTGAGTCATGTCTCTCAAATACCCTAACTGACAAAACTCCGTAAAATTCCGTAATCAGATAATTTTCTATGATATCGCCGTTCGTAATAATTTGCTTGTTAGCGTTTTCTAAGACATAGAAAACCTATCTGAATGCTAATAATTTTTATAAAATGCTCCGAAAATACCTTAATAATAATTATAATAAATTAATAATAATAATAAATTAACATGAAAAATTCTCTTGGCTGAACAATTTGCCGCGTAAATAAATATAGAATGGCTTCCTACTGACTTATGCCAGTTGCATAAAACCCCTCGATAAACACGTTACATATTCGCCTCGGATCATCGGATGATTTACCGTGACGACGGTCCATTATCCGATTATCCCAGACACGTTAATAAACCCCATCCAAAATACATATTACATAAATGAAATCACCCTAAATTACAGATATATACACTCATATTTTTTCTTCACGCACTTTGCGTCAAAGTTTGTTGTCACTATGGATTGCACTTTGCAACCAGTCCCATGTTTTACATATGGAATAGTGTTCCACGGATATTTCCGCCTCTCAAATTTCTCTATGTTGGAGAAATAGACATAATTAATGTGTGAGCACTATGTATTTATGATGTCATATCACACGCATTGAAGGTGTTCTGATATATTTATATCACCATAGAACTTCCTAATTTCACTGGAGGTCCCTTCCTTATGGTGAAATTTAATCTCACTTATCACTGAGCACACGATCACACTATTGTGGCAGCGCCTCGTGACCATAATACTTAATCTCTCTTTGAAGTAGATTAAATTAATATTGACTTCTGAAAAAAAACAGTAAATGCGCATTACATATAACACCAAATATTTCTGTGCCGTAATCGCCCTGTCTTGTTAAGTTCCCGTACACCATATTCTACTTAATACTAGTTCTCAACACAGAAATAATACCATTGTACAAATTATCTTAAATTACACACTTACAAATCTTACATGGCGAGGCCGTAAACAGAAATCACGTGTGCTGATATGTATGAGTTTCATGAAGGACTGTCTCGCATTATGATGGCCCATCTTTTATCTCGTGGACGCCTTAAGCTAACAAGCCCTATACAAGCGCTCCCCCATCTCTTGGAGATAAATGGGAACCCATCAGCGCTGCCAAAATGGCCTTGGTGCATCGAGACAATTTAGTGCTCAACAGCATCCGACAATCCCGTCATATTTCCCTGTACCTTAAAAACTCTCATTTACTTACATACTACCCCCCTGTGTGACTTCCGATACGCCTGCCTTAAGACCAGATCCTCCACGCACCAGATACCACACTTACTCATTTGATAGGCTGGCTCGCCAGCTAAACATCCTCACTTTATGACACATACTTTCGGAGACTATGTATATTATACGTCCCGTATAATCTGTTTCCCTCACTATTCTCCAGCACATATGCTGTTTTGCCAATACGTTTGGAAACTATAAATGTTTCTGTGTCACCTGCTTCCAACCTTGCCAGTGGCTCCCTTAAAATGAACGTCCTCACGTTGCTCTACCAACATATTTCTCAGTGTCTGTAACGATGCCCTGTTGCTACTGTCCACACATGCACATATTAAAATACCATCCTCTGCTTTAACCACAGGATAATCCCTACATAAATTAGTGTCCCTCGATAGCATGTCTGCAAGAATGTTATCTTTACCTTTAATATATTTTACTGTGAATTCGTATTCCTGCAGAGCAAGAATCCACCTACTAACTCTGTTAGAACTGAGTTTACAAGTCCTCATATACAGTAATGCATGGTGATCTGTGTGGATCTCAAATTTCCCCCCTACTAAATACATTCTAAATTTCCCTAAACTGAAAACAATACCTAAAAGCTCTAACTCAGTAATCGTGTATCTTTTCTCTGCTGCAGTCAGTCCTCGCGAGGCTAAAGATACAATGCACAGATTACCCTCATCATCTCTCTGACATAATACTCCAGCAATGCCTATATGTGAAGCATCTGTCATAACCACATATTCCTTATCTTTTAACGGATATTTCAGCACTACAGCTTTCTCAAAACCTTCCTTCAGCGCTCTAAAAGCCTGATCATGCTTGGACTCCCATCTCCACCGAGTCCCACTTTTAAGCAATTCCCTGAATGGTTCTACCAACCCTGAGTATTTAAGAACGAACCTCCTGAAAAAGTTGCAAATTCCCAGGTAAGTTTTTAACTGTTTAACATTCTGTGGCACCTCTGCGTTAAGTATCTTATTAACCCTACTTTCTTCTGGTGTTACACCTCTACTCGACACTCTATGACCTAAAAATGTCACTTCTGACTGACAGAATGACGACTTAGACAGCTTCAAAGTGAACCCTGCCTGATCTAACTTCTGAAAAACTATATTTAAATGATGTAGATGCTCCTCAAAACTGCGTGAACTAATTACCATATCATCAATGTAAATGGTTACAAACTCTCCTGTGTCATCCCCTAATGCGATGTTTAAAGCCCTAATTAAAGCAGCTGAACTACTCTTTAACCCATAAGGTGTTCTACAAAATTGATAAAGATTATATTTATGACTAAAAGCTGTAAATGGTCTATCTTCGTACATAAGTGGCACTTGCCAAAAACTGGAACTCAAATCTACACAAGTGAAATACTTCTTCCCCTCAAATGTTTGCATTAATTCTTCTATTGACATAGATTTCAGCTGATCTGAACTAATTCTACTGTTAACCAAACGAGCGTCTAAACAAATACGAACAGTGCCGTCGGTCTTGGGTACCGTGATCAAAGAATTAACATATGGACTGTTCGAGTGCTCAATAATCCCATCTTCAAGCATCTAATTAATTTGTGCCTCAACTGCACTCTGATAAGCGAAAGGTACAGGATATCTATGTCCTGTGAATACTGACCTATCAATAACGTTCAATGAATGTGTATAGCAATTGGTCATACCAATGCGATCCTCAAAAACTCTCCTATTACACCATAACACATCATAGAGCCGAACACACTGTTCATCCTCTATATTTCCCTGAAATGCAGCCTCACGTAACGAGTCCTCTAGACTTCCGTTCGTAATCACACTGCCCACAAAACATGGAGAACCCCGCTCTACGGCTGGCGATATCTCATTTAAAGTACACATCACACCTACAATACTACTCCTCTGAATATGGTCATTGAACGCTACTTCTACTTCAGAATCTCCCCATATAAATTTCAAACTCCCTACATCATAACATAAGTTACCAGACACTCTACTTAGCCACTCTGAACCCAAGATAACACTGAATACTAAATTTGGAATTACAAGGCAAATCTGCTTCTCTACATGATTATTAATTTTAATGTCTACTAAAACTTGCTTAGAAATTACTTTAGACCTCTTCCCAACAGCTGTGATAACAAAAGTGCTTTTAATTGGCATCTCCTCAAAATTTACTCCAGTTCCTTTCATTTTATCATAAAATGCACTACTTATGCAACTCTTCATACAACCACTATCAATTAAAACATCTGTGTACGCCTCGGACACGTTAAATTTAACTATGGGGCTCTTACTAACCACTTCCTGAATAATACCTTCATCATTTAGTTCATGTAATAATTCATTTCTTACATTTAGGTCATAGGGTTCCTGTATAATTGTATGGACAGGGCATGCTACAGACTGAGATTCTGACCTTACTTCGCAGCCTGGTTCGCGTTTAAAGAACCGCTACAGCTGGCCGTAGTACTACTAACTACTGAACTAGTCTGGTTGTTCTGGGCTGTGTTGTCATTGTTTGGCTGTATATTACTACCACTAGGCTGTCCTCTTCCTTGACCCCTATTCTGGTTGTAATTATTGTCATTATAATTTCTCCCTTGATTTCCCCTGAAATCATTGTTTCTCCCTTGATTTCCCCTGAAATCATTGTTCCTCCCTTGATACTGATTACCATAGCCATTTCCTCTGTTCTGATTTAGCTGATTATTATTATTTCTATTTTGAGCGTTGGCCCCTTCGCCACCGTTCCCTTGAACTTCTTGATGCCTGGCTTCATTAGGTCTATTATTATTATTACCCTGGTTCCGATTGAAATTGTCATCATAACCCCCTCTCCCTAGTGCATCAAATGTGCATAACAAATTTTCTACTTGTGATATAGTCTTTACATTCTGGATACAAGCAGCCTCCTTGATCCTATAGGGAAAGTGCCTAAGTAGCAACCTTACCACATCACTTTCCTCCTTCAAGCCATCCAGATATTTACACACTAATACCTGCCCTAAAAAGTATTCGGTCATGGTGGAGCTTCCTTTAGGGTTATATTTACCACACACTACTCCCTCACGATGCTGCGACTGAATAACCTCATTCCAGAACTTTTCACAGAATTTCATTTTAAAATCATTGACATCAGTAAACTTGTCTCTGTAGACAGCAAACCAATTCCTCGTTTCCCCCACAAACACTTGTTCTAAAATTTCAACTACCTGGCACCACTCAATACTACCGTTTTCCAACCTCTCCCCGAATTTATTTTCTATAGTGTTCATGAACTCCATTGGGCACCCCTGTCGATTGCTGAACTTACCCAGTTCTACCTCCCTGTGTGTGCTATTCACAAAAACTGGCCTATTCTGACTATTTTCTTGCCTGATCCTAGCTTTTAATTTTAATTCTAATTCTGCGATTTTCTCCTCAGCCTTCCTCTCAATACTGTTTACTGTTAATTTAATGTTTCCTTCTGATTCTTCTACTTTATCATATAGCTTTGCTTGTTTCTCCTCAATCTTGCTAATGCTTTCCCTATTACTCTCTCTTAAATCATTTACTTCTGCAACTATTTGTGAGTGGACTTTCTCAATTCTACCCCCCAGCTGTTCCTTAACCTCTTTAGTAGCTACCTGAATTTTGTCAATTTCTCCCCCCAATTGCTTTTTGACCTGCTGTGTTTCCAGTTGCACTAGTTCTTTTAAATTTTCAGCCTGTGTACTGATTCTAATTTCCAACTCCTCCTGTACTTTTCCTAATTTTCTGTCTACATCTGCAATAATCTCTTTAGCCTTTTCTTCCATCACCCCCCTGATCTCACCTCTAATCAGTTCGAATTTGTCACTCATTTCCCTACTGTTTTGTTCTAATTTAGCATTTAAAGTTTCAGTACTCTCTCTATTTTCCTTACTGTTTTGTTCTAATCTGGCGTTTAAAGTTTCATTACTCTCTCTATTTTCCCTACTGTTTTGTTCTAATTTTGCATTATTCTGTTCTAATTTTGCATTATTCTGTTCTAATTTTGCATTTAAAGCATCACTACTAACTTTGTTCTGATACATGAACTCGAGAAGTAAAGTTTTTAATTCTGGTTGGCCGCCTACACTCCCTGTTTCAGTATCGGGATTTACCTACGCTACCCCGGTACTACCATCACTCGACATACTGCTCGTATCATCATTCTCCAGTTGATGACCACTACGTAACCTCATCTGTCTTTCTTTCTCATCCCCCATAATGATATACACTGATAAAGACAAATAACCCCCAAAATACAGGCACAGAAATATATACCCTTCTCCTTCCACAAATGTTATTAGGTTTTCAGCCCCAAGTTGTCGGCGCCAAATGTAACGTTTTCTTAATGCCCCATGTTGGTAGCGACAAATGTAATGGTTTTCGCTTAGGCTGGGATGACAAGTGAAACGGTATTTACTTTGCTCCATGTTGAGCGTACAAATGTAGCAGTTATTAGTGCCCCATGTTGGTAGCGACAAATGTAATGGTTTCGCTAGCCCACACTGTTGGGAGAGAAATGTAACTGTTTACCTTTGCCTAAGCTATGTTGTTTTAATGGGCGCCAAGACCTCAATGCAATGTTGAAATCTAAATTTGTATTTAACAACGTCTAGCTCTGGCAGAACACATTCAAGACTCTATTCACTCAGATCGTGGTATGATTTGATCATTAACCCAACAAACAATTGTATCAGGAGAAGGAATTGGTCTATATCTAATGCTACCTACTGAAAGCAAAGATTGCATTGTAAAAGAAATGAATTTATTATATAAAACAAGTATAGCAAAATTAATAATAATAAGTTTAACATTTAAATTGGAGCGTTGTGATTTGAATATTACCGATAGAAAATTACGTGAAAACGGAGTCTGATAAATTGATTTTACTCTTATTTCCAAGCTATGAAGTTACTGAATTATGAAATATAAAACAAAGAAAAATGAGAGATTGCGTATTTCTGCGTCATTAGCGCTTACCCCTGGAAATTGCCAAAGCATTTCCCTCGTTCTTGATGATGCTGTGTGCCTCCCACAGTCTCCTCGACGTCGTCATCTCCGTCGAAATTTGATGATATTCTGGTAGATCAGATAATTCTATGGTCCGTACATCGGACCCAAACTCTCGTAAAACCGCACTGGTTACGTTTTACAAAAGTTCGTCGCTAACTCCACTGAACATCGGAGCGTCACGCACTTGCGACCGTACACTGCAAGTTCTACACAGATTGTCCGCTAACTCCCCCGAACATCGGAGCCACTCGCACGCGCACCCATACTCGTCCAGTATTTCACAGATAGTCCTCGTCTCACGGCGCGTCGAACGATATATTCACCTGTCGGCTCCCCCACTCTTCAGTCCCAACTAGCTTACGTTGTCTCCGCTGATTGGCTGAGCACGCCGCCACTTCCCCTCCTCCGGTTCATTACACTCCGCGGGCGAGAGGGAGAAGTCGTTTTCCGTTTCAACAATTCGCCTCTTCTTGACGATGCGACCCAAGATTGCGTCATGCTTCTCGACAGGAATCAGCTTGTATTAGAATTCCCAGTGAGTCATGTCTCTCAAATACCCTAACTGACAAAACTCCGTAAAATTCCGTAATCAGATAATTTTCTATGATATCGCCGTTCGTAATAATTTGCTTGTTAGCGTTTTCTAAGACATAGAAAACCTATCTGAATGCTAATAATTTTTATAAAATGCTCCGAAAATACCTTAATAATAATTATAATAAATTAATAATAATAATAAATTAACATGAAAAATTCTCTTGGCTGAACAATTTGCCGCGTAAATAAATATAGAATGGCTTCCTACTGACTTATGCCAGTTGCATAAAACCCCTCGAAAAACACGTTACAAAGCGTAGTTCTGGGATCCAGTCGGGATGGCCTGAAGGACGTTAAGGGCGTCCCCTCTCAGCGCTACAATGAGAGCTGTAGCCTTTTCCGTGCTGTTCCAGTTGTTTATGGAACAGGCTGCCTCGAACTGACGTAAATAGGTGCTCCACGGGACCTTTCCGTCGAAGGTTGGGGTTGTCGCTCTGCTCTGTCCCGCTCCTGATATTCCCGGTGTACCTGTGGGCGGGCGTCTGAGCAGCTCGGCAACTTCCTCTTGAAGAGCGGGCGTTGGTTCAGCTCAGCAATTTCCTTTTGTAAAGCGTTGAATTTCTCTTCCACCCCCGTCAGCGGGTGTTGGCGCAGTTCGGCAACTTCCTGTTGTACAGCGTTGAACTTCTTTTCCACTGCCGTGACTTCCTCACGTAGGCCCTGTTCCAATTTCGTTTGACTTTCCTGTAGTTTCGTCAGCAGACACTCTTCCAGATTTTTCTGGCCAGCCAGAAATTTGGCGGTTAGTTCCTCTGCTAGCTTATTCTGACCGTCTTCTATCTTCTTCAGGTCCTCTGCTAACTTCTTCTGGCTGTCCTCTAATTTGGAAGTTAGGTCCTCGGCTAACTTCTTCTGGCCGTCCTCCATCTTCTTCTGGCCGTCCTCCATCTTCTTCTGGCCGTCTTCCATCTTCTTCAGGTCATCCTTCAGGTGCTTGGCTAATTTCTTCAGGCCGTCTTCTAATTTGGTTTCCATGCCACTTAACTTTCCTAGCAATGCTGCCAATTGCGCTTCCATTTTGGTTGTTTGTCTTGTAAAGGGCATGCACTCACAGGAAAATTAGAGAAAAATGACCTGCTCGGGTTTTGAAACCAGGACCGTCAGGTGTTGTGCTTGTGCTTGAGTTCGTAATCCGGCTTCTGACACCAGTTGTTACGTGCCACCCCCTTGTGGCACTTTTGTTAACTGGATTACGGTGGGTTGAAGCACAACACAGATTGTTCCTTTAAAGAAATGTATTAGCTTTATTGCGGCCAGAAAGATACACCACTCAACAGCAAATACAAGCAATTAGAACCTTACTCCAGTTTCCTCACGTAGAGAACACTTCCCTTTCACTTGTCAGTGAGCCGCAGAAGTTAATCCCTCGTAATGAGGTGGCCCCGTGCGCTGGCTGGAAATATCTGCACTCAGCCTGTCACCGTACTACACACTGTTTCACGATTCACCACAATCACCTCTGTCGCACTGGAAAACACACTCGTTCAAGACACAGTTCCTCTGTAGGCTTCTCACTCCCTCGCTGTCTAGAGAATCAGCTTCACTAGGGGTTTCGCAAGTCACGTCGCCAACAACTGTCGCTCAAGGTAAACGCTCGCACTAGCTCGAAAAACACTCGACCCCGCTTGCCAGGTCGCTCTTATATAGCAGGCCGGTGACTTAATAAATAAATGCTTCTAGACCCATCCAGGGTTCACGGCTTCTCGAGGTTTCCATCACTGACTGGGTCACGAATATTCTGGACCATCCCTTTGTCCTAGTAGTCCCGTTGCGTAAGGTGCACGTAATACACTGAGGCAGAGCACAGCCCTGCCCGGGGTCAGTTATGACTCATGCGGCGAGCGACGAAACAAACTCACAGCCGTAACAATACTTTGAATGTAATGATCTTTCTAAGTGAGCGCTCCGTTAAGCCCGGTTCACAATAGCCCGGGAACGAGAAGGAAGTTGAAGTGCACGCTACCTTATGGGTCGGTTCACAACCAATCTCCGGGAACGAGAAGCTAAATGTAGCCCGGGAAGGCCAACGGGATACATGGTCAAGTTTCATGTTTGACGTTCTCGGAGCTTCCCGGAGCCAATCAGAAACGTTGTACATGCACATGCGCAGTACGGGAGGAGTAGCCAGCGATGTTAACATAACCTGTGAATGCGCTTTCTAAACTTGCTTCTCTAAAGCACACAATGTGTGTTTAATAAAGTTATTATAACCTTATTATAACCCTCTGAAGCATTTCAGTTGTGTAATTGGTGTTTATTAGTGGGCGCTAGCCGATTGTTTTAATATTATTACGCTATAGCTGATTGCGCGCGCACGCACAAGTTCACGTTCCCGGGCTAATTGTGAACCGGGGCCCTTCGCGTTCTCATTTACGTTCTCGTTCCCGGGCCCATTGTGAACCAGCCTTTAGACTTTGTAAAGAGAAACACACTTTTTTTTTTGTTCAGACAGCTATAATATTTTAACGGGTTACAATACAAATGTTTACTATACATAGCTAAACGAAGAATAAAATAAGGAAAAGTTTGGTGTAGCTTGTTTTTATGTAAGACTATGGGTAACGTTTTTATTGACGTTTAAACTCGAGTATCTATACTTTTTTCCTTGACAGTAGGAGGCAGCATGCTTGACAATTGTATAAGAAACATATTTTAGGCGGTTTGAATCCCACCTCGGCAGGCTTATTTGTCTGCCAATTTTTGTTTAAATTTTATGCTTGGTATTCCATTACATTCTATTTAATTATAATATACAAATTCCTGTATGCGTTTTTATATTAGGAATCATTTGTGTCCCATATTCTTGGTTTCTGCTCACTGCGCTTGGCTATCAAGTGGCCTCATCTTATATATTAATACTTGGAAAAAATCTTCTATACAGTTCACTCCCGATAACTCGCATTAATTAATTAATGCATGAACTTCCGCGAATTATCCGTAGTTATGTTTTTAAGAGTAGTAAAAACAAAACTATTAGTTAAAATATTTAAATGTACCTATTTTATGAACACACAAAAAAATAATTTTAACACTTTATAAGATTGTATTGTAAGACACAGCAGACTAGAGTTATGTGGATTAAGCGAACAAAAAACCATTAACATCTTATATATTAACATAAACCCCCAGGGGCTCACAACTTAAGGGACGTGGGTGGCGACCATGGGACCCGAGCTGAGTCTGGCATTGCTTCCACTTACGTGTGCCGAGCTCCCTTGGTCAACACTTGTTCTCTTCTGACCCCGGCGGTAGTAGGGTATCCGAGGCCTAGGGAGTCTTTCAATTTCCCGCCTTGTCTACCTTTGAGTGTGGCGAATCCATCGTAAATATAGCCTAAATATGTGTGTGAGTCGAGGCCTCGGATGGAGTTGCCTGATTCACGCCCCGACCCAGATCGCTGGAACCGAGAAATGAAGAAGAAGATATTAAAATAAATTAAAACAATATCTGAGAGATCACATTTCGTTCCTTAGATCGTTCATATTTTATTATTTTAGGTTGCACATTTCTAAAGAAAATAATGTATGAGATTGAAATCTCATCTCTATTTTCTATATAAGAGATGGATAGGATCTGTCAATGCGAGACCTCCTTTTTCGGGAAGGACTAGAAGTGAAGCTTCTAGTCTAATAAGAAAATGAACTTTACTAAGTAGGAACAGATTGAACATTGATGAGTAAATAGGAATGGAAACAGTTTGCCAATAACAGTGGTATTTTATTCAAAAACCAACTTTAAAAGGATTAACAATAAATAAATATATAAACATGTAATGGAAAGGTGACCTTTGACAGGCCAACAACAAGCGAACAAGATTTCATAAGTTTGAAAAGGATTAACAATAAATATATAAATATGTAAGGGAAATGTGACCTTTGACAGGCCAACAACAAGCGAACAAGATTTCATAAGCTTGAAAAAGATTAACAAGAAATATATAAATATGTAAGGGAAATGTGACCTTTGACAGGCCAACAACAGGCGAACAAGATTTCATAAGTTTGAAATGCCAAGAACCCTGAGAATAAGTAACCACTTTGTGGCCAGTTAGTCTGAAGCAGGGTAAAATAGTGAGTAACTATAGTGCTCAAATGAAAGCTTAAAATTTAGCCTAGGACTGCACACAGAGAGTATGCTAGTTTATTTACAGAAAAATCAATATTTACATGCCAGTAGGGATAGCATCCCACTAGTTGCCTGATAGTTACAAGGCGAGGTTGTTTACAATTGAAATGGGAGCATTCCCAAGAACACTTTGATAGATTAAATGAAGAACAAGCCATTCACTTCGTCAGATAGGTGAACTGGTGTTAAGCCTAATAGTTTGTACAAAAATAGAGAAAAGAATGATTTGTTTTGAAGGAAAGTTAACATGCGAAAGAGAGAGAACAGTCGTTTTCTCATAGCCTACAATTTAAAGGCATAATACATGCTTAAACCACTTAATAGAAAGAAATAAGTTGAGTTTGGCATAGTTTGACAAGTTGTTTAAGTTAGGTAACATAACCCTAAAAAGAAAGATATATTTTTAAGGTTTTAGAAATTTTTGAGGTTATAATAAACACTTAGCTTTTTGGCGTTGGTGTAGAGGAATTTCCACATAATATAAATAGAGGAAGAGCGTGTAGATCACTTTTTTCCGTCTTGGAAATGTTGAAGACTTCGTGCCCAGCACAAAACTGACGTAGGCCAATCATTGATGTAAACTTATATATACTTTGTAGAACTCGGTTTTGATCACTTTTTTCCGTCTTGGAAATGTTGAAGACTTCGTGCCCAGCACAGAAGAAAATTTGTTTATCGTTTTCTTGCTCACGACAAACTGACGTAGGCCAAGTATCGATGTTAACTTAAATAGATTTCGTAGATTTTAGAATGCACTGCTGGTTTGACTAGAAGCATTTTGCGATGTATTAGCACACAGCGTTGAGGCACATTCAAGCGTTGTGCAAACAGCGTGAAGACAGCTGACGACGAGTGATTGGCCTTGTGACTTGCTGGAGACAGACGAGACAGACAGATGATGTAGGCCAGGGCAGGCTATATACCGGAGATCACGCGGAATGCGTGACGCGGACAGGTGGCGTCGGCCAATCCGAGAGCATGGAAGATTCTCGAAAACTGCTGAGGCCAATCAGAGCAAGGGGCCAACTGAAAATGAACCTCGTGACCAACATTAGTTCCGGAAATCATTACAGTGCTATGGAACACGTGCTAGCAAGAACAGATTGAAAAAAAAATGGAATGACATGACAGGTGAGAGGTTATGTTATAATAAAAATAAGTGAACTTTGTAAATTTCACTGAAAAGTGAACATACTGCCAGAGGGGCAACAGAGAAAAAAAACTAAACAAAAATAACATGAGAGAGAAGAGCTAGAGTGGCAGAGGGCAAATGACTGAAATAGGACGAACACAGTGTCCTGATGAAGTTTTAAGTTTGACCACTCGAACTCTAGCATCTCTGCCATGATAGCATTTTATAACACGACCAGTTTTCCATACAAGAGGAGGACTTGGGTCTTTGAGAAGAACCAAATCACCCTCCTGAAGGTTAGGCTGAGAGAGCTGCCACTTGTTCCTCCTTTGGAGCGAGTGAAAATACTCAAGTCTCCACCTCTTCCAAAATTGAGCTTTAAGGGATTCTATCTTTCTCCACAAGATAGGCAAAGACAGATCAAGTTTACGATCAAGCAACGGAGGAGACGCAGCTAAGGAACTGCCCACCAGAAAATGACCTGGAGTTAAAGGAAGGAAATCACAAGGATCGTTGGAAAGAGGAGAAAGAGGTCGTGAGTTGACAATTCCCTCAATGAGTATAATTAAAGAATTGAATTCTTCGTAAGTTACAATACTAGAGCCTAGAGTTTTCTTTAAATGATTTTTTGTGAGTTTCACACAAGATTCCCATCGTCCGCCATGATGGGGAGCATAAGGAGGGATGAAATGCCATTTGAATTGGTTTAAGTGCGAGTAATTGGAGATTTGTTCTTTCGCACGAGGGGAACAAAGGGCCTTATACCATTGCTGCGAAGCTCCAACAAAGGTTTTGGCATTATCAGAGAAGACTTCGGAAGGAATGCCTCTTCGTGAAATGAATCTAGAGAAAGCGGAAAGAAAGTATGAGGTGGAGGCACTAGTTACGAGCTCAAGATGAATAGAGCCGGTGACCATACAGACAAATAGAGAAACGTATAGTTTTCCAAGGATTTTCCTTTTAGCACTGGGGTGATTTTGTTGATACACAAACGGACCGGCGTAATCAATGCCGGTGAAGGAAAAAGGCCTGCAGGGAGCTGAACGAAATGGGGGAAGGTCAGCCATGAGTTGCTGATTAGGTTTAGGCTTAGCTTTGAAACAAGTAATACATTTATGTATAACAGAAGTGACTTCGTGTAAACCATTAATAGGCCAGTATTTCTCCCGTATCAAGCATAGAAGGGTTCTAGAACCAACATGCAAGTTTTGATAATGAAACTGACGAATGATTATCCGAGTAACATGATGTTTAGACGGAAGGATAATAGGGTGCTTTTTTTCATCGGAGAAGTCAGAAAGAGAAAGTCTGCCGCCCACTCTTAACAAACCATCGTCATCAAGAAAAGGGCATAAGGCAAAAAGCCTGCTGTGTTTCTTGAGAGTTTTACCTTTAGCCAATATGTTTATTTCGACTGAGAATGCCTCTCTCTGGGTGAGCCAAAGAACTTTGATGGTGGCAATTTGCAGTTCAACAGCCGAAAGAAAAGGCTGAGGGAATAGAGGTTGATCTAGTACTAAAAATTTCCATCTGAGCACATAAGCAGTGACGCGCACTAGTTTTTGAAAAGAAGAGTAACGTTCCAACAAGGAAGGAGTGTTGGCAGTTACAAAGGCAGAAGCTTTTTTGCTGATTTCAGGAATATCCTCTAACGGGAAATTAGAGTTGGAAGGTCGGTTTTGAATTCTTTCAGAAAGCCATGAAGGGCCGTGCCAGTACAAACAGGATTGAGATAGTGACTTAGGTGAACAACCACGAGAAATGAGGTCAGCGGGGTTGTCTTTGCTAGAAACATGGTTCCATTGTTCTGGTTTAGAAACAGTTTGAATTTTCTCAACTCTGTTAGCTACAAAAGTTTGCCAATTAGAAGAAGGTTTAGAAATCCATGCCAAAGCAATAGAGGAATCTGTCCAAAAATATGTGTGCGAGAACTTACAGTTGAGTGTTTGTTTGAGTTTGTTAGCTAATTCGGCAGCAAGTAGTGCGGCACAGAGTTCAAGACGAGGTAATGAAACTGGTTTCAAAGGCGCAACCTTAGATTTAGCACATATCAAATTGGAGAAAAAGGGGGAGCGGCTTACAATGTAAGCACAACATCCGTATGCTTTGGTCGAACTGTCAGCGAAAAGGTGCAAATCCAAGACAAGAGAGCAAGAGAACGGAACTAGCACTCTAGGAATGTCTATTAATGAGAGATCAGAAAGACTGTGCCGAAAGGTAAGCCACTTTTGTAAAAGCGAAGGAGGAATGGGATCATCCCAATCCGAGTTCAATGACCATAGCTCTTGCATAAAGATTTTAGCTAGAACAATTACGGGTGCAATGAACTGAAGCGGGTCATATATCTTAGCTATTTCTGATAGCACTTGTCTTTTGGTTTGTGGAGGTGAGGAAGACAAATTTACTTCGTAAAAGAATGAGTCAGCTTTAGGATACCAGTGTATTCCCAAAACTTTAGTAGCATCCTCCAATTTACAAAGCTCTACTGGAGTATCAACAGGACAATGTAGCAAGAGATTTGATAGAAGTTCCTCAGAATTTGAGTTCTAACGATGAAGTAAGAATCCTCCTCTGCTAAGTAAAGTTTTTAAACTTTGAGAGAGCTCGATAGCCTCAGATACATTCTTGAAAGAAAAAAGAAAGTCATCAACGTAGAAGGAATTTTTTAACAAAATAGGAGTTTCAGAAGGAAACAGATGACCATCTTGGTCTGCAAGATGTTTCAAAGTACGAATGGCAAGAAAAGCCGATGGTTTAAGCCCATACGTTACGGTTTTTAATTTAAAGATCTTTATGGTTTTGGTAGGAGCATCACGCCAGAGAATTCGTTGAAGATTTTGTTGTTCGGAATTAATCAGAATTTGTCTATACATTTGTTGTATGTCAGCTACGATTCCAATTGGAAATAGACGGAAATTTAAAAGAATAGACGGGAGATCAGACTGAATGGCAGGTCCAGATAGGAGAGTGTCATTTAAGGAAATGCCATTGGCATCAGGGGCAGAACCATTAAAAACAACTCTTATCTTTTCTTTGGTGGAGGGATTCTTCCAAACGGGATGGTGATTTAAATACACTGAATCTAAAGAAGGGTTGAAATCTTGAACAGTCTCCATATGGTTAGAAGCTTCATAATCCTCCATGAATTCAAGGTATTGTCTGCGAGTGGAAGGATCTTGCTTGAGTTGATTCTCAACTGCAAATAAAGCTTTAAGAGCTTTCGGATAGGAATCACATAAAGGAGGAGGGGAAGAAATGCGTGGCATTGTGACAATAAATCTGCCATCTGGGTTACGAACAGTGGTTTCTAAAAAATGTTGTTCACAAAATTCATCTTCTGATGAAAGAGAAGGAGCAGATTCAATGGACTCGATTTGCCAAAATTTTTCCAGACGCTGATGAAGATCTGCATTAGTGAAATGGCATTGAGAGGAACCTTGAACAGTTTGAAGAGGAATATAACCTGTGATAAGCCAGCCAAATTTAGTATGGTGGGCGTAGATACCAGATGAAATATTAACCCTTGACGGAAGAAGATTTTGCCAAAATGTGTTAGCGCCAAAAAGAATGTCAACGTGAGAGCTTTTATAGAATTGAGGGTCAGCCAGTTTTAGATCAGAGGGAAATTTCCATTCGTCAATGGAAAAAGAGCGACTGGGAGTAGGACTGCCAATACTCGGAATGGACAGACAGTTTAGATGAAAGTTAGTGCCATATTGGACTGAATCTTTCACCTGCAGCTTGACATAATTTAAGGAAGTAGACTTGCTGTTGTTGATACCAGATATTTCAATATTGGTGGAGAGTGGTTTGAGACCTAACCTTTCAACTAATGATGAGGTTATGAAGTCATGAGTTGCCGCATTGTCGAGCAAGGCTCGTGCTAAGTGCCAATTGCCGGAAGAATCTTTAACTTGGACCTGGATCGTAGATAACAAAACTTGAGCACTACGCCATGAGGGGGTTGTTTGATTGTAGGATTGGGCAACGGTATTTACAGTAGAAACAGAAGAGCTTGGTGGAGAAGCATCACTAGTGAGGCTCAGCGCAGGTTGGGCATTAGGATTTGAAACTGTTCCAGGAATAGACCGTGGCTTTTCGAAGCGGTGCAAGGTAGAATGATGTCTTAGCTTGCAATGCATGCAAACTCCTTTTGAAGGGCAGTCCGCTAAGATATGCTTTGAAGAGAGGCAGTTGAAACAAGATTTGGTTTGCGACACAGCTTTTCTACGATCGTCAACTGAAAGGCCTTTGAAGGTATTGCAGAAATATAAAGGGTGCAAATTATTGCAAAGAATGCATGAGGTTTTATTACCTTGTATAGAGAAAACATGAGAATGTGAAGACTTTTCCGAGAAATGCTTGGTGGGTTTACTTTTACTGACATCAGTGGAACCTTCAGCTTTATTGATTAAAGCAGAAAGAAATTGACAACGTTTCTTTATGAAAGAGATCAACACTTTAAATGTGGGTTCAGGTTTGTCCACTAAATCGGATTCCCATGCTTTACGCGTATTAAGGTCAAATTTGGAGGTAGTGAGATGTATAAGAAAAAGATCCCAATGTTCAACAGGTTGTTTAAGATGTTCTAGGGCTCTTACATGAAGTTCAACGGTGTCTCCCAGACTTCTAAGGGATGATAAATTATCAGGGCGTGAGGCTGGTAAATTAAACAAGGCGTTCATATGGCGTTGAATTCTAAGTTTGGCATTGCCATATCGCTGTTGGATGAGGTCAATAGCTACCGAGTAATTTTCGGTTGAGAGAGGTAAAGCTTCAATTAACTTTAAAGGAGGACCCTGAAGAACAGACTTTAAATAATAAAATTTTTGAATCTCAGGGAATGATCTATTATCATGTATTAGAGAAGAAAAAAGTTCAAAAAAGGAATCCCACTGTTTTTCCTCCCCGGAAAAGGTAGGAAGTTGGATTTTAGGAAGAAACGGTTTGCTAACTTCGGTGTTTTGATGGGTTGCTAATTGCTTAATTAAATCCTTAGCTTCGCCATACATATTGTAATACAGTTCTTCAACAGAACTACGATCCTGTTCTTGATCAGGCTCGATTGTTTCAATTTCGGTTTGCAACACATCATACTCTTGAAAATGTTGCTGATAAACATTAAAACGTTGAACTAGAACGTCATAATTGTGATCATCAAAAGATTTGGAACCTAAAAACTGCTGAAAACGAGTAAGTTTGTTTTTACAGGCGGTTCTTTTGGCTACAAGCTCTTTAGGAAGAGACATGGCGGAACTTTGAGTACTTTCACTCACCGATCTGCTAGACTGCCGAGCGTCTGTAGTAGTAGTAGTAGTGGTACTGGTAGAGGTGGTAACAAGGGACATCTCCGTTCACCCCAACACAGCTTTCATAGCGATAGCTGAAAAACACAATTAGCATTAGTGACAGAAGTGAAAAGCTGCAATAGCTTATCGAATGGCTTGGCAACCTGTTTCATACAATAAACAATTATGAAGGTTATTTAAAGGTCCCGGGTTTCGGCACCAACTTGGATAGGATCTGTCAATGCGAGACCTCCTTTTTCGGGAAGGACTAGAAGTGAAGCTTCTAGTCTAATAAGAAAATGAACTTTACTAAGTAGGAACAGATTGAACATTGATGAGTAAATAGGAATGGAAACAGTTTGCCAATAACAGTGGTATTTTATTCAAAAACCAACTTTAAAAGGATTAACAATAAATAAATATATAAACATGTAATGGAAAGGTGACCTTTGACAGGCCAACAACAAGCGAACAAGATTTCATAAGTTTGAAAAGGATTAACAATAAATATATAAATATGTAAGGGAAATGTGACCTTTGACAGGCCAACAACAAGCGAACAAGATTTCATAAGCTTGAAAAAGATTAACAAGAAATATATAAATATGTAAGGGAAATGTGACCTTTGACAGGCCAACAACAGGCGAACAAGATTTCATAAGTTTGAAATGCCAAGAACCCTGAGAATAAGTAACCACTTTGTGGCCAGTTAGTCTGAAGCAGGGTAAAATAGTGAGTAACTATAGTGCTCAAATGAAAGCTTAAAATTTAGCCTAGGACTGCACACAGAGAGTATGCTAGTTTATTTACAGAAAAATCAATATTTACATGCCAGTAGGGATAGCATCCCACTAGTTGCCTGATAGTTACAAGGCGAGGTTGTTTACAATTGAAATGGGAGCATTCCCAAGAACACTTTGATAGATTAAATGAAGAACAAGCCATTCACTTCGTCAGATAGGTGAACTGGTGTTAAGCCTAATAGTTTGTACAAAAATAGAGAAAAGAATGATTTGTTTTGAAGGAAAGTTAACATGCGAAAGAGAGAGAACAGTCGTTTTCTCATAGCCTACAATTTAAAGGCATAATACATGCTTAAACCACTTAATAGAAAGAAATAAGTTGAGTTTGGCATAGTTTGACAAGTTGTTTAAGTTAGGTAACATAACCCTAAAAAGAAAGATATATTTTTAAGGTTTTAGAAATTTTTGAGGTTATAATAAACACTTAGCTTTTTGGCGTTGGTGTAGAGGAATTTCCACATAATATAAATAGAGGAAGAGCGTGTAGATCACTTTTTTCCGTCTTGGAAATGTTGAAGACTTCGTGCCCAGCACAAAACTGACGTAGGCCAATCATTGATGTAAACTTATATATACTTTGTAGAACTCGGTTTTGATCACTTTTTTCCGTCTTGGAAATGTTGAAGACTTCGTGCCCAGCACAGAAGAAAATTTGTTTATCGTTTTCTTGCTCACGACAAACTGACGTAGGCCAAGTATCGATGTTAACTTAAATAGATTTCGTAGATTTTAGAATGCACTGCTGGTTTGACTAGAAGCATTTTGCGATGTATTAGCACACAGCGTTGAGGCACATTCAAGCGTTGTGCAAACAGCGTGAAGACAGCTGACGACGAGTGATTGGCCTTGTGACTTGCTGGAGACAGACGAGACAGACTGATGATGTAGGCCAGGGCAGGCTATATACCGGAGATCACGCGGAATGCGTGACGCGGACAGGTGGCGTCGGCCAATCCGAGAGCATGGAAGATTCTCGAAAACTGCTGAGGCCAATCAGAGCAAGGGGCCAACTGAAAATGAACCTCGTGACCAACATTAGTTCCGGAAATCATTACAGTGCTATGGAACACGTGCTAGCAAGAACAGATTGAAAAAAAAATGGAATGACATGACAGGTGAGAGGTTATGTTATAATAAAAATAAGTGAACTTTGTAAATTTCACTGAAAAGTGAACAAGAGATATAGACACACTAGGTTGACTGCAGTGGCGGATCCAGAGGTTCACTTCGGAGGGGGCACTCTAGAATTTCAGAGTAGCTACAGAAAATATGTAAGCCTGGAAGGCTTACGGACGGCAGGTCCCAGACGGAATTCAGAAAAACCGAGGTGAACAGCGAAACTCCAAATATATATACTCTTCTCTGAAGTTTTAACTCGACACGACTCGAAAGTTGATGCTGGCCGAAGCTGGGGTGATAGACTCTATCACTACCTCGTAAACTCGTTCCAAAGCTACTAATTTATATTTCAACTGATGGAGATTGTTGGAAGAAATGAAAACGTAAAATCATTTATAGTGGGCGATGTATTAAAGATAGAGATATGCTGTCGCGGGCCTTTTTGTAGAACTTTTCATGTTGGCCAATTCTTATACTCATAGTAGGCCTATAGTCTATAGATATTTTTAATGGTTTATCCAGCGTAAGCTTAAATGGCGCACGGACGGCACGTTTTTCTTCGACTCGATGTACTGAAATCGTTACTGCTCGGCTTCTTGTGGTCACAAATGAATGCTTTTCTACAGAAACCTTCCTCGAGAAATCCTTAACAGAATGGTGAAAACCGCATCAAAATCCATCCAGTGGTTCTCGAGATCACCCGTTACATCCAAGAATCGGGGACTCTGTTTTATACTACAGTATGTGGAGATGCCCGCGACTATCAGTGAAACAAATACATGAATTTATAACTAGTATGGGCTATTAAATCTACGTAAGACTCATTAAATACGTCATACAACTGTTCCTAGGGTTACTTGTAGAGGACTAAACTAATAAAAACAGAGCATTCTTTTAATGTTCCTATGAATTAAAAGTGTACAGTATAATCAACATCGCTCAGGTGAGTTAAAATTCATAAAACTCCTACAAATGTGAAATCATCAGTCCCGCGAATAACTCGCTCAAGGCAGTTGTCAGCTTGCTGGCCGCCGCAAGCGCTAGTGTCGCTTCATCTACCAAGGATGCAATTTCGTTACACAGCGAGCTTCGTGACTGTGTATACAACTGATAATACAACTCCGTCCTCCCAGGTTTGCCAATCTAACTCTTCCCCCGCGAAATATAGCTTATTTCAAACTGAGGCTAGCACCAAATAATTTTGAATCCCACCTAGCTGGACAATATTAGCTTTTTTCTTTTCTTAGTGGGTGAGAACTTATATGTAAATTAATCTACTTTTAATTCAAAATAACGCGTTTTAACAAGGACTTCAAAAATTCTATGGGTACATTAACACTTTTTGTGTGATCGCTATTAACTTCTTGAGCATTAGATCGCCGTCAGCAGAGTTGCTACAGTATGTCCAACAATTCCCCGAATTAAGATTATTTCCCAGTTACGAATGAGTGAAATTTGTCGCATGTGTAGTGTAAGCAAATAAACCTTTCTCCGGCTGCATGTAGCATTTGTAAGGTAAAAAGGACTTAGTAGGTGACAAAAATCTTCGAAAATGATATTTTAGGCAATATAAAGCACAGGATCTTGTTGAAAAAATTGTATAAACATAAAACTGAGAAGCCTATTGTATAACTCATAAATCAACATGATACATCGTGAGAGGACATGCCCACTTTTGCTGAGACTTCTGTAAATGCCTTCTCTTGTTGAGAGATACGCAATCTTCATGTTGGTAGTACATATAGATTCGAGTTTATAGATTTACCATTCCAGTAAAAAAAATAACTTCATTTTTTACAGAACTGTATTTGTTTGTTGTCTTTCGTGCATATTGTAGTATTCGAAAACGTCTGGACCAAAAACACGAAACTTTTCTTGTGTAATAATTGAGAAATGGAAATACTTGTAGAGTTGTTGCTAATAATTCATTTGAGGGGCCTGAGACATCTTGGTCATCAGCCCCGTATAGTTGGGTGTGTGTTGCAATTGTCTGGCAACCTATATTGCTGTGATGACTATAGTAATGCGTGTAAATATATCAGGGACAGGGATGGAGTAGACGCTCCGGGACTTGTAGTAAGACACTATCCCGGCAATTTCCTGCAGGGAGTATGGAAAAACTCGGGGGAAAACCACACTCAGGATAAGCACTGTCAGCATCGGGATTCAAACCTACGATATTCGTACTTACTGCAGGTGCCCTCGCGGCCATGGTGCACGCTTGACGAGCGAGGCTATGCCGCGGGACGAAATGCTTGTAGAATTTGGATTCGAGTAACTATAACCCCCCCGATTCTGGCTACGCTACTGCTTCTACCTGTCCTAAACATAAAATTTGTTATCTAGATGTAGCGATTATATTAACAGTGTTGCCATTACATACTATATGATAACAAACATTGACCACATTCATGAATGCAGGCAATACAGCAAAGATTTTACTTGCAGTGCAGTTTGCAGAAACAATCATTTTTATCGGCAATATCAATGTAGCAGATAACTGGTTTTTCGGGGGGCACTTGCCCCTGGTGCCCCCCCCCGGATCCGCCACTGGTTGACTGTTGGAACTTTCGGGATTTCCGTTGCCTCACTCCTGCACTCTATATCTACTGGATCTCCATTCTCCTCACCGAGCGTCAAATTCCGTACAATATCCTCCTTGCTTTCATGTCTGAAGCCATAATCGTCGTTATCGACGTCCAACTACTGAATGTCGCTTCCTTCTGCAGCAAATATCGTCATCACAGAAACCGGCAAATGCTTGCATTTGTGTGACTGTAGTACCGGTAGTTTTCTCCCATGACTTGTTGACCTCATGAAGAGCATCCAACAAGCACGTTCTTGGCGTCACGTTGGTTTGCGCCATCAGGCAATAATCACTCTTTACAATATGTTGTTCGCGCATCTACCCTTTACAACTCACAGGTCAGTGACCTTGGGGTGTGGCTGTTGGGAAAGGGAGGGTAGTTTCTGAGTGAAAATGCATTCCTCTTTTGTACTGTCTCGGCTTTGAAGATAAAGAAATCCATTCGGCGACATTATTGTATGTTTCCAAGATTGCAGCGTTCTGGTAGCAGTGCGCAAGTAGGCCTAGTTTTACATCGCTGTGAAACACAGTTAGTCTTCTCAAATCTCAATGATTTTGTCTCCATGCATCATATCACATTAAAATTCTTTTAAACGACGGATAGATTATTTTATTTAGCGGGATGATTAGTTACTGTAAGAATTACTACACTTAAAAAATACTCTTGGAGACCCGCAAATTAACTGCAAAGCGAATTATCCGCACTCAAATTATCGGGAGTACACTGTATTAAAATAATTGGGGGAACATTTCACCTTTTAGGACCTGTTTTTCAATCTTTTATTCCTTCAGCATTCGAAACTTGTTTTTCAATGCAAACTTACTTGGCGGATTACTACTTAATAGAAGTATCAACAAACGGCAATAGTATGGGTTATGTAATTGGTCGAAATTGAATCCTGGAAGGTGAACGCTCATTGCTTTGTCATGCGAACTCTGGTGTCAATTGATTGAAACCCAAAATGAGAAAACATTTGCACATTTATTATGTGCGTGATGGTGTTTTGTTCGTCATTTGGGAACTTGTTTATGGCTGTTTCTGATTCAGTAATTAATATTGTTAAGATTCCTCTGGCCAATTATGCTGTTGATGGCTGTTTCTGATTCAGTAATTAATATTGTTAAGTTTCCTCTGGCCAATTATGCTGTGGACCATTGCTTAGTATTTCTGTTTACAGTATTTATCATTAAACGTGATGTTTGTTAGATGTTTGAATGGTGATTGAAATGTTTGATCGATGTTGTTGTTGCTTTTGTTTTATGAAGGGAATAAGTCCTAAAGCTGAAGGAGAAGGCATAGAACTCCATAACATGTACTTATAATATGTTATGAACACATGAGTATTGACTAGGCTGGAAATTGTACTTATTAATAAGTCTTAAGAATTTGTGAGTCAATACGGAACCAAAACAGGAATTCAAAATTAATCAAATACAAGCAATTATTTAATGCATGGTTATCCTTGATGCATTTCACGAGGGCATTCGGGTTTGTAATTACTTAAATATGCTTCCCGGCTCTCGCACATGCACAGACTCTGTTTCATCCTGGAGAAAAATGCCAGAAAGAACAAGAAGCATTTAGCACTGATCGTTGTTTGTGATGTTTCCTTAATATTTTTTGGAACATAATTATAAAGAAAGTGAAATACAGAAGATGGTATTCATAGTACAAGCTTAAAATGATATGAACAGCATTTAGGAAAATTGGCTGAATAGTATGCTGTCTCTCTCTCTCTCTCTCTCTGGCCTTCGTAGCGACAGCATTACTGGTACAGAATTCATTATGCAGAGCTGGAAGGAGTTTGAATCCCACCTCATATACGTATTTTTTTGTTTCTGCATTCATCTTTATTGGTAACATGTACGATCTTATAATTTACATTGTCATAAACAAGTTTTATACTCGTATTTATGAAAGTTTGTGAGAAAGTCTGAAACAAACCAATTTTGCGATTAATAAATTACAGTACTATCAAGTACATGTTAACTTGTTACTTACCGTATCTAATAACGCACTTCAAATGTCATACTGTAGTTTTATTTACCTCAGAGTGCAGCATACTTTTCATTCAATACCATCTAGTTTTCTGACATTTCTGAAACAGTAGCCTACTGTACACTGCAACTTGTTTTTGGCTGCTTACTTCATTACCAATACCAAGAAAAAAGAATATGGAGATTTTAAAACAACCTATCCGAGGTGGGATCAAACTCCTTCTAGCTCTGCATAATGGAATCCACACTACAACGGTATGAAGGCAAGCAGGGTTACATATACTAATTAGCAAACTAAAAGAACCCGGCTTTTCGTAATTATAGCTTCAAAATACAGTACTTCAAGTTATTAATTCTCAATTCTATAGTTTCAAGATGGTCACTGCGCATTGTACTCAGTGTGTTATTCCTATGCCTTATTTCAGCAAGGTACTTTCATTTGGTACTTCTTTCTTACTAAGTTGAGTTTTAATTGTACAATTACATTCTGAATGATTCATTATTACATTTTAATAGTGTGCCCAGCTGCCATCTTGAGAGTTGGGTGTTGCTGTTATTTTGCTTCAGGCATACAAAACCACATGTAAGGTTCTACCTTACCATTCATCATCATCATCATCATCATTTCCCCTTATCCAGCTCCTGCCGGGTCAGGGTATTTATGGCACTTCTCCACTTTCCTCTTTCCTTCCACCATTCTTCTTCCACGATCTTGTCCCAGTCCAGATTTCTTTTTCTCACGCTGTTCTTCACTGAATCAATCCACCTTGTTCTAGGTCTTACCCTTGCACTTTGCCTCCAGCATCTGTCTTGGTATTCTATTTTCCTCCATCCTCTTTACATGTCCAAACCACCTTAGTTTATTCTTCTCAATTCTCTCATTTAGTTTTCCCATCCCAACTTCTTACCTAACATCTTCATTCCTCACTCTGTCTTTCCTTGTCTTACCTATCATACTTCTTAGGAATTTCATTTCACTGGCTTGGATTCTACTCTCTTGCCTGCTCGTCAGGGTCCAAGTCTCAGCTGCATACGTTAATATGGGTACATAGTACATTTTATACATTACCTCCTTGCTTTTCCTTGGTACTTCCTTATCCCAAACAAGTTTTCTTACACTTTGATAGAATGCATTGCTCTGCTGTACCCTCCTGCCAATCTCCATGTCCAACCTACCAGTTTGCATCAATTCACTTCCTAGGTATTTGAACGTGTCCACAATTTCCAAACTCTGACTTCCAATTTTCACAGTGCCTTTCCTTGTCTTTCCCCTCTTGTCATCACCATGGTCTTGCTTTTCTCTGTACTGATTTTCAGACCATACTTCTGAATATTTTCGTTCAGTGCATCTAGTTGTTTTTGCACTTCTTCGGTGTTCCTTCCCCAGACCACAATATCGTCTGCAAATAATAGTAACTTCATTTCTTTATGTCCATATGCTTCCTTTGTTTCCTTTACAATTTCATCCATTACCATTATGAATAAAAGGGGTGACAGCACACTCCCCTGTCTTAGTCCAGTCTTGTTCCTAAACCAATCTGTCTTTCCAACAGGGGTCAGAACCCTGCTAACACAGTTGTTGTACATTGCTAGCACCATTTCCAACATTTCTCTTCCCAGTCTCTTCTTAACCATGGTTTCCCATACCTTCTCTCTGGGGACACTATCATATGCCTTTTCTAGATCTATGAAAGTCATGATCAAATCCTCTCCATATTCCCAGTTCTTTTCCATCACCTGCCTCAAGCTAAAGATTGGGTCCACTGTGGATCTTCCACTCCTGAAGCCATACTGTTCCTCTTGCAACTCTCCTTCCACCTTTCTTCTCATTCTTCTTTCTAATATCCTTTCCAGTATTTTTACTATCTGTGATATGAGGGTGATCCCCCTATAGTTATCACACACTTTTTTGTCCCCTTTCTTAAACACTGGTATTATTAGCCCTTTCACCCAGTCTTCTGGTACACATTTCCGTTTCCACACACACTTTAGCAGTCGATACAGCCATTGCATACCAACAGGTCCAGCAGCCTTTATCATTTCTACACTGATTTCATCCACCCCTGTTGCTTTTCCCATCTTCATTTTCTGTACTGCTAATTCCACCTCCAGCATTGTTATATCATCTTCTGTTATAGAGTCGTCAGGCTGTGTCACTTCGATCTCACCAGTACAATTGCTCACGTTCAATAGCTTATCGAAATACTCCTTCCATCGTCCCTTTATCTCTTCCGGGTGTGTTAACAACTCTCCATCTTCCTTTTTCACCAGCTTTGTAGTAACCCTTTCTTTCCTCTTACTTCTTAGAAGCCCATACAGCATCCTTTTACTGCCACTTACATCTGTTTCCATTCTTCGTGTAAATTCTTCCCAACTTTTCTTCTTTTCTTCTCCTACCACCTTCTTACACCTCCGTTTGCTGTCGACCTTACCATTAATTGACTTTATTGTGACTCTAAAACTTAGAAAGTTATTTATTTTTAAAATATGAAATTTCTAGATGGCCGGTGCATGCTAAATACAGTGTGATACATTTATCACTAACGGCACTGAAGTCTCTTACACAATTCTTTTCTTTTAAAAAGTTTCGCTAAACATTGTTCTATTACATCCTGAGCTACTAATTTGTATATTTCAATAGTATGCCTAATATGAGTGAATGGAGTCACTGTTTCTTTACTTTGGGTATACAAAACTACTTATAAAGTTCTACCTTACTACTAATTTTCATTATTATAGCTCTTAAGATACTGGGAGTCATTAATTTATATTAACATTTCAAGGTGGCCGCTGTGCGCTATATTCAGTTTGATAATCTTTTGACTAATGCAAGCGAGAACCCTTATTGTTCTATCTCTTGCCAAGATTCGTTATAATTGCACAATTACATTCTGAGTTGTGGGTTTAAATGTTCTAAATGTTTGTGCAGCCACTTGTATACAGTCTGTGTTCTTTTGCCTTGGTTATACATATATGGTCCTAACTTGTCACCAATTTTTGTAACTGTCACTCTTAAGTGTTCACAGTTATTTATGTTTATATTTTATAATTTCAAGATGCTAGCTGCACATGATATTCACTCTCAGACAGGCCTAGTCATTATGTTGGTAACAGAGAGTCCTTATATAAAGCTACTTGAATGCCAAATATTGAGAGTATTGATTCATTGTATCATAAGTTATAGATTATTAGGGCCCAGATAGTTATGTGCTGAACTTTTCAGAAATATGTATTTATTTATGTGCTTAAAAGTGGGAAAATATGTGATTAAGTTTCCAAAATATGTTCTTAAATTGGTATCGTATTTATGTCCCTCAGTTACTCTAAAATAGTTGAAACGTACAGCTACTTCAATAACCCAGTCCACAGTACAAATATTCCCGCTTAACAGACCAGGTCTTGCCTCAATTTCCGAATCCTACAACACTTCCTGCAGATACGCGATATGAAATCATATATGTGTTGTTTTCGAATTTCATTCTAAACAACGGAAGAAAAGGTCACTTAAGAATCTGACATAGCACTGATTGTACTGTCTTATACTGATACATGAGTGCGTAAATTTGCTCGATTGACATGTAAAGTAAATTAAATGACGTCCCCAGCAATCAGGCCACAGGCCACGATTGAATGCTTTAGCTATGGTGTGACTGTTGGTTTTCTCAAAATGAACAGCTGCCAGTAAAAATAACTGTAATGGATCGCATTTTAATGCACCAACTACAGTATGATGTTGGCTTTGTAACGGCCAGCATCGTCGGTCGTCTCTTCCATTGTAATACATACAGCGTTGTCGCCTATTTCACTACGAATTCTGTGCACTCAAGAGTAAAGTTTAGGTAAATAGTTCTTACGCAGTGTTGACTCGTCAAGGAGAGGAAGTTTGACGTGCTTTTCTAACGTTCCACGTAGCACTGGATTCTGCAATTTGTTCAGTGGTATATCAGCCACACGAAATGCGTGACAAATGTCTTGTTTTTTTTTTTTGTTGTTTTTTCGTGTGGCCTCCTCAGAGGCCGAGTGCAGGTCTTTCTATTCGACGCCCGTGGGCGACCTGCGCGCCAGGATGAGAGATGGAATGGATGAAGATGAATGAAACTGGGCGAGGATGTGGATGGAATCGGCCGTGGCCTATCAGAAGGTACCATCCCAGCATTTGCCTGGTGTTGAAAATGGGAAACCACGGAAAACCATTTCAAGGACGGCCGATGGTGGGGCTCGAACCCACGCGTCTACCGAATCAGCAGAGGGCTTGGTCCCATGACCTAACGCTGCGCTTTAGCCAGCTGAGCCACTACTGGTGAGAACTAGCAGTTTGCTGGACCAGATCTCACATCCAACGTTGTGTGGACTTCTTTAAAAATGCACATTTCACGTGTTTCGCTGTCGCAAAATGTTACGTAACTTGTGGACCCATGCCTGTCGCTATGGGTTTCTCACAAATGTTGCAAAATAAATTCGGTCCTTCAGTACTAAAAACGGCTCCGAACTCCCGCACTAAACGATTCAAAGTAACACGTTTCGCACTTTTGGGACGCACCGTATTCGTTGAAACGACAACGCCATAATCAGTATACTCGCAAGTTATGCACACCACTGTGATTTCAGGTAAAATTTCTTGTCTAGGTAAGGTTTAATGAGCCTGTTAACTCCAGCCCACTGCTGTACTTAATGACCGGGAAATCCCTGCCTTGAAATGCGACTACAGTATGGAGACAATAGAGCACTGACGAAATAGAGAAGCCACTTACTGGAATTTCAAAGGGTCGAAAATGGGGGCAGCAGTCATCCAAGAAGTACAACACACCACCAAATATAGGAAATACGTGCTTTTCAATAAACACGCCAGTATATGTATTTATTTATTAAAACGGTAAAAATATGTCAATAAATAGAAAATATTTAATTAAATAAAAAATACTTAAACACATAACTATCCAGGCCTTATAGATTATAATGCTTGGCAATTTGCACCATCATGAATTTTTTTAGCTGATGACCTTGTAGCTTGAGCATAAAAAGTTTCCTACATGAAGTTTTGTTTTTCAACATTTGGAAAAGATTCCTTGATTAGTTTAGCCGTAATTCATATGAGCATTAAACACTCGTATGGCCACCATTTTGTTTTTGTTATGCTGGCAGCAATATAAAACATTGCACTGAGGTGCCATTTACTAGTGCTACCTCTGTACCAAATTTGATATAATTCGGTCCACTCATTTGGGAATTCATAAATAAATTGAAATATATTTCTCTTGACTTCCCACAAAATGCAAGCTATTTCCCATACTCTTCAGATGATAACACACACTATTTCTGAAGTAAATTACATGTATTAATATTATTCACTGATAAAGGGGAATTTAGGATTACGTGTTTCAACTGTTACATGGTCATCATCAGGTCCTGATCACTAGGGTTGAAGTTTATAATTATACAAATATGTTTTTGCTATACTTTGTATAGCTTGTCTTGTTAATATTAGTGTGGTCGACCATAACTGGTGCCAGAGTGAACACGAAACTGCTTGAAGTTCCAGTTAGGGAGACAACCGGATAAGTATCAGCCTGTATTATTACAGTATAACCATAGTTGATTTTGTATAACCATATAATCACCCCAAACAGACAAATTCCGGATTTTTATCACCATTTTAGAAGTACATCTAACTTTAGATATACTACATTTAGCATACACCGACAGTTGCATTACCAACACTGCAATTAAATGATTGTACATATTGTATATATTTTTCACCTGTATTCTCAAACATAGATGTTATAGCCTAAGTGTAATAGATCTGATGATGATCGCTTGACAATCGAAACTGGTCATCCTAGTGTATTAATTAATCTCATGTAATTTATTTCAGGATTAGGGCATAACCCAGCTCTATTTGGGAACATTCGTGTTGACCGACTGAAAAGCACCAAACTTTTGTTTACTTAGGCAACACTGAAAAATGGCTTCAAACCTCACAATGTCTTGGTTATTTGTTTAATCATACTTTATAAACAAACAAATGCAAGATTTTGCCTAGACTATCAGACGATTTGGAAGATTTGGGTACAAACCACACCTTCTAACTCCCTCTGGTTTAAGAGCTTGAGGTATGAAGCTATGATTGTAGTATATGTTTGCAATCTACGTATGAATATTCTGCACGTGTAAATAGTTAAGCAACATAACAATATAATATACAGTAGAGTCCCACTAATCCAAACTAATTGGGACCGAACCCTGTTCGGATAAGCAAAAATTCGGATCAGGTGGATTTTCGTCAAATACGACAACATATTGACTTTAAGGCTCTAAACCAATTGCACTGTAATGTAATGTTTTTATAAGCACTGTTGGTGTCTACCTAGCGCGAGCAGCCTAGTGAAAGTCGGAATGGAAGGGGCAGTGACCTTCGACTAGCGAGCATGCTCTAGTCTTCAAAACAAAAGCTCCCCACTCCTCCTACTCCTTCCCTTACTCTCAGTTCAGTGTGTCTAGCGCAATCTCCTGGACTGTGTAATAATAATATCGTATGGCCTCAGTGCCGGGTGTAAGCTTTGTTATTTGACGCTGAGAGGGCAACTTGCATTTCGAATTTAATCATTCCTTGGAACGCTATGAAAGTCAAGGAGGTTAGATGTCTCAGCTCCTTGATACTATAGCACTTTCTAGTAGAGAATGGAGGAACTTTGTGTTGGTGGAAAATCCCGAGATTAATTTTGCCATCATGAACACGGCCTACTGAATTCAAATGGGTTCTTTAACATGCCAACAACGTATGACACGCATGTCGTGATTTTTGTCGCCTTTCAAAAATCACATACCATGGCCAGGAGCGAACCTGCAACCTTGGGGCTGGTAGTCCGACACTTAAACCACTCACCCACACTGTAATAGTGTATGCTTTTTTTCATGAGTGCTGAGTTCGCTCTACATTCTGTTCTTAGTCCCTGCTGTCTCTCATCATGGCAAGCAAACATAAACACAACTCGTGTACGTTAAAAGAAAACCTTGAGGTGTTAAAAAGACTGATCAGTGGCGAAAGTGCCACTTGATTATCAATCAAATTTGGTGTCGGCAAAGCAACTGTTAGCGATTGGGAAAAGAACGGCGTTAAGATTGAGCAATTTTGTTCTGCTTCGAGTGAAAAGTGTGTTGAGAAACGGCAAACTACGACATTGTCCTCGTATGAAAATCTAGACGAAGCACTTCTTTTGTGGTTTACTCAAGAAAGACGGAAGGGAATCCCTATCACTGCCCTATAATACAAGAAAATGCGCTTCAACTGAACAAGCTTATGGACGGCGATCCGCCATTTTGTGCTAGTGGCGGTTTTTTAGACCGATGGAAGAAAAGACATGGAATTAGACAGCTTACGATATCTATCGAGAAACTGTCAGCTGACAACAACGCATCTACTGAATACCTTGAGGAATTTCAAGTGATTTCTTCTATGTACTCACCGCAGCAAATGTACAATGCAGATGAGACGGGGCTAAATTTTAAAGCGTTGCCTACCAAAAGCCTTGCATCACAAGAAGAGAAATCTGCCCCGGGTTTTAAAATGAACAACGCGTAACTGTGTTAGCTTGCAGCAATGCCTGTGTGACAAATAAGCTTCCACTAATGGTAATGGGCAAACCCACGGTGTTTCAAAAACTCTAATATGAACTCACTCCCTGTTTTTTACAAAAATCAGAAAAGGCTTGGATGGATCGCACCTTATTCCAAGACTGGATCAGAAACCAATTTGTGCCAAAAGTGGAAGCATTTAACAAAGAAGCCTCCTCGTGCATTGTTACTGATAGACAATGCTCCATCGCATCCAGAAGAAATGCAACTTGTTTGCGGCCACATAACAGCCAGTTTTCTTCCACCCAATGTCGCATCGATTTTGCAGCCAATGGACCAAGGAGTGTTGCAAAAATTAAAACAAAATTACAGAATAATGCTTCTTCGAAGCCTACTGGAGAAGAATGAAGAACTTAAGGAAATTAACATACAAGACATAATTTACTGGGTGGCAGAAGGTTGGCAGAACACAAGTGAAGGGGCACTGCAGAAATCGTGGAAAAATCTCTGGCCTGTTCTGGAGTTTGTTAAAACAGTTTTTACTCCGGCAAAAGAATGTGAACTTCCTCCACTAGTAAAGAAAATTCCGGGTTGCGAAAATGCAGAGGAAAAATGTATCAAAGAGTGGACGGCTATCGACGAGAGTGGTCACAAGGAATACTATGCAGATGAAGACATTGTAGCAGTGGTGCAGGGGACGTCAGCTGAGATCAACACAGATGATAGTGTGGCCGAGGGGGACGCCCAAACTGATGTTGCTTCACACACTGCCGCCGCAAGTGCCCTTGACCTCTCCCTATGCTATGTCGAGCAGCATGCCGCCGCAACTCCTAGTGATGTAATGTTTATGTGACATTGGCGAAACATTGCCTCTTCAAGTCATTTCAGTGCGTTGCATCGAATCGTTTCAGTGCATTGGGTCAAAAGAAGATCACTGACTTCACTTCTTAAGTGTTAATTTGCTTTTCCGTTTGTTTTGTCGTTAACGTAGAAAAAGAATTCATTCAAACTTTGTTATGCACATTGTTAGTATTGTCATTCGTGGCCGGACGCAAGCGCGAGAGAATTCTTCATAAAGCCGAAGTAGAACACTGAGACCACTGAATATGCACATGCGCTGCCGAGGACACATTGCTTATTTATTTGCATTGATCACTAATGTATGAAGGCTCACAGTGCGTGGAGAAACCACTACGCATGTAGTATGTACCGGTCAAGAAGGTACAGCCCACTAATAGGTCTAGGCCAGCCAGTTTTTTAGCTTTTGTGTATAAGATATCCGACAGATTCATTGTTTACTCCTGTAGCATTTATTTCATGTTTTTCTGTGCTAATAAATTTATGTTTTTACTTGGAAAAACTAGTTTAATCTTAATTTTTTATTTTTTCCTAGCCCTGTTTGGATTAGGCAGATTTTCGGATTAGCAGGGTTCGGATTTACAGGACTCTTCTGTAGAGCATGCACACTGATTTCTACTTCAGGTTATGAGGTCCAAGCTAATTAAGTGTGAACGCCTGTTCAATGACTGTGCTTAGATAGGATACTCTAACGGTTAAGTTTATTGATAGTGTGTACAGGCAACACTGGAAAAAAATTATGTTGGTTTATAATATGCAGTTTCTTTCCTCCAGGTGAAATTCAGTGAACTGACCATGGATATGTTTCGTATGCTGCAAACTTTGGAGCGAGAACCTCAGGAGGATTTTAATCACATCTATGATGCCTCACCAGCACCTGGCAGAGTAACGATGGTATGTGGCAGTGGCAGCTGATATTGTATTCTATTAGTTGTTGTTTGAGTCTTCAGTCTTTTGACTGGTTTGATGCAGCCCTCCATACCTCCCTGTCCTGAGCTAATCGTTTCATCTCTACATAGCTTCTATTAGTGTTGTCAGCAAATTCAAAATTTATAAACAAATTTAAGATTAAGAATTAATCTTCTTGTTGTTAAACAACGTATAGCTGTTATGGACCAAGTTGTTTTCATGGTTTATGTATAGTTAATGCTAAACATAATAAACCACCACCCGTAGATGCAACCAAGCCGGCTGTGTGGTGCAAATGATGCAATTATAACAATATGGTATAAACTAAGCATATCCAGAAAGTAAGGTCCATTTTTATATATTGTCCCAGCATCACTGCCATAGCAGTTCAGCGCATGCATGGTAGTTGCTCAGAGTCAAGGTGAAGGCTATGACGCCATTTCGGGATCACTGTCTGTTGTTCACGCTTTATAGTGCTTGGTTAGAATGGTGAAGTTGATTGAATATCCCGCCGCTAGCGAGATTAGATCTGTCATTCATTCTATGAATGTGAAGAACTCAAACCGGTCGGCGTTCCTCAACAGATTTGCGAGGTGTACGGAGAATATGACTATATGTAAAATCACAAAGACTACGATGGATGGGCCACATTGAAAGGATGGAAGACAAAAGAACACCAAAGATTATATATAAAGCCAGAATGGAAAGAAGACTACGCCCTGGTAGACCAAGGAATTGATGGAAAGATGAAGTGTAGGTGGACTTGCAGACAATGAACGTACGACCATGGAGAACAGCTGTCCAAGATCGAGATCGATGGAAATCTGTGGTTGGGAAGGCCAAAGCACACACCGGGCTGTAGTGCCAGATAAAGAAGAAGGCAGAGAAAATGAGACTAGTGATTCATTGCATCGATATACACTGACTGGCAAGATAAACGCAACACACAATAAATGATGTGTAGAGATACGGGAAAGTCGCAATTGCGATAAATGCGAATTTTACTTTTTTCTCGTTTTTTTTTTTTTTCAACTATTTAGTAACTATTATAACTATGTATACCCAGAATTTGCGAAACTGAATGTGCGACAAAGTGGGATAACTAAGGGTTCTTGTGAATTATGCCCTTAAATGCGACAAATGCGAAAAGTGCCCAATTTAACAAAAAATATTGAATATTATGTTTTATTACATTTTTGCGCTGCAACTTTGAAATCTGTGAGTTCTTAGCAATGGAAATATCGGCTAAATAATCGGTACTTACTAGTAATAATCGATATGTACGAACATCGATTTTGTCGTGAAAACAATCGATTACGGTAAAAAACAATTTGAAAATGGCTGCTGTTATTGCCGCATGATATCCATTGTTTATCGCCAAAAAAAACGATGTTTTTGGAGAAATTATTTCGTAGTTTCATTTGGTTGCGGTAATGAAAGGAATATTCCAATCTTTTGTATCGATTCTTTTTTTCTAAATTTAGAGTAATAAGGTTATACTTATATTGGTTTATATCGCGCCGGCCCTCATTTCCAGTATTTGACCATTATAAATACAACTGTAAAGTACGTATCGTGATATGAATAGATAATGTATTTAGGCGCTCTCCTCGCTTTGGGGAATGCTGTATAATATGATGAAGGTATTCTCTAAAATATGTAAGTTATAGGTTACATTTCGTCCAGTGATTTAACCTTGAATTCGGATACTATTTTACAGATTTTACAGATTGTAAAAAGTCGCAAAAAAGTATATCTGTTATTTCGTGTTTGCTTATTCTGTTTAACTTAAGAAAACCTTTCAGACTGATGTGATCATTCAAATCTTTGGAGTAACCTAGATATGGAAGGTGCACTAAAACGTTCACAGGGTTGTCAACATTCATCTATACAGTACAAGTTGCATTGGCAGCAGTGTTAAGTCTCCTGTTGTGTGTGTGTGTTTTTTTTTACTAAGGGAGTGTTAGAAGTACTAAAATTCTAATATCAGTATTAAAGAAATGTAGAGACTTGACACCATACTTTTTTCAGAAATGTGAAATCTCTGATAATAAAGGCATCAGCCTGGCTACTTGGCAAGATTGAGCTCAAAGTGCTGTCGGTTGGTTGTATGACGCAAGATGAGGGCACCTGACCTATGCTGAGAAGCTCCAAAGGTCATGTTCTCATTATGCAATCAACAATATCAGGTGTTGTGCAGCAACTCAAATTACCCTGAGCTGCTGGTTGTATCGGTACGGTGCTAACTCCACAAGAGAGATGGAGAACGTTGAGGGCCGGTGGAGAGTTGTATTAGTTCACAAGGTGCCGATTGTAAGAATAAAGCGAGCTGTGGTCAGGCGACAATGCTCGTCTTGTGAAGTTTACCGTGTGGCAGGAGGAATAACGACAATACCGGGTTGTCCTGAACTCGGTGGACGAATTGGTTCAAATTCTGTGCGATGTCTATGAAACCCCTTTGTACCTCCTTGCCAAGTTCCATTCATTTATCTTAATAACTTGTCTTATGAGGTTGGATTCAAGAAGTGCCATTTGACCATTAAACCACCCGGCAAATAGAAATTCAATGCATCTCATCCCTGGCCCTCATTGAAAAGGGAATAATGAGGGAGTAGATGTACATTTCATTATTTAGTTAATTATCCGTTGTATGGTGTTTACTTGATGTTTAATTAAATGTATGATTCACATTATTATATTAAATTCTTATGCAGTTTATCAGAAACACCCATATTTCCAATCCTGTGCATGTTCGAATTAGTTACCGTGCATATTAATTATGAACCTATAAAATGTTTATCTTAGCTGGTGACGAACTTTTAAATGCTACAAACTGCTAATTTTTACGTTTCAAAATGCTACAAAATGCTATTTTTCAAAATGAAAGTGATACAAAATCAATTTCAAAATGCTATTTTCTCGTATCTTTAATGATGTGTAATTATTGTGTAATTATCTATTTAATCAAAGTGAAGCACTTCAACTTTTTTTTTTTTTTTTTGACGGGGTATGTTATTGGCGTTGCATTGCGAGCAAACAATGATAATACTCTTAAACAATGAAGTGTCTATTGTTGATTGCACCAGCCTCAATTGTTTTTTCCCGCACAACCAGGAATACACATCACTGGATGTGAGCCAATAATGTGTTCCCGCTCTTATAGCGCTTGTGTGTTGCACATTGAATTGTTTCCTTTTCAATCACATGTGTTTGTAGGATCTTCCTGTGATTTCCTTTCAGGAGAAAACATGCCCTTAAGCCCTGAACAAGCTGCAAAAGCTGTTGCTTTGGTGGAAGATGGTCGCAGCATGCATTACATTGCAGAAGTGTTGAGGACTACACCTTCCAGATTTCCAGAACCGTACGAAGGTGCAGGGAAACTGGAGGCTTTGGAAGGAGATCAGGAACAGGCCCGAGAAGAGCAACATCGGAGAGAGATGACCGCTTCTTACAACTTCATGTTCTCCACGACCGTCACACCACCGCCATTGAAGCACGAAATCGACTCCACCAAGTTTGAGGAATCGATGCTAGTGAGAGATGAGAACCATCCGAAGAGTGGTTCTGTGATGGTGTGGGCAGGAATCAGTATGGCTGCAAGGATGGATTTGGTCTTCGTGGAGAATGAGAGCCTTACCACACATCGGTGTGAGGAGGAAATCCTTCTGGAGCATGTTGTGCCTTTCGCTCATTTATTGGTGATGATTTCACACTAATGCAAGGCAATGCACGCCCACATGCTGCGAGAGTTGTGTGAGAGTTCTTGGATGAAGCAAGGATTCATGCAATGGCTTGGCCTGCTCGAAGCCCTGATTTGAATTCTATTGAGCACGTTTGGGACCGGCTGGGGAGAAAACCCCGTCAGGACTATCCAGAGACCCTACAGGACCTACGGAATGCCCTCCTGGAAGATTAGGAGATGATTCCTCAACAGGACATTACAGCATTAATCAGGGGCATCCCTGAAAGGTTGAATGGCGTCATTGGTGCAAGAGGTGGCAATACACGCTTTTGAAGATGCGAACATAGGTCTCCCAGATCGTCTCCGAGGTCTGTGAAGTAAAGTGTGAAGTGTATAAAATCAAAACAGAAGTGCATGTGCTTACTCCAAGTTTCCTGCTCTTATAGCGCTCTTTCCTTGAAGTATGCATCTCTGGCTTTATTTGTTAAATTTGTTTATAATCTTTTTTTTTTTTTTTTTCATTATTACACACCTACATGGGACCGTACTACAATATTTCATCATTATATAGTAGATTAGTGTAATAAAAGTGTCATAAATTGAAAATAAATTTCAGCTTTTGTATGAAATTGAAGTGTTGCATTTATTGTGCCGGTACCATCTTTGATTTTGTTTCCCCTATTAACTTACAATTAGTAGTTAGAGAATTAAGAATTTTATATTAATTTGAGATTCCACCTAGCCAATACATGTGTAGAGGTTTCAAGATAAACCTGTAATACAGTATAATACAGTATACAATAAAAATTATATAACTGCTTAGGCTTTCACCGAAATGAGCGGAACCCTTCAAAATGCCGGACACAGTTTCCGGTGAAACGTCGGGAGATATCCTGTCTGGACCACGGCCTACAAGCCCGAAAAACTTGTACTTAATTATACTTTATTCTTGATTTTT
Source organism: Meconema thalassinum (assembly GCA_946902985.2). NCBI lineage: Eukaryota > Metazoa > Arthropoda > Insecta > Orthoptera > Tettigoniidae > Meconema > Meconema thalassinum. Next base: position 1,406,966,252 of record OX336389.2, read on the forward strand.
TAACAACAGTGAAGACAAAGAGAAAAAGCCAAGAATATAATATAGTACACGCTATGTATCTAGGTGGCACTAGTATCTGCCATCTACCTAGGTGGCGCTAACATCCACCACAAACGACTCCCTTCCCAGTGAAAACGTCCAGGAATCTACAAGGGAAGGTAACTTGTTGACCAGATTTGGTAGTCCTGGTCTGATGGTTGTTGTCTTGGCCCTCGACCCAGAGGAAGTCCTAGAAGTAGGTTGCTTCATACAGTCAAACAAACCATAACTAGTCGAGGAATGGATTGGACGAGATTGAGGAGACCAAGATCTATCTGCAAAGATGTGAGAGGCTCATAAATCACACCCGGGAAACTGAAGTTTGTCTACATCGATGATGATGATGATGATGATGATGATGATGATGACGATGACGATTTATATACACTTCCAAGGAAGCAGATGTAGTGCTAGGAGGTGAAAGTTAGAATCAGTGCTTTAACGGTGAGAGGTATACAAGCATAGGAGGCTACAGTGCTTATGCTAATAGGGAATCATGGAGGCAACTTGTTCACAAACCAAGACTTGCAGACTAGACTGATATTGAAAGGCAAAACCATCTCCAATGAATATATATGGATGAATGTCCCATTGACACCAGAGAAGTTGGCTAAGTTCAGGTAGCTGCAGTAACTTCCGCAAACAAAACTAGCAGGAGCTCGGTAGAAATATTCCCCGATTTCTTTATTATAAATAGGAGTATAATCATTTCGGTCACAAATATGAACTTAAAAAGTCACTAAATCATCCACCCCCACTTTTTTTTTTTTTTTTAACAAGAGAGAAGAAATGAGGGAGAATGAGATATACATCAACTTTCTTGAAATTTAACTAGGATTCAACCCTTTCTTGAAATTTAACTAGGTTACAAACTGTCTTTCAGAGGGAAAATATCACAATGCTATTTTCTCTCTATTTCATTGGTGACGCCATGGCATAGTGTACTACTTCATGGGATGCCATTGATATGTGGGGGTTTACTTCTGATTATTTTCATATTTTGTTGGTGCATAAAATTCTTGGTGATAATGTATGTTGTTTATTTTAGGAAAAGGGATACTCACTGCCTGGAGGAGGTAAAGGTGCTTATCCTCTTGTATCAGCATGCCAAGAAAATGGAGATAGGCCATTGAAGAGAGAAAATCCTCACAAGTATATGCTCTACAAGCCAACATTTAGTCAAGTGATGGTGTTTCTGGCATCAGGTAATTAATTACCTTGTGTTCCATTTCTGAGATTTGTCCTTGTATTCTTGCATAGAATTTACATTTTCTGTATGTGATAATGTTTTTTAATTGGATGGTGCTATACAGCATATGACTATGTATCAAATTCTCATTTTGAGAAAAACACTCTTGAAAACCTTTTGGAATTTGGCCATGGTCATACTGTACATCGTATTGAAATAAGATTTGGAAGGATTCTTTATATACAGTATAACCCCGCATTTACGTTCCCGCCATTTACGACATTTTTCTTCGGACCCTTCAATTTTGCTATGTTTTCTATGCAATCTGGTCCCCGCTTTTACGTTAATGAAATTTAAATTTCCCGCAATTTACACCTAGTAGACCAGCGAACATAAAGAGAAGACAGCGATTTTAAATACTAACTAGTTGAAACCCGTCAAAACATGACGGTAATTGGGAAAATATTTACGGAAGGATTTTCTTATAAGCATTCTTTGTATGATTACAGAGAAAGATCGACTTTGCAACATATAACTGCCCATAACTGAAAACCAGAGTTTCCCCTTGAGCTTTATTGATTGTGGTAAATTATGCCAAGCGATTGGAAATTGGTGGCTCTTAAAAGAAAATGGGAGTATTTTTATGGCAAATTTATATTGGATTTTTAAAGTGGCTTCGTATTTTGTCTGATTTCTCACTTTATTGCGTCAATTTGTAGTTTAAATACGACCGGACAATGTTCCTTTTCGTCGAACGGGGTTTTATAGTAGTATTTCTCCCAAAATTAACGTCTTATTCGATAACACTATAGTGCCCTGCATCAATGGAGCCGCTAAATATTAAATGGCAAATAATACTTCCATTGCAAAAACAACAGTGTGGTTAGACTCATTGTTATGTACTCTAAACAAATAAAATCAATCAACTATTGGCTTATACAATGAAGTTCAACATGACAAGTGTATTCACCGTCCAGAGACTTTCATTCTAAGTTGGTTGCTGAGGAGAATGCGATGAGGCTGATCGCCAATAATAAAATCCTTATAATTATCCTTGCCAGCAACAATGTACGCAATAGTTCGCAAATGCAGCTCAGGGCGATGTTCTTCATTTTGATATAAACAGCACGAAACTTCTCGAAATAAGCAATTTCTATCGCCAGTTATAGGCAAAATAACTATGCGACCAGCTCTTAAACTTTCATTTTCAGCTCTAAAGTGTAAAGCATCAGCAAGACCAATGTAGATATCGACACGCAATTTCGTTTGTTGATTGCGAATATATTTTAGTCTATCTCCTTCTATTCGACAATAATAGTCAACTATTAATTGTTGGGTAAGTTTACCTGCATTAAGTAAAGGGTTGAAACCTCCTGCGGGAGGACAACCTCGAATCGACAGCCTATACAAAATATATTCACGCATTGTCATACGAGGGCAATTCAGAAACTAACCTCCGATTGGTCACAGTGCGGGTAGTGGGGGGAGTAGCGCGCCATCTGTGCATTCACGCGCTCAGCAGGTCAGTCGGCAGCAAGCCGTAGTCGAGTGAACATCGTACCTGCGCTAGTTTAGTTTTTGTGGCAGTTTGAAATGTGTGCTGCAATAGAAAATCCCGCCAAATGTGAAGTGCGTGCTGTTATACGGTTTTTTACAGCCAAAGATGTGGGCACATTCAGATTCGCCTACCAAACCAAAAAAAGCCCGGCAAGATTTTTCTGCCAGAAAACTGATGGCAACGGTGTTTTGGGATGCCAAAGGGGTGTTGTTGGTTGAATTCATGGAACGTGGGACGACCATTAATCAAGACGTGTACTGTGAAACACTAAAAACATTACGACGGGCTATACAGAACAAACGCCGTGGTATGCTGACTTCCGGTATCGTTTTTTTTGCACGATAACGCCCGTCCGCACTCTGCTCGCAGAACAACAGCCCTTCTTGAGTCCTTCAAGTGGGACGTTTTCAACCATCCACCTTACAGCCCAGATCTGGCGCCAAGCGATTATCACCTCTTCATGCATGGCTCGGGTCCCAGCGGTTTGATGACGACGAAGAGCTCAAAGATGCGGTCACAGGCTGGCTCAAGGCACAAGCGGGTGATTTTTATGCAGAAGGAATTTCAAAGCTTGTGAAGAGATACGATAAGTGCCTCAATCGTTATGGAGACTATGTCGAAAAATAGTGCAAAGATGTAGTTGTAAGATGTATATATTAAAATATTTTTACTTAACTTGGTGTATTTTTTTCAATCAACCGGAGGTTAGTTTCTGAATTGCCCTCGTATTTTGCCTAACGTTCGTCTTACGTTTCCCTCCTGTTGGCAGTGAAATATGCCACCCTGTTTCTCCGCAAGGCCAGATTAAAACGTAAGTTAATGGATCACAATGCATACTGTCAACATCAAATTCCTTTAAAACTCCCTGATTGGAAAATGCGGCTATGTGGCGGTGTGAAGCCGGAGCACCGTCTGTTGTTTCAAAAATAGCTGCAATCTCTGAGGAGGCTGGGTTATTGTAACGTCTAGGATCTTCTTGAGGTTCATGGTAAAAGCGCATGACCAAATCTAACGGTTGACGTTTTTCTCTTAAAGCCAGTTCATTTTCTTCGCATAGTTTTGAAGCATTGTCTTATACAGTTGAATGTAAGGGTTATGCTCTCGCAAAATATTATTTCGAATATGAAGTGTACCCTCCCTGATGCAAGAATTCGCTCGATTTGCTAGTCTGATTTGATTAGCTTCTGAGCAGTCTAATATACACAACTGTCGCTTACATTTTTGGAATATATGGAAAAAATGCGATGATGTACAATTCCTGAAATTTTAAAACAATATGGACCGTGTTCAGGTGGTACGGTAACATTGGCACCAAAGGACATAGAATTGTTGTAGTGCCGAATATTCTCTCTGAAGTTCCTTGAGGTATCATCATTTCCAGTGAAAAATGGTTTAAGCCTGTTAAGTATTTTATATTCTGGCAGATCAATTTACCATTGAAACAGCAAAGGCCAAAGTAATCAAGCGTAGTTTTTTCGCAAGAGAAGAACAATGCAGAACAATGTTTACATTCGTTCGTCAAGGACCCATCGCTGTACGGCATAATATCTGGCATTGTTTCTGAAATGGCAGGTTTATATTCTATATTAAAAGTGGTTTTGCCTTTTCTCCGATTTCTCATTGTTTTGCGTCTATTTGTAGTTTCCACACGACCGGTTAATGTTCTTTTTCGTCAAATGCGTCTATTTACAGTAGGATTTATCCCCAAATTAATGTCGTATTCGATCACACTATAGTGTCCTGCATCAGCGGAGCCGCTAAACAATAAATGACAAATAACACTTCCATTACCATAATCTACTACGTGGTTAGTCTCATTGTTATGCACTCTAAACAAATAATCATTAAATAATTGGCTTATACAATGGAGTTCAACATGACCAGCATATTCATCATTCAGAGACATAAGATGTTCATACTCAAGTTGATTGTTGAGGGGAAGGCGATAAGACTCATCGCCAATAATAAAATCCTTATAAATATTCCAGTCAGCAACAATTTTTGTAACAGTTTGCAAACGCAACTCACCATGACGTTCTTCGTTTCGATATAAACAGTACGAAACTGTTCTAAATAAGCAATTTCCTTCACCTGTTATTGGTACAATTCTTCGGATATCCATGACAGTAAATTAAGAAGAGGAGCATAGAACCACTTCGCCAGTCACCTTAATAATGGAGTCAGTTTTATAATTATATTTCTTGTGCGTGTCAAAAGTCGTATTTACACAGGCAAGCCCACTCTTAAAGCTGGGTCTGGCTGCGTGGCTCAGGGGTAACGTTCTCGCTTACTGAGCCCAAGGTTGCAGGTTCGAAACCTGGCGCAGTCAGCTGGCATTTGAGGGTGCGCAAATGCGAGGGAGCCGTGTCAGTACATTTACTGGCACGTTAAAGATCCCCTTCGGGGCAAAATTCCGGCACCCCGGCGTCTCTAAAAGCCAGTGCAGTTAAAAGGGACGTAAAACCAATAACATTATTATTATCTTAAAGCTGGCAATGAATTATCGAGACAAACCGGCCCAGTAATTCTGCGTAGTCTTTTGCTAGTATGTCATAGTTATGGTATATAAAATGAAAGGTTTAACCATTCGTAGAAGCAGCGATATGTATTCTCGACAGACAACGACTGACCACCAAAGACTATAACAGACCACCAAAGACTATATAACAGAAAGATCGGAAACACAATACAAATGGCGGTTCCAACATTCGACTGCAGCGGCATCTGCTACTGAAATATAGAAGTTAATTTGGAAAACAATGGAATCAAAAATAGGCCTACATTTGTAATATCAGAATTTCAACGTAGGCCTACTGTATATTATTACCGTAAAACTGGTAAAGGTACAGTTCATTGGTGGAATTTCATGTAACAACATTTTGGACATGCCTTGTATGTTTATAAGTCAAAGAAAGAACTGAAGAAAACAAATGAGTACCGTAGCACATGGCGCGATTTGAGGACACTCGGAAGTAAGTCGCCCAGGCGGGTGGATTCACTGCATATATTCTTCGTTATGTGTTGGAATTCGTACAATCCTTGATTCACAGTCGGCTTAACAGTTATCCCATGTGCAACAATATGCCAAAACTTCTGTATCAATAAAGATAAATAGTCTACCGTTATTGCAAATGTAATCTGTCGAATGTTGGAACTTATAAAGCGTTTCAATGAAATTACCATAGCGTTTTAAATTGAGATGGGAACGTAGAATACCTTATTTTACGGGAATGCCAAAAGTTAAATACCGTATTTCCTCGCATAATCGTCGCACTTTTTTTGCCAAAATTTCGTGGAAAAAAGCAGGGTGCGACGATTATGCGAAGAATATTTAATTTCAAAGAGTATACTGTATCATTATTTGCTGCACGGGCCAGTCATTCGCGTAGCGCGAGTCATAGCCCGCAGTCAGAGACAGGGTTCTTTCTTCTAACAAGGTCACGACAGGTTAACGCTCGCGGAATGTGCTGACGAAGCTGGCCATTCACGTCGCGGTTCATAGCCGGCAGGCATAAAGACGATATTACTTTCTCCTGACAGGATCACACCAAATTAGGCCTATAAACTCGCGGAATGTGCGCTGGTCGTTCGCGTCACAGTTCATAGCCCGCAGTCATAAAGACGAGAGTGCTTTCTGCTGACAAGATCACGCCAGATTAGGCCTATAAGCTCGCGAAATGTGCGCTGACCATTCGCGTCGCGGTTCATAGCCCGCAGGCATAAATACGATATTACTTTCTCCTTACAAGATCACGCCAGATTAGGCCTATACGCTCGCAGAATGTGCGCTGGCCGCTCGCGTCACAGTTCATAGGCCGCAGGTCTAAAGATGAGATTACTTTTGCTGACATGATCACGCCAGATTAGGCCTATAAGCTCGCGAAATGTTCGCTGACCATATGCGTCGCGGTTCATAGCCCGCAGGCATAAATACGATATTACTTTCTCCTGACAAGATCACGCCAGATTAGGCCTATACGCTCGCAGAATGTGCGCTGGCCGCTCGCGTCACAGTTCATAGGCCGCAGGTCTAAAGATGAGATTACGTTTTGCTGACATGATCACGCCAGATTAGGCCTATAAGCTCGCGAAATGTGCGCTGACCATTTGCGTCGCGGTTCATAGCCCGCAGGCATAAATACGATATTACTTTCTCCTAACAAGATCACGCCAGATTAGGCCTATACGCTCGCAGAATGTGCGCTGGCCGCTCGCGTCACAGTTCATAGGCCGCAGGTCTAAAGATGAGATTACGTTTTGCTGACATGATCACGCCAGATTAGGCCTATAAGCTCGCGAAATGTGCGCTGACCATTTGCGTCGCGGTTCATAGCCCGCAGGCATAAATACGATATTACTTTCTCCTAACAAGATCACGCCAGATTAGGCCTATACGCTCGCGGAATGTGCACTGGCCGTTCACGTCACAGTTCTTAGGCCGCAGGTCTAAAGATGAATTACTTTTTTGCTGACATGATCACGCCAGCTCGCGGAATGTGCGTTGGCCGTTCGCGTCGCGGTTCATAGCCGGCAGGTTAAAGATGAGGTTACTTTCTCCTGACAAGACCACGCCAGATTAGGCCTGTAAGCTCGCGGAATGTGCGCTGGCCGTTCGCGCCGCGGTTCATAGCCGGCAGGCATAAAGACAAGATTACTTTCTCCTGACAAGATCACGCCAGATTATACGCTGGCGGAATGTGCTAAGTGACGAAGCTTGCCACTCGCGTCACAGTTCATTGCCCGCAAGCATAAAGACGAGATATTTTTCGTCTGACAAAGTCGCGCCGGGTTATAAAGTCGCTGTAGCGTTTGCAACTGACTGGCGCACAAATACGAACATGCTATGCGACGATTATGCGATGAAATTTTATAAACCTATCTTAGTGTTTGAAAAGTGGGGTGCGACGATTACGCAGTGGCGACGATTATGCGCGTAAATACGGTATGTCTTTTCTTTTCTTAGTCGTTTACCCTCCAGGTTGGTGGAACCCACGGACTCAGCGAGGGAACTCACCACTACCGCCTCTACGGGCAGTGTCCTAGAGCTGGGAACATCTAATCGGAGTGGATACAACTGGTGAGGTGTGATTGGCACCTCGCCCAGGCGGCCTCACCTGCAAAGCGAACAGGGGCCTCATGAGGGAAGGGAATGAAAGGTCAGGATGGATAGTCAAGGAAGAGGGAAGGAGGCGGCCGTGGCCTTGAAGAAGGTACCATCCCGGCATTTGCCCGAAGACGAAGTGGGGAAAACACGGAAAACCACTTCGAGGATGGCTGAGGTGGGAATCGAACCCCCTCTACTCATTTGGAACACCGGAGGCTGAGTAGACCCCGTTCCAGTCCTCATACCACTTTTCAAATTTCGTGGCAGAGCCGGGAATCGAACCCAGGACCTCCGGGGCGGCAGCTAACCATGCTGACCGCTACGCTATGGAGGCGACATAGTTAAATATGTTTTGACAATATAATAGCAATTGCAAGAAAGGAAAATACGGAAATTTAAAAAAAACATGCCGGAGGGGGGATTCGAACCCCTTACATTGGGCGATGCATAAATTATGAGACTACGGCGGAGCCACCTGAGCTACCGAACCACACCTAATGCAGCGCAATATTAAGGTAGTTAAACATCATGCACACTCACAATTTGATGTCAGTTTACGTTTTTCAACATTTTCTGTCTGGTATAGTTATATTCCAGTGTATATCATGGAAACGACATAAACAATGTTCCCTTCCATTTTAATTCTTATACATAACTGTGGAATTAAAACGCGGTGGACTTGTAACCGCCATGACTGTCAAGAGGCAAGGCGATTGTGCGCATGCGCGATTGGCAAGGTTTCTGAATTTTTGTTTATTAATTTAAAAATATTCTGTAACATATTTGTTTATTTTAAAGACACTCTGCAAATCTACATGCCAAGAGCTCTCGTTAGAATGCATTACGAAGTCAATCGGTTAAGACGTTATCTCATTCTCGATGTAACAAAAATCGCCTTAGTGTTTTAAATATATAGATAATAATTACTTGATATAACAAAGCGAACAAAACGCCCATGACACGACCTTAAATGTCGCCAGGCCGTGCCAAGCTACCCCAACGGAAACGAATTGTAAAACTTATTGAATGCAGGAAGAGAAAAAGAAATGGCTGGAGAAATGGACAGAAATGATGGAGGAGGACTGTGATGGCAGTAAGAAAGTGTTGTATGGAATGATAAAGGCAAAGAGAAGAGATACAGGGGAAAATGTCAGAATGGTGGACAGGAATGGAAAGGAGGTCGAAAATATGGAAGAAGTAAAGGTTATCTGGAGAGAATACTTCAAGGAACTCCTAAATCCAACTAAAACCAGCGTAGTGGACATTGTGGAGGAAGAAACAGACAGTGACCAAGACATTTCAGAGAAGGAATTGACATGGAAAGAAGTGGAGGAAGCATTAAAGAAGATGAAAGGGGGAAAGGCACCGGGAATAGACGAAGTGAGTGTGGAGATGGTGAGAGCAGCAGGGGTGATAGGAACACAGTGGCTCTTTCGAGTAATGAAAGTGATATGGAGGGAGAAGAAAATACCAGAGGACTGGAAAAGAGAGATAATAATACCCATATTTAAAAAGGGAAGTAGGAAGGAATGCAAGAACTACAGGGGAATTACACTCATGTGCCACTGCGCCAAAATATTTGAGAAGGTACTGGAGAGAAGAATTCGGACAGAAGTTGAAGATGGGCTGAGGGAAGAACAGAGTAATTCCCTCTTCACTCATAGGTGAAAGTGCCGGTCACTGCTCCCAGCACTTTGCGCGCTCCCTGGGCGCCTACCAGCTGAAACTGAATGATCAAGGCCACCTGAGTTCCATAGTATGTGGCATGTCCAGTGCTTTGGAGTTTAACTGAGACTTGTTCTCAAACAAAACTGTCTCTTTGGTGACAGCGACCAATATCGATATCCGTTCTCTTTAGTGGAAAAGGTAGCACTCCCATGTGGCGTCACATGATGAAGAATAACACATGGCTTCGTCCTGCACCTGCATTCAATCATCATCATCATCTTGAGCAGTTTCCAACCGCTGGTCGGGTCTGCTTGGAACATAAGCCTCTCCATCGTTTCCTGTCCATCCACCATCTCTCGTCATTTACTGTGTCCCAGCACACTCCTCTTTCCTCCACACTCTTCTTAACTCCTTTTGTCCATCTGTCCCTTGGTCTTCCCCTTGGCCTCCTTCCCGTCATTTCCATTCCAAACATCTTCTTCGGTATCCTCTCCTCTTGCATCCTCCTCACATGTCCATACCATTGTAGCCTAGATCGCTCTATTCTATTTTGCAATGGTTCCTCTCTTACCATCTCCCTGACTCTCTCATTCCTTACTCTGTCCATTCTTGTCACTCCTACCCTACTCCTCTGGAACTTCATCTCCACTGCTCGTATTTTATTCTTGTCCCTTTCCTTCATCACCCATGTTTCTGAACCATATGTCAAAATTGGCACAAAGTAGGTCTTGTAGATGATTCCTTTACATTTTTGTGGTACATCTTTATTCCATATCATCCCCCTAACACTCTTGAAAAATCCATCTGCGCACCTTCCCCTCTCATTTATTTCCATCCTATTGCCTCCCTTTTCTTCAATTATGCTTCCCAAGTACTTGAAGCATTCTACTTTCTGCAACTGCTGTCCTCCAAGTGTTATGCCCATATCCAGTCTGTTCTTCTTCCTCGTTGTGATGACCACTTCACTCTTTTGTGCTGAGAACTTCATCCCATATGATAAAACTACCTTCTCCCACTCATCTAATTGCTCTTGTACTTCTTCCTCATCCTCTCCCCATACCAGAAGGTCATCAGCAAACAACATTGCCTTCATTTTCCTTTCCCCAATGCTATTTACCACTTTTCGTATGATTTCATCCATCACCACTATAAATAACAGGGGTGAGAGGGCACTTCCCTGTTTCAGACCACTCTCCAGTTGAAACCATTCCGTTCTCTCTCTTCCCACCTTTACACAGCTTTTGCTTCCCTCGTACATTGCTTTCACTCTTGCCACTGTCTCCTTGTTCACTGCTTTTGCTCTCATTGCTTCCCATACCTTGTTTCTATTAATACTATCATATGCTTTCTCAATATCCAAGAAGGTCATCACCAGATCTTTCCCATATTCATAATGGTGTTCTTGTAGCTGTCTTACTGCAAAGATGAGGTCAACTGTTGACCTTCCTGGCCTGAATCCATGCTGTTCTTCCCTCAGCCCATCTTCAACTTCTGTCCGAATTCTTCTCTCCAGTACCTTCTCAAATATTTTGGCGCAGTGGCACATGAGTGTAATTCCCCTGTAGTTCTTGCATTCCTTCCTACTTCCCTTTTTAAATATGGGTATTATTATCCCTCTTTTCCAGTCCTCTGGTATTTTCTTCTCCCTCCATATCACTTTCATTACTCGAAAGAGCCACTGTGTTCCTATCACCCCTGCTGCTCTCACCATCTCCACACTCACTTCGTCTATTCCCGGTGCCTTTCCCCCTTTCATCTTCTTTAATGCTTCCTCCACTTCTTTCCATGTCAATTCCTTCTCTGAAATGTCTTGGTCACTGTCTGTTTCTTCCTCCACAATGTCCACTACGCTGGTTTTAGTTGGATTTAGGAGTTCCTTGAAGTATTCTCTCCAGATAACCTTTACTTCTTCCATATTTTCGACCTCCTTTCCATTCCTGTCCACCATTCTGACATTTTCCCCTGTATCTCTTCTCTTTGCCTTTATCATTCCATACAACACTTTCTTACTGCCATCACAGTCCTCCTCCATCATTTCTGTCCATTTCTTTTTCTCTTCCTTCACTACTTCTCCTGCTTCTTTCTTCCGCTTTTGGTATTCTTCTCTTGTTCTGTCTGTCCTCTGTTGGAACCATTTCCTGAATGCTTCATTTATTTATTTATTTTTTTACACGAGTAGGCCTAAAGATTTTGATATTTGGCATTGGCATTTCATTTCAATTCAAATATTAATACATAAAAGATAGCAGGAATATTTAGAGCCAATTGTCTATATACTAAATGAAACTTTATATAGAAAGCATATTCCTACCTGTGAAATCGATATGTCAGTTTCCTTGCAAGGTCTCTTCTTGGCCTGCAACATAACTTTGTGCACATCAACGCTGCCCCCCCCCCCATTGGGAACACACTCTTAGCTCTCTTCTTTAATTAATTCTCCACCAAATAGTCTAGCAACACAACACCGTACGAATTCACCAGGCCTATTACACACATATCAAACTCAGTTGACCTCCTTTTGTTGTATTAAACTCCGTCTTACAAATAGATGTTTTCTTTTTAAAAGGACTGATACAATATTGTCAACAACCATCAGTTGGTCAAGGTGTGCCTCACCATCAGTACTGTATGTCGCTAGGTCATTGGCTTGGCTCAGGTACCTATGTTTTGTCCCTACTGGGCTCAGTTGCCCCGGGGTCAGACAAAACACTACCCGTTATTCTGTTTACTGATTCGTAAAACTATTGCAGTCAAACAGTAGCATTTTTCTACAAATTTCACTTTCGGATGAACTGCAACTCGGACAAAATTTTACTTAACCCATTTAATAAATTCCATGATTTAAGGTATATTTTTCAAGGTACCAGTGAAATGCCTATGTAAATGCGTGTATGTGTATGGAAGGGATCCAGATCATTTGTAATCTCATCATTATGGGTCCGTATTGACTTCCAATCATACATGTATACAACAATCTAGAATCAAGATTATTTTCAGCCTAATCAATACTTCATTAAAATCCGTCTATCAGACATGTTTCGATGTACCAACACGTCTTGCTCACCTGTACATTTTTTCAAAAACAAATTGCAAACATTAGTAAAATGCTCTCATTAAAATCCATGTTTGCCCACTTGAAATTAAAACATTCTTAACAATGGTATAAAATATTCTTGAACATGATTAAGCCTCCGTGGCTTAGGCGGCAGCACGCCGGCCTCTCACCGCTGGGTCCGTGGTTCAAATCCCGGTCACTCCATGTGAGATCTGTGCTGGACAAAACGGAGGCAGACAGGTTTTTCTCCGGGTACTCCGGTTTTCCCTGTCAAAAATTTCATTCCAGCAACACTCTCCACTATCATTTCATTTCATCTGTCACTCATTTAATCATTGCCCCAGAGGAGTGCGTCAGGCCTCGGCAGCCGGCACAGTTCGTATCCTCGCCGCTAGATGGGGGCTTCATTCATTCCATTCCTGACCCGGTCGGAGACTGGAAGCAGGCTGTGGATTTTCATTTCATTTCATTCTTGAACATGATACATAATGTTGAAATTGAGGTTATTTTTGTAATATGTATGAGTTGCAGTCCTGCGTGTAGACTGCAGTTGCTTGAGGAAAAACAATGTCTCTGGGATTTTACAATTGGAACCCTTGTCATTATAGTCTGTCAACATGATAGTGAGACTTTAAAATAAAATAAAAAACCAATTAGGGTATTTTGTTCTTGAAGCATGATGACCTAATGCAATCTGTGGATGTTTTCATATTACTTGGTTACGTTTTTCGTGTTTTATGTTGAATACGGGCAAGGTAGTAAGCACCTGGGTGAAAAATAAAGCCCTTCCTTTTAAAAAGAAAGTTGAAATGGGACGAATATTTTCAATGATTGAAAACCGTAAGTTGATGAACTTACATGTGTAATTTTTGGAGAAAGAGGCCAAAACCGAGTCATTGCTGAATAAGGGGCTTGAGCTGAACAGATAGAAATATCGTCTGACAATATTGTAGATAAATGGGAAAACTAAGTAGTTAATGGTGGTAGTGTGGCTGTGTACCTGCACATTCAACTGCTGCTGTTAGTTGACTGACCCTTCCTGCTCTGCTGTCCACACAGCGGAGAGGTTGGGGAGGGGAGGTGTTATTGTGTCATGTGACCCGCAACAGCAGGAGTCGATTTCTACTGGGGTAGAATGGGTCGGGGAGGAGAGGATGCGGGGAAGAAATGTGATCGTTTACCTTTTACACTCCTATGTTGAGTTGGGTTCGACATTAAAATGTTTAACTTCCACTCCGCTGTCAAGTCCCACTCGACATGACGATAGCTTGTACTCACAGCGCTCGTATGACTTCTGTGCTCTATTCCAGTGTTGTGCAGCCATCTAGTGGTCTCCTAGAGAACATCCTTCCCTATTTACTATAGTTTGCGGGAACATACAGACACTGACAGGAAAGGTGGAGGAGATTGTAGATGTGATGGAGAGAAGAAAACTGGATGTACTGGGCTTGGCAGAAACAAGATGGAAAGGAGAAGGTCGCAGAGAACTGAGGAAAGGGTACCGGTTGTACTGGAGTGGGAACAGTGAAGGAAGGAGCAGCGGAGTAGGAGTAGTTGTGAGAGATGGAATGAAGGAAGAGGTAAAGGGAATAAGTGACAGGATCATGAAGATCAGAGTAACTGTAAAGGGAAGAAGCCTGGAGATAGCCCAGGTATATGCCCCTCAAGTTGGATGTACAGCTCAAGAGAAGGAAGACTTTGAGGAGGAGCTACAACAGCAGTTGAATGGTCAGAGCATCATTGTCATGGGAGATTTGAATGCACATGTAGGAAGTGAAAGGCAAGGATATGAAAATGTATTGGGAGCAGAAGGATGGGGTAGCAGGAATGAAGAAGGGAGAAAGTTGCTGGATTTTTGCAAGAGAAACGGTTTAGTGGTAGGCAACTCCTGGTTCCGGAAGAAAGAAAGCCACAAGGTAACGTGGTACAGCAGTGATTTAACAAAGAAATCTTTGGTAGATTACATGCTGTACGACTGGGAAATGAAGAGAAGTGTCAGAGATATAAAGGTAATACCATCAGAGGCCTTAGATAGCGACCACAGAATACTTGTAATGAACCTGGGAGTTGTTAAGGATAGCGAGAGGACAGAGTACCAGGAAAGGAGAATCAAAGTATGGAAACTCAAGGAAAAGGAAGTCAAGGAAGAATTCCAGAAGATAATAAGGGAAAGGATGCCAACAGACAATCCTAAAACAGGGGAAGAGGAATGGAAGCAATTCAAAAACACAATGGTGGAAGCTGCAGTGGCAGTGTGTGGAAGAACAAGCAACAGAAAGCGGTGTAAAGAGACACCATGGTGGAATGAGAGAGTAAAAGAAGCTGTGGGAAGGAAGAACAAGGCTTTCAGAGTGTGGTTCCAGGAAAGAACTGATCTGGCAAGGGAAGATTATAAGATAAAGAAGAAAGAAGCAAACAAGATTGTCGCAGAGGAGAGGAAGAAGTGGATGGTAAAGTGGACAGAGATGATGGAGGAAGACAGTAGAGGAAATAAGAAAGTACTTTATGGGATGGTCAAAAGTAAGAGAAGAGGTCTGCGAGAGGATGTGGTAATGATGGACAAAAACGGAAATGAGGTACACAACAAAGAGACACTCAAGACAGTGTGGAAAGAGTACTTTGAGGATTTGCTGAATCCAAATGGTCATAGGGAGGAAGACAATGCATTGGAAGATGGAGAAGACAACACAGGAATGGAAAAGGACCTGACTTGGAGAGAACTGGAGATGGCTATAGACAAGATGAAAGGAGGAAGGGCACCGGGTGTGGATGAAGTGAGTGTTGAAATGGTGAAGGCAGCAGGGGAGGTTGGGAAACAGTGGCTGTACCGTGTGATGAGGGTGATATGGAAGGAGAAAAAGACCCCAGAAGATTGGAAGAAAGGATTAATTGTCCCAATATTTAAGAAAGGAAGAAGAAAGGAGTGCAGAAATTACAGGGGAGTCACACTCATATCTCACTGTGCCAAGATATATGAAAAGATATTAGAAAGTAGAATACGAGCCAAAGTGGAGAGAAAATTGAGAGAGGAGCAGTATGGATTCAGACCTGGGAGATCAACAGTGGATCTCATATTTTCAGTGAGACAGCTCCAGGAACACCACTATGAATTTGGAGAGGATCTGTTGATGGCCTTCCTGGACATCGAAAAGGCCTATGATAATGTGTGTTGGGAGAAGGTTTGGGAAGCAATGGAAAACATGGGAGTGGAAAAAGGGACTGTAGGCAGAGTGAAGGAGATGTATTGTGGAAGTGTGAGTTGTGTGAAAGTTGGAGGGGAAAGAACAGACTGGTTCAGACAAATGAGTGGCCTGAAACAGGGTAGTGCGCTGTCACCCCTTCTCTTTATTGTGGTTATGGACGAGGTAATGACACGGGTAGCAGGAAAGATAGGAGAAGATAAGATGAAAGCAATGGTGTTTGCAGATGATCTCATGGTCTGGGGAAACAAGGAGGAGGAAATTCAGGAGCAACTGAAGGCTTGGGAAGAAACAGTGGGAGAGTACGGATGGAAGTTCAACATCAGTAAATGTGAGATCCTGTTAACGACCAGGAAAAAGGACAGACCAATGAGTGGGATAACACTTGGAGGTGGACAGCTGAAGAAGGTGGAAAGTCTCAAGTACTTGGGAAGTCTAGTGGAGGAAAATGGGAGAAATGACAAAGAGATTACGGAACGTGGCAGACAGGCAGAAGCATTTCTGAGGAGCATTAGGAGCTTAGTGTGGAATAAAGATGTCCCACAAAAAAGCAAGGAAGTGTTATACAGAAGCTACTATATCCCGATACTGACCTATGCTTCAGAAACGTGGACAATGAAGAAAAGAGACATAAGCAGAATACAGGCAGGTGAAATGAAGTTCCTGCGAAGTAGGATCGGAGTAACAAGAAGAGACAGGTTGAGGAATGAAAAGGTCAGGGAAATGGTGAAAGAGGAGCCCTTGCAAGGTAGGATTGAGACGTCAAGACTGAGGTGGTATGGACACTTAAAGAGAATGGATGAGAAGAGGATTCCCAAGAGGATACATGAGATGAAGATGCAGAAGAAACGACCAAGGGGAAGACCAAGAGATAGATGGCTGAAAGGAGTGGAGGAATGTGTTAAGAAGAGAGGCGAGGACTGGACCAGAGTGACAGCGGAGAGGTGGTGGGAAGAAAGGACTAAATGGCGAGGCTTATGTTCCAAACAGACCCAGCCTGGGGCTGGAAACTGTACAAGATGATGATGATGATGCGGGAATTGTAATGAATTTTTAACCTTCGTTATTCTCGAATGTTTATTACAGTTTTACTGATAATATAGATTGAATGTAAACAAGGCGTCTGCTTCATCTTCGCTCATCTTCGCTCCACAGTAAGTGGACAGTGATAGTTACGATGATGAACCAACAACTGACTTGGAAAAATAACATAACTAGCAAACTGAAGCATCATTTATATAATTTATGGAGGAATCATAATTCTTAGCAGAATTCTCTTTATCGGATCACAAACTATGAACATTTCTTCCTTGTGTCATAGGAACTTTCGGGATGACTCCCTTAGACGTTGTGAATTCTTTCTTTCTCTCTCTTGTGACAATCGAGAAAATATTTGTTGCTCAGTTTCATTGTTACGTGATAGGCATATTTTTTTTTGTTATTTCATTGAACTATGACCTATATCCGTTTTCCGTCTCGGCATGATGAGTTAAAATCAGACTGGACGATTAATTATATTATCATGGACATAGCATGTGCAACGAATTCTCATCAGATGTGATTTAAGAATGGCGAGGTGCATGAATCACAAATCCCCCTTTCGTCCAATCTAAACTTGACTGTGTATTCTGCGGAATGAAAAGTTCACAGGTGAAGTAAAGAAAAGCAGAGTTGCACTTCCAGGGAAACTCCAAACACATCCGCTCTTCTCTGAAGTCTTAACTCAACACAACTCTACAGTGTCTGGGGTGATAGGCTCGCCCGCCAGCCAGCTAGCTCGTAAGAAGAATAGAAAACGTAAAAACCCTTATAGTGGGCGATGTATTGAAGATAGAGATATGCTTTCGCAGACTTTCTTGTACAGGGTCAATATATATGTGCACGCCAGTAAACGCGGCAAGCTAAGCCAGCTGTGACTTGCGCAGATCGCGGGCGCGCATACCCGGTTCAGCTGGTGGTTGGCGCGCACTTGGACACTTTTACCAAACATGTTCAATAATGTGTACTTACAGTGCTCATAGGCAATGCTGAAAATGTCCTCCCTCTCTTGTAACACACACCTGACATCTTTTGATGAAAGAATGGACAACATTCTGAAGTTCCACAGCAGTGATGGCTTCGATTTCATCTCGTATGTACTGTTTAAGTTCATCAATCGAATGTGGATTTTTTCTATACACCCTACCTTTTAGTGTTCCCCACAAATAAAAGTCACAGATTGAAAAATCCGGACTTCGTGGAGGCCACAAATTCTTATTTATGATACGTTCGAGACCACCAAAAATACGCCGTAATTCAGTCATTGACATTTCGGCTGTGAGGAGTGGCGGAATCCTGCTGAAAATAATTGTTCAGACGTTCAGCATAAGAAAGTTCGTCGCAGAAGGGGTTAAGGATGTCACTGACATACCGCTCACTGTTTATCGTACCCTCGTGGAAAAATGGCCCAATAATGCTGTGTCCATTAATCGCACACCACACCCCGATCTTCTCATCATGTAAGGGTTTTTCAAGAACAATGTCTGGCTTCTGGTCACTGTAGTAACGGTCATCATCATCATCTTGCACAGTTTCCAGCCACTGGCCGGGTCTGATTGGAACACAAGCCTCTCCAACGTCTTCTCCCACCATCTCTCAGCCTCCACCCTTGTCCAGTCTTCTCCTCTCTTCTTCACGCTTTCTTCCACCCCCTTCAGCCACTTGTCTCTCGGTCTTCCTCTTGGTCTCTTTCCTTCCCGCTTCGTCTCGTGTATCCTCCTGGGTATCCTCTTCTCCTCCATTCGTTTTATATGTCCATACCATCTAAGTCTAGATTTCTCTATACCATCCTGTAATGATTCCTCCATTAATTCTCTGGTCCTCTCATATCTTATTCTGTCCATCTTTGTAGCTCCAATACTGCTTCTCAAGAACCTCATCTCACTGGCCTGTATTTTGCTCTTCTCCCTTCCTTTCATAACCCAGGTCTCTGAGGCATACGTCAGGATAGGGACATAGTACGTCCGATTTATGATCTTTTTGCTGTTCTGAGGGACATCCTTGCTCCATAACATGCTTCTCACACTCCTCCGGAATGCTTCTGCCTGTCTCCCCCGCTCATTTATTTCTCTATCGTTTCTTCCATTATCTTGTATCAGGCTTCCCAGATAATTGAAACTCTCCACTTTCTTCAGCTGTTCCCCACCAATTGTTATTCCCGTTGTGGTTCTTTCCTTCTTCCTTGTTGTGATCACCATCTCACTCTTATTTATGCTAAATTTCATCCCATATCCTTGTATTATTCCTTCCCACACGTCCAACTGTTCCTGTACCTCCTCCTCCTTGTTTCCCCAAATCCTCAAATCATCTGCAAACACCATTGCTTTCATTTTTCCTTCCCCAATTACTTGTGCCACTCGGGTCATTATGTCATCCATCACCACAATGAAAAGTAACGGAGACAGTGCACTTCCTTGTTTCTGGCCGTTTCTCTGTTCCAACCAGTCCGATCTCTCTCCTCCCACTTTCACACAGCTCACGCTTCCCTTGTACATCTCCTTTATCCTCCTTATAGTCCATTTTTCTACTCTATCCTCCAGGGACTTCCATACTTAGTTTCTGCATACACTGTCATATGCTTTCTCAATGTCCAGGAAGGCCATCAGTAGATCTGTTCCATACTCATAGTGCTGTTCTTGTAACTGCCTTACAGCAAAAATCAAATCCACTGTGGACCTTCCTGCTCTGAAGCCATGTTGTTCTTCCCTCATCCCTCCTTCTATCCTTGTCCTAATTCTCCTTACCAAAACTTTCTCAAACATCTGTACACAATGACCCATCAGTGTTATTCCCCGATTGTTTCTGCATTCTGTTCTACTACCTTTCTTGAAGATCGGGACAGTTATTCCCTTTTTCCAGTCCTCTGGGTCCTTCCATGCTGTCTTCATCACTCGGTACAACCATTGTATCCCCACCTCTCCTGCTGCTCTCACCATCTCCACACTCAACTCATCCACACCCGGTGCCTTCCCTCCTTTCATCTTCCTCACTGCATCTTCCACTTCTTTCCATGTTAAGCCCTTTTCTGTTTGCTGTCCATCTTCCCTGATTTCTTCCTCCTCGCCGTGGTTCCCATTTGGGTTCAGAAGTTCTTCAAAATATTCTTTCCACATTTTCTTCAGTTCTTCCCTATTTTCTATATCTTGTCCCCATTTGTTCACCATTCTAACATAATCCGTAGGATCCTTCCGCCTCTTTATTTTTTACCATCCCATACAGGACCTTTTTTATACCTTGGCTATCCTCCTTCAACATCTTTGTCCATTCTTCCATCCACTTTCTTCTCTCCTAAGCCACTACTCTCTTTGCCTTCTTCTTTCTTTCCTGGTACTCTTCCTTTGTCTCTACCATCCTATTTTGATACCAGCTCCTAAAGGCTCTATTCTTTTCCCTTACTATATCTTTTGTCTTCTCATTCCACCATGGTGTTTCCTTCCACCTCTTCTTACTACTTTTCCTCCCACTTTCTGCTTCTGCTGCACCTACTAGTGTCTTCTTAAATCTAGCCCATTCCTCTTCCACCCCTCTTTCTTCATCTGTTGGAATTCCTTCCTTTACCTTTTTGAGGTACTCGACCCTTCTATCTTCTTCTTTCAGTTTCCATATCTTTATACGTCTTTCCCGGTTCTCGGTCCCTTTCTTCTTCTTAGTCCCTCTCAGGATCAATACCAGCTATCGATGGTCGCTATCCAGGTTCTCCGATGGTATAACCTTGATGTCCGTGATATTCTTATTTAATTCTTTCTCATACAGTATATAGTCGACCACCGACTTCCTGTTCAAGTCTTCACTGTACCATGTGATTGTGTATCTCTCCCTTTTCTTGAACCAGGAGTTCCCAACTAGCAGGCTGTTCCTTTGGCAGAAGTCCAACAGTCTCTTTCCTTCCTCATTTCTTCTGCCCCAACCCTCTGGTCCAAGCACACTCTCATACCCTTGTCTTTCTCTTCCTACTTGGGCATTCAGATCCCCCATAACAATCATATTCCTTCCTACCAGCTGCTTTTGCAATTCCTCTTCAAACTCCTCCTTCTCTTCAGAGGCGCAGCCTACTTGTGGAGCATACACTTGCACTATTTCTACGGTCTCTCCCCTCGGTGCTACTTTCACTTTCATCATCCTATCACTTATTCTCTTCACTACTTCTTTTAAACCATCTCGTACTACTACTCCCGCTCCATTCCTCTTTCCCTCTTCATTCCCACTCCACTACAGTCTATAGCCTTTTCTCAGTTCTCTCCTTCCTTCCCCTTTCCACTTTGTTTCTACCAATCCCAATTGATACAATACTATTTTATGATACTAATTTCGACGTTATTTCCATCTAGCGGTAATTGCTTGATATACTAAGAGATTGTATTTACCGGCTATCTCTCGTAAATATGAAATGCGTCCCAATGAGAATGTTAGCTTGACCAAAGGAACTTGCAACAACAATAGAGAGATCGGTGTTTGTCACGACGAGAAGATGACTGAGAACACCACGACCGGTTTACAGTCTAGAAGATATTAAAATGTTTTAAAATTAAGTTTGGAATTACCTTGTTACGATTTAAACCTTCTCCTTTTGGATATCCATGTTCTTCGTGCTCATTTGAAACGACACCAGGATTGAGCATCGATATATATATATATATATTGAAGCTGTCGCCTAGAACGTCTAGTCATCTCATAAAAGCTAAGTCCTTTACCGTTTGAAGTATCATGCATGAAAATGTAATTAGAAGTTGCCGACTAAGAAAAACATCCTCCAATCTTTGGTGTTAGCATGACCCTTTATTATATAAATAGGTTCGGAGATATTTCTGGTTTGAGGTTAAGTTGTTAACTTGTGTAATTGTTCCCTTGTTATTATATAAACGTAGTGGGCGATCGCGTTGGTTTTATTTTAAGGGATTTGTATCTTACCGGTTCTTGTAATATTGCCTTTTCTCTCGCGTGTTGTTGCGTTTTGTTATGCTGGATAATGGAATGTTTTAGAGTGAATGCCTAGTGTTTTATTTAGGCGTTCTACCATGGGGTTAGCTCGCTGTTTACGTGGATCTACCATGGGGTTAGTTCCACGTGTTGTTGTTGTCGGTTTCGCTGGATGATAATTGAGAGTTATTTTGTTGTTTCATGTATTTGTGTTTTGTGTATTTAATTTAAGACTACGTATTCCTCCTTAACATTCCATTATAAGCTCGTGTTATTTCCTTGTGGGTGGGTAGATATTGTTTGTTTAACGTGGGTCTTGACTGGACAGTGGTTCCTTGTATATGTTTCCTTGTGTTTCTTTTAGTCCAGTCAAGGAACGACGCGAGAGCTCGTTATGTTATTAAATGAGATCTATCGGTTATTATTTCGGGTGGTAGTATGTGTACTTCTTACATCTGTCCGGAGGTTGTGATTGGTGCTCATATCGCCTCAAGTTATGTAACTGAATCTTATACTTCGTTCGAGAAGAAGTCTTATTCTAGAAGTTCATGAAATCATTTTCGTTGGTTATTAATTTTGGGTTTGTTTTTTCTTATCGTGGTAAATGTTTGAACTGATCTATGTTTCGTAAGGGGTTGGTATGTCACGTCATGTCATGTTTTAGTGAAGTTCGGGTACGTTTTGTTATGTTCTGTGTGATGTCGTTAGTTCTTGTACTGTTTTTTTTCTTGGGTTGTTTATGTATGATGTGACATACGTTATAGTATGGGTGGTCGGATAGACAGTTCTTGGGATATGTGATTTCTTAAACCTCTCAGAATTTTCCTAGCCTGTGGTGGAACGAATTTATTATTTAAACTATTGTTAACTTGTTATTCGTTATCCCCCTTTTCTTAAGTTGAGTATTTTAAGAAAGATCTCCAGCCTTCCGGTATCTTGAGTCGTCTCTCAGTCAAGCTCTTATTTTGATACACACATCAAAAAAAGTTTTGCATCACCTCGGTTCCAAGAGTTCCGGAACCGTTAAATGCAAAGGGAATAGAGATCAACACAAACAACATTTCAGCTCGTTTTATTGCTCATGAGACCCACACATTGCATGTTGTACCATCATACAGCTAGACTTTCAGCATTTGTGGTCCAGATTGCAGTACACACCACTACCTCTAATACCCAGTAGCACGTCCTCTTGCATTGATGCATGCCTGTATTCGCCGTGGCATACTATCCACAAGTTCATCAAGACACTGTTGGTCCAAATTGTCCCACTCCTCAACGACAATTCGGCGTAAATCTCTCAGAGTGGTTGGTGGGTCAAGACGTCCATAAACAGCCCTTTTCAACATATCCCAGGCATGTTCGATAGGGTTCATGTCTGGCGAACATGCTGGCCACTGTAGTCGAGCGATGTCGTTATCTTGAAGGAACGCATTCACAAGATGTGCACGATGAGGTCGAGAATTGTCGTCCATGAAGACAAATGCCTCTCCAATATTCTGCCGATATGGTTGCACTATGGGTCGGAGGATGTCATTCAGGTATCGTAAAGCCGTTTCGGAGCCTTCCATGACCACCAGTGGCGTACGTCGGCCCCACATAATGCCACCCCAAAACATCAGGGAACCACCACCTTGCTGCACTCGCTGGACAGTGTGTCTAAGACGTTCAGCCTGACCAGGGTGCCTCCAAACACGTCTCCGACGATTGTCTGGTTGAAGGCATATGCGACACTCATCGGTGAAGAGAACGTGATGCCAATTCCGTGGGGTCCATTCAGCATGTTGTTGGGCCCATCTGTACCGCGCTGCATGGTGTCGGGGTTGCAAAGTTGGACCTCGCCATGGACGTCGGGAGTGAAGTTGCGCATCATGCAGCCTATTGCGCACAGTTTGAGTTGAAACACGACGTCCTGTGGCTGAACGAAACGCATTATTCAACATGGTGGCATTGCTGTCAGGGTTCCTCCGAGCGGCAATCCGTAAGTAGCGGTCATCCACTACAGTAGTAGCCCTTGGGCGGCCTGAGCGAGGCCTGTCATCGACAGTTCCTGTATCTCTGTACCTCCTCCATGTCCGAACAACATCGCTTTGGTTCACTCTGAGACGCCTGGAAACTTCCCTTGTTGAGAGCCCTTCTTGACACAAAGTAACAATGCGGACGCGATCGAACTGCGGTATTGACCTTCTAGGCATGGTAGAACTACAGACAACATGAGCAGCGTACCTTCGTCCTGGTGGAATGACTGGAACTGATCGGCTGTCGTACCCCCTCCGTCTAATAGGCCCTGCTCATGCATGGTTGTTTACATCTTTGAGCAGTTTTAGTGACATCTATGAACAGTCAAAGGGACTGTATCTTGGATACAATATACACAGTCAACGTCTATATGCCGGAGATCTGGGAACCGAGGTGATGCAAAACTTTTTTTGATGTGTGTATGTTTTGTTGTTGTATTTGTGTTTTTTTCCTAGCCCCGTAAATCATCTTCATATTCCATTTCATGCGCCCCTCACGTTCCCCGTTTTGATATACCTCTTTTCATTAAATGCTAATTTGCAGTTTTCAAACGATACTTTAAACATGTTTTCATTTCATGATTCGTCACCATCTAATTCTAAATGTGAATATACTCGACACTGGTTGAGAGGTCCTCGGTTCCCTCTGAGTGGCAGTCCCCATCCTGCGCACATGTGGGAGCTTTTCGTTCCCACCGTCTCGACACCGACTGTGTGTGTGTGGGTGGTAAATCCCCGTCTGCACACCAATAAATCCAACTTCCTTCTTTCCATCATATCCACTATCTTCTCCACCTTCCCCATCAGCGTTCTTATGTTTAAAGTTCCAAATCTTAGTCCATGAACACAGCTAGGTCGTCGTCCATTGTATCCATCCTGTCCGAGGCCTGTTCCCTTCTTGAAAGCAAAAGTCTTATCCACTACTGGCTTGCTGGGCTTATAGTAGCTTCACCAGAGCCCCGTTAGCCGTCACTTTTCAGGGTTCCTGTAAGATCTTAACAGCTACCGTAACGGTCCCGGGGCACACGAAGTTCCCACTGTACTTCGCCCCTACAGGCAATCCCCTACTTTGTGCCGTTGCCCGTCTCCCACGACGTGGACGAGGGGTTGGACTTATGGGAGACTGTAGTAACGGTAATTTTGTGAAATAACATCGCCATGTAAATAAAAACCACTGTTCATCACTAAAAGAATTAATTCAGTATCTAATTTCCCTGAGTTTACCTTTTCTAACACCCAGTTACAAAATCGCAACCTCTTATTGTGATCTGGTTCATTTAGCGAGTGCACAACTGGAAGTTTATTTGGCTTCAGTTTCAATAATTTAGTTGCATTTCTTGCGGAAGATGCGGGTACACCCGTTTCTTGTGCTAAACGTTTTGAAGATTTTTGAGGGGCATGTTCCAATCTTTCGCCAATTTCGTCTAATTTTTGTTCCGTAAGAACCCAACGTTGTTTGTCAACTCTTTTATTATTTACGGAGCCTGTTTTCTTGAATCGTTAAGCGAGCCTCCTAATTGTACTGGCATTAGGCACAGGTCTTCACGGAAACTTGATTTGAAATTTTCGTCTTGTTTCAGAACAAGATTTTCTGCTTTTCATATACGAATTATGGATATACACACGTTCGCGCAATGTGAATTGGTGAGGCATGACCAACAATCACAGTAATCACAATACTCACTAAACGTGCAACAATAATGTCTAAGCTTTGCAAATACATGCCCATATGAATGACAAAACACTTGTGAACTAACGATATGAGTCAGCGGAGCGCGCCAACCACTGGCTGAACCGCTTACGCGCGCCAGCGATCTGCGCTAGTCACAGCCGGCTTAGCTTGCCGTGTTGACTGGCGCGCACATATATAATGACCCTGTAGAACTTTACATGCTGAACAATTCTTACACTCATAGTATATAGATATTTATAACGGTTTGCCCAGCGTTAGCTTAAAAAGCGCATGGACGCCAGGTTTTATTTTCGACTTTTCCACTGAAATTGTTACTGCTTGGCTTTCTTTGATCATAAATAAATTACTTTCTACAGAAACCTTCCTCGATATATCCTTTACAGAATTGTGAAAACCGATTCAAAATCCATCCAGTGGTTCTTGAGATTACCCGTAACATCCAAGAATCGGGGACTTTGATTTATACTAACATGGGAACTATCCATACGGTCATATCGAAACCGACAATGATATTTCGTAGAGATGATGAGGAAACCATGAATTAGCGATGTACAATAAATTAACTGCCATTTCGAACTGGAAGGTCCTGGAATCGGCACGGAGATTTCTCATAGGACTGCACGCGCTAGCATATAGCTCGACGTGGACAGCCCTGGTGACCGGCTGAAGCGTGTGTGTAACCTTGAGTGCTCTGTGCTCGCTTTGCAGAAGCAAGAAGGCTGAAACTGAATGTATGCGATGAAGACCTGCGACTGTGGGCCTTGGAAATTTTACGAGAGATTTCAATGGGGCGAACTAATTTGGCGTATGTACTAGTTGGTTGCGTCGTTTTAAGAAAAAGTGCTGAATAAAAAGTAGAAAAATAACTAAATATTTATCCGGTACGTATCTGCAAGAAGAAGACGAAAAAGATCAAGTCGCAAAGAAATTTATAGATGCAGCTACAGAGCGATTTTTAGACTACACCCCTTCTTCAATATACAATACAGATCACAGTGGTTTCGTGCGAGAAATGAAAGCGAAAAGGACGCTATCGTTTGTTGGTGAGAAACATACAGAAACAGTTGCTCAATCAGTTCATGCACTCACCCATTCATACACAATTATTCCTACAATTAGTATGGCCGGTACACTTTTCCCGAAATTATTCATTGTACTACAGGAGGCAACTGGAACTTTGGGCCCAAGAGTTTCCAAAGAAATGTTTCATGCCAGAAATATAATTGTAACAGCCACAAAATCAGGAAAAATGGGGAAAAAGGAATTAAAATATTGGTTTAAAGTATCCTTTTTCCCATTTGCGGAAGAGAAATGTTTGCTCCTGTTAGTTTCCTGGACTACTTATAGTGATAAAAGATGTCTTGAAGACATTCCTTCAGGCAACGGTATAGAAATTCTCCAGACTCCTCTCCGAACTACAGGGAAAATACAACCCTTGGATAAGTTTTTCTTCCGGCAATGGAAAGCTTTGTATCGCCGTTTAACAGACATTGTGTCGGCTTGTGAACACGTTCAGTTTGATGTATATCAGAGAAACAGCGTACTGAAAATGCAATCCTTCATTCATTTTCAATTTTCTTCCCCTCGGGTCAAGGACATGGTTAAATATTCGTGGTTCGCAACCAATTACACAATGCAGAGACCTCCCGAGTTCGAAGTGCCTGCGAAATATTGCCTTCAAATATGTAAGGAAAACTGTGAAGAACAATGTGGCCTCAAATTGCATATTCGTTGTGCATGGTGCCAAAAATATTTCTGTTTTTATCATGCGATTAACGAACCTCATTTATGTTTCACATTTGTTCCCTAACAATGAAGTGTCCTTCGCGCGTGGTAGCCTGCCAGTTCGTTCTCGCTCTCTCCAGCACAACTGCAACTCCACTCCTCTGTGCGCCACACGAGCCAGCAAGATGCAAGGGTTGTCCAGTAGTTGCGTTGTCACACGGATTTTGTATCAAGATTTCGATACCTTCCAGTTCGAAATGGCAGCTAATTATTTGTACATCGCCAAATTATGGTTTCCTCATCATCTCTACGAAATGTCATTGCCGGTTTCGATATGACCGTATGGACAGTTCCCTTGTAAGTAGAGATTATATTTTGTGTTAGATTCTTTTGCAGTGTTCACTTCATAGTGCAGAAATTAATTAGGAGTGGAGCAGGAAGCGTACGCGAAGGGTAATAGAGTTCAAAAGGTTAATGACAATGTGAGCAGCACACTATGTTCAGGTGTGCTGTTCCTATGCTAAAGGTTGGTTGGATCCACTCATAAAGGTGTAGATGACCCCGAAGAACTGTAAAATGGGTGACTCATTCCTTGTCCTCTCCATATGTACTCATAGATCGACTTTAAAAGATGCTAATTATGAGCTTGGGTTTCAAGTCAAATAGGCAATTTGATATTTTCTAAATTCTTATTTTGTTTGTTTCAGGTTTCAAGGAACTCCCTACAAATGGTGCACTGTTGCTATATATTTCAGCTGATGGTTGCTTTTCTGCTATGAAGCATCCTGAAGATAGTAAGTGATTTTTAAAACCTTGGCAATTAGAGCTCTAGTATTGGCACATTATATCTAAAGTCTGTTGGCCAAGTCGAGATAGTGGAAGTAAACACAGTTGTACAAGTGATTGCAGGACTGCCCTCAAGGGTTGCATAGAGCTGTGCCTGTTGAACGTACGCCAACTTCAGTGCTGTGTATAGCCTACATGTGAAGCCGGCTGACTTATCGGTTACATGCTACAGCGCGTTTTTTATTTGTTGGTTTATGTATTTATTTATTTAATTAATTAATTCATTAATCAATTAGTTAGTTCTTAACTGCTTATGACAGGCAACAGTATACAGTGCAGCACAGCACTAAGTGCAACAAGTCTTGTCTTTTCTAGGGCTACGGCATGACTAATGATTTCGGAGCTTCTTGACTACCCCTGACCGGCAAATCCAATGACGTGAACTGGGTGTTTCCCTTTCCAGGCAGTCATGTGACCACGTGCAAGTATTTACGTGCACTATCTCGGCTCGGCGAACAGACTTTAGTCCTGTCTCACTTGTTGCAAGAGTTTATCTTGTGTGTATTTACCCAGCAGAAAAACTATACTTCCTGGCAACATTGCTACTTCTATTTGCATTGACCTAATCAATCTGTTGGAAAGCTGACCTGGAACAATATAATACAGGCATAGGAGAAGACACATTGAAAGCAGCAACCATTGAATCACAAAAGTATTATGTCGCGTGTACAAAAGTTTCGAGTGATCCTTCATCTTTATATGTATGTTAGCTTTACGTTCTATTTCTTTAACTTCCTTCATGATCTTACCATGCATTTCATATATATAATCACTACTACTTTTAAGTACCTCTTCTTTCAATTTTAACACAGCATCAACAACACATTTACTTATGTCAACATTTATACCCTCGGTAATCAACTTTTGTTGATCTGTCAGCTTCTGTTGAAGTTCATCAACTGTGCCATTTAGAGTGGTCAGCTGATTTTGTAGCTCACCTTGGGAACCTGAAATAGTTTCAAAGCGGTTTGTGTTGTCAACCTTGATAGTGTCTATGCTACTCTGTAAAGTTTTCTGTAGCTCTGCAAATCTCTTCTCAGCTTCTTCCTGTGCCTTTCTAGCTTTTTCCTGCGCTTTCCTGATTTCTTCCTGGGATTTCTCTAAGGAATTTCTAGTTTCTTCTTGAGATTTTCTACTTTCTTCTTGTGCTTTCTCTAAAGAATTTCTAATCTCCTCCTGGGATTTTCTAGTTTCCTCCTGGGCTTTTCTAGCTTCTACCTGCGATTTTGTGATTTCTTCCTGTCCCTTTATGGCTTCATCTTGTGCTCTCTTACATTCTTCCTGAACTAAGGTTATATTAGCTTTAGTAAGGGATTGGGCTACCGCTAACTCTGCTTTCACCTCAGACTTAACAGTGGCTGCTGAGTCTTTAATGTCTTTAACCTAACTTTCTAGTGTTATCATGAGTTATTTTGTGTAGGGCCTCCACATCAACAGTTAATCCTGGCTGATTCACCTTCATCTGCTCCAACATCGACCTGATGTAGGTCATGTCAGCCGCCGTCATATTCTTCCTATAGATGAGAAAACTGGGAAGTATTACTACACTAACATGGCGAAATTCCAGGATGACCAACAAATAATCTATTTTAGGAGAGTGAAGCATTTCAATAACCTATCCTATATATTAAACATCTAAACTTACAATCGACGATATCTACTTCGTTATGTTGCTGATACTGATTTAAATTCAACGCTGAATCGTATCAAAATCCAACTTAATCACCACATTAACTTTACATTTACCATTACTTGACCCATTTGCCGGTACAATACAAATATGCCTCTCAACTATACGTACTCCTCATATCTGACAATGTGAATTCACTTCCACTACTATCAAATTGGGATCGGCATTTGCAAATTTCAAAAGAACTCTACTGTGTCTTACACCAAACTTGCTTCAAATAGCTGTGATTACGTAATATCACCTGGCGTAACAATCTCGACACAACCGACGGTCACTCACCTCTGGGAATGCAAATATACAAATTTGACAGACCCATGCAATCAACATAGTCGAAGCCACACCAGTTGGGCGACCATTAAATTAAATATGCTATATATGCGCCCGAATTCCTCGAAGTCAACATCCAGAATCCGCACGGATGGAAAAAGGATCGCAGGGATGTCAATACCCGGCTAAGAAATCAACATTTCCCTACCGGACTGATGACTAGGGAACCCTTGACTCGCATAACACATATCTAACCATACTACTAACTAGTTGCACACAGAACAGCCTAAAACAAAATAAAACACACTGAGCAACTCGGCTCTCGGGGTAGATAAGGTATAGTTATGTCGAAAAAACTGCCTGCATCTCCCACAAGTCCAACCCCTCCTCCACGTGGTGGGAGACGGGCAACGGCATGAAGTAGGGGATTTTTTTTTTTTTTATTTTTATTTTTTTTGTCGTGTAGCCTCCTGAGAGGCCGAGTGCAGGTCTTTCTAGTCGACGCCCGTGGGCGACCTGCGCGTCGGGATGAGAGATGGAATGGATGAAGATGAATGAAACTGGGCAAGGATGTGGAAGGAAGCGGCCGCGGCCTGTCAGAAGGTACTGTCCCAGCATTTGCCTGGTGTTGAAAATGGGAAACCACGGAAAACCATTTCAAGGACAGCCGACGGTGGGGCTCGAACCCACGCGTCTACCGAGTCAGCAGAGAGCTTGGCCCCTTGACCTAACGCAGCGCTTTAGCCCGCGCAGCCACTACTGTCGGGTAAGTAGGGGATTGCCTGTAGGGGTGAAGTACAGTGGGGACTTTGTGTGCCCCGGGACCGCTACGGTAGCTGTGAAGGCTCTATGGGAACCCTGAAAAGTGACGGCTGACGGGGTTCTGGTGAAGCTACGATAGGCCTAGCAAGCCAGTAGTGGATATCATATTTGCTTTCAAACCAGGAACAGGCCTCGGAAAGGACGGATGCAAACGACGACGACCCGGATATGCTAATGGACTACGAGTTGGGACATTAAACATACAGACACTGACAGGAAAAGTAGAGGAGATTGTAGATGTGATGGAGAGAAGAAAACTGGATGTACTGGGCTTGGCAGAAACAAGATGGAAAGGAGAAGGTCGCAGAGAACTGAGGAAAGGGTACCGGTTGTACTGGAGGGGGAACAGTGAAGGAAGGAGCAGCGGAGTAGGAGTAGTTGTGAGAGATGGAATGAAGGAAGTGGTAAAGGGAATAAGTGACAGGATCATGAAGATCAGAGTAACTGTAAAGGGAAGAAGCCTGGAGATAGCCCAGGTATATGCCCCTCAAGTTGGATGTACAGCTCAAGAGAAGGAAGACTTTGAGGAGGAGCTACAACAGCAGTTGAATGGGCAGAGCATCATTGTCATGGGAGATTTGAATGCACATGTAGGAAGTGAAAGGCAAGGATATGAAAATGTATTGGGAGCAGAAGGATGGGGTAGCAGGAATGAAGAAGGGAGAAAGTTGCTGGATTTTTGCAAGAGAAACGGTTTAGTGGTAGGCAACTCCTGGTTCCGGAAGAAAGAAAGCCACAAGGTAACGTGGTACAGCAGTGATTTAACAAAGAAATCTTTGGTAGATTACATGCTGTACGACTGGGAAATGAAGAGAAGTGTCAGAGATATAAAGGTAATACCATCAGAGGCCTTAGATAGCGACCACAGAATACTTGTAATGAACCTGGGAGTTGTTAAGGATAGCAAGAGGACAGAGTACCAGGAAAGGAGAATCAAAGTATGGAAACTCAAGGAAAAGGAAGTCAAGGAAGAATTCCAGAAGATAATAAGGGAAAGGATGCCAACAGACAATCCTAAAACAGGGGAAGAGGAATGGAAGCAATTCAAAAACACAATGGTGGAAGCTGCAGTGGCAGTATGTGGAAGAACAAGCAACAGAAAGCGGTGTAAAGAGACACCATGGTGGAATGAGAGAGTAAAAGAAGCTGTGGGAAGGAAGAACAAGGCTTTCAGAGTGTGGTTCCAGGAAAGAACTGATCTGACAAGGGAAGATTATAAGATAAAGAAGAAAGAAGCAAACAAGATTGTCGCAGAGGAGAGGAAGAAGTGGATGGTAAAGTGGACAGAGATGATGGAGGAAGACAGCAGAGGAAATAAGAAAGTACTTTATGGGATGGTCAAAAGTAAGAGAAGAGGTCTGCGAGAGGATGTGGTAATGATGGACAAAAACGGAAATGAGGTACACAACAAAGAGACACTCAAGACAGTGTGGAAAGAGTACTTTGAGGATTTGCTGAATCCAAATGGTCATAGGGAGGAAGACAACATATTGGAAGATGGAGAAGACAACACAGGAATGGAAAAGGACCTGACTTGGAGAGAACTGGAAATGGCTATAGACATGATGAAAGGAGGAAGGGCACCAGGTGTGGATGAAGTGAGTGTTGAACTGGTGAAGGCAGCAGGGGAGGTTGGGAAACAGTGGCTGTACCGTGTGATGAGGGTGATATGGAAGGAGAAAAAGACCCCAGAAGATTGGAAGAAAGGATTAATTGTCCCAATATTTAAGAAAGGAAGCAGAAAGGAGTGCAGAAATTACAGGGGAGTCACACTCATACCTCACTGTGCCAAGATATATGATATTTATTCAATTAATTCCAAAGAGCCATAGGCTCGTACAGAGGAATTGTACAGTAATATGTGTGTTTACACACCAGGAAGAAAATTCTGAATGAAAAGATATTAGAAAGTAGAATACGAGCCAAAGTGGAGAGAAATTTGAGAGAGGAGCAGTATGGATTCAGACCTGGGAGATCAACAGTGGATCTCATATTTTCAGTGAGACAGCTCCAGGAACACCACTACGAATTTGGAGAGGATCTGTTGATGGCCTTCCTGGACATCGAAAAGGCCTATGACAGTGTGTGTAGGGAGAAGGTTTGGAAAGCAATGGAAAACATGGGAGTGGAAAAAGAGACTGTAGGCAGAGTGAAGGAGATGTATTGTGGAAGTGGGAGTTGTGTGAAAGTTGGAGAGGAAAGAACAGACTGGTTCAGACAAATGAGTGGCCTGAAACAGGGTAGTGCGCTGTCACCCCTTCTCTTTATTGTGGTTATGGACGAGGTAATGACACGGATAGCAGGAAAGATAGTAGATAAGATGAAAGCAATGGTGTTTGCAGATGATCTCATGGTCTGGGGAAACAAGGAGGAGGAAATTCAGGAGCAACTGAAGGCTTGGGAAGAAACAGTGGGAGAGTACGGATGGAAGTTCAACATCAGTAAATGTGAGATCCTGTTAACGACCAGGAAAAAGGACAGACCAATGAGTGGGATAACACTTGGAGGTGGACAGCTGAAGAAGGTGGAAAGTCTCAAGTACTTGGGAAGTATAGTGGAGGAAAATGGGAGAAATGACAAAGAGATTACGGAGCGTGGCAGACAGGCAGAAGTATTTCTGAGAAGCATTAGGAGCTTAGTGTGGAATAAAGATGTCCCACAAAAAAGCAAGGAAGTGTTATACAGAAGCTACTATATCCCGATACTGACCTATGCTTCAGAAACGTGGACAATGAAGAAAAGAGACATAAGCAGAATACAGGCAGGTGAAATGAAGTTCCTGCGAAGTAGGATCGGAGTAACAAGAAGAGACAGGGTGAGGAATGAAAAGGTCAGGGAAATGGTGAAAGAGGAGCCCTTGCAAGGTAGGATTGAGACATCAAGACTGAGGTGGTATGGACACTTAAAGAGAATGGATGAGAAGAAGATTCCCAAGAGGATACATGAGATGCAGATGCAGAAGAAACGACCAAGGGGAAGACCTAGGGATAGATGGCTGAAAGGAGTGGAGGAATGTGTCAAGAAGAGAGGCGAGGACTGGACCAGAGTGACAGCGGAGAGGTGGTGGGAAGAAAGAACTAAGTGGCGAGGCTTATGTTCCAAACAGACCCAGCCTGGGGCTGGAAACTGTACTAGAAGATGATGATGATGATGATGGAGCTAGTAGTATCGATAGCGTAATTCAGCATTGAATGAACAACAGATCTTACAAAAAACGGAGCAAGCAAACTAAAAAGTGCCTGCAAATTTATTAGGCTAGGACAGTACATATATGTCCCTAAAAATTTAAATAAAAATAAAATAACACTAAAACTGAAAATGAATGTCCCCACTGGACATAGATGCGACTTTCATAAGTCTTCCTGCACCAAAATTTATATTAAATATGACTGATCGTTCTTAGAATGATTTGATTAAATTAAATACATTTTATTAAACACCGTGTGTTTAATCTCAAAATAATCCACTTCCAATTCTACTGTATTTCACAAACGTTCTCCCTATATAATACATCGTATTATTTCACTTCGCATTATTGCGTCAAATCTACGGATTATATTCAGAAATATTAATAAAATTATTATTTACAAATGTTAATTATATACATCATCGCGACCTGCACGATTTCCTCCTCCTGCTTTATTTATATAAAGTTCATTCCACTTCTCTTCTCTTTAGCTCACACGATACTTTTATTTGTTAATGAATTTACATCGTTACGTCCATGTGAATATGTGTATCAAACAGTTAAGCTCATTACTATTTCAGTTTTACATTTCCGGTTTTCTAATAACTGTAATAAAATTTTGAACTATGATGCAAGACTTTCTGATAACTTTATACAATTTTATATGTGTGCGTGGCATTAAATCCTCACTACTCACACTTCCAATTGGACGGCGTTATGCATTAAGCGGCTAAGCGCCAATTTTTGGAAATTGAGTTATTAGCACCATCTAGTGTGTATAGTCTGGAACTACATTCTTTTTACATAAGTATGCCATTTTTTTAATCATCATCATCATCATTTTCCGTTTTCCAGCCTAGGCCGGGTCGGAGCAAACATGAGTCCCCTCCACTTTACTCGGTCTGTCCACCACTCTTCCTCAAGCACTGAACGCCACTCCATGTTCCGGTTTATCACGCTGCACTTAACAAGGTCCAACCACCGACCTCTAGGTCTTCCTCGTCCTCTTTTTCCCATCATCTGCCTCTCCATCACTTGTTTTGGCATTCTTTCATCATTCATCCTCTTCACATGTCCATACCATCTCAATCTGTTCTGTTCCAGCTTTTCGTTCAGCTTCTGTACATTCACTTCCTTTCGAATGTCTTCATTTCTCACTCTATCTCTTCTAGTCTTCTGTAACATACTCCTCAAAAATTTCATTTCGGCTGCCTGCATTCTACTTTCATCCCTCCGGGTCATAGGCCAAGTTTCTGCTCCGTATGTCAATATTGGTAAGTAATACGTCTTGTACATCACTTCTTTAGCCTTCATTGGTATGTCTTTATCCCAAATTAAATTCCGAACTTGATAGTAGAAGGCACTCCCACCTTGTATTCTCTTGCTAATTTCCATATCCAGTCTTGCATTTTCCATCAATTCACTTCCCAAATATTTGAAGTGCTCAACTACTTCCAGATTTACATCTCCAATTTTAACAATTCCTTTCCCTTCTTCCTTATGTCTTGTCATCACCATTGTCTTACTCTTTTCTACACTGATTTTCATTCCCCATTTCTCAATATTTTCCTTTAAAACATCCAGCTGTTCCTGGACCACTTTCTCATTCTCTCCCCAAATCAGAACATCATCCGCAAATAAGATTATGTTCATTCTTGTACCTGTGTAGGCTTCCTTTGTTGCCTTCAGTATATCATCCATCACCATTATGAATAGCAGTGGTGAAAGCACACTCCCTTGTTTCAAACCAGTTTCAATTTCAAACCATCCTGTTCTACCTGCTTGGGTCTTCACACAACTGCAACAATTACTGTACATTGCTTTTGTCATTTGTATCATTTCATCTCCAATACCTTTCTGTTTTAAGCTTTCCCAAACTCTGTCTCTAGGGACACTATCATATGCCTTTTCTAAGTCAATAAAGGTCATTACCATGTCTTTTCCATATTCCCAGTGTTTTTCCATAGTTTGTCTTACAACAAAGATAGGTTCCACTGTTGATCTTCCCCTTCTGAACCCAAATTGTTCCTCTTGAATTTGGTTTTCAACCCTTTTTCGGATTCTTTCCTCTAGTATTCTCTCCATGATCTTGGCAACATGCGAGATAATAGTAATTCCTCTGTAATTTCCACACACCTTCTTGTCTCCTTTCTTGAATATTGGTATAATAATACCTTTCTGCCAATCTTCTGGAATTTGTTTTGCTCTCCACACACTCTTGAGTACTCTTGAAGTCCAATATATTCCAATGGGTCCTGCAGCCTTTATCATTTCTACTGCCACTTGATCCACTCCCACAGCTTTTCCCATCTTCATCTTCTTAATGGCCAATTCCACCTCTGCCATTGTAATGTCCGCTTCCATTTCTTCTTCTTCCACATCTGGCACTACAGTAACTTCTGTGTGCGTTACATTCCTGACATTTAACAGTCCATGAAAATATTCTTTCCATCGGTTCTTAATCTCTTCTGGTTCCTTCAATATCACTCCTTCTTTGTTTTTCACAAATCCAGCGTTTACATGTTCCTTCCTTCTACTCTTAACTACACTAAATAATAATTTCTTTCCACGCTGACAATCGTCTTTAATTTCCTGTGCGAATAACTCCCAACTTTTCTTCTTCTCTTCTGCCACTACTTTCTTGCAGATTTGTCTAGCTTCTACATATCTCAATCTACTTTCTTCAGTCCTTTTTGTTTTCCACTGTTTCCAACTCTTCTTCTTTTCCTTCACTTTTTCTTTAACTCTTTCATTCCACCATGCTGTTTGTTTATCTTTCATCTTCCCTGATGTTCTTCCACATGTTTTCTCTGCACAACTAACAAATGCATCCTTAAATTGCTTCCATTCTTCTTCCACATGTCCAACATCAGTCTTTGGTACTAGTTGTTGCAGTTCCATCTTAAATTCTTCTTGCACCTGTTTATCCTTCAACCTCCATGTTTTTATGTTTCTTTCTTTTCTTTCCTTCAGTTTTCTAATTTTTCCAACTTTCAGCTTTGCTATTACTGCTCTGTGATCTCCACCAAAAGCCTCGTCCGGCATGGCAGTAACATCCATCAGGTTTTTGCGTTTGTCTTTTTCTACCAAAATGTAGTCAATCAGGGTTTTAGTTCTTCTCTCTCCCCATCCATATCTGGTAATCTTTTGGCTGTTTTTCTTCCTGAACCATGTATTTCCAACCATTAGTTGGTTTCTCTGGCAAAAGTCAATTAATATATCCCCTTCTGGATTTTTATTTCCATATCCATAGGGTCCCACGATCTCTTCTCTTCCCATTCTCTCTGTACCTACTTGGGCATTCATGTCGCCTATTATTATGGCCTCCTTGTCTTCAATGTACTTGTCTACTTCTTCAAGGAAACTTTCTAACTCTTCTTCCTTGTTTCCAGTTTGTGGAGCATAAACTTGTATTAGGTCTTTTGTTCCTGTCTCAAACTGAATTCTCATGACAATAATCCTGTCACTCACGTTCTTTACCTCTTCCACATATTCCAGGATATCTTTCCTCACAATTATTCCCACTCCATTTTGCTTTGCCTTTCCTCCACTGTAAAACAGCCTGTATCCATCTGTCAGGGTTCTTTCTCCTTTACCTTGCCACTTTGTCTCACTCAATCCGAGGATGACAATTTCCTTCTCTTTCATGAAATCTACGAGTTCCT
This sequence comes from Meconema thalassinum, assembly GCA_946902985.2. Lineage (NCBI taxonomy): Eukaryota > Metazoa > Arthropoda > Insecta > Orthoptera > Tettigoniidae > Meconema > Meconema thalassinum. The sequence goes on from OX336389.2 coordinate 1,407,003,930, forward strand.
CCGTCTTGCCATTTAAGGTCAATACGTTAATGGTACCAATTTTGATATGTTGTGATCCTGGTCGCCCACTTCTCACAGCTCCCCCAGAGTCCAAAGAGCTGCGCGTCGCTTGCAGGGGACGCCCTAGCATTTTCCGAGGCCATATCATGTTTGCACTCATTTTAGGCTATTTTTACGATGGAGTCGCCCGGTCCAAAGGCATTTTATACCTACTGCCAGGTATCAACTAGGCCGCTCCTAACATGGAGAACAGACGCCTTCTGTAGCCGCTCCTCTGGAGTACAGACGCTACGGGTTTGCCTCTTCCGCCATCGACGCCGTACCGAAGCCCCTCTTCTCCGCCGCCAGTGCCGTTGAGGTCTTCACCGTAACCCTGGCAAGGGGCCCTATGACAGGGTGCTACCATCCGGAGCCAGATGGACCCTGGTTTTTTAACGAGGTTGATACTCCTCCCGCTCCTCCTTCCTCATCGCTTGCGAGATGAGGCCCCGGGCTTGCGACCGGTAATAGCGGAGTTCCATTTTTCTTAATATTAACCGTTAATTTTATAGAAAAGTCTAAGCGCCATTCCCTTTATCTTAGGTTAAGAGTTTTGCATTAATCGGCTATGAGGCGAAACTATGAAGCTATCCTTCGAAACGCTATATTGAGTTCTGCAAGAAACAGCCAAGCGACATTTCATTGTCTCTCACACTTTGTCTGGGTTGTCTGGTAGAAGAGCTTTGACGAGAAGTTACACTGGCAGGAGTATCAGTCTGTAAAATGTGCTTTGTCCAGACCCTAAGAATATCAGGGGATCGCATTAACAACTATCTTAAGAAAGCCAACGAACTACAAGGAATTATTAAGGATAACAGAGGTAAATCAGGAGGTTATAACAGAATAACTGATAGTAAATGGCTGAAATTATAGAGCACATTAATAAATTTCCTAAGTACAAGTCACATTATTGCAGATCAGAAACAAGCACTCTCTTTCTCCCGTCACATGTCGCACTTCCAGTTATGTATGACTTATACATAAAGGAATATTCTCAGCCAGTTTCCCTCTCATGCTATAAGAAAGTATTTTACTCCAGATTCAACCTACGACGAAAACCACTTAAGAAAGACACATGCAACTTTTGTGACTCTACAAATGCTCAAATAAACAATAAAAATGGTGACACTGATGTGCTAAAGGTAAAGTTGCTTGCTCATCAGGAGGATGCAGAAAATACTCGAAGTACAATGAAGAGTGACTTTCAAAAAGCAACCGAAATTAATGGACTGTCGGTACTTAGCTTTGATATGCAGAGGACACTGCCCCTGCCGAGAATTCCAACAAACATAATATTCTACAAACGTCAGTTATCGCTGTATAACTGTGGAATTCATGACGCTTCATCGAACAAAGGCTTCTGCTATCTGTAGCTCGAGGGCCAAACTGGGCATGGAGCCCGAGAAGTGGGCTCTTGTCTAAGAAATTACATCACTGAACATATAGAAAAAGGCACGGAACAACTTGTGCTTTGGTCCAAATCCTGCGGAGGGCATAATCGGAACATCAAAATGGTCCTAATTCTGAAGTCTGTCATGGAGTCACATCCAACTCTTAAAGACCATAAAAATGCGATTTCTGTTTTCCGGGCACAGCTATTTGCCCAATGATGATGATTTCGGAGATATTGAAAGTGCGTTGAAGTTTCATCAAAGATTATATACACCAGAAGATTACAAAGAAGTATTGAGAACTTGCCGAAAGAAGAACAAGCTGGTCGTGAAAGAATTGAAAAGAGAAGATTTTGTGGGCACGGCATCCGTTGAGAAACAAATAATAAATAGAAAGAAAGATACCAATGGCAAGGGAGTAAGCTGGCTAACAACACGGCAAATCGAAATAAGTAAGGAAAGCCCATGGCTGTTGACTTTAAAACGCACTTTCGATGACAAAGACGGCCAAGTAATCAATTTGAAGAAGAGAAATAGCGCACGCCAATGTGACCAGAATAACCTCAGTTTTTGCCTTAATGATGATGATTTCGGAGATATTGAAAGTTCGTTGAAGTTTCATCAAAGATTATATACACCAGAAGATTACAAAGAAGTATTGAGAACTTGCCGAAAGAAGAACAAGCTGGTCGTGAAAGAATTGAAAAGAGAAGATTTTGTGGGCACGGCATCCGTTGAGAAACAAATAATAAATAGAAAGAAAGTCAAACGGAAAAGCTATATCAGAGCCAAATTTACAGGATCTCAAAAGTGTCATGCATCTGATACCATCCGATGCCAAGGAGTTCTACAAAGGCCTTCATTCAGATGGAAACAGTTTTGACGACATCGACGGTTTTGGTAGTGAACTAGATTTCTCGATACTAGATGAAACCTAAGACTGGGTCAATTTCCTGTGAAACACATTTACATCATAAAGTAGAATGTAACACCAAAGTATATAGCATTAGTTCATTTAGTATAATTATTGCTTTAAGTTTGATTCTGGTATTCAAATGTATCTGTGTTTCTATTAGACTATTGAGAATAAAATTGCAATTAAGGACACACGAGTACTCATTGTACGCGTCAAAGTCTCCAGAAACTGGCATTAAATAAAAATGTATAAAGGACTAAAAGACTAAAAAAAGGTGCTTAGACGGTTTACGCATAACTATAGTGTTCAATAGAATAACGTAACAACAAGCTATTCACCAAAAATGGCGCTTAGCAGTTTTATGCGTAACTGAACTCACAGATAACACAAAGCAGCTAAGTGTCAATTGCTAATAAATCAATTGTTTGCTGTATTTTTGTAATTTAAACGCAATAACTATCAACAGTGCATATAGGTAAGGGTTTGTTTGTTTTAAAACTCAAACTTGGCTAACAGGAGAGAATTTGCTATAGTTTAAATGTCAAAACTTTCAATCGCGTTTTTCTCAATATCAGCTTTTGGTGGATAGCTGTTTAATGCATAACGCCGTCCAATTCTTCACAAATTCATCTTCCAACTTACTTAACTGACATACTGTATTTCCATATTTTCTCACTGTAATCTCTGTAATCTTCACACTCTGTGAATAACATTTACGTGTCTCTACTACACTTCTTTCAACAATAACTCTTCGCATATATTTCTTACTTAGCACGTTCACAAAATTCTAAAACCACCTCAAATTCGACAAAGTAAGAGAATCAGTAACTCTACTGAATATTACTGCTGTAATACCTTCAAGAAACAAACTCCTCCGCGTACATTAATACTATCGATTATACAACTCCGTGCTATTCTTTACTTATTCGTTCCACACAACGATACTTTCGTAGTACTTCTTTATATTCTTACTCACACAAATATGTCATACTTCCTTTTAATACTTCAATTATACATCTCTGTTACAATTGATAGCTTCTTTCTGAATTTAAGTCTGCTCGTGTTCGTTACTCAATAAAAAATACACTTTACTTCACGTTCTTAATTTCATCTGATATGAAATATCTTTACTGTAGTCTTTCAAGACTTCTCTATGGCAAAAGGTTGATCTGTAATATCACACCTCTCCTTCTATTCATCAGCTATGCTTTAAAAATATGCATACTGTTGATACTGTAATAATAAAATTCTGGGTTTCACAATATTCTCTTTGCCTATAGTTGAGTGGCTCAAACGCAATTGTCGAACCCTCCTGACAATAGTTAACGTTTCTATTTATGTTATATTTCGTTCATCTAACGAATTTGCTTTATTTCGGATAACAATATCCCTTCTATATCTCTCATTTCATTTATGACAAAGCTTCGCTTGTTATAACTCATTACAACTTTTTATACCACATTAACAAAATCACTTCACTCACTGTTATAAATTAAATAAATGAAAAGTTCTAAAGATGTTAGCTTACACGAGTGAAAATTAGTTAATGTGAAAATATTAACAATAAACGTTAGAAAAATACGTCGCAAACTATATTCGTTGACTTGAAGAAAAATTTCAAAATTTATAGCAACAACAATAACATGAACTAGGACTAAAATAGTCAGATGTTGGTCAAACACTGGAATAACCCATAAACAAATACTAGCTACATAGTTGTTAAAGATCACTGATCTACCTTGTGTCTGGAACGCTTGATACAGAATCTGAGGACCTTGACAGATGAGGAATCTCGCCACATGCGCTGGGAACGTGCCAATGAACACGCGTCTGCATTCTCCACGTTCCTCCTGCTCTGTTCCGCTCGCAGGTGAGACGGCTCCTCGACCGGTTTCCAGCTGGTCTGCGCCAGCCTTCGTCCTCGTCCCCAGTCAATGACCCTCGCTCGCGTCTGTTTCTTCTCTCTTCACGGTCTGACGACCTAGATTCTGCATTTGCTTCTGTCTGGACACTACTTCATTCAGCCGCTCTCTCGAAGTTCCTAATGTTAGTGTGTAGATAGTGATTATGCTTATGATGAGAAATCACCTCCACATGTGACTTTCTTTTCGTTGTGGTAGATTGTTTGTGGCTTCGAAGCGTACTGCGGATTGTGCTGCAGTTAAGTTCCATTGTTGTATCACGTTGATCATCGCTGGACATCGCTTAGTTAGTGTAGATTCAACCTCCCTTCATGGTGAAATTAAAACATCATCCTCCGTTCACTATAGTTGCTAGCTGTAACTTCTCCCCTCCGACCTAATCTTGAAGACATCTTATAAATATCTAGTAGATGTTTTTCTAAGATGTTGCAGTATATTGAAATTATTTTTTTCTGCGTTGTAGTGTGTCGGGCTGAAGTTTCACTTATGGGATAGTGAATATTTGTAGAGTATCTCAACGTATGTCTTCTCCAATTCGGCTTTATAATTTTCTGTAGATATATTCCATAAATCATTTCTATATTCCTTCTTATTTCCAATATTTATCCATTTATTCTTGTAGTTTCTTATTAACAATGTAGTTCTTCCTTCTGTAGTCTAATGCTTTTCTTGGTTGCCATTGCATACTAACTGCAGAGCAATTTTCTATACGCGTTACCTCTTTGAATACTCGAATGATAAGAACCTCGTTCCTGAGTTCAGTTTCCCTCTCAAATTTGCCGCGCTAGCCTCTCACTAGTCCATAAACTCACTTATTTGCTCATATCTTCTCTCATAGTCATCTAATTTAATTTCTGTATTACCAATTAAATTCCTTCTTCCTTCCTTGTAAATTTGATATACTCCAATCCATTATAATATTAAAATAATAATTTTAATAATTATATAATCCCTCGTAATCTTCCTTTATTCTGATTGGCTACTTCCATGTTATCAAATTTGTTGTCCACGAGCCATCCTCTCCTTAGGACTCTCGGCGCGTGTCCAACCTTCAAGTCTCCTTGCCAAGTCAACTCGCTAACCAAAACTAGTTTGTCTCCCTTAACTTCTCAAAACTGTACACTTTCCTGATCGCTATTCCAATCATACTCCCTTGGTTAAAATATTCCAGACTATAAAATTTCCATTTCTTCTCCAAATAACAATCTTTCTTCAGGCTATAATTTTACAAATTGCTTCCTTGCACATAATCAACCTTCCTGTGCGTAAAAATAGCTCAGATCACGAAATATTTTATACACATTTTTTTCTCAGGCTCTCCGTTCGAATCTCGGTCGGTTACTTTCTCTTGGCTACTCATAATTTCGAGTGCAGTACCTTTCAGTTTTCTGGTGTCCCGTTGAGGATGGAACTTGGGATAAATAAACACTATGCTTTTAAATATTCTGCAGTGTTAACATGGATAATGTCAAAAAAATTACAATAATTCTTTTTTAGTCACTTTGTATATAAACTATTTAGAATAATTAAAGCAATAAATTTGGTATATTTACATTCATTATTAACCAATTGTATACAGAGGTGCAGTAAGCTTAATAGAGAATATGTCTGGAGAACAAAATTCAATGTTGATGCAGTTGTGGTGAAAAATTTGTGCTCTACCTTGTTTCCTTGTGTGCATTTTAGTGAAGAATCAAACTAATCAGATATTGTACATGTATGGGCGAAATAATGAAGCACCATGAAAACTCTTAAGAATTACATAAACATCGTAATATCTTGTCAATGTTATATTTTTATGACATTAGCAATACAAGGAAGTTACAGCTAAATCAGGTTGACTTTGTATGCTGAAGGAATTCAAATAATTTTGTTCTCTAAATAACTCTCTTCTTTTTACAGTGGGTTTTGATATGGGTGGAGTCTTAACAAGTAGTAAAAAAGAAGTGGATCATCCCAATAAGAAGGCAATTCAGCTGAAGGAGTTGCATTGGTAACTATTTGGTTTTGTTACTAGTATGAGGGGTTAAAACCCATAGATTTTTCTGTTAATGTTCCTGGCTGATTTGTAAAGTTTGTGTGATTCTTCCTGAATATTAAATTTTGAACCTTTTTTCTAGAATATCTTACTATTTTAATACCTTAATATCTCTTAACTTCACAAATGTGAGACTGGATGCAAGAAGGAAATATGCAGTTGTAACCTTCTTGCACTGGGCCATAAATAGCTGTAGCTTAAAACAAATACTATACACCAGATTGCTGCGACACCTAGAATATTTGTGTTTGTACCAACATTTCTTCATTGTTAATACGTCCTGGCGAGAAATCAGCCCGATTGTAATTCCCATGCAATGACAGCAAACCATAAACCACAGTTTGGAGGATGTGATCTTTGTAGACCAAACCAGTCATTTTCACTGGATGGAAATTAGATGCATATGTCAATCACATATGATCTTGCCCCTAAAGTATGATGGATACCTTCTAGTGCATGTGCCATTACAGGATAAGAGACATGTTCCATCCTTCATCTGAACATTTTCAAACACTAATCCATTGATTATATAGTCACAAGCATCTGGTCACTTCATCTGATAAGAGCATACACTTCCTGCAATGTATTGTTGCTCACCTATATGATATACATTTGGTTTTATCAGTTCGACTACTTATGGTAACCAGAAACTTCTGAAAAATGAAGCATCATCATCATCATCATCATTTCCCCTTATCCAGCTCCTGCCGGGTCGGGGTATTTATGGCACTTCTCCACTTTCCTCTTTCCTTCCACAATTCTTCTTCCACGATCTTGTCCCAGTCCAGATTCCTTTTTCTCACGCTGTTCTTCACTGAATCGATCCACCTTGTTCTAGGTCTTCCCCTTGCTCTCTTACCCTTGCACTTGGCCTCCAGCATCTGTCTTGGTATTCTATTTTCCTCCATCCTCTTTACATGTCCAAACCACCTTAGTTTATTCTTCTCAATTCTCTCATTTAGTTTTCCCATCCCAACTTCCTTCCTAACATCTTCATTCCTCACTCTGTCTTTCCTTGTCTTACCTATCATACTTCTTAGGAACTTCATTTCACTGGATTGGATTCTACTCTCTTGCCTGCTCGTCAGGGTCCAAGTCTCAGCTGCATAAGTCAATATGGGTACATAGTACATTTTATACATTACCTCCTTGCTTTTCCTTGGTACTTCCTTATCCCAAACAAGTTTTCTTACACTTTGATAGAATGCATTGCTCTGCTGTACCCTCCTGCCAATCTCCATGTCCAATCTACCAGTTTGCATCAATTCACTTCCTAGGTATTTGAACGTGTCCACAATTTCCAAACTCTGACTTCCAATTTTCACAGTGCCCTTTCCTTGTCTTTCCCCTCTTGTCATCACCATGGTCTTGCTTTTCTCTATACTGATTTTCAGGCCATACTTCTGAATATTTTCGTTCAGTGCATCTAGTTGTTTTTGCACTTCTTCGGTGTTCCTTCCCCAGACCACAATATCGTCTGCAAATAATAGTAACTTCATTTCTTTATGTCCATATGCTTCCTTTGTTTCCTTTACAATTTCATCCATTACCATCTATATATATAAAGCACAAAGTTTGTCTGTCTGTCTGTCTGTCTGTCTGTTATGTATACAAATCTACACCGTTTCACCGATCTGAACCAAAATTTGTATACTTACCCTTTGGAACCCTGCGGGTAACCCTGTCAACATTAAATTTCGGACAGACCACCCCATGCCCTGCATTTAGGCCCTTTTGCACAAATCTACACCGTTTCACCGATCTGAACCAAAAGTTGTATATTTAACCTTTGGAACCCTGCGAGTAACACTGTCCACTTGAAATTTCGGAAAGACCACCCCATTCCCTGCATTTAGGCCCTTTGGTCCAAATCCACACCGTTTCACCGATCTCAACCAAAATTTGTATATTTACCCTTTGGAACCCTGCGAGTAACACTGACCACTTAAAATTTCGGACAGACCACCCCATTCCCTGCATTTAGGCCCTTTGGTCCAAATCTACACCGTTTCACCGATCAGAACCAAAATTCGTATTCGTACCCTTTGGTGCCCTGCGAGTAACACTGTCTGCTTGAAATTGCGGACAGACCACTCCATTCCCTGCATTTAGGCCCTTCGGCCCAAATCTACACCGTTTCACCGATCTCAACCAAAATTTGTATATTTACCCTATGGAACACTGCAACTAACACTGCCTGCTTGAAATTTCGGACAGACCACGCCATTCCCTGCATTTAGGCCCTTTTTGCACAAATCTACACCGTTTCACAGATCTGAACCAAAATGTGTATACTTACCCTTTGGAACCCTGCGAGTAACACTGTCTGCTTGAAATTGCGGACAGACCACTCCATTCCCTGCATTTAGGCCCTTTATCCAAAATCTACACCATTTCACCGATCTCAACCAAAATTTGTATATTTACTCTTTGGAACACTGCGACTAACACTGTCTGCTTGAAATTGCGGCGAGGCCACTCCATCCCTTGCATTTAGGCTGTTTGGCACAAATCTACACCGTTTCACCGATCTGACCCCAATTTTATATACTTACCCGTAGAACCCGACAAGTAACACTGTTCACTTTAAATTTCGGACAGACCACACTATTCCCTGCTTTTTGGCCCTTTGGCAGAAAACTACACCGTTTCACCGATCTCAACCAGATTTTACATAATTACCCTTTGAAACTCGACGAGTAACACTGTCCACTCGAAATTTCGGACAGACCACTCCATTCCACGCATTTAGGCCCTTTGGCACAAATCTACATCGTTCACCGATCGAAAACAAAATGTGTATACTTACCCTTTGGAACCCGATGAGTAACACTGTCCACTTAAAAATTTGGACAGGCCACTCCATTCCCTGCATTTTGGCCCTTGACACAAAACTACACCGTTTCACCAATCTCAACCAGATTTTACATAATTACCGTTTGGAACTCGACGAGTAACACTGTCCACTCGAAATTTCGGACAGACCACTCCATTTCCCGCATTAAGGCCCTTTGGTACAAATCTACATCGTTCACCGATCGAAAACAAAGTGTGTATACTTACCCTTTGGAACCTGATGCGTAACACTGTCCACTTGAAATTTCTGACATACCACTCCATTCCCTGCATGTAGCTCAGGAATTCCTCGGGGTTGCCAGCTTCCTAACTCACCAGTCATGAGCCCTTGAGGGTGTACCAGAAGTGGTGGGTCTACACACACCCTGCCTCTTTGAGGGCCTTGAGCAGAAGACAGGAGATATTATGAAAAGGAAAAGAAGGCAGACCCCTCGAAGAATGAGGGTATCAGGAAAGATGAGACAAAGCCAATTAAGGCGGGAAATTGAAAGACTCCCTAGCCCTCGGATATCCTAATACAGTCTGGGTCGGAAGAGAACAAGAGTTGACCAAGGGAGGCCGACAGGAAAGAGAACTGAAATGAGCCCGGCACCAGGAAGTGGAAGCGATGCCAGACTCAGCTGGGGTTCCGTGGTCGCCAACCCGCGTCCCACAAGTTGTGAGACCCTGGGGGGGAGGGTCAGTTGTGAGAATAGCTTGCTGATTCATCGCGAGGTGACTTGAGAGTTACTTTCCAGAGCCCGCCGTGTTATCTCCTGCTGTCTATGCTGATGCCAGCACAGGGCCGTTGCGAAACAGTGAGTGATTCCCGGTCAATCTGTATAGGACGGGGAACCCCGAACGTGTGTCACCATATTTCGTCATCATCTGCGATCATCTCAGGTTCGTGCAGCATGGACCTATATTCTTTGTCTTTGCCGAGCAGTACGCTCTTTCACTAGACGCATCCAGTACAGGCCTAAGCCAGAAAATAAGGTTGAGACTTTGGAAGACATCGAAGCTAGACACCTGAATTACCTATATCAGTTTTAAAATAACACCATGTTCGTTTAGTAGTCATTTTTTCATTACCTTATTATTATCATCATAAGTGCAAATGACCTATATGTTACGCGCATCATACCAATAATCACCGCCGCATAAAGTCTTTCTCGACTGTGATTTTTAAAATATTTATTTTTGGTTGGTTCTTAAGTTTAGGGGCTGCGACAACGCGGTCATGTAGCCCCGTGTACTTTGGGTGTGTGTAGAATCTGTCTGATAACCGGTGTTAATTGTGATGACTGTATTAGTGTGTGTTATCTGTTTTTAAATTTAAGTACAAACTGCAACTTAGAATTCTTCAAATAGTTCGTACTTTTGCCGCCAAGCGCCACCGTCAACGACTACTAGGCCAAGTTCAGAACTTAGCTACTAGACGCCACTGCAGTCGGCTCTTGGCAACGGACGTAGGCATCTATGAGCGTTGTTTACCTATCAAATTTAGCTTCACACAGGTGTAATTAGTGGAAGGTTCTTTAACATGCCATAAATCTGACATGGGACCGCCGCTTTACTTCCCTTCCGAAGAAAGGCATACTGACTGATTTTTAACGCTCTTAATATATCCGACGGCTTCGGCCGGGTTTGAACCCGCTATCTTGGGCATAGAAGCTCAGCATGCTACCAAATACGCCACCGAAGCCGCCATATAGTTATTTTTATAACAGTACATTGTGTACATTATACGTTGAAGTGTCAATTCAATACCGGTAGTAGTTTCCCTTATCATCCTCATCGTAAGAGCAAATGACCTACAGTAGATGTTACGCCCATTACACCATTAATCACCACACACAATAAGTCTTCCTCGCCTGTGAATTTTGAAATATGTATTTCTATTAAGGTAGTTTGTAAGTTTGACGTGTCAATTCAACAGTAGTTTTTATTATCATCCTTATCAAAAGGGCAAATGACCTAGATATTACTCCCTCATTGTCTTTGGGGGCAAATGACTTAGATTTTAAGTCCATTATATTTCTAAGGAGACCTTAAAACATTATCATCATTCCACCGGGCGAAGCCGGGTACTACTGCTAGTTATGAATAAAACAGGTGACAGCACACTCCCCTGTCTTAGTCCAGTCTTGTTCCTAAACCAATCTGTCTTTCCAACTGGGGTCAGTACCCTGCTAACACAGTTGTTGTACATTGCTTGCACCAGCGTCTGTTTCCCATGTTAGGGGCGGCTGCAAGGGCGTCTGTTCTCCATGTTAGGGGCGGCCTGAATAATAGCTGGCAGTAGCTTCATAAAATGCCTTTGGGAGTGGCGACCCCATCGTAATAACAGCCTAAAATGGAAATGGCACTTCCAATGATTCGGAAAAGGTTAGGGCGTACCCTGCAGGCGACGCGCAGTTCCTTTGGTACTGGGGGAACTGTGAGAAATGGGCGACCAGTAACCGAAATGAAAGTGGGAATCATGAATGTCATGACCCTGACAGGCAAGGTGGAGGAGGTGGTAGACTTCATGGAGAGGGAGAAGGTTGGAATGATGGGGCTGAGTGAAGTGAAATGGAAAGGTAAAGGAAGGAAGAAATTGAGGAAAAATGAAGCATTTGGGCAAAATTAAGGTCACTATGTTTCATGCCATCAATAATACACTTTTCGCTTCTATCTCTAGCAGGATAATATTGCACATCAGCTATCATGGTCCATCTTGTGCATATATATTTTCTTAGGCTATTTTAAAAAGGCTTATTTTACAGTATTTTTTACTTTTGCTGACAGCTGTTACCTATTAAAAAGCAAAATATTGTTGATTCATTTAGGGGATTTGTGATATTGTGATCATGTAGCCCCATGTACTTGTGTGGTGAATCAGCCTGATAACCTGTGTCATTGTGATGGCTGTAGTAGTGTGTGTATTTGTAATTGAGGCTAGGATTTGGAAAGAGGTGGCCATAGCCTAAAATTAAGAACCATTGCCGCATTTCCCTGGAGTAGAAGTGGGAAAACTGCAGAAAGCCACTTCTAGGATCGCTGCGGTGGAAATCAAACCCATCTCTTCTCAGATTTGCCTCACGGGACTGTTATCTTTGTTATCTTTCCCTTCACTCATACATCACAATTTTCTTTATCCATCCCTTTTAATTCAATTACAGGAATTTTCTTTAATCCCTCTTCATGCCAGTGGCCTAGCCTTTCATGCCAATACACTGCACTCCTTAATGCCACACAGCATTACACACAACACTTTCATTGTCAAGCTCACTAACCTCATCTGATACTCTCGACACCATGACATTACTTTTCACACACTTCAAAAATATACAAACCTGATTCTTGAATTGCTTAAAAAATTATTTCATCATTCATCTTACCCAAAGCATAATTTTCATGTGTTTCTCAAACTATTTTCTTCTTCGGCAACTTAGAACAGGAAATCAAATTATATCCAAATTCAGGCACAAACAAAACATCATTCAACTCCAGTGTACAGCCACCGCACTCGTCAGTTAGATTAATGCTAACAACTCCTATATCTTTCACAGGAACATTGGCCTTTCCCATAGTAACAAATCCTTTTGCTGGGATTTTAGAAGTAAACATAGATTCATTATTGCAGTTGTAATCAGTTGAGGCACTATCTAACAACCACTCGTTATTTTGTAGGTTCATTGTTGCCAAATTTATTGCAGTGCTGGAAGAAATCGCCCTTCCCTTTGAATTTGAAGCGAAATTCACTCCCGAATTATCATTATCTTTGTTTTCAGAATTTTCCTTCCTAGGACTAGCACAATCACAAGCATAATGCCCCACTCCCCCACAATTGTACCACTTCTCTTCTTTCTTACATGGTCATTCCCTTGCCATGTGTCTCACTTTATTACAGTAGAAACATTTTCTCTCTTCATGTCCTCCTTGGTTCTGTTTGGACCGGGGTTGTTACCTCCGCCTCTTCTTTCTCTGCCTCGACCTCTCGATCTATTGTTGGTACTGGTCGCCTGGGTGAAGTTGGACACCAATGCTCCCTGTACTTTGTCTTCACTCTCTCGAAAGCCTTGGTCACCATCTTCTTGGAGTAGCACTCCTTTCACCGTCTTGGTTGTTAAATTCTTGTCCTCGCCAAGAATAGCCGCTGTCACTTTATACTTCTCTTCATTCAGTCCAGTCAAAAACACACCTGCTATGTGTCTATCATTTAATTCAAACCGTATCCAGCACTTTGAATAACCCGATTCATTCCCTGTATTTCAGCCATGTAAGAATGCATCGTCTCCTCAGCCGGTTTTGTTATATTAAACATCCGCTTCATGACCTTCAGTGTGTTTATCAAGGTATGAGTGGTATGTATATCTTTCACAGTTGTCCAGGCTTACTTCGCTAACACACACTCTCCTATGTCATCAATGTATTCCCTTGCAACATTCTTTAATATGAATGCCAACGCCTTGCTTGGTCTACATTGAGATCTTCTTCATCTTCTTCTAAACCAGGATTAATAGCATTCCAACAGTTCTTTTCTATCAATTCTGCCCTCGCAACCTTGGACCAGGCATACATAATAATTATCCCCTTTTAACTTCTCTATTACCTTTGATCCAGTTCCTTCCACCATCCTCAACTTGACTTCAAACTTTTCTGCTGCCTTCTGGTTGATTCTTCCTTTACACTTCACACTATCTTGCTGTTTCTTTATCACTCAAGCCACATCGACACAAAAAGTCCCAAAAATAACAATGGAGCATAGAAAGAAAAGGACAAACAATCAAAAATTAAGCAACAACAACGAAGAGCCGGAACTAGTTTCACAGGAAAACAATGCGCAGAAAAACACTGATCCTCAAGCTGGTCGAGATGAGGACCCTATTGACAACACTTGGACCGAGGTTGTGCGACGAGGACGGCGAGGAAAGTCCCAGCTACCACAGACCCCCACATTCGTAGGCACAAAGCAACAACCCCAGGACGGAACAAATCCCTCCGGCAGTGAACTGCAAGCACCTATTCATTGGGCTTGGCTCTACATAGGCCAACTACACGACAACAGCACAACAGATAAATTAGAAAGACACCTGAAGAAACTAGGGGTGACAGAAGTGCTGGAATGCGAGGAGATTAATTCAAGAAGGGACTGTACGGCCTACAAAGTTGGCATACCACTTAGTGATCTACGACAAGTCATCGCTCCGGAATACTGGCCAAAGGGGGCCATAGTGAGAAGATAGTCTTTTTCGTCCCCAAAGACAAGGCGCCAGACTTGAAGATTAGCCTGCTTCTGTGGAACGTAGAAGGCCTGAAATGTGCCATAGATCTAACTCAAGGTAAACTACTAAGTAACCATGACATTCTCTTTATGATAGAGACACTATCGACGTGCAATATAGAAATCCCTGGTTTCTATTCAAAGCATATCTTCACCATGCAGGGGCCAAGAGGAAGGCCTATAAAAGGAATATCCTGCTTCTACAAGCCAGCAATAGGGGAAGCATCATTTATATATGAACAGGAACACACTCTAATACTATAAACTGAAAAGGTGACTTTCATGGCCTGTACATCGAGCCTCTCACGCCAATTGAAGATATCATACATATCGTCATGACTGCCATAGCCAAGGCAACCCTGGGGAGCAATATAATCATAGCAGGAGATCTCAACGGCAGGATAGATACCAGCAATAAATTAGGGAGCTACTACAGATGATGATAGAAGAGGGATACACCCTCGTCAACGAACAATACAACAGGACATACTTTGCTCATAATGGCAGCAGCACTATAGACTTAATCTTCTATAAAGGTACATCTCTTGAAATCATGAACCACAAAGTGTCCTACTCAGCGGCGGAAACTACAATAAAAAAGCACTCCCCGTTTACGACAACCTTGCAGTTAAAGGGACTGGAAGGCACAACGCAGGAAAATAACCATGTGAAACAAACCTCCAGAAAGTTAGACATAATCATATTGCAAGAAAATAAAGATAAACTCACCATCTTCACAAATAAAATACAGAGTAAAGACCTAGATGGTCCCACTTTAATCATTGAGAACATGATCAAAATGGCAACTACCACAATCACAAAACGCAGGACAAAGAAATGGTTCAATACAACCTGTTACATGGAGCGGAAACAAGTTTTGCAAGCCCTCCACACAGCCAGACGTTCACACAAGCAGGAAGATCTGAGCATATACAACATCCGCAGAAGAGAATACAAAAATCTCCTTATAAGGACTTTATTGAACAGGAGGCTAACAGACTGGTGGAAGAAGCAAAAGAGAACCCCTACATAGCCCTAAAACCAAGAAGAACTCAAACAAGTAAAATTGAAATGAACGTCTGGGAGAAGCACTTCAGCAACATCCTGAATCAGCAAAGTTTAACGAAGGCTCACGAAATGAAAACCGAACAACACCTCCCTAACATCAATAGATTCACAACACAAGAAATTCAAGGTACACTAGCAGTACTGAAAATCAAGAAGGCATCAGGACCTGATGGCATCTTCAATGAACACCTTAAAGCAGCGTCAGACATACTACTAATAGCCCTCACGGACATGATGAATCTTTGCCTACACACAGGATATATCCCTGAGGCTTGGAGGACATCGACAATAAGGATGCTTTACAAAGGGAAAGGTGACCCACGCGATCCAAACTCCTATCGAGGAATTGCACTTTAGAATAGTCTCCTTAAACTATTGACGAGGCTAATGAACAAGAGACTAACAGACAAAATTGATAACAAGATCCCTGAAGAGCAGTTCAGTTTTAGAAGAAAAGTACAATTCAGGCGATTAGAAAGGATATAGAGGAAACACTGAAGCTCACCAGCGGGAAATTTCATGCGGTGTTCATGGATCTCACTAAAGCCTTCAACAGACTAAAAAGATCTATAATTTGCTCCAAACTAACCCACTCGGTAGAGCACAACAAGGAACTTGACATCTTGACACACAACATCCTGAGTATCAATTTTGTTCAAATCCCGGACACAATAACTATTTCCGAAGAAATAACTCGGACCAACACATGACGCAGTCCAGGCGATAAGAGAAGAAACAAATACGCTAAAGATATATATCTATGCAGACGGGATGGTGATAGGCTCACACGATATTGAGGAGCTACAGAAAGGGATTTATGCTCTGGAAAAATGAGCAGATCTCAATGAACTAGAAATTAACGTAGGAAAATCTGAGCATATGGTATTTAGAAAGAGAGGGCCATTATCCAAAAAGGATAAAATGTACATTAAGCAAGAACCATTACTGACGGTAAACAGCTTCAAAAACTTGGGCTTAACCTTTCAGACTACAGCACGCTCATTTAGAATTCACACTACGCAAAGAGCCGTGGCAGCAAACAAAGCTATTCACGACATCAGCTCAATGACAAAACTATCACTGAAAACGGCCTTGGCTCTCTTCGAGACAAAGATACTTCCCATTCTCACCTACGGCATCGAGATAACCTGGGAAAAACCAAGTTATAGAGACCTCCACTGCTTGGATAAAGTTAAAGCCCGCTTCATGAAGGCCGCTCTAGGAGTCTCGAAATTCATGAGCTCTGGGCTGGTTTACGAACTTGCGAAGTAACCATTTTTAATGGAAGGCCTGAGATGGAAATTAGACTTGCCCTCTACAGATAGCTGGAGAAAATTACTGGACGATAGGGTGAAGAAACGACAGGAGATATGGACTGACTTTTATGCCATGGAGACAATGGTGAACAGATCATGGACAGACACAGGCCAAGAACTATGCCATTTCGTTAATTCTATGGCAGCACATGGCTACCACTACAAAGTGTGCAGAGTAAAATCTCAACTCGGTGACAATTACTGTGACCGTTACCACGTATTGCGATGTGGAAAACGAGAAAAATCTATCTCAACTCGGTGACAATTACTGTGACCGTTACCACGTATTGCGATGTGGAAAACGAGAAAAATCTATAATAGATACAAACTGATATTCTTCTTAATGTAATAAGTCATCTGACTTAAATGGCCCACTTGGTTGCAATAAATCTTTATTATTTATCACTATGCTTCCTGGGCCTTTAGGTTTTATTAAATTCCCAGAGCAGTTAACATAACAGTTAGGAGTTTATTCATTACAAGCACTTGACATTTGGCTGACACGTCCTTTCCATTCAGACAACAGAGCAGAACACCAACAATGTGCAATGGTTTAAAACTAGCATTCTTATACTGCTCTAGCCAAGTCTCTTCCTATTGGCTGTTGCACTCAAAAGCTGGAGTCAATATTCCAATATTCTGTTTGTGAGGTAGTTCTTGAACCAGCCATGTGCCACTCCTCTGATGCCTGCAAGTTCTAGTTTATTAAGGAGAATCTTATGGTCAACCAGATCGAAGGCTTTTTAAAGGTCAATTAGTATGCCAGCAGGTAGTTAGTTTTCATCTAATGCCTTTTCTACATCAGTTACTACTTCAAATATAGTACTATCAGCTCCTCTATTTGGAATAAACCCATACTGGCAGTTTGCAAAGTCTTCATTTTTCATAAAGAAATTCATAAGTCTTTGTTTAACAACGCTTTCTAGAACCTTGCTGATGGCAGATATAATATTAATGGGTCTGTAATTTGATGGGTGGGTTTTGTCTCCTTCTTTGTAGATCGGGACCACCCTAGAGACTTTACAGGCATCAGGAAATATACCAGGCATCAGTGAAAGATTTATTATTTTGACAAGATATGGTGTAAGACCCTCAAGACACAATTGTAGCATGACATTAGTAGTGTTGTCCTCACTAATATATTGTTTTTGTGTTTTAGGGAATTCATAATTGCCTCAATTTTATTAGCATCAGTAGGTAACATAAAGATTGTCTTAGTGCTAGTTGTATTTTTATATCTCGTAATGTCCGAGGTAGGGCCATTTCCTTGATTTACCCATATACTGTTAGCAATATTGACATAATATTTGTTAATTTCATCGCATATATTTTCCTTTTTCTCAATATTTTTGCCGTCGACTATAAGTTTCACAATTTCATTTTTTCCCTTCTTTTGCCTATTTAACATGTCATCAACAACACTCTACACTTCCCTTTGATTATTTGCTTTTTTGAATTTTTTGGTCAAAGTAGTTTCTTTGTAGTTTTTTAACTTGGTTGCTAATAATTTTATATTCTTCTAACATTTCTGCAGATGTTTTTTTAACTTTGTTTTTTGCATATACAGCGCACTCCCGTTAATTCGCGTGCGGATAATTCGCTTTGCGGTTAATTCGCGGGTTTCGTAGTATATTTCTTTAAAGTAGTAATTCGTACACCCACTAACCATTATGCTAAATAAAATTCTCTCTTGTGTCATTTAAAAAGAATTTTAATACGATATGCTGCGTGGAGACGAAATCATTGAAATTTGAGAAGACTGGACTTCGTTTCCTTGCTATGTAACAGTAGGCCTACATGCACACTGCTACAAGAATTCTGAAAACTTGTAAACATACGATCATGTTGCCGCGGGTGATAGAGCACAGATTCCATTATCTTGGAAGCGGAGACAATGCAAGTGAATTCTCTTTCTCTCAGAACCTACCCTTCGTTTTGCCACAGCTGAAGCCCAAGGTCACTGACCTGTGAGTTGAGCAGGCTAGATGCGCGGACAGTGAGCGTACGGTATTGTATACAGTAGTCTATTGTAGTTGAGAAGTGTGCTCGGCGTGCGTACGTCTTTTCAGTGTTTTGAAGTCAGCTGCGAGAGTTTTCAATAGTAAATTGTGGTTATCAGTTTTCGATATGAGCAGTCGAAAAATGAAATGCCAAAGGTTAAACGTCAGTGAAAAACTGAAAATTATAGAGAGGCTGGAGAGAGGCGAGACATCATCCAAGTTAGCCAGCGAGTTTGGTGTGGGTGAAACTACAGTGAGAGACATGAAAAAACAAAAGGAAACCCTCATTAAATTTTCTGCTAAGTGTGATCGTTCATCAACCCGGAAATCAAATGAGAACATCGGGATATGAAAATCTAGATGAAGCCATGATACGCTGGTTTAATCAAAAACGAGCGGAAGGTATTCCTGTGTGCGGAGCAAGCCAAACGTTTCCACATTACCCTTGGCTTAGAAGGGGATTTTAAAGCATCTTCTGGCTGGCTTACGCGGTTTAAGAAACGCTACGGAATAAGGGAAATTGCGATTCACAGAGAGCGACTTAGCGCAGACACGAGTGGTGCTGAAAAGTTTGTACAGGAATTTCAATCATTCGTTGACAAAGAACAGCTTGACCTGAGACAGCTTTATAATGCAGACGAGACAGGGTTGTATTGGAAATGTTTACCGTCCCGAACATGAGTGATGCAAAAAGAACAGCACGCCCCAGGCCGTAAAATATAGAAGGAAAGAATAACAATTATGGCGTGTGCTAACGCAAGTCATCATCATCATCTTGAGCAGTTTCCAACCACTGGTCGGGTCTGCTTGGAACATAAGCCTCTCCATCGTTTCCTGTCCATCCACCATCTCTCGTCATTTACTGTGTCCCAGCACACTCCTCTTTCCTCCACACTCTTCTTAACTCCTTTTGTCCATCTGTCCCTTGGTCTTCCCCTTGGTCTCCTTCCCGTCATTTCCATTCCAAACATCTTCTTCGGTATCCTCTCCTCTTCCATCCTCCTCACATGTCCATACCATTGTAGCCTAGATCGCTCTATTCTATTTTGCAATGGTTCCTCTCTTACCATCTCCCTGACTCTCTCATTCCTTACTCTGTCCATTCTTGTCACTCCTACCCTACTCCTCTGGAACTTCATCTCCACTGCTCGTATTTTATTCTTGTCCCTTTCCTTCATCACCCATGTTTCTGAACCATATGTCAAAATTGGCACAAAGTAGGTCTTGTAGATGATTCCTTTACATTTTTGTGGTACATCTTTATTCCATATCATCCCCCTAACACTCTTGAAAAATCCATCTGCGCACCTTCCCCTCTCATTTATTTCCATCCTATTGCCTCCCTTTTCTTCAATTATGCTTCCCAAGTACTTGAAGCATTCTACTTTCCGCAACTGCTGTCCTCCAAGTGTTATGCCCATATCCAGTCTGTTCTTCTTCCTCGTTGTGATGACCACTTCACTCTTTTGTGCTGAGAACTTCATCCCATATGATAACATTACCTTCTCCCACTCATCTAATTGCTCTTGTACTTCTTCCTCATCCTCTCCCCATACCAGAAGGTCATCAGCAAACAACATTGCCTTCATTTTCCTTTCCCCAATGCTATTTACCACTTTTCGTATGATTTCATCCATCACCACTATAAATAACAGGGGTGAGAGGGCACTTCCCTGTTTCAGACCACTCTCCAGTTGAAACCATTCCGTTCTCTCTCTTCCCACCTTTACACAGCTTTTGCTTCCCTCGTACATTGCTTTCACTCTTGCCACTGTCTCCTTGTTCACTGCTTTTGCTCTCATTGCTTCCCATACCTTGTTTCTATTAATACTATCATATGCTTTCTCAATATCCAAGAAGGTCATCACCAGATCTTTCCCATATTCATAATGGTGTTCTTGTAGCTGTCTTACTGCAAAGATGAGGTCAACTGTTGACCTTCCTGGCCTGAATCCATACTGTTCTTCCCTCAGCCCATCTTCAACTTCTGTCCGAATTCTTCTCTCCAGTACCTTCTCAAATATTTTGGCGCAGTGGCACATGAGTGTAATTCCCCTGTAGTTCTTGCATTCCTTCCTACTTCCCTTTTTAAATATGGGTATTATTATCCCTCTTTTCCAGTCCTCTGGTATTTTCTTCTCCCTCCATATCACTTTCATTACTCGAAAGAGCCACTGTGTTCCTATCACCCCTGCTGCTCTCACCATCTCCACACTCACTTCGTCTATTCCCGGTGCCTTTCCCCCTTTCATCTTCTTTAATGCTTCCTCCACTTCTTTCCATGTCAATTCCTTCTCTGAAATGTCTTGGTCACTGTCTGTTTCTTCCTCCACAATGTCCACTACGCTGGTTTTAGTTGGATTTAGGAGTTCCTTGAAGTATTCTCTCCAGATAACCTTTACTTCTTCCATATTTTCGACCTCCTTTCCATTCCTGTCCACCATTCTGACATTTTCCCCTGTATCTCTTCTCTTTGCCTTAATCATTCCATACAACACTTTCTTACTGCCATCACAGTCCTCCTCCATCATTTCTGTCCATTTCTCCAGCCATTTCTTTTTCTCTTCCTTCACTACTTCTCCTGCTTCTTTCTTCCGCTCTTGGTATTCTTCTCTTGTTCTGTCTGTCCTCTGTTGGAACCATTTCCTGAATGCTTCATTTTTCTTTTTCACTGCTTCCTTAGTTCTGGGGTTCCACCATGGTGTTTCCTTCCACCTTTTCTTTCCACTAGTTCTGCCACACACGACTTCCGCTGCTTCTACCAACACGTCCTTGAACCTATTCCATTCTTCTTCACCTGTTTTCGGATCATCCTTCGGTAATTTGTTCCTCACTAATATCTGGAACTTCTCCTTATTTCCATCCTCCTTCTGCTTCCATGTCCTTATTCTTCTTTCTTGGTTCTCAGTTCTCCTCTTTTCCTTCAGTCCTCTCACCTTGGCGACCAGCAGACGGTGGTCACTGTCCAGGGCTTCTGAGGGTATTACCCTTATATCCGTGATACTCTTCTTTGTCTCCTTCCCGCATAGAATATATTCCACCACTGATTTCCTAGTCAAATCCCTGCTGTACCAAGTAATTTTATGGCTCTCTCTCTTCTTGTACCATGTGTTTCCAACCATTAGCCCATTTATCTTGCACAGTTCCAACAATCTCTCTCCTTCCTTATTCCTGTTTCCCCATCCTTCACCACCAATCACTTCCTCAAAACCTCTTCTATCAGTTCCGACATGGGCATTTAGGTCTCCCATGACTATCAGGTCTCTCCCCACTAACTGCTTCTGCAACTCCTCCTCAAACTCGTCCTTCTCGCCTTCTGTGCATCCCACCTGTGGTGCATAGACTTGCAGAATGTCCAGGTTTCTACCTTTCACAGTGATTCTGGCTCTGATTATTCTATCACTTACCCTCTTTACTTCCTCCCTCAGCCCTTCTCTCACCACCATTCCCACTCCATTTCTCTTCCCCTCCTCATTTCCTATCCAGTATAGCTGCAAGCCATTTCTCAGTTCTTTTCTTCCTTCCCCTCTCCATCTGGTCTCTGCCAGTCCGAGTACATCCAGTTTTCTCCTCTCCATCATATCCACAACCTCCTCCACTCTTCCCGTCAATGAAGTTATATTCAAAGTTCCGATTCGTAGTCCATTTCCATAGCCAGGTCTGCTTCCTTTAGATCTGTCCTTTCAGAGGCCCGTTCCCGTTTTAAAAGCAGTTTCATATCCACTACTGGCTTGCTAGGCCTAACGTAGCTTCACCATAACCCTAGCGAGGGGCCTGTTTTTGGTCCGCGAGAGGTATTTTATTTCCCTCATACCCTCCGGACAAGTCCGGCGAGCCCCCCTATCTGCCACCTGGGACGCGCCCGATAGAGGAACAGGCAAACCCCCACGGGCTAACGCAAGTGGCGATCATAAATTAAAATTGTTAGCGATAGGGAAATCTAAAAAACCTCGTTGTTTTAAACAAGAAAATGTCCCTCTGCAGTACTACCATCAAAAGGCAGCATGGATGGACACACAAATATTTAAGGACTGGTTTCACAATCATTTTGTAAAACAAGTGACGGCCTATTTAATTAAGCAGCAGGGTGTCGAGCGATACGGGAAATACGGGAATTATACGGGAATTTTAGTGACCCGGGAAAAATACGGGAATTATACGGGAAATTCGCACTTGATACGGGAAATCTTGAAAAGTCTCATAATGCCTGACTTCTTAGCCCCCGAACGCTCGGTAGAGTCCTCCCGCTCAGTCTTCTATTTCGCCTGCAGGCCGCGCTGCCACTCGCAATTTGCGCTACCGATAGAATGCCAAGCGGGATGAGAACGCAGCCAACGTCGAATGCATGCTTTGCCCGGCCGACCGCCGGCCGTACCCTCTCCGCACAGGGCGCCGCGCGCCGCGCTCGTTGCTGGCAATGACACAGGAATTAGTCCGCATTGTTATTCACAGAGGAGACCTGGGTTTCTCGACAAGAGCAGCCCTTAAAAAGAAGCTAACAACTCAAGATCTCAGAAAATTCGAGACGCGGATGTGCTGCAATTTCGCAATTTCCTATGGCTGAAAAAATCAAAGAGAGGTCATCTCTTGCTCACAAGATGACCCGTGCTTTTTCCTACCTATGCCTTATAGGGGTCGCTGAGACTCCTAAGTTGGAAGAAGTTAGGATCGTCATTGCCCTGGAAATTCTTTGTAATCAGAAGAATTTGATTTCTGGCGCAATGGCTGACCGCATCAAGAGCAGCTACTCCGCACTTCTGAGACTGCCCTCCGTCACTTTGCGTTTGAAGCAGTTCGACGGAAAAGAGCCACGGCTCGACGTGCTGTGGTCTGAATTAGTGGCTTCAGCACCTTCCTCAGTTCCTGCCAAAAACGTTCTCACAACCTTCGTTAAAATGATAGTGATTTTTTATCACAACAATGCAGCTCTTGACAGAGGTTTCTCCCTGAACAAGGAGTGCATGATCGTCAATCACAAAGAAGCAAGTCCGATTGGAATGCTTACTGATCAGGATGCTGTGATGGCAGCTGGTGGAGTAGAAAAGATAACCGTGAGCAAGAGTCCATACTGCACGAAACTCCTACGCCTTGTTCAAGGAAGCAAAACAGGTGAGAAGCGACGGCTAAGGTGGCAGTCGATAGAAAAGGCACGAAAGATCTCCAGTAATTGAAAAAAAAAAAAAGATATTGAACGACGCCCGTTCTGAAGCATAGAAAATTGAAGAGCAGATGAGTTCCCTAGTGAAGCTTTGAATATTGTTTGTTTTATCTTATTTTGTGTGACTAAAGTTCCTAACCACAATCTAGTAGTAACAAAGTGACTTATTTTATTTTGTGTATGACTAGAATACAGTTCCTATTCTGAAATTAGTACTGTCAAAAGAACGTAATTTTGTGCTGTGTATAACTGAAGTTCCTAGTAACAATCTTGTATTTGTCAAAGTGACTTATTTAATCTCGTTTTGCATTATTTTATTTTCTATTATCTACTTTGATAAAATAAAGCTAAATTAAAAAGTATTCGCGGCGTGTCGCGTGTGGAATTTTACTCTTTTTAGCCTTTCCATGGTCTACTTTCACATACCAAATTGTTTTAAAGTCGGTGCAAACACTCAATGCAAATGCGTCACACATGCATAAAATTCAAAAACTAAAAACAATGTCTCACAGCTCTCGACATTTAACTATCAAACACCCGTCACCAACATGTGGCTACAAAATTCACCACATAAGTGACAGAATTCTTCTCGTATGGGCAGGCATCGTTTCAGTCGCTTGTTAACCACTGTCTGTGTCGGATTTCCTTTCATTGTCATTGTTTCGTTACTTTTACTTCGCCAAAGTTCGACCCGAGGACTGGACACATCCCGTACAGCATGTACAGAAAGAAATACTGAAGGCGGTATCGATATCGCGGTGGATGGAATGATTATTAACCTTGGCAATTCATCAAGCTCTGACGAAGACAATGATTGTGGTGATGATGATAGGGAGAGTGAAGGGATGGAGGGTGTCAAAGAAACCCTTGCCAAGTGACTGAGGATAATTTATTTACTAGTGTCAGTTCGCTTGCGTCAATCGATAATAGAGCACAGGCTATTGTTTCCCGTCTTAGCGTTCAAAATACAGTCTGTCATTCAATATCCTACAACTCGACAATATAAACCCACGGAAATAATATCGCCACAGAGCGGCTTGTTTGAGTGCCCAGTGCTAAATATGTCTTTACCTTACCTTAACTTTACTTTTATATTATCACGAAAGCTAATATTAACCGTAGAGAGTCGCGATTCAGTGAGTGTGCATGGTGTTATCTGTCGACTACTGTAGTAAGCTGTGAACGACCTCCACTCAGACTTTTGTTTCATGTTAAAGGATAATCATTGCATGGTGAATGTTTTTATATTCATTAGCTGTAGAGTGTTTGCCCTCTTTGTCGTATTTAGTGAATTGAATACCGATGATAAAGGTAGCATAGGTTCGGTGTGTAATTTATTTATTCATCTAAAAGTATCGTATTTCTCTGTTTGAATGTCCTCGGGGTTGACTCAGGATCGTTTTTTTAAATATATTACGTATAATTGTACAGAAATAATGTCTGAAGTGTAGCGCTGTGTATTATTCGAATCAGTTGATTTACAACAACACTAAACATTTGCAACACAGCTCAGCTGTTCCAAGCTCCTTCGCGTTGTTTCCTTCGAAATACAGGGTGTAGGTGAGAAGCATGCTCAGAATTCTTGCCGTGTGGCGGTTGGACGTAGGGTCTTGTTATGTGGCGACCGTGGGTTGCGGAGAGGAAAGGCGGGGCAAAGTGACATGAAGGCTGTCAGTACCGAATGCGCGGGGTTAGCGATACTGTATTTGTCCCATAATTTACGCGTGTAATAGCGGACACACCTCCAATTTTACTATCAAAGTCGTGACCTAAAGAGGGATAGTGGGAGGGTAACATCTATTACTACATGACCCCCAACATTATTATTCATTATTACAAAGGGTATTTTGACTATTTTCAGTATTGTAGAAAATTGTATCGCCTTGTTCCGGGCTTCTATAGAGCTTACATTTTCTTTCGATCTATCATTTGCCATAGGATGCGCCACCGGCGTATGGTTATGCATTACCAGCTTCTGATTTAGTAGTCAGGTAATGGAAGCAATGGGAACTGTGTACTATAATTTTCCTTGCATGTAACTAAGCAAATTGTTGTTACGAGAACGTAAAATGCACCAAGAATGATATGTATGATCTTCAGCTGTGTGCAGTGAGAAAGCTCTGCATGTGTTCATTCCTTATGTATTAATGATGCGAAATGTCAGCTAACGTTGTGCCACATACAACACTCGTAGTCTCTAAATGTTGCACATTTTCCCGTAAATTACAGCAGTTTATGTATGTTTGAATTGCTTATAAGATCGTGACAAAGAACGTGTTTCTCCAATTGGTTGTTTTTTTTTTTTTTTTTTTTTTTTTTTTTTTCCACGGATCAACTTAACACCGTAGTAGGCACGCAGCTTTTTGTATTTAGTTTTCTGGCATCTTGTTTTAAATTATTGACTAACATATTTCTAAATGCAGACAATCCATACCTCCATTAGGATTCGGGTTCCATAATTCATGCAAAATGAGGTTCGTTCGTTGGTGAAATTGAGGTCATAACCCCCTACCCTTTCAGTGATTACCGTATGGTACTTTACGTAGACTAGGGTGAAGATGTAAATGAGCATTTAAAAAAATTGTCGCCAGTTGTTTGGTTTATTAACTTACGGTAATATTTTCCATAGGTACTGAAAACTGGGCACGGTTGGATTTTAAGGTGGAACCGCATGTGCTATCAAATATCGCTTTCTTGCAATACCTGCAATATGTATAGAATTATAAAATGATTATTGGTTAAATAAGTGTTAATAGATAGGCTATTATAATTATAATGATTAAAGAAATATTAAAGAAGAAACGATGCGTTGTTAGTAAATATTAGGCCTACCGGTACAGCGAATAGCCTATAACTCGTAGCTTCCATCACAATTTAGCATTTAAACGGATCACGTTAATGCATAATACCTATATACTAATATAACAACCTGATAGCAAATTATAATAATATTCTCACATATAACGTATTTAATTTGCACCAAGTTAATTATTGTAGTCTAAGATATGTTAAACAACTGCCGTTTGAAATGTGCAAATCGCACACTTTGTAGGCAAGCTGTTTGTTATGGTCGTCTCTGATGCGAAGTGTTACTAATTATTCTTTTAGGAGACACTTGTCTTTGGAATATTCATGAAAGGCCAACCCTCTAGTTCTTATGTCATAAGTTGAACGTATAAAAACAAAACCACAATCCGAAATAATAAAGAAGATAATCACGAACGAACGATTCACTGCCAATGAAAATCAAATGGAGATTCGCGGACCGGAAGTTCGCTATGCATAAGCTTCGGTGCCATTTTGTTATTGTTAGTGTTATGGTGCCATTTTAACTCGTGGAAGCTCCATACGGTTACGGTACCATACGATTCAATCACTTCCCGTAAACATTTTTTATGTGACACTCCTATTCTCTACTCTCTCAGTCCTCCTCAGTAAAATAGTCATTTATATCAGCTCTCCTCAGGTAAAAGGTATTTTATTTGTGTTCGTTGCATCTCATCCCATCTGCGATAGAATTCACTCGCGCACGCGCTCGCCTTGCTCACACTACGGATTAGGCCTAAATCTCGCCATCACCCGTGGGCTGCGGAAGTATCTCCAAAAATTCAGTTACTTACGCCAGTAAATCTTGATTAGCGTTTTAAGATACATTTTTCAGCCATTCGGTATGCGAACCATAGTCTTAGAGAGTTCTAAAATATACGGGAATTTGGTGGATTTTCGTACGGGAAATACGGGAATTATACGGGAATTTGAGAAAAGGTCATCGCTCGACACCCTGAGCAGTCTTTACCAATCAAAGCAGTGCTCTTAATTGACAATGCACCTTCCCATCCACACGAAAGTGAACTTAGAGAAGGTGATATTGTCGTCAAATTTCTTTCCCCTAATGTAACTTCTATTCTGCAACCTATGGACCAAGGCGTTATTGCTGCATTAAAGAAGAACTACCGGTCATCTTGGTTACAGCAATTGGTTGAGGAAAACATTGATATTCCAACATTTTGGAAGGACTGTAAGAGGATATAAGAAAACCAGAGATATATAAGCAAAGCGAACTGATGTGAGTTAAATAATAATAACGAACTGATGTACATGGATTGCAATAGCGGAACCGCACAAACTAAACATATACGAACATGGCGCGAGTTTTAGACAAAACTGAAGCATAAAAAAGGGCAGGTGGCAGCACCTTACATAAAATAGAACCGCATACTTGATAAATAAGAATAAAACCAATCAAAGTTACAACACTTCCCCTCAAGTAGAGGTTCATACAATCTTTACACTCTCCAAACCAGCAAACTTCAAGCAACGTTCATGTTTCATTCGACTTAAACTCTTCGTGAGAAAGTCAGCAACTTGATCGTTCGTAAAGATATACTTCAAAACAAAAAATTTACACTCAAAGACTTCACGAACAAAGTGATGTTTGATATCAATATGTTTGCTTCTACATCGTATTCTTTGCCAAATTAATTGCACTTTGATTATCACAAAAGATGAACATAGTGGCTAAGTCTTTGAAGCCCAACTCAAGCAGAAATCGACGTAAGTACACAGCTTCCTTGGCGCACTCTGACAACGCCATGTACTCGGCCTCCGTGGTGCTAAGGGCCACGGTTCTTTGTTTTCTTGAGTCCAACGATATAGGCATCCGCCGAGCAGGAACACGTACCCCGTGTAGGACCTCCTATCTTCTTGGCAGCTTCCCCAGTCGGCATCGACGAATCCTTGGATCGGTTCGGTGTCTGCTTCGTATATCAGCCCGATGTTCGAAGTCCCCTTCAAGTACCACAGTACTCTCTTGGCAGCTTTCCAATGTTCGACTCCGAAGCAATTGTTGAACTGTCCCAGGTAGCTGACAGCGAACGAAATGTCCGGGCATGTAGTTGTCGACAGATATGTCAGCGCGCCTACCAATTCGCGGTAAGGCAACTTCAACTCGTCAGTACTGGGATTCTCATTTTTGCTCAACTTCGTTCCAGGGTCGAGTGGTGTGACTACAGGGTTGCAGTCGGCCATCTTGCAGCGTTGGAGAAGCTCTTCAATGTAATCCTGCTGTAGCATGGCTATACATCCGGTCTCCTGGATTAGTTCAATGCCTAGGAAGTGTTTGGCCAATCCTAAGTCCTTGACCTTGAAATTTTTACTCAGGACTCTGGAAATCTCGGCGATCATCTTTTTGCATTTTGATAGCACCATCATGTTGTCAACGTAAACGGCAATCAAAGTTATGTTATTTCCGGAACCAATTTGGAGTAGACACGGATCCGATGCGGTTGGTTTGGCACCGCACTTCCTCAAGACCTCACGCAGCTTGGCATACCAGTTTCTACCGGCCTGTTTCAATCCGTACAGTGATTTTTGTAGTAAGCAGACCTTGTCGCCTCCCTGCAACTGGCGAAGCATGTTCTTGGCCTTCTCCTTGGTTTCGTCGTCAGTTCCAGACATCGCAATGCTCTCTAACATCTCCCTGAAGTTCTTCGGTTGTTTCATGAATATTTCCTCGTCTAGGTCGCCATACAGATAAGCCGTTGTGATATCGTACTGTCTGATTTTTACACCGAGCTTGGCAGCGAGACAAACCATCAATCTAATTGAGTCCATTCGCGCCACCGGTGCGAACATGTCAAAGTAGTTGATTCCATACTCCTGGTTGAAACCTTGAGCCACCAGCCTGGCCTTTCTCTTCTCAAGTGTTCCATCAGGTTTAGTTTGTCGCGCAGCACCATTCGGCATCCGATGACTTTGGCATCACGGGGAGAATCCACCAGCACCCATGTATTGTTTCTCAGGATAGATTCCATTTCCATGACCATGGCACCATGCCACTCGTTAGAGTTTGGTCCTGTTATTGCCTCCTTGAATGGAATCTCTTCTAGAAAAATCTCATCTTCTTCTTGCTCCTCCTCATCTTGGAGATTTGTTTGAAAAAGTTTCTTCGGTCTTCCCCTTTTTCCAGTTCGCAGAATCTTGGGTCGACCAGGTCCTTGTATCAATTGAGGCGTAGTATTGGATGTTTCGACAGTCGTTCTATCATGATCATCCACTGGCGTCACATCGAAACCGGGGTAAGGTTCATCATCTTCTCCGATTTCGGGTTGAGAGACTGGTCCCTCCATGGCCGCTGGTTGATCTTTTTCCCTTGGTGATTGTGGCGGAAGTTCTGCAAAGAACAGCTCCCAACAAATATCTTGCTTCGAGGATTCCGGGCGCTCCATCCTAGCCTCTTTCAGTGGCTTTTCATTCTCGAAGAATTTTACATCTCGGCTAATCAAAACTTTGTCTTTGTCAGGGGAGTATATGCGAAAGCCCTTCGTTTCTTCAGAGTAACCCATGAACACGCCTTCTCTGCCTCGTTGATCCAGTTTCGCTCTTCCGGGATCCCTGTCCAGGAAGTAAACCTTGCTTCCTAACGTTCTGAATTGCGAGATGTCAGGAATCTCTCCTGTCCACAATTCGTACGGTGTTTTGCCTCCGATACTTTTTGATGGCAGGCGATTACGGATGTAATTTGCAGTATTCACTGCTTCCGCCCAGAAGCGGTGAGGTAATCCAGCATCGAACAACATGCACCTGGCAGTCTCCATCAAAGTCCTATTCATCCTCTCCGACTTCCCGTTTTGTTCAGGGTTGTGAGAGACTGTGAGGCGTCTTGTGATTCCGCGCTTCTTCAGGTAGTTGTCGAACTCTCGATTCAGGTATTCCCTGCTGTTGTCAGACTGGATCACCTTTACTAGTTTTCCTTTCTGATCTATCCTGGTAACGTACTAGACGGTAGCTTCGTAGACCTCTGATTTTGCCTTCAGAAATCTCCCTTCACACCAATGAGAGTGATCGTCGATGAATTCCAAGAGGTACCTTGAACCTCCCATAGATGGAGTCGGCATTGGTCCACACACATCCATGTGGATCAAATCGAGTAGCTCCGTCCGTCGATCGGATTTCTTTGGAAACTGCGTCCTGGACATCTTCCCCTCGAGGCAGACTCTACAGTCCAGAGTCGTCGATGGATTCCTCAGCTCAAAGCCAGAAACCCTCCCTTTTCTCACAGCTACCAAGATGTCGCCCACGTTGACATGTCCGAGCCGACGGTGTAGCAATTTTATATCAATTATTTTGGGCGATGCAGCCATATTTGCACGTTTTTGACTCTCACTGACATAATATAGGTTATTCTTCCTCTCAGCTCGCATCAAGACTTCTCCTTTTTGGTTCATGACGACTGCACCTTCCTTGTCAAAAATCACCTCGTGGCCACGGTCGGTGATCTTTTCCACCGACAGCAAGTTTGTCCTGAGGTCTGGAACGTGAGAAACATCTGAGAGAGAGACATCTATCTCTTCGTTCGCAATGAGGGTAGATAAGCGAACACTGCCTTTTCCCACGATCTCTGCCGTTGAATCATCAGCCAATTTCACCACACCCCTTCATGACTCATCGATCTTCGAAAAAATCGCAGGGTCGCCACAGATATGTGAAGTGGCGCCACTGTCGAGACACCATATTCTGCGTACGTCACTGCTCTGAGTTTTCGTCGCCTGTAAGCATAGTTCTCGAGTGAAATTTGCCGTTTGAGTATTAGAACTGTCTTTACCTTTGTTCTTCGATGGATCTCTTTGTTTAAATCTGCACTGGCTGGCTCGATAACCTTGCTTTCTGCACACGTAGCACCGGAACTCAGATCCGCCTTCTTCTGTTTCACTGTTGTTGTTTAGTTTAGGTGTTTGTTTCTTATAGTTCTTGTTACCTGGACCAGTCTTCTTCTTGACGAACATAGCTCCCGGTATTTCACCTTGTGTGCTCGATTTTCGTGCGTCATCCTCTTCGATGATTTTGGTCCGAAGAGCCTCGGGAGTCGGTAGGTTGTCACGTGACTCTATTGCACACCTAAAGTTCTCGAACCGTGCCGGCAGACTGTATAAACACATAACTGTCAACAATTCCGGATTGATCGTGATGTTCATATCTCCCAATTTGTCCACGGTGTCGAAGAAATCGTTCAGATGGTCATGCACATTGCCATCGTCTGCCAATTTTTGTAAGGTTAGCCTTTTCAGTAAGGTCGCCTTCCGAGCCGGTCCCTGGGATTGGTAGATCAGTTTCGGTCGTTGCCATGTATCACGTGCCGTGACACAATTCTTGACTTGCTTTATTTCACTTGGAGACATCGACAAAATGATCAGCAACCGGGTCTTTTGATCCTTCTTGTCCCACTCTTGAATTGCCGCCGCGTTTGCATTTCCAGCCGCTGGTTCTGGTTTCGTAGAATTCACGCCGACGAATTCCCACAAATCGCCCGTAATGAGGATAGCCTGCATCTGCACGGCCCACGTGTCGAAATTATCCTTACCGAGGGGTTCAATTCTCCCAATACTTCCGGCGTTCATTTTTGAGGTTAACTTCTGGCACGTTTTTACGAATAATTACGATTTGTTATTTACGCACTTAGTCACGCGCATCTGGGTCCATAACCTGCAAGAGGATATAAGGAAACCAGAGATATATAAGCAAAGCGAACTGATGTGAGTTTAATAATAATAACGAACTGATGTACATGGATTGCAATAGCGGAACCGCACAAATTAAACATGTGCGAACATGGCGCGAGTTTTAGACAAAACTGAAGCATAAAAAAGGGCAGGTGGCAGCACCTTACATAAAATAGAACCGCATACTTGATAAATAAGAATAAAACCAATCAAAGTTACAACAAGGACTTTAGTTTGTTGGATGCTCTTCATGCAGTCAACACGTCATGGGGAAAGTTACTGGCAATACGCTCGCACGGTCATGGTAATCTTTTCTAGGCGAAGAGCAAGCATTTGGCGGCTTCAGTGACGGCGATATTTCGGACGGTCAAAGTAGTCTCGCTACGATGAAATCATTACTACAAAACCTGGATGAATGCCAAGATGCAGATGAAAATGACATTATTGAGTGGTTAGATGCCGATAAAGACGATTATGGTTTCAGACATGAAAGCGAAGAGGATATTGTACAGAATTTGACGGCCGGTGAGCAAGACGGAGATCCAGATGATATCGAGTGCGGGAGTGATGCAACGGAATTCCCAAAAGTTTCCCACTTCTCTCTTGTGTAGAAAATCAAGATGAATTTTCATTCTCAGATATTGTTTTCTTGAGAAATGTACGATCCAAAATTAGAAAAAATTAACAATTATCTAAGAAATAAAAAGTGATGACGGATTTTTTTCATTAGGCCTAGATATTAATGTTGACATAATCTACATAGCATTTTGTAATTTTCCTCTAGTGTGTCTTACAATACAATGTGAAGTGTTATAATTATTTTTGCTTGTTTATAAAGTGCATTTCAATATTTTAACCAATGGTTTTGCATTTACAAGGCTTAGCAAAACTTACTGCAGATAATTCGCGGGAGTTCATTCATTAATTTATCGCGAATTGGCGGGAGTGCACTGTATCATATATTTCCTGTGTATTAGTGCTAAAAGATCTTGCGTTATCCAGGGTTTTATAGGTGGGGCTCTTGGCTCCTTATTCTTATATTTCATAGTACAGACTTCTATTCCTTTATTAATAAAATCACAGAATTTATTGTAGTAGTCATTGATGTTAGTTTCATTGCATACAAATTCTTGAGTTACTAAATATTTATTAAGTTTTTTTTGTAGTTCATTTTGTCCTTTTCTATTGGCCACTAATTGAGATCCTGTTAATCTTCTTGTTTCTCATTTCACAGATCAGTAAGTGGTGATCGCTCAAGTCATTATCAATATTATAGATATTACATATTTTGTCACAGTCATTCACCAATACATGATCGATTAGATTAGAGCTAGTTTGTGTTACATGAGTTGGATATTTTGTATTAAGTTACATAAGACCTGTAATGTTTTCCACTATTGACCTCACTGTTGGGGGACAAGTGTAACGTGTTCTCCTTTGGGAGTTTGCTTGAACCAACACAAGTTACTCTCTTGTAACATAAAATGAAATATGGCCTTCACTGACCACGTTATATGTTTTGCAAAGATGCTTACAGAGTTTATTAGATAATCTACTTGGGCGCCATTAGGACACAACATAAAGCTGTACCCAAAAAATGTATAATGAAATAACTAGCTATTAGGAAACACTCGAGAACTCCTAAAATCAGGCCGTGGCAAGATTCCATCTTCAACCCTAGAATCATTTGTGTGGAAGAAAGGCTTGGCTTAAATATAGTTCTAGCTACTGGAAAGAAAGGCTTCATCTGAATAAAAGAGTTTAATAACCAAAATAGGCATTGTGGTAATCATGAGAAATACGAAAGAGAGCTTTAGAAAATAATTAAAATACCACATGAACGTATGAGAATTGGAAGTATGAAATTTACTTAAAATGCAAAACTATGAATTTACTGAATCTAAATGATGAAGAGCAAGAAA
The DNA here is from genome assembly GCA_946902985.2 of Meconema thalassinum. Taxonomy (NCBI): domain Eukaryota; kingdom Metazoa; phylum Arthropoda; class Insecta; order Orthoptera; family Tettigoniidae; genus Meconema; species Meconema thalassinum. The sequence continues at coordinate 1,407,038,302 of OX336389.2, forward strand.
ATTGAGAGCTTGAATATGAGGCGACAGTTGGCTCACCAGCGAACATACAGAGTTCTTCGTCCCCCATGATGAAAGCGTTTTGAAGAACCTCGTGGCAAGACATCTTCTTCTTGTTTAGCAGCGAAGCGACGAATAATGCGAAAGTTCGAAATGTGCTGGAGCAGTGGATCAGAATCCGTTAGCCTCGCTTACGTTGCCTGCAGCGTCACTACAGAACACGTCGTATTCATGACTAATATTGGCCATTGAATATCTCAGCGAAAAGTACTTTATGTTCACCTTGGAACGAAATTATAATGTCCGAAGACGAATGAACACACGGAGAGATTCCCGTAACTGACTGCTCCCTACACGTTGCCGTAATACCGATACGAACTTAACACATCGTGATAGTACATGAACACCTTTCTCGTTGCTTGTCCGGGTACTTATATCCCGCGACAACTGTTCCAACAACTTCCGTTTTTTTTCAGATGAAAACGTGAGACTGTGTCCGCCAATCAGCGCTCCTCCTCCGTGTTCTTCTCCGATTCGACGAGCCCCGCCTCTTCTCATGATTGGCCAAGCCGTCCACGTCTCCCTCCTCTTCGTTCTTCAAGTTGGTTTTCCCGGGCGAGATTTCCGTTCCACTAATTCACGTTTTCACAGCGAGAACTGTTCCCTAAAGTCCCTTGCGCAACTTGTTATTGAGTAGCGCGTCTATATTTAGACCGTAGAATCCGATATGTACCAAGCCCTCTCAAAACCCTAAATGAATATAAAAACCTAGCCTTCCGTATTCTCATATATTCACGTCGCGTAATTTTAAAATATTAAATAGATCGTATTTTCTATAATATAGAAAATCTATCTATTGATTCCAAAATATTTGAAGCTCCGAAAATTAAAAAAATTAACAATAATAATAATGAAAATGAAAATCCACAGCCTGCTTCCAGTCTCTGACCGGGTCAGGAATGGAATGAATGAAGGCCCCATCTAGCGGCGAGGATATGAACTGTGCCGGCTGCCGAGGCCTGACGCACTCCTGGGGCAATGATTAAATGAATGACAGATGAAATGAAATGAGAGTGGAGAGTGTTGCTGGAATGAAATTATGACAGGGAAAACCGGAGTACCCGGAGAAAAACCTGTCTGCCTCCGTTTTGTCCAGCACAGATCTCACATGGAGTGACCGGTATTTGAACCACGGATCCAGCGGTGAGAGGCCGGCGTGCTGCCGAATAATAATAATAATAAAATTAACAATTTACAAACTTGGCCCAATATCTGCCGCGTTGATTTCACATATATGGTGACCATCTGACTTGTGCCAGTGGCGTAAAAGCCCCCCTTAAAAACAGGTTACAGACCGTGTGATTTGACTAGGTTAACATAACTACTAGTATATCTGTCCCTAACTTATAGATTGATATTCATATCGCCTAGTATTATAACAGGATTCGTTGAGTAAGAACTAATAATTACTTCATGATCAGTTAGAAAGTGTGGAATGTTGCTTTTATGAGGGTTATAAGCAGTGATTATATTGTATTATTGTTGGCCTTTCCTCACAGTAATATGCAGTATGCTTATGGGTGGAATTTATTTCCTTTACAAGGGTACTGTTACATATGTTTGAAACATACAAAGATACTCCCCCTCCAGTTTGCTTTCTAACTACGTGATATGCAACATATTTCTTAATATTGAAAAAATTGTTCGTTCTGTTAACCAATTTTATGAGATGGCTAGGACATCTACCCCTTTGATTCTGTCTAAAATTATTTGGATATCATCAAACTTGTTCTTTATGCTATGTGCATTTTAGTGTACTGGTATCTGTTATTATCTGCTTACTGTCCTTAATTTTATAATAATCGCTAAGTGTATGGAGGTCGAGTCATGTCATGGCAACTTATTTTTCTTGCGAACAGGAGACAACATGGAAAATCTACGATATGCATTTGGAAACGTACGTTATGTACTTGCGTAGGATGCCACTAGAGGGTGTATGTAAACAACAGTGTGGGTCTGAGCATGCCCCCACGTTCAGTGTGTGAGTGAGAGCGTCACACAATGAAAGTCAACAAGCAGGAGCAACGATCGTATATTAAAATCGCAGTTGTCCACGGCAGAAATGCACACCAATGCCATGCAGAGTTGCGGGAAGCATTAGGTGTGCATTCCATGACCTATAGAGCAGTGGCGAGGTGGGTAGAGACGTTCAAACGGGGTAGAGTATCAACTGCCTATTTGCCTCGCCCAGGCCGTCCAGTGTCCATGGACATAGATGTACGGATAATGGTGATCGATCAGTGTTTACAGGAGGACAGGCTCTGGACTGTAGCGGAATTGCAAGAACATACAGCAATACCAGCGGCAACAATACGGCGCATTTTACACAAGGACCTACAGATGCTTAAAATTTGTGCAAAATGGGTGCCACATCACTTAACGGAGGTACAGAAGTGGACTCGTTACGAAACATGTCGCATCAATCTGGAGAAGTTTCAGCAGGAAGGACAAGTCATGTTGAATCGCATTATTGCAGTCAATGAAACCTGGGCACATGGTTATGAACCTGAACTGAAGAGACAGTCAAGTGAATGGCGTCATCAAGGGTCACCACGGAGACGCAAGATTCGACAAAATCTGTCGCCCAATAAGGTTATGGTCATCCTGGCATACGATGTTCAAGGTGTTCTTGTATGTCATCCAGTGTGTGAGGGGCACACTGTCAATGCAGTGTATTACAATTCCATTTTGTTGTACCAATTGCGCCGTGCAGTGCGAACCAAACGTCCTGATCATTTGGACAACGCCATAATCCTACTCGTTAACGCGACAGCTCACACAGCAGCCATCGTTCAGCGTCGCTTACAACGGTGGGGATGTGAAGTTCTTCCACACCCACCTTATTTGCCTGATCTGAGCCCATGTGACTATGATCTAATCCTCAAATGCCAAGAAGCCTCTACGTGGACGACGGTTTGCTAACAAAGAAGACATCGTAACAGCATTTCGAAGGGAGGTGTTACACTTTAGCGATACACATGCAGCGAATGGTATTTAACGCCTTCCCCACCGCTGGCAACGCACAGTAGACACCTTGGATGATTATTTCGAAGGTCTGTAACCAGTGGAGACCTGTCCTTTGTACGTAGCCTTGTGTGTTTGCTGTCTATACAATAATAAAACAATGTTTACCAATGGCCTGTGTTCTGTCACTTATCTCCGAGCATCTCCTGACGTCAGAATTTATCTTCAGGCTCTATGCATACATACATGCCTATATTTCCAAATGTATATTGTAGATTTTCCGTGTTGTCTCCTGTTCACGAGAAAAAATATTGTTGCTATGACTTATGACTCGACCCTTGTATTATAGTTACTCTCAGTTAACTCTAGTGTATTATTATTTGCATTACCTGGAAAGTTTAATTTCTGCAATTCTTGTTCCATATGGGATAATTAGTATGCTAGATATCTTACTATTACATGGATTTTAGTTAGCTTGAGAGGGCAAGTTCATTCAATATTTCAGCACTTGATATAAGCTTTGAGGGACCATTTTGATGTTTTCGGATGTAGATTTTGCAGTCTCTGATCCTAGTTGTAAGGAATTTTCCCAGTTGCCTCAATTCACGGCACTTTTTGGCGATGGTTTCATTTCTTGGGGTCAGGTGTTCATTGATATATATATTACCACCATCACTATAACCAATTTCACTCATCTACAGGGTCTTCTTATGTCTCCTGCTACTGAGAATTTCTTCCTTCTTGCACCTATTATTTAATTTCACAATTATCGGCTGAGGTGCAGGCTTTGTTGACGGGAACAAACAACATCAAAATCTTCCGCACATCCATTTTTCTTGTTTACAAACAACCCGTCAAAAATAATACGTGGAATGATAATTACGGGTCTTTTATGTTTTGCTATTTAATACGAGTTAGCCAACATAACTGCAGGTTGGCCATCATAAATTATATAGCGTATTGAAATCGATTTCAGTACAAACAGAAACTGCTCATGTAAACGGGCATTGTACTGAAAACAGGATCGTATTCAAATCGATTTGAGTTCGCCATGTAAACGTAGTTAGTATAGGAGGGTTTACAATTGAAACAGTTTCCGCCTAGTGAATACCATTAACATTTATGATTTAACAATATCACAGGTACATGTTTCACGAGCTAATAATGAATGCTCCCTTCATCAGTCTCATATTTAATGACTACCAGCACCACAGACAGACATATTATATTCACTCCTCAAAACCAAAATCTAAAAACCTATTAAAACTCTATAAACCTTCCTTTTTAAAATTAGTGACATTTGCAATTGAAAAATTGTACATGTATAAACAAACTGGATAGTGTGCACTGAAATATATATTTTTCTTTTTTTTTTTCTTTTGACTAAGTGTCCTCAAATGATGAAAATTCTTAAATAGCACACACTAATTATTCCATATCTCTCATATTGGAGGTTTGGACTGATAAGTTAGATGGCTAAAACATTATTGAACTGAGAGTTTCATTATAAGCCCTGTGAAGTGAGAGTACCAAATGTTGTCTTCATATTTAAAAACTGTTTGTTAAAATTGATTTTTTAATTTAATGACCCTGTCGTAAACTAGTTGAATTGTATCAACATTTGTAGTTGATGGCTTCCATTTTTTTATGTAAATTCATTGGTGAAGATGAGCATATCAGGTCCCATTCAACTGAGGTGTTTTCCAAAATGAATCTTCTTAAAATTTTTCGTTAATATAGTGGAGAACTATTAAAAAAGAAGAAAAGAAAGAAATAATTTTACCAGCCTGAAGCATTACAAAGACCCTAAGTAAAGCAAATAAGTTAGAAAAATTTTAGATATGAAACAAAGGAAACTTACTCTTAGTACTCCGTTTGGAAGGCATATGTTGGTCATATGCGGGTCAGTTGCTTGTTGTGAACTGCGACAGAACCGCAGAGTGTGCGACTCTCCCAGCATGTCTGCTGGGTGGGTGGGGGCAAACTCAGGCGGGGGGAGTAGAGAGTACGGTAATAACCTTAGTAATGGATCTCTATTGCTCTTAATATTATAACAAGATATAAGGGGGTGTGAGGGTCATGGTGTGAGTTGTTTACAAAGATAGGAAATGGGGAAGGAGAGGAATGGCTTGGTCTGGGGAATGGAATTAATGTTAGCGTGTATCTAATTTATGGTGGTTTCTTCATAGTACAGTATGTTTTACTGATAAACTCTGTTCCTGTATCAGACAGGACACTTGTCATAATTTATATAGTTCCTACCGAGTTTATCATTACAACCAGGTCATCGGCATAATCCAGACTGCTTACTTGGTTTCCACCTAATTGAATCCCACCCACCCAGTTTATGCCTTTCATCAAATGGCCCATATATAAAATAAACAGTAGTGGTGAGAGATTACAGCCTTGCCTCATCCCTGTAACAACCTTGAACCAAGAACTTATCTTACCATCAACTTTCACGGCTGCCTGATTACCAACATAAATACTTTTGATTGCCTGTAGCAACCTTCCCTCGATACCATAATCCCTCGGGATGCTCAGCTTCTTCTCCCTGGGTACTCTATCGTACGCCTTCTCTAGATCTTCGAAAGACAAACTTTTCATTCCTCTTATAGCATTTCTCAATTACTTGGAGCATACTAAGCATTAGATCCTGACATCCTCGGTGAGGTCTAAAGCCTCACTGGTTTTTATCAATCTTACTCTCGACCAATAATCGAACTCTCCTTTTTTACGGTACCTGGGTATACTTATCCGGGACACTTATCAAAGAATGTCTCTTATAATTATTGCAACCTTTCCTGTTATCTCGTTTATAAGTTGGGGTGATTACTACGCCTTCTCTAGATCTTCGAAAGACAAACTTTCTATTCCTCTTGTAGCATTTCTCAATTACTTGGAGCATACTAAGCATTAGATCCTGACATCCTCGGTGAGGTCTAAAGCCTCACTGGTTTTTATCAATCTTACTCTCGACCAGTAATCGAACTCTCCTTTTTACGGTACCTGGGTATACTTATCCGGGACACTTATCAAAGAATGCCTCTTATAATTATTGCAATCTTTCCTGTTATCTCGTTTTACTGCTTTTGTCCAGTCATTGGGTACCGTACCTTTACTAAAACCCATGCCAATTCGACTATCATATGCAACCATTTTAATCCTGCTTTCCCACTATACCATTAATGGCCGAATTTCATCTAGTTTTGTCGCTGTATGACATTGTAGTTTATTTGCTACCCTCTCTACTTCCTCAACTAGCCAGCACAGTTCATATCCTCGCCGCTAGATGGGGGCTTCATTCATTCCAATCCTGACCCGGTCGGAGACTTGAAGCAGGCTGTGGATTTTCATTTCTACTTCCTCAACCGTTATCCTGTTCCATTCCTCATTCTCCTCCTGCAAAATCTCAAAATCTGCCATATTGCTTCAGAATCCTAGTCGTTTGATATTTTGCTTATTTGTTGTTGAAAGATTGATTTGTTTGCTGGCCTTTACATTTAGTTTGTTCTTCTCCTCGAGTTGCGACAGTTGCAGATCTGAGGTTATGAAATAATGTGGAAATATGACCGTAGCTTATTTTGTATTATGAGTGTGTGGTTTAGCTATTATCATGAGTAAATGTATGGAGAAACAATATTATTATCAGGGCATAAGAGTTATTCTTTGAAATTCCCATGTACAGTATACTGAAACAGAAAGATAAATTTGCATTTCCTACTCTGCGCACTTGTGATGTTAACATAGCACATGGGACCACCTCGTGATGTAGCAGCTGGCATTCTTGGCTGTCGCCCCAAGTGTCCTGGTTCGATTCCCGGCTCTTCCAAAAAAATTTAATTCTTGTCTGAATGCTGGAACAGAATTCACTTAGCCTCGTGAGGAAGAATCCTACCTCAGCCATCTTAGAAGTGGTTTTCCGTGGTTTACCACTTTTACTCCTGGCAAATGCCGGTGTAGTACCTAACTTAAGGCCACGACCGCCTCCTTCCCAATCGTAGCCCCAATTACAAATACACACACTAAAATAGCAGATAGAGTCAGGGATCCCTGGTAGGGCATGTAATTGCAGCACTTCTTAAGGCTTGGTTTCTCAGACCCAACGCATGCGAGGTGCGAAGCCTCGCACATATCCAGACTACACGAGCTTATGGCAGTGGTTTCTCACGCTGCGAGGTGCAGTCTGCGCAACTTCGCAGTGAGACCTTGCAGCGTCACCCCGCACTGATTCGTCCCGTCAGATTTGTGCGAGGCGTAGGCGATATTGTTTCTGTTCTTATATTTCCACTTTTATAAACAACACTCTGAACTTAACGGACGAAATGGGCGAGAAACTGATTGAAGAACTGCGAATCCACCCAGTGTGGTATAATTTGCAACACAAGATCTACAAAAACAACGTTACAAAAGACACCTTATGGAAAAAATGATCGCACTGAAGTTGAAAGTTTAAAGACATCGCTGCCTTCTCCGCCAAAACCACAGCAGGATAATTTCCTCATCATCATCCGCTTCCTCTTCCAAGACTAGCACACAGTCTGCGAGATCCCTTGGACAAGACATGTGCTCGGCAACTGAGGTCTGCCTCGCAGCGTCATTGTGACAAAAGTACGCAAAGTCGACCTCGCAACTCGCATGCGTCGGTTCTGAGAAACCAAGCCTTTACGACAGCACTGTGAAGCTCGTCATTCACATGTTAGCTCATAGAAGCAACAGATCCGTACAAGTTTCTCTCCCCTGCACTGGACTGGCGTTGAGCACGGTTACAGACTAGCCTGCAACACGCTGGCTGCTCGTATAGGGTAAGTCATAGCTCACAGGCATAGAGATGCCTTTCTTAAGTCACGCCAGGTTAAAAGCTCGCAGTGGCATATGCAACCAATCGATGCACAAATACAAATGTGCTATGCAACGAATATGCCAAGAAATTTTATAAATCAATTTTGTATTTTAAAAGTAGGGTGCGATTTTTATGTTATAAATTAAGATAGTATTCTAAAAAAAACTATTTAGTGTACCGTGCTTGTTATAGTCCTGGTCCTAGAACCTAATCGCCCGCCTCGTTCTGTAGTGGTTAGCACTCTTAACTATCGCCCTGAGGACCGGGTTCAATTCCCGGCTCTGCCGAGAAATTTAATTCTGGTTTGAGGGCTGGAATGGGATACACTCAGCCTTGTGAGACAAAACTGAGTAGAGACAGGTTCGGTTCCCATCTAAGCCATCCTGGAAGTGGTTTTCTGTGGTTTCCCACTTCTACTCCAGGTGAATGCCGAAATGGTTCCTAACTGAAGGCCACAGCTGCCTTCTTTCCCATCCACATCTGAATTACAATTATACACACTAGTACAGCCATCTCGATAACACAGATTATCAGAAAAATTCCCCACACACACACCCAACTACATGGGGCTTCATGACCAAGATCTCACAAAACCCCTAAATTAATCACCAACAACAACTGAACCTAATACCCATTTTGTTTTTCCTCAATTCAAGGTACAAAATATTAGGTATAAGGGTTCTTCTGTATTGACTCACTTCTGTATAGTGAACAACTGCAAATGTATTGTAAGCAACCATGTTTTACCTTAGTTATTTTATTTTTCTTTCTTTCCAGCTTATATCCTGGTGACTTATATCCATTCACCAGGAAGCCATTCTTCGTCATTGTGGATTCTGATAACAGCTTTGTGTTTCAACATATCCCTCGCTACTTTGGTCAGCCTTTAATTGTGTTGATGTCTCCCCAGGACATTCCTCCAGCTTTTCAAGGTATTTACAAAAAATATTTTTGTTTTGTTTTTCTGTTTTGTTTTTTTGTTTGTTGGAACTAATGCTGTGCCCAGGTCAGTACTGTATTGTTGGAACGAGATGCCCTACCATCAGATGCTACCTGTAGTAGTTTGCCCATGGTAGCTGGTGATGTGCCTCTTAATTGACATGTGAGCCTATCCCATTTGGTATGCCATACTGGTTATGTTGTAACAGCAGTTTTTCTCCTCACAGCACATCAATTCCATCACTAGGTAATAGTTAAATCAACCAGTTTATGAACTACCCACACATGGGATGAAGTGTTAAATATTCGGTAGATCTATCGTACCTGCCTTATGATTGTCGTGCTATCTAGTAAACTTACATTCATTTCTGCACAGGTTGATTCTACTGTCAATGTGAAGTAGATGTCAATTTGTTACTTCATTACTACTGTGCTTATGTATGTACCATGTACTGTGCCCATCTTCGCCGAAATACCATAGGGTCGAAGGCTGAGATTAACCACCGTGGGATCCCATTGTAAACAAACAACACAGAAGACTAGACTTGCATTTGAACTAGTTCCAGCACAAGAGTATTATCTTGGGTAGTATCGGGTATGGTTAAAGAGTTGTTAAGAAACTAGCCCAAAGGAAAAAATTCAAATCTATTAACAAAATAATCCAGGGTTAAAATAAAATCTGTCTTCAATGTTTTATTCACCAAAGATCCCTAGCCTACTCTGTATTGGGGATCTACTGGCTAATCAAAACTAACGAAAGAAATACCCTCCTGAAAATAAATGACATTTTACCTTTATGGTCCTATCATCCCTTCAAGGAGTCCTGACAAACAAAAATAGTGATGTGATAACGCTGGGAAAATGGTACAAAAATCAACTCCTAATCAATAAAAATGTTAATTAAAAATAACAATTTTAATGACATTGGTCACATTGCTCCTATTCTTGGTAGCTGATGGCAATCCATTGGCATATAACGCTCAATTAGATCCAATAGAATATTCAAAAATAAAAAATCAGCTGCATTATGATGGTACAATTTACAATTCCAGTCTTGCTAAATCCTGCTTTAATCCCTAATTACAAAATCCACCTGAAAATTTTACCTAACTATTGTGACAGCATCATCATCATCATCATCATCGGCTTTAACTCGAATCCGAGTATAAATCTTCTTCCTTCAGTCCAGTTTGTGGATGTGTTTACGGTGACTAAAGAGTCCAATCCTGGCATGGAACAAGCGACCACACAAGTCACATAGTATTGCTGGAGGAGGACGTGGTTGGGCTGCTCGAAGTTTCCTAGCTTGACGCTTGGCCTCTTCATGTGTGCGTCGATCCCTTTCAAACGTCTTTACAGTATCCGAGATGGTACGGCGCCAAGTTGAGCGGTCTTCAGCCAGCATGTCCCAGGTTTGTGAATCAAGACCTGTCAATTTCAGGGTCTGCTTAAATTGGTCCTTGTAGCACCTCTTAGGACCACCATGAGGTCTGGTGCCATAGCATAACTCACCATATAGCATTTGACGAGGTAATCTCACATCATCCATCCGATGGACATGACCAATCCATCTAAATTGGTGACCTATTATGGATGATTCTATGCTGTTGATTTGAGCCTTTTCCAGAACAGCAATATTGGTAATGTGGTCTTCCCATTTAATCCTCAGGATTGATCGAAGTTTTTGTAGGTGGAAAATCTCAAGCTTCCTAAGATCACGTCGGTAAAGGGTCCACGTTTCACAACCATACAACAATGTAGAAATGACTACTGCTTTGTACACCATAAGCTTTGTACTCATAGACAGATCTTTATTCATGAAGACCCGGTGCGCTAATCGTCCATACGCTGCGTGGGCTGCGCCAATTCTCTTATCCACATCCTGCTCACAGGTACAGCTCACAGAGATGGTACTGCCTAGGTACGAGAAGTGGTCAACCTGTTCTAATGGCAAATTTGAGATGGAGATATTGAACTGAGGAAGAGGTGTGCCTGGTGAAGGTTGTGCCAAGACTTTAGTCTTATTGACATTTATGGTAAGACCAAAGCGATCACATGCACTTTTGTAACAATTAACTGACTCTTGCAGCTCTTCTGGTGTGAGAGTTGGTGACGCAGCATCATCTGCATACAACATGTTAGTAACCTTAGTAACCTGAGTTTTCCTCAAGGAGTGGAGACGAGTTAGGTTGAAAAGCCCTCCATCAAAACGATACTTGACCTCCACACCTGGGATGTTTGTGGGTGAATCATAAAGCATTGCAGCCAAGTACAGCGCAAAAAGCGTTGGAGCCAGTACACATCCTTGTTTCAGTCCATGGGTAATGGGAAATTCATCGGACATCTTATTCTGATGGCAAACCTGACCTGTCATGCCATCATGGAGAGCCTTGATTAGATCTACAAAACGCTGAGGGCAACCAAACCGCTTCAGCACTGCCCACATGGCTGGTCTTGGAACCGAATCAAATGCCTTTTCCAATTCATAAAAGACTAAGAAGAGTGGATTCTGTTGTTCTCTACATTTTTCTTGTAGCTGTCTCACACAGAAAATCAAGTCAATTGTGCTTCTGGAAGTTCTAAATCCGCATTGTGACTCTGGGAGGATCTTCTCAGAGATAACCTTGAGGCGGTTAAGTAGAATTCTTGCAAGAATCTTCCCCACAATTGATAGCAGTGATATACCACGGTAGTTGCCACAAACACTGCGATCACCCTTTTTAAAGATAGTGACGATAGTGGCATTCTTTAGGTCTCCAGGTACCTTTCTTGATTCCCATATTCTGAGGATAAGGATGAAAATTCTTGTTTTGAGGGAATGACCTCCGGCTTGAATTAGTTCCAGAGGGATGTTATCTGGGCCAGGTGCTTTTCTGGGTTTCAATTGGGTGAGAGCTGCACTGAATTCATGATAAGTAGGAGGTACTGCCAACCACAGTTGTTCAGGTTGTTGCGGCACATCACAGAGGAAGTCTTCAGCAGCTGGACGATTTAGGAGATTGGAGAAGTGCTCCTTCCAGCGTTCCAAGATTTCTTGACTATCAGTAAAGGTAGTAGAATTATCAGCGCTTTTCAGTGTACCTGATGATGAGCGAGATGGTCCATATATTTCCTTGAGTACGGCATAGAAGTTCCTCAAGTCTCGAGCATCCGATAGTCTCTGAAGTTCCTGAGCCTTCTGTTGCCACCAAGTATTTTTAATCTGCCTTATCTGCGTCTGGCATTTACCCTTGAGTTCCAGTAGTTTATCTCTCTTTGTGTTGGAAGTTGGGTCTTGTAGATGGGCAAGATAGGCATTCCTTTTGGCATTGATGAGAGACAGAATTTCGTCATTGTTGTCATCAAACCAGTCTGGTCTTTTCCGCACTATAAAACCAATGGTTTCCTCAGCTGACTGTGTGATAATCTTCTGTAATGTGTCCCATTCTTGCTGAATATCATTTGTTACTGGGTTTTCTGATAACTGGGTGACGATCCTGTTTCCAAAATGTTTGTACATGGATTCATCCTGCAGTTTGGATGTATTAAACTTCTTTCTTGGCAAATTTTTGATGTTCCTAGTTGGTTTAGGTCTGATGGATATCCTGAGCTTACATATGAGAAGTTTATGATCTGTCCAACAATCGTCTATATTCCTTGCTGTTCTGGTAATAAGAGTGTCCTTCTTATCACATTGCCGGGTAATGATATAATCAAGAATGTGCCAATGTTTGGAACGAGGATGCATCCACGTGGTTTTGAAGCGGTCAGGTAGCCGGAACTGCGTGTTGGTAATGAAAAGTTCGTGTTCTGCACAAAGACCAAGAAGAAACAGTCCATTGGGATTGCATTTTCCAAGTCCCTGTTTGCCCATCACATTATTCCATAGCCTGTAATCTTTCCCAACTATGGCATTGAAGTCACCGAGGAGCAAGAGTTTATCTGCAGATGGTACCTTGGAGATGATTTCACTTAGCTGATTATAGAACTGAGCCTTTACTTCATCATCAGAATCTAAGGTAGGAGCATAGGCAGAGATGAGTGTCATAAAGGAACCTCTTGAGAGTGGTATGCGGAGAGTCATGAGCCTTTCGCTGATTGCAATGGGCATAAGTTTGTGATAATTTACCAGTTTGGTCTTCACAGCGAAGCCCACACCATGAATACGACATTCACCCTCCTCCTTTCCTTTCCAGAAGATGGTATATCCTGTTCCAGATTCAGTAATCTTGCCTTCAGAAGACAGCCTAGTTTCACTGAGAGCAGCAATGTCAACGTTGAGTCTTGATAACTCATGGGTTACGAGAGCTGACCTTCTCTCAGGTCTAATGTTATTGTCCAAATCAAGCAAGGTTCTGATGTTCCATGATCCAATAATCAATTTGTGATTCTTTGCTGTTTTTGAGTTTCGACCGCATGAGGGGTGACCTGCTGAGTGCGGTTGCCCAGCCGGACCAAGATTGTGACTTCCGATGTTTAGCCCACCTTTTCTAGGGCCTTCCCCATGTGGGGTGGGCAGCGGTGATCCTAAATAGGCCTGCCCAAACACAGATGCAGGACCGAATTCCTGAGTAGTCACAGAGTCTCCGGAAGACGACCATCACACATCTGCTGCCAACGTGCAGGTCCGAACTAGGGGCTTCCAGTTACACCCATAACCTGCCCCCACCATCCATATCCCATCGCCGTTGGACTTTAGAAAATAAGTGACTGATGGAAGAATTGCCACTGGCGTGTATTTGTTTAGGGTGGATCACAACTTGCCAGGAAGTGACCCACTCACTATAATCTCGGAGTCGTGTCCTGCGGCACATATGGAATGAGACATGCAAGACCAGACACAGAGACTGCAACGAACTGCCGCAGACTCAAAATATTACTGAGGTGCGCCTTCACAGCCAATTCGTCTGGCATGGCCTCTTCCGCCTTCACGACCGTTGGGAACCATAAAAGTAATGGATTCTTCTTCCGCCCGCTTTGCCGTTGGGCCTAAACACATGTGCCCCATCCGCCAGCTCCGCCGTACCGAAGTTCATCTTCTCCGCCTTCACTGCCGTTGAGGTCTTCACTCGTAACCCTGAGCTGGGACCCTAACCAGATGATACACACCGGGCCAGTGTGCTCTGGGACTCACATAGGCAGGGGCGACACTCCCTGGGTAGGGCTACCTCCGAAGAGGGTCCGTACCTGCTACCTGCTGTGACAGCATAAATACACAATAATAACTAGAACAATAATATTTACAAATTGTACACCCCTGCCAACGCTGACCTCACACTAGTCGCTTGTCTGTTCGCGACTGTCGATGATCATGGCTAATAAATTCACAGAGTGTCGAGCAATACGGGAAATACGGAAAATGCGGGAAATATACGGGAATTTTAGTTACCCTGGGAAAATACGGGAAAATCACACTTGATACGGGAAATCTTGTAAAGTCTCATAATGCCCGACTTCTTAGCCCCCGAATCCTCGGTACAGTCCTCCCGCTCAGCCTTCTACTTCGCCTGCAGACCACGCTGCCACCCGCAATTCCTGCCACCGATAGATTACTAAGCAGGATGAGAACCCAGCCTACGCGCCGCGCTCGTTGCTGACAATGTCACACAGGAATCAGTCCGCATTGTTATTCAGAGAGGAGACCAGTTGTTTTTTTTTACCTGGGTTTCTCGACAAGAGCAGCCCTTAAAGAAGCTAACAGCTCAAGATCTCAGAAAATTCTAGACGCGGATGTGCTGCAATTTCGCACCAACTGCCGAAAATTGTACATTCGTATCCTATGGCTGAAAAAATCAAAGAGAGATCACATGCATACAAGATGACCTGTGCTATTTCCTGCCTAGACCCTATAGGGGTCGCTGAGACTCCTAAGTTAGCAGAAGTTAGGATCATCATTGCCCTGGAAATTCATTGTAATCAGAAGAATTTTCTTTCTAGCGCAATGGCTGACCGCATCAAGAGCAGCTACTCCGCACTTTTGAGACTGCCCTCCGTAACTGCACATTTGAAGCAGTTCGACGGAAAAGAGCCACGGCTCGACGTGCTGTGGTCTGAATTAGTGGCTTCAGCACCTTCCTCAGTTCCTGCCAAAAATTATCTCACCAGCTTCGTTAAAATGATACTGATTTTGTATCACTGCAATGCAGCTCTAGAGAGAAGTTTCTCCCTAAACAAGGAGTGCATGATCGTCAATCACAAAGAACCCAGTCTGATTGGCATGCATGCTGTTCAGGACGCTGTGATGGCAGCTGGTGGAGTAGGAAATATAACCGTGAGCAAGAGTCCATACAGCACGAAACTCTACGCCGTGTTAAAGGAAGGAAAACAGGTGCGAAGCCAGGAGAGAAAGGAAGCAACGGCTAAGGTGGCGGTCGAAAAAAAAGCCACGAAAGATCTCCAGGAACTGGCACCAAAAAAAAAGAAGAAGATATTGAACGACGCCCGTTCTGATGCAGAGAAAATTGAAGAGCAGATGAGTTCCCTAGAGAAGCTTTAAATTAAGAAATCCTTGATTATTGTTTGTTTTATCTTATTTCGTGTGACTGTTTTATCTTATTTTGTGTGACTAAAGTTCCTAACCACAATCTAGTATTGCCAAAGTGACTTATTTTATTTCGTGTATGACTAGCCTACAGTTCCTATTCAGAAATTAGTACTGTCAAAAGAACTTAATTTTGTGTTGTGTATAACTGAAGTTCCTAGTAACAATCTTGTATTTGTCAAAGTGACTTATTTAATTTCATTTTGCATTATTTTATTTTCTATTACTTACTTTGATAAAATAAATATAAATTAAAAGGTATTCGCGGCGAGTCGACGTGTGGAATTTTACTGTTTTTAGCCTTTCCATGATCTTCTTTCGCAGGGGAGATGCACATACCAAATTGCTTTAAAGCCTGTGTATATACTCGCTGCAAATGCGTCACACATGCATAATTTTCAAAAACTACAAACTATATCTCACAGCTCTCGACATTTTACTATCAAACACCCGTCATCAACATGCAGACACCACACAAGTGACAGAATTCTTGTCATGTGGGCAGGCATTGTTTCAGTCGCTTGTTAACCACTGTCTGTGTCGGATTTCCTTTAATTGTCATTGTTTCGTTACTTTTACTTCGCAGAAGTTCAACCCGAGGACTGGACACATCCCGTACAGCATGTACAGCAAGAAATACTGAAGGCGGTCTGGATATCACGGTGGATGAAATGATTATTAACCTTGGCAATTCATCAAGCTCTGATGAAGTCAATGATGGTGGTGATGATCATAGGGACAGTGAAGGGATGGAGGGTGTCAAAGAAACCCTTGCCAAGTGACTGAGGATAATTTATTTATTGGTGTCAGTTTGCTTGCGACAATCGATAATAGAGCACGGGCTATTGTTTCCCGTCACAGTCTTCAAAATACAGTCTGTCGTTCAATAGCCTACAACTTGACAATACAAAACCACGGCAATAATATCGCAACAGAGTGGCGTGTTTGAGTGCTCAGTGCTAAATATGTCTTTACCTTAACTTTACTTTTGTATTATCGCGAAAGCTAATATTAACCATAGTGAGTGGCGATTCAGTGAGTGTGCATGGTGTTGTCTGTCAACTACTGTACTGTAAGCTGTGAACGACCTCCACTCAGACTCTTGTTTCATGTTAAATGATAATCATTGCATGGTGAGTGTATTTTATATTCATTAGCTGTAGAGTGTTTGCCCTCTTTGTCGTATTTATTGAATTGAATACCGATGATAAAGGTATCATAGCTTCAGTGTGTAATTTATTTATTCATCTAAGTACCATATTTCTCTGTTTGAATGTCCTCTGCGTTGACTCAGGATCGTCGTTTAAAATATATTACGTATTTTTGTACAGAAATAATGTCTGAAGTGTAGCGCTGTTTATTATTCGAATCAGTTGATTTACAACAACACTAAAAACTTGGCAACACAGCTCAGCTGTTCCAAGTTCCCGACATATCCTTCACGTTGTTTCCTTCAAAATACAGGCTGTAGGTTAGAAGCTTGCTCAGAATTCTTGCCGTGTGGCTGTTAGACGTAGGGTCTTGTTATGTGGCGACCATGGGTTGCGGAGAGGAAAAGCGGGGCTAAGTGACAGGACGGCTGTCGGTACCGAATACGCGGGGTTAGCAATACTGTATTCGTCCCGTAATTTACGCATGTAATGGCGGACACACCTCCAATTTTACTATACAAGTCGTGATCTAAAAAGGGATAGTGGGTGGCTAACATCTATTACTACATGACCCCAAAAATTATTATTCATTATTACTAAGGGTATTTGACTATTTTCAGTAGTGTAGAAAATTGTATCGCCTTGTTCCAGGCTCCTATAGAGCTTACATTTTCTTTCGTTCTTTCACTTGCCTTAGGACGTGCCACCGGCGTATGGTTATGCATTACCAGCTTCTGGTTTAGTAGTCAGGTAATAGAAGCAATGGGAATTTGTACTACAATTTTCCTTGCATGTAACTAAGCAAATTATTGTTGTTAGGAGAAATAAAAGTTGTAAAATGCACCAAGAATGATATGATCTTCAGCCGTGTACAGTGAGAAAGCTCTGCGCGTGTTCAATCCTTATGTATTAACGATGCAAAATGTCAGCTAATGTTGTGCCGCATACAACACTCGTAGTCTCTAAATGTTGCACATTTTCCCGTAAATTTACAACAGATTGTGTTCGAATTGCTTATAAGATCATGACAAAGAAAGTGCTTCTCCAATTGGATGATAGTATTTATCTGTATGCACGTCGTATAATCTTGGCAAGTTTTTTTTTTTTTTTTTTTTTTTTTTCACATAGCAACTTTACACCATAGTAGGCACGCAGCTGTTTGTATTTAGTTTTCTGGCAACTTGTTTTAAATTATTGACTAAAATATTTGTAAATGCAGACATTCCATACCTTCATTATAATTCGGGTTCCCTAATTCATGCAAAATGAGGTTCGTTTGTTTGTGAAATTGAGGTCATAACCTCCCCCCTACCCTTTCAGTGATTACCGTATGGTACTTTACGAAGACTAGGGTGAAGATGTAAATGAGCATTTTTAAAAAATTGCCGGCAGTTGTTTGGTTTATTAACTTCGGTAATATTTTCCATAGGTACTGAAAACTAGGCACGGTTGGATTTTAAGGTGGAACCGCATATGCTTTCTTGCACTACCTGGAATATGTACCGTATATAATTAAAAATGATTATTGGTTAAACAAGTGTTAATAGATAGGCTATTATAATTTTAAAAAAAAAATCCACAGCCTGCTTCCAGTCTCCGACCGGGTCAGGAATGTAATGAATGAAGCCCCTACCTAGCGGCGAGGGTATGAACTGTGCCGGCTGCCGAGGCCTGATGCACTCCTCTGGGGGCAATGATTAAATGAATGACAGATGAAATGAAATGATAGTGGAGAGTGTTGCTGGAATGAAATTTTGACAGGGAAAACCGGAGTACCCGGAGAAAAACCTGTCTGCCTCCGTTTTGTCCAGCACAGATCTCACATGGAGTGACCGGGATTTGAACCACGGACCCAGCGGTGAGAGGCCGGCGTGCTGCTGCCTAAGCCACGGAGGCTCTGCTATTATAATTATAATGATTAAATAAATATTAAAGAAAAAACGATGCGTGTTTAGTAAATATTAGGCCTACTGGTACGGCAAATAGCGTATAACTCGTA
Organism: Meconema thalassinum; assembly: GCA_946902985.2. NCBI lineage: Eukaryota > Metazoa > Arthropoda > Insecta > Orthoptera > Tettigoniidae > Meconema > Meconema thalassinum. The sequence continues at coordinate 1,407,056,775 of OX336389.2, forward strand.
GCTTCCGTCACAATTTAGCATTTAAATGGGTCACGTTAATGCATAATACACTAATATTACAAGCGGATAGCAAATTATATTAATATTCTCACATATAACATATTTAGTTTGCACTAAGTTAATACAATTGTAGTCTAAGATATGTGAGACCACTGCCGTTTGAAATGTGCAAATCGCACATTTTGTAGGCAAGCTGTTAGTTATGGTCGTCTCTGATGCGAAGTGTTACTAATTGCTCTTTTAGGAGACACTTGTCTTTGGAATATTCATGAAAGGCCAACCCTCTAGTTCTCATTTCATAAGTTGAACGCCTAAAAACAAAACCACAATCCGAAATAATAAAGAATATAATCACGAACGAACGATTCACTGGGAATGAAAATCAAATGGAGATTCGCGGACCGGAAGTTCGCTATGCATAACCTTCGGTGCCATTTTAACTCGTGGAAGCTCTATACTGTTACGGTACCGTACAATTCAGTCACTTTCCGTAAACATTTATTATGTGACACTCCTATTCTCTACTCTCTCAACCCTCCTCAGTAAAACAGTCATTTATATCAGCTCTCCTCAGGTAAACAGTATTTTATTTGTGTTCGTAGCATCTCATCCCATCTGCGAGAGAGTTCACTCACGCGTGTGCGCGCTTTGCTCACGCTATGGATTAGGCCTAAATCTCGCCATCACCCGTGGGCTGCGGAAGTATCTCCAAAAATGCAGTTACTCTTACGCTACAAAATCATGATTTGCGCTTTAAGATTCATTTTTCAGCCATTCGGTATGCGAACTCTAGTCTTGGAGAGTTCTAAAATATACGGGAATTTGAAAACAGGTCATCTCTCGACACCCTGTCAAGGCTTTTCTCATTTTCCGCTTAACATAGTATTAAATCATTTATAGAATAGTTTCGGGTTGTTATACTTTTATTTTCTTAACGATCCTTAAATATTTTGTCTTGCACCTTAAACTTGAGGGGGGGGGGTGTGGGGGAATGCCCCCGCCCTCTCTCTGCCCGAGCCAGGTGTACAGAGTCTGTAAGAAATGTAATGTTGACACAAGTGAATTCCAGCTTCTGCGTCAGTCTCAAGCTCTTGTAAGCAAACAGGCCTCAGTTCAGGTTTCATGGCTATTAGTACCCCTCCCCCTGATGTCCAGATCTAATTTTCAGCCTATTTACATCATATGAAAAAATAGGCTTATGAGATCACCTATTGTCCGTGTATGTGCTTGTCCCCCTAATAAAACAAAAGAGCTGCAGCGATTTCAATGAAACTTGGTAAGGTCATAGTACTATTTTGTTCCACCACTGCCGTGCTCTTCATATTTAAATATGTTTCACCAATCCAACATGGCAGGCTCCCATAATATTTCACCGGCATTCTATATCTCCGAAACAAGAATACTAACATGGGAACTGTCCATACGTTTGGGTGGGGGGGTGTTGGGGGCATTAGGTCCTTATCTAATACTGCAGCAGTTCATATATTTTTCTGATTATAAGTATTTTAGGGTTCATTTTTAGCTTAGGACAAAAATCTTCAGTCTGTTCGTGACTCTCTGAATTCCGCCCTTCATTGCTTTGTTTTGAGGCCGCTCACAGCTGTGTCTGTGTTTACATTTGTCTTTGTCGTTCAGATTTTAAATATCAGTTATCAGAATACTGCTATTATGGCATATTCACACGTTTCAGTTCAGAATGTTCTTTACATTAATACCGTATTATGTATTGGTGTTTTTTAAATAGTTTACTTACCAGAAATGTTTTTAGTCAATTGAATGAATCGAAAATATATCGGATAGTGGTACGGGCAGTTGCGCTGTATGGAGTTGAATGTCGACCATCTGACAAAATTTCAGAACGTCGCCTGCACGCCATGGAAATGAGAATGTTCTGTTGGACAATGGGCATCTCCCTTATTGACCATGTCAGAAACGACACCATCCGGGAGCAAATGGGGGTCGCCCCAATTGTGGACAAAATGAGAGAGAAACGGCTCCGATGGTAAAATGCCCTGCGTGCAGTGCCTGATACTGTTAATAACTCTGTCCTTCATTTTGAGGTTGAAGGCCTATGCCCCAGAGGACGACTGAAGCAGCATTGGCAAGACACAATAAATGGTGATTTAAAAATTACCGGCCTAAATCCAGCTGACGCACGAAACCGGACAAAGTGGAGGTCAATGACCAAAATAGCAGACCCTGCACCAGCGGGACAATACTAGGAAGAAGAAGAAGAAGAATGCATATGTCAAAAAGAAACCCATGAGGAGTAGATAACAGGAAGAAGGCGCGAGAGAGAATCATGTACTCATAGTTGCAGAACAGAGAAGGCACTCATAAAGGCATCAAACAAAGAAGGTACATTGCAACACTTTTAGGTCTATTATTGCTTGTTTAATTTATACATCGCTGTTTTAAGGTAATCCTAATCCCCCGTTTAGACGTCACGGTCGCAATCCCGTTTACCTCTGATCCGGATTATGTCCAATCGCGATCAACGGCATTTATCATTGGAAGGTGTTTCGACGTCCCGTCATGAAACAATAGGATAATCGAGTTAAACAGCATGACATCGCTAAGTTGTACCAACTTTTGAATTCCAAGTGTTATATTCTTTTTACAGAATTCAACCTGCTAATGTATATTCTTAATTGTATACAAATCAGATGTGCAGATGAGATGTGGTGTGAAAGAAAAAAAATGCCTAGGATATTTATTGCATAAATACTTCTTTGCTCGTCCAGAGTCATTTGTGGTCCTATCAGAATCCCTTCTATGTCATTGTCTATGACAATACATTTATGTCTTCATTATTAGTCTTCAACGACTTTCCCCAACACTAAGAATTATTCCGTGTTTAAATACTGGTATGTTTGTTCTCCTTCCATCATTTCGTGTCTCTCAATCTTCTTATATCTGATATCAACCAACATAAATACAACCATCAAGACCAACATTACAGACTTCTCGCTTTCAAAATACAAGACAATCCAAAATGGCCATCATTTCCACTGCCTACTTCACTCGCATAGCAGGAGGATAGAACATACCGACGATGGCAATGGCCACGAACACGATTATCTAGTTGTGGGAACAGTATCGGGCTGATCCTATTGGAGGGAAAGTTATTAGAGATAATGAAATCCTGTTGAGTTTAGACGTCCCAACTTAATCTGGTTTGGGGCCTAGTCGGGATTGCGACCAGGACATCGAAACGGGGTATAACAATCGCCGTGGACCTCATTCTTGTTTATTATTATTATAATTATTATATATTTATTCGTTACGGCCAACTATGGACCACGTTTGACAGCTTTTACATTATTTGATGTCTTCACTCTCTGCCAATATCTCTTCATCCTCTTTGCCACTTCCCCCCAGGGGCTCACATCTAGTGGGTTGTGGGTTGGCGACCACGGGGCCCCAGCTGAGTCCGGCATTGCTTCCACTTACTTGTGCCGGCTCCTCTCTTTCTTCTTTCCTGTCGACCTCCCTTGGTCAACTCTTGTTCTCTTCCGACCCCGACGGTATTAGGGTATCCAAGGCCTAGGGAGTCTCTTCCTTTCCCGCCTTCATTGGCCCTTGTCTCATCTTTTCTGATTCCCTCCTTCTGCGAGGGGTCAGCCTTCTTTTTCTTTTCCTTTTACCTCCTGCCTTGTGCTCAAGGCCCTTAAGGAGGCAGGGTGTCTGTAGCCCCACCACTTCTGGTGCACCGTCGATAATGCTACACCCTCAGGGGCTCACGGCTGGTGAGTTCGGGCGTTGGCGACCCCGAGGGATTCCTGAGCTGGGTCCGTTTTCCCCTTTTTGTCCCTTCCCTTTGGGGCGGACCTTCTCCTCTCTCCCCTCTCCTCTCCTCTTTTCCTTCTATTTCCTTTTCTCTTTAAGATTCCCGCACTGTTTTTGTTACTCGAATCACCGTGTATCTAAATTCCCTTTTACCATTTTTTTTAAAGGCATTTTTGATCTATGTTGCATTTTGTAAGTCTCTTCGATTTAAATTACATCTCGCGATTGTTTTCAACCTCAATTGCATTTTGTAAAGATTGACAATCTAAATTGCTTTTTAGTAAGTCTTACAATGCAGGCGTCAGGGCATTTTAGTGAGTATTTTGAATTTCAATTGCATTTTGTAAGTATTTTCAACCAAAACCGCATTTTGCACGAATTTTGAATCTAAATTGCATTTTGTTTGGTGGGCATTTTGCACATATTTTGATTCTCAATTGCATTTTGTGGGTATTTTGAATCTAAATTACATTTGTCAAGTATTTTCAATCTAAATTGCTTTTTGTAAGTATTGTCAATCCACATGAGTCGTTTGAATCTACCGTATATTTTGTAAGCATTTTCAATTTCAATTGCATTTTGTAAGTATTTTGAATTTCAATTGCACTTTGTGAATAATTTGGATTGGAACTGGGATATTTCAATCTGAATTGCATTGTGTATTTTCAATTTCAATTGCATTTTGTAAGTATTTTGAACCTCAATTGCATTTTGTACGTAATTTCGATCTCATTTGCATTTTGTAAGTATTTTGAATTTCAGTTGCATTTTGTAAGTATTTCGGCGCTACTTTGCATTTTGTACGTATTTTGAATCTAGCCTACGTTTTGTGGGTCTTTTTCAATCTATTCTTTTTGTGCAACTTTTCGTTCTAAATTCCCTTTTGTAGGACCATATTGTGAGTTGTTTCCATGTGAGTTCCTTTTTGTACGTATTTTCAGTCTTCGATAATTTTGTTCTGGTTTCCATTTCATTATCATTTTCGCTATCACCCAGATCATTAGGGGCCGATAACCTCGATGTTAGGCCCCTTAAAACAACAATTATCATCATCATCATCTTTGCCACTTCCTTCTTCTATTCCTCCATGTAAGATCTTCCTTTCCTCACTGGCAACTCCCCTGTCTCCTGGAAACCTGCAAACTCCTTAACCAGCCGTCTAAATCGCTCTCTGTCCATTATGACTTCTTCTTTCACTCCCATCCGATCCAAGTCCAATCTCACTTCCCCAAAACCATTTCGGTTCCGCCTTCCTCTTCCTGAAGAATTCAAAAATCCTCTTCGTCAATCTGGCATTGTTCATCCTCACCAAGTGTCCATAAAACTGTATTCTCCTTTTTCTCATTAGGGCTACGACTCCTTCTGTCTTCAGGTATAGTTCTTTGTTAGGTTTGAGTCTCCTCTCTCCATCCTTGATATATGGGCCTAGGATTTTTCGGAGCATTTTCCTTTCCCTCTTTCGCACGTCTTCGAGGCCACCCTTCCCAATCATATCTAGTGTTTCTGCTGCAAACAGACATTCAGGTTCGACAACAGTATTTTAAGTGTCGGAATTTAGCCCCTAAGGATAGTCTCTTTTTGTTGTTCGTTAGTTGATAAGCCATTTCCATTCTTCTCGCCCGCTGTTTGATGGCATCCTTTTCCGACCCATTGTCCTGCAATTTTTGACTCGCTTTATCTTGGCTTCTCTCAACTCCAAGTGGAGAGGAGCGTCTTTGATGTTGGTCATGAACACAGCTTCTTAAAAGAAATTTGTAGGCCAGTCTTCTTGGCTATCATCTGGAGTTCTTCAGTCCTTTTTACCGCTGTTTCCACACCGGTAGTGAGTATCACAACATCGTCAGCGAATGCCGAACAATCCGTTCTTATACTTTCTTTACCTCCCCCTAACCTGAAAGCCTCTTTATCTGAAATTCCCTTCGTCCATTCTGAAATAACTTTTCCTAAGATACAGTTGAATAATATTGGTGATAGCCCGTCGCCTTGTCGTACGCCAGTTTTGATTTCGAAAGGCTCTGACAACTCCCCCCTGAACTTTATTTTGGAGAAAGTATTGCTAATCGTCTGTTGAATTAGATTCCTTGCCTTGTTGTCCACTCCAAATTCCTCAAGAACTGCCAATAAGGTTTTTCGGTCAATGGAGTCATAGGCTTTCCGGAAGTCCACAAAGACAGCGACATATTTATTCTGTCCCAACATCTTGTTATTATTATTTTTATTATTATTCCGAGGAAACTGTAATACACTTTAAATAATAATAAATAAATACGAACCTTAAAAAAAAACGAATAACTTTACATTCTAATCGGTGAACAATGTGTCTTTCTCGTGCAGAGAAAATTCCACATAATGAAATGGGGGCCTCAATTTGCTACTCCTACAATAAAAACTTTTCATAACTTACCGAAGATGTATCCAATTTTTGCTTCTTAATGACAAAGCGTTCCATTTTCTAAATACTCTCTAATGTGACAAAAAGAAAAGAGCAACTATCAAACAACATGCGACTCTTTCTCAATACTACCACTTACAAACTGTATCTCTCCTCTCGCACAGACACACAGCCACCGTAAAGCCCTACAATGGCTACAATCAACCATGCTGCGCAGTCAGGGACATTTTAACAGTGCTATTTCCAGGAAAGCTGACAAGAGAGTGTAAGCTGACAAGCTTTATCTGGCCCCCTCCAGAGAGGTCTCTTGCTAATTGGCAATCTCCTAATTTGTTGGTAGACTTTTGTCATCATCATCTGGTTGTATCCCCAGGCATCTATTGTACATGAAAAATCCCCTCACGTCACAATCCTAATTGCTTTTATGTTTTCAGCTCTTACAAACAGTGCAGACACGGAAATAGATGTCTGGCCATGCTGAGAGTGTTAGTACATTCTTTGTCAACGCATTTACTGTATTTAACATTTCGTTGAAGGTAGCTACAATTGTGCAAGTACCATTGTTAACACAAAATATCCAAAATCCCATTTCAAAAGTTGTTTCAAGACCGCAGCAGCAGCAGCAGAAGCAGAAGTTCACATTGTATCGATGAGGACTCAGCAGTTTGATTAATTACATGTTTGAACATCTTCAAAAAGTTTACCTATCCAGCAATGTTATCAATGATTTACTGTAGATGTGTCCATCAGTCACTGCAAAGTTCAACAACATTCATTCAACATGTTTATGATAGTCTACTATATATTATATTATTGGAAGTTTTTCATTTGGTCAATACAAGTGTCCAATTAGATTGGGTGGGAGTTACAATTAATTTCCTGGTGCCTAAAATAAATTTCATGAATTATTAAATTGGCATACAGCATTTTACACCACTCTTAGGCTAGCACCTGGATAGATAGAGGCTGGTCTAGAGCTCTGTCTGTACTCTTATCGAAATACTTTACAACTATGATTTGTTGTGCCAATTATACTTGTGTAGCATTAAGATTTTTCTTTTTTAAAATTAACAATGGCAAAATCATTTAATATATATGGCATGGGTTTTTCCTCGGTTCATATTGACAGTTATTCATTAAGCCAGTTCTGCATATTATCAAATTTAAGTGTATTACGTGGTTATGAAAATAACATAATTAATGCAGTCATTTTTTAAAATATATATATACACTAACATTACAACAATAATTCAACTATTTTCATTATATTGTATCTACTTGTAAAATGACTGGTTTATTTGAAAGACTCAAGTTAGTATGAGTCAGTGAGTGAATTAGCTTTGAGCTTGATGAATCATTTGTCACAAAGGTTTAATTCAAGATGTTTTACTTCACTGACATATTAAAGGCATTTTACTGCATTGCTCATTCATAAAATTCTTTTGTTTCTTCGTTATCTATTGATATAAGTATGTGTAGTATATATTATTATTTCTTCATAAATGCTATTTGTCTTGAAGGTGTGGATTTTTAACATTACAGATCAACAACACAATGGCAGCCTGTTCACACTTTTCCTTCATAGTCCTTTGACAGCTTTCTGCTTCATTTGCAATATCATGACCATTCCAATTCATCTCTGGGAAAGATGCCAGTCATATATTGATAGATTTGTGACTGAAGCAAGTAGACTCTTCACAAGATGTCGAATAGGTAATTATTATTTTGTCACTAAACTATTAGTTCTTGGGTAATTCTGTTATTGATTGTGAGAGTTGAACAGTTGATTGACAGCAGCCATTTCTTTTAGATCCAGCTTATCTGCAGTTCTTTGGAGATGACTTCCTACGGTTGCTTCTTTTGCGTTATGTCTTTTGTGATGTTGTTCTGCATCTACATCGATCATTCAAGGTAAATCACAATGATATATGATTAACTTCTTCTATAGGAAGTAATTTGCATGCCTACTTTCTTGAGATTTTTCATCATAATGGCAGACCATTGATTCCTAAAACATTCAGAAATGTATGTCTAATGACATACAATTAGAGTAAAAATTTAGAACATAACTGCACAATGCATAGCATCCCTGCTAAACCTTCCAATTTATTCAGAAACGTTCCGAATTTTCACCTTGTCATCCAATCTCCTTAATTATTATTCTTACGAATTTTGACATCCCCCTTAGTGATGTACAGTATAGGCCAATGTAAAAAACAAAGACATTGCAAATAATTTCCATTCTCAAGGAGAGTATCGTAATTACTTCTGTGATTTTCACAACCTTGTTTTCTTGTGTAAGTTAGTGTAATTTTTGCAATCATTCCTCACTTGGCAGTCTGCTCTACAGTTGGAAACTTGGGAACTGATCGGCCTACCGCATGCTGTTTGGTTGCATTTTACGCACAAAATGGTGTCGTGCCTACGCTGATTCGTACAGGCTGGCTACACGACTATACAGAACGGATATGAAACCTTGTATGCCATGCGCGGCAATTGTGACTGGCTCCATTTGACTACACATGTTTATACTTGCGTCTTATTAAGTGAATTTAATTCTGGTGTTAATGTGTGTATCGGTGCATCATTATTTCAATGAGTTGTATCAGTGATGGTTTCGTGTCATGTGTTTCAAGTTCCTCTCGTCACACTATGGCGAAGAAAGCTCGGAAACGTTGTCTCCAAGTGATCAAACTCCAAACTGGCACCACTTGAGTCCAGCACCTCAAACCAGAAATGAATTCCTCTGCAGAGCCAAGAAGTGAACTCAGGCCTTCTGGGTGGTAGCCAACAATGCTAAACACTACATCACATACTCGATAGTCAAATATGAACGGTATGTGCAGACAATGCACCGAGTCAAGTTATACACACCAGTTTAGTCCATAAGAGCAAGAATTCGAAATTGCCAAGCTGTATGACACCCTTTCATAGTTATGTTGAAAAGTATTAGCGCTAAGTGAATACATAGAGGGTCCCACCACACGTGAATAGGGTGAAAATGTCTTATACAAGTTTACCACCATTATAAGCTCCTATATCCTTGTAATTATGTCACAGTCTAATATATACAGTCGCGACGCTTGGCTCATGTTTTTCCTCCCGCTCGACAACAGTCCTCTTACGTGGCCAGCCAGAAGGTACCAGCTCTGGGCGGCATAGTCGATTGTTGTTTTGGTGTATGTTATTGTTGCTGGATTATGTAAAAGTGATATCTTTAATTTAATATGGGCTTCACAAGAAGAGGTGCTTGCAGTGCAATAATCTGTTCAAATAACAAGATGAAGACACCCAAATTATCATTCTTCAGGTTTCCAATGGCTCGGAAAGGTAAGACTTGAGCCATGGATTTAGACTAATATTATAAAGCTCTTCAAAAGAAATAACGGTACTAGGTCTTTAACATTCCGTCGAGCGCAACTAATCTGACAGCCACACGTGTTAATTCTTATATCGTATTTGGAGCTAATTCGAGCATGACCTTCAAGCCCATATTGGCCAGTTTGTCAATGACTCCTCATGAGCTGTTGCAAAAGTGATCTGTCAGGCACATTGCGCCAAATGGTGCACTATCGTGTAAAGTGCAGAGAATGAATGAGTGTATTGGCTATTGTACTGTACCCTTTTTCCTGGAGTTGATCCACCAATATCCACAGATGGAGAAGGATCGCAGCATCTTGTAGTCCCCGGCTAGAAAAACTGCCAAGAGCTACTGGCGAATACACTCGGGATAGGGTCAGAGGAACTTAAATGTGCTATAGAATACTAACTACCTAGGTTATGGGTTCTAAAATATACACAGGAGTACGAGAATCAAAATAATCTCTGGCGCGATGGGATAAGGATCAGGCCGATGACTTCTCCACCACCTCTATAGCACACTAAACTACCAGTATACTACAAAAGATAATGCAAATTTCTATAAAACTAATCAGGAATATGCGAGACACATGCCTGCCTATTTATACATTAAAACACGTTACAATAAAATAAAAGATATCGCACTAACCCTGCAGTGTACTAAAAAATAATTTCCCTGCTCTCGCTCAACGAAATAAAATAAAGATGAACGCAAAATTGGTAACAAACTGCTGTGCCCTAGTTAACAGGAGTTAACAACAGAAATAATATTATTACGTTACCTAAATAAAGCTAAAAAGTTACTCATAGCGTAGGCCTCCGCCATTACAACTACTATTTGTTACTCTATACAATCTCAAACTCCTGTCTCCTACATTACCTCTGATCTAAATTAATGTTCAAATAAAATTCTCACTTACGTCTATCAATAATGGAATATATACAGGGTGGGCAGGAAGTAACTAGGTATTGAAATTAACGTATAACTTTTATGTTTGCAGAGTTATTTATTTCATTATACACAATCTGAAAACTTCTCAAGAGATAACTGCTTTCATAAATGCTACACAAATTCAAAGATTTAATCTTCAGAGTAATAGTTCAAACAGATTTTATTTACATCAAAAAGTGGTTGTCTTGGTAGCCTGTAGGCATTCCACAATTTCAGATAAGTCACCACCTAAGTTCTTTCAACACATTAATAGTAGAAAAACACTATTTCATATGTTGTACAGGGTCATTATGTATGTGCGCACCAGTAAACATGGCAAGCTAAGCCGGCTGTGACTAGCGCAGATCGCGGCCGCGCGCGCCAGTTCAGCCGGCGGTCGGTGCACCCTTTCACACTTTTATCAAACATGTTCAATAATGTGTACTTACAGTGCTCATAGGCTATGCTGAAAATCTCCTCCCTCTCTTGTGACACACACCTGACATCATCTGATGAAAGAATGTCTGTCAACTCTTATTTACAGAGCCTGTTTCTTTGAATAGTTTAGTGAGCCTCCTAATTGTACCGGCATTAGGCACAGGTCTTCGTGGAAACTTGATTCAAAATTTTCGTCTCGTTTCAGAACAAGATTTTTCTGCTTTTCATATACAAATTATGGATAACACGTTCGTGCAATGTGATTTGGTGTCTAGGCATGACCAACAATCACAGTAATCACAATACTCACTAAACGTGCAACACTAACATCGAAGCTTTGCAAATACACGACCATATGAATGACAAAACACTTGTGAACTAACGATATGCGTCAGCGGAGCGCACCAACCGCCAGCACTAGTCACAGCCAGCTTAGCTTGCTGTGTTTACTGGCGCGCACACACATAATGACCCTGTAGTTATAGCTTTTTGCGATCATCACTAAAGAATATTAGTTCACAATTCTACAGTAGTTTAGGGCTTATTGCTTAACCCGGGAGAGGTGGTGCGGGAGACTTGGTGACCCCATGCTGTTACTTTTAGCTGGGGTTTCTACATTTCACTACACACAGACCAAACCTGCCACATACCTTTCCCCACATGCCTTATCTATTGTCTGAGGGCAGTAGCCTATTAGTGGAAGGGATTAGGGCCATAGAGCCATGTTACAATGTGTTCTGAAAGACCCGGCCACCAGTACCGCTGGCAGAGTGAACAGCTGTTCCAGTCTTACGTGTACTCGATGAGAATGTAGCTGTCTGATCGCGAAATAGAATTGATTGTAGTTAAGTGTTAAAATAAAATATTATGAATCGTCCGAGCTACGAAGAGCAAGAATCCATGGTGTTATCTCTTCTGCAAGACTTCAAAGAGGAAGACATATTAGGAGGTGAAAACGGTGATAGTGAAGATCAAGTAGAAATAGCAGAATCTTAAAGTGATACTGAGCAGAGTGCAGACGAAGAAGAAAGTGACGATGATATGCCTCTTTTTCAGCTGATGTGTACCCTTACTGGCAAAGACGGTTACAAAATGGAGCACAATACAACAAGAGACTTCTCTAAAATGTGTCATTGGTTTAAAACTACAATCCTACATTATCTAAAACTTGTCTAATCATTGATTTCGATATTGTTAATAGGCAAACTGAAGTAAGAATTATCAGATATTTCGTAAAAATAGATGATTACCTGTCAGATCCGCACCATTTCTAATATAGTGTAAATACCCGTTTATAATATGTGCATGACTTTCATTTTAGACAAATATACTTGCGCATTAGTTCAGTGAATGTTTTCATGCCATATCAGTAGCTTAAACGAAATAATTGTCGTTATTACTTAGAAATAATTGGGAGGAGTCAAAATGACCACCTCTAACGTTGCCCAAGTAAGCGCCACCTCTCCCAGGTTAAGTGTATCACAGCAATAGTAGCTGTGATTAGTTGGGGGGGGGGGGAAGACTGTTTTGATGATGCCTAAGTTTTGCAACATTGAAATAAATAGTTCAGGTGCTTAATGCTTTAATATTCCTCAGTTATAATTTCTACACAACTTTAGTTTTCTGACAAGTTTTTTTTTTTTTGTTTAGTTTTTGGCAGACAGAGACTGTTGTGGGTGTCACTGCAGGTTTGATAGTGTTTTGTAGAGCCATTTATCTTGTAAATTTGGATATGATGATGCCCGCTTGACGAGCGAAACAAGTCATCCCTTAGTTTTCTCCTTCCTCAATAGTCCATAACAAAAATATACAGAGTGGTTCACCAGCCCCTTATTGTTTAGTTTTATGAAACCCAACTAACATTACATTTCTCCCGATGGCCGATATTGCTCTGCACTCTTGACTGTGTGACAGCAATGTAATTGAGCCATGGGTCTAGGAAAGAAAAACTGACCCTGAAGATATCCATGCCAAATACTAAGGGCCATTCTATTAACATGTGATTTATCGCTCCTTGAAAGAACACACATACGCGTAATACGATCGACTTTATAGGTTACGCTACATGATCTGTAATAGTAGAAAGTTAAATCAACACCATAAACCCTGATTGAAGACTTTGACATGGATTTTAACGTTCGAGGTGGGTTGGCCACTGTAGCTAGTACACTTGCAGCGCGCTGTATCCACTTTGTAGTGACTGAATCAGTAACGTTTCGGCAGGACATGGTGAGTGAGAACGGGTAGACGGTACTTCGAATTCAGCGGTTGGCATACTCTTTTGAACAACAGTCCGTGCTCTATTTTTGTGGGGATGTAATATTAAGCCACACCTACAAAGTCACATTGCCACATTTAATAACTTACACGATGTATTCCTGTGAAGAGTACGTCGAATTTTGGTGATTTTTTAAAGAGAATACGATCAAATCAGCAGGTTATGCAACGTGACCTGTAATGGCAGAAAGTTAAAAAATCTAACATAGATATTAACATAACATATCGAAGTGTCGCTCCTGAGGTCCGGGTTCAATTCCTGGCTCTGCCAAGAAATTGAATGCTGATCTGAGGCGAACGGGCTACACTGAGCCTCTTGGGTCAAAACTGAGAGGAGGTGGGTTTGATTCCCACCTCAGCCATTCTGGAGTGGTTTTCTGTGGTTTCCCACTTACTCCAGGCTAATGCTGGGACGGTTTCTAACTTAAGGCCACGGCCGCCTCCTTCCCAATCCTCACCTTAATTGCTAATACTCTCATTAATACAGACACCGCTATACCACAGGTTAACACAGAAATTTTACACACACCCAAGTACATGGGTCTGATTCGAGTTAATGGTTGTATATGATGCCACAACCGAAGGCTCAGTTTTAGTAAACGGTGAAATTTTTTCCCAATTATTTTAATAAGTAAGATTTTTTCCAATTATATTAATATGTGAGATGAGGCCATTTGATAACCGAAGCTCAGTGGGTGGGAACAAAGAATATGGGAAACAAATGATTACTAATATAAAAACGCACACAGTAATTTGTAATTATAACTATCTATACCAGCATGTGTTGCTATGCCAATCACAGACAGAAAGGAAGATAATAATGTTATTGGTTGTATGTCCCTTTTAACAACTGCGGCTTTTAGAGACACCGGGGTGACGGAATATTGGCCCAAAGGGGATCTTGAACGTGCCAGTAAATCTACTGACACGGCCCCCTCGCATTTACGCACCCTCAAATGCCAAAGGCTTTGCCAGGTTTCGATCCTGCAACCTTGGTCACAGCCGGCGAGAATGTTACCGCCGAGCCACGCAGCCAGCCAAAGAAAGAATAAAAGGAAGTGTTTGAATTGTAATTTCGTTTACTGAAGTGCCTTTGGATAAACAATATTCTTTGTTTTTCTGTGTGGTGCATATATCAATAAATCCGAAGGCTTTCTGACGCGTGAGTACACCACCTACAGCTGACCATGTGAGTATTTGTTGAAACTACTTGTGTGCCATCTAATGTAAAATGGATTTACTTATTCAGAAACAATGGTGGGAGTGTGCACAACAACTCACCAAAGTTGCAACACAACTGGCGGAATTGTATTAGGTGCGTTCAAAAAGTAACGAGCCGGAGGCATAATTACAGAAACCAGTACCTGTATGATAGAAGTATTGGCCCTGGCTGTTGAGGCACTTGTCCCACTGTGATACGAGGCGGTGAATGGCTGTCTCATAAAATTCCCTGGGCTGCGATGTGAACCAGTTCCGCACGTACAGCTGGACGTCGGCGTCTGAGGTGAATCGTTGACCCCGCAGAGCCCTTTTCAGGGGACCAAACCTGGCGTAATCACAGGGAGAGAGGTCTGGACTGTATGGAGGGTGGCCGAGAACCTCCCATTAGAATTTCTGCAGGAGTGCCGCGACTGTGTTGGCCGTATGAGGTCGCGCATTGTCGTGGAGCGGCTATGGCGTTCACTGTCACTCGGTGGTCCTGGGTAATGAGTGCATCAACCAGCTGGACGTTGTCACCGGTAACGCAGGGGGTGCCCCAGACCTGGCATCATCGGCTAACGACACCTATCCTTCCCTGAAGCACTTGTGCCACGCCTTGACCCTTGCAAGGGACATGCAGTGTTCGCCGTACACTTGTGACATTCAGCGATGAATGTCCGTTCCCCCTACTCCTTCCGCTATCAGAAACCACACAACACCTCTTTGCTCTTCGTTTGACGCCTCCATGACACTGTTTGCAATGCGACTGGCAGCGTTGGACGATTGATGCAGGCTGCTGCTCGCTTTGTATCGTCACGTGACTTGCACACGTGTCCTCTAGCGACGGGCTGTGACCTTCCACGCTCTGGTCGGAACCACACCTCGTTACACACGCCACGGTTAGCCAATGTAGTCACCGGTTTGCCCATTCCAGCCTCCGGCTCGTTCCTTTTTAATGCACCTTATATATGTACGCTTACGGGACTCTCCTATAACGATTCGCAGGCCAACACTCATTTGTTGAAACTACTCGTATGCTGCCTACTGTCAAATGTTTTTTTTTCAATTCAGAAACCTTTGCGGCAGTGTGCACTACAACTCGCCTAAATTTCATCACAATCGGATGAATGGCATATGAACGCATACAGGACCTCTTTGAAACGATTCACGTGCAGTCACTCATTTGTTGAATCTACTTGCGTGCTACCTATTGTGAAATGGATTTACTAAGCCAGAAACTTCCTTGGAGTGTACACAATAATTCACCCAAGTTTCATCGCAATTGGATGAATGGTATATGAACGCATACAGGACTTTTTTTAAATGATTCACGCGCCATCACTCATTTGTTGAATCTACTCTTGTGCTACCTATTGTGAAATGGATTTACTAAGCCAGAAACTTTCCTTGGAGTGTACACAACAACTAACCCAAGATTCATCGCAATTGGATGAATGGTGTATGAACGCATATGGGACTCCGTTGAAACTATTCGCGCGCCGTCACTCATTTGTTGAATCTACTCGTGCACTACCTATTCTAAAAACCTTTCCTGGAGTGTGCACAACAATTCACTAAAGTTTAATCGCAATCGGATGAATGGTATATGAACGCATAAGGTACTTGAATAGATTTGCGCACGGTCACTCATTTGTTGAATCTACTCGTGCGCTACCTATTGTAAAATGGATTACTAAGCCAGAAACCTTCCCTGGAGTGCACACAACAACTCAAACTAGTTTCATCGCAATCGGTGATGGTATATGAACGCATAAGGGACTTGAAACTATTCGCATACCATGACCGTATTTGAACCGGCAGCCAAGCTTGAGTTCAGTTTTAAGAACCCCAGCCAAAATCCGTGGCGTGAACTGTATTGGAATAGACAGCAATACCAGATAACACGGCGGGTTGCTGACAGTTCCCTGATGCCACCTCGCGATGACTCAGCAAACCATTCTCACACCTGGCATTGCGGTGTGATAAGTATACAGATTGTGCAATTGGGTTACTGTGGGATTTAAGGGTTACTGTTAAGCCACTCACCCTTTTGTGTTACATAAATAATTTGTAGCTAGAAACCGTCCCTGGAGTGCACACAATAACTCGCCCAAGTTGCATTGCAATCGGATGAATGGTATGTGAGCGCATTGGGAACATACATACAAACAATCGCTTATTGATTTATATATATATATATATTATTATAATTATATAAGATGTATCGAAACACCAAGCATAGAAATTAAACAAAAAATTGGCAGGCAAAAATAGCCTACTGGGATGGGATTGGAACCGGCAAAAAAATCTGTTAAAACGTGTCAAGCATGCTAGCCCCGAGACCACCAATACACTGAACAAATGCTCCTATGTAATATGTCTTGATTGCATGCACATGCTTCAGATACGGTATTTAATATCAAATAATATTATAAAATGGTCCGGTTAGCTCTAATTATAATTGCCAGCGTTTCGCCCCAGTGTACTATTGAGCTCGTCAGTTCGTATAGTACACCTCACCAAGACGCGTGGCTAGCACATACTGAGAAGGCCATTACAAGACACAAAATACATGTAGTATTGACGTCACGAGTAATGCCAATGTGCTACGGGAGTCAAACTCCCTTTCACAAAAACAATTAACCTTACCTTGGTAATCTAATTTGGTTTCATTTTATTTTATCATATTATTTGATATTACATCCGTTCAAACGGAAATTATCATATTTCCTTCGGGAATATTTGAAACCCAATTGGATTACCAAGGTAAAGTTAATTGTTTTTGTGAAAGGGAGTTTGACTCCCGTAGCACATTGGCATTACTCGTTAGGTCAATACTACATGTATTTTGTGTCTTGTAATGGTCTTCTCAGTATGTGCTAGCCAAGTGTCTTGGTGAGGTGTACCATACCAACTGACAAACCCAATGGTACACTGGGGCGGAACACTGGCAATTATAATTTGAGCTAACCGGACCATTTTATAATATTATTAGATATTACATCCGCTCAAATGGAAACTAACATCATATTTCCTTCGGGAATATTGGAAACCAAAACGTTATTTAATGTCGCCAAGCCTTTGCCTTTGATAATTTCGTACAAAATTTGTCTGTGATAACTGCTTTGCTATTAAGATTATACATTCTTAGGTTTATTTATAAGTATTTGCTGGAATTAGAAAATAGTCGTCACTGATCACTGGGGTGCTGGGTACCTACCACCTGGCAGTTAAAAGTGCTAACTTTCATTGTTCGGCTTGTAAATTAGAATCACCTTGAAGAAATGAATATTCACTGTTATTTTAATACACAGATGACATAATCAAGTAAGGTGGGCCTCAATCGATAATGTGTGACGTGTGTTTTGTTGCAAGCCAACAAACGTTGACGTAGCACAATTATTTTTCAAGATATTTCAGTTTTAGTAAAAGGTGAAATTTCTACCTGATTATTTTAATATACCTCAGGATTATAGAAGACCACATACCATGTATGGTGACTGCTGTAAGAAACAGTCACAAGCTGTGTACATCTGTTTGCTAATTATTGTAGTTATAGAGTGATATGAGTTTGCCTCGTGGCACCCCACAATGTATTCTTTTCAACCCAGAAATCTGCATTCCTGGACTACTCTCTCAAAGAGAGAGTTATATCATTAAAGCTAACCATAGTTTCTGTGATAATTGTTTACGAAAAACGTAATTTGAAGAAGTTTCTACAAAATTCTTTAGTACTATAACCACAGAAACTTTTTAATAAAATGCCGAAAGCGAGATAATGGTGACTGTATAGCTTGAGCATGTCTTGGATGGGAATTTTTCTGTTGATTAGTTGCTCCTGTTCAAGTGTGAAATCCTCCCATTACTTAACTTTTATTAATTTGTGTATGCTGTTAAATGTATTATGTTATTTCCATTGTGTGGAATATGTTAAGACTGACCCATGTTTTAACCTCCAGAGCCGTCAGTACCAGCCTCGGTGTCAACCACCTCTGCCTGATGGTGATTTGCTGGAGCATCCTGCACTTCAACATTTGGTGCTGGATTTGGCATCCCATTTGGAGGTCAGAGGGCACTTTGTGGAGAGTAATGAAATAGACTGATCGCTGGCGGAGGGCAGATGCCTCACTGTTGCATCCGAGTGGATTGTATCTCTGCTTAGGAACCTTCAGTTCTGCAGATTGAAATATGACTACATGTTGGAAATGCAAGTGATATTAAAGGTTTGGACTAGTTCATACTGGAAAAGTATAACGGCAATCAACCAAGGCAGTGAATTTAAGTCACTGGTGTCATCATCTGTCATTTGTGAATGTTGCGAGGCATCTGACTCCTTCAAATTTCTAGCTAAGCTCTTAGGAGGGGTTTACAGATTTTCATGTATTCAGAACAGTCTGTGTGCTTGGATCATGACAATAAAGGTGCTTTCTCCAGCCTTCGTCCCATCCACAGTTCAAGAAGGGCATCATTATCATCAAGACATGCAACAGTTTCAAGTCAGTTAACGTTTATTAGGAATTGTTGCAGAGTGTGAATGTAGCTGTTATACACAATTTCTCATTATGTGAGCATGGACTTCTCATTGTATCAACATAAAGATTAAAATGTAATTTTTCCTGTGGTTGAGCCATGATGTTGATATTCAGGGGAAGTAAATTACCATCAAGTACCATAATTTACCAAAAAATCGATCCATTTTATAGCTTTAAAAACTAACTCTATGATTAATCTTCATAGAGAATCGGAAACTAATGCTACAATAACTCATGTCGCAGAGCTTTTTGTATTGCATAGAGAAAGGCTTAGGTTGTATGGTCTATGGGTGAGGCCTGCATTGTTAGGTAGGAGATCTGCTAGATGCTTTGCTTTAGAAAGCAGCTTGCGACTCTAATCGTAAGTTAGTGCGATTCCAACAATTCACTGCCAACTCAGATAAGTTGGGATCGCTCACAGGCTGTGAGGCAAAGGGGGCCCATGAATTACACGTATCGTAATGAAAATACTAGGAACACCAGCTTGGAAATGATGAATGCAAAGGTTGATGCTGTTTCCTGTACCAAGAAGAGGACAAATGAAAAGAAGATCCATCGTAGGAAGACAGACTTACTATTCTTATTTGGGATCAAATTTGTGACCCTGTGTGATTTTTGTGATACTCATCTTCCATGTTGGACTGTCTTTATTTCCTTATTCAGACCAATGTGTACATCCATTTATGTATAGTGCATAGATGGAGCATTTCTTCATATTTCAATCCACACCATCTGTTATTTCACTTCAGGGAATAAAAATGAAATAACCATACACTATATGTATATAATGGTAGTTAGAATCTGAAAAATCCTTTCTGTATATAAAATCATAATGTGCAGTATTTAGTGTCCCAACTTCATAATATTGTATGAATCTTTGCTTGATAAAATATATTTAATGAGATGTTGAAATCAATAACGGACATTTTCACAATCATATCAATAAACTATGTATGTATTATTATGTATATGACTCACATTCATGCATATTCACAATATCTGCTTGCCTTTTTATATCATTTCGAAGCTATATTTTTATTAAAACCTTATGTTTTACCATTATGAGTGTGTCACTTTCATGATATGTTGCAAAATTTTGGTGCAAAGAATGTAAATGCACCTAACTGTTAAGTGTGTTATTTAGCTGAAGTTACATTTGTACGTAAGGCTGTTTCATGTGCAATATTTTTTTAATGCCTGGATGGTAGTGTTTTTTTTTTTTATTATTTTATTTTTAATTTATTTTCAGTTTCTGAATTTCTTCTAGTCAATTCATTTAATGGAAGTATTTACTCTGTTAAATGAAACTGCTCTGGCATTGTTAGAATTCAATTTGTACATATTTGTTACCAGATGTGATATGTTTAAGTTGTCCTGTAAAGTGTTAAATTTAGACTGGTATGACTGGCAAAAATATATTTTGACAAACATGCAGAAGTTACCTGAGAAATGCTAATTTTCCAGGAGGAAAACAAGTAAATAGACTGATATTTTGTACATTCCTTAATTAGCAGATATCGTGTTTAAAATTTATTTTTATTTTAGGTTTGAAATGTTCCTTTATTACCTTAATTTCTCTTCAAAATTCACTTTTATGATTTTTTTTTTTTTCTAAACATTTTTCTTAGAAATGAAAAAACAGCACTAAATACATTGATGCCAGTGGTTTCTCAGCATGCTCCACTGATAAGAGAGAATAATATAAATGTTATGTCTCTTTAGTTTTTGGCATGAAAGGATTTCCCAGCTGTATTCCTTCAGATATTTATGTCCAGGTCATGAAATAAGTATTTCAAAAAATGTAGTGTTATTGGAAAGTGTAATGGAGAAGGGAAACCTTTAAGTTGGTTGTTCACTTTTTTTTGTTATTAGAATCTAGAGGAATCCTAACAAATTGTTTGTATAGTAAAATTACTGTTCATCGTAACAACATGACTGTTCATTTACAAGTGCACCCTGTTAACAAAACTCGTCTCTCATGTAAAACTGGCTGGATTTTATGGAATGATCAAGAGATCTGTTTAGGAGAATATATGATGTATATATATATATTTTTTTTTAGAATGCAGATATTTTAATATGCATTAGCTCAGAAATGGTAGAAAAGACAATTTGAATAATTGAATTCATAATCATTCATTTTTGCTTCATTTATATCATAAAGCATTCTGAAAGGAGCAAGTAACCTAGAAAATTGGTTCCTTAAGACAGCAATTATAATCCTTCTTTCTGAAGTATGTTGTGTGTTCTCAGTAAAATTACTACATCAATTCTACTTGGAGTTATAAGAAGTTGAAAGTTTGTAAAATTGTATTCTGATTAAGATGATGATGTGGCTTTAAAGAGCCTATTGCATGATTATCAGTCTGAATGGCATTTCATTGTTGCTAGGCATATCTGATGTATGGTTGCTGTTGGTAATAAATGTGCCAGAATCATCTGCTGGCCTTCCCCCTCTTTGCTTGGTAGAATAGTAGCAGGAATAGTGCTTTCGAACTCAAGATGGTTTTGGGGTACATTTTGTATCAGATTTTCAATATTGCTCTTCTTCTTGAACCCTTCGCTGAAACAGGAGATTTATAAAGCAACTAGCTTTTGCCTGCAACTCTGCATGCTTAGAAATTGTTTTTGTGGCTATTTATAGAACCAATTATTACTGGAAATTAAATGAAAAAGTGTTCAATTAATCTAACAGAATGGTATTGATGGCCATGCACCATAGAGATGCACAGTAGACTTGCATGTGGTATTGGTGGACTGTAACACTTCTTTCTCTTGCTTGACTGCTAGGTGATATTCTTGAGGTTGAACAAATAATACTATTGCTGTGCTCCTAGTTAGCGGTTTGAGATAAAACAAAGAGCAGGAAACTTCAAAACATCTGTATTTATCGCTGACAAGTTTCATAGCCAACACATTGGCAGTTTCTGCATGTATTCAAATCAAACTTAGCAACTTCCATACAAAAATTTCAAAAATGAATGGTTATTGTGCCATCATATCTACTATCAACCCTGTCAGAATTGTGACAAATGAACTAATTGTATGGGTAGATAAAACATTCTTGTTATGTTAGTAAGTTTAGGCCAACTATCCAATAATATAGTTGTTTTACAATTATTTTAGGCAGACCTTCCTTCTCTCTAGGTCATAGGGAAACATCATCTTGGTTAAATTAACATAAAATTGCTAAGTTTTCTTGATAAATTGACTTTGTGAAGATCCTCAGAACAGTGGTGTATGCTGGTTTGGAGAGCTAGATGATCTATTTATTAACAACATACTTGACATGTTCCTTTTACATAGCAATGTACAGACGACACATTTCAGGTAACTTTCTTACTTTAACATGAAATGGAAACCTCTGATTACCTGAATCTCTCTGATAATGCCCTTCTGCACTAAACAAAGTCTCATGTCACATCTTAGCAGTACAGTAAAACCCCTGAAATCCGAACTAATTGGGGCTGTAGCCTGTTCGGATTTCAATTTGTTCGGATTAGCCGAAAATATCCATAACATAATAACCAGCCCTCGTTACGGTATAGGACTGTACGTTGAGGTAGCGACAGCGAGGAAGAAACTTCGACAGACAATGTGACTTATACTGAAGCTGCATCTGCTCTTGACATCGCATTGCGCTTAGGAGAACAACACGCAGTAATAATAATAATAATATCGTATGGCCTCGGGTGCCTGGTGCAAGCTTTGCTATTTGACACCCAGAGGGTAGCTTGCATGTCGAATTTCGTAGTTCATTGACTATGAAAGTCAAGGAGGTTAGATGTTAGATATCTAATCTCCTTGAACACAATAGCGCTTTCTAGTAGAGAAATTAGGAACTTTGTGCTGGCGGAAACTCCCGAGATTAATTTTGCCATTATGAACTCGGCCTACTGAATTCAAATGGGTTCTTTGACATGCCAACATCGTATGACATGCGTATCGTATTTTTGCCGCCTTTCAAAAATCACTTACCACAGTCAGGGGCGAACCTGCAATCTTGGGGTTAGTAGACCGACACGCTATCCACTCACCCACCGTGGCAAGCAGTAGTCACGCCAAATGATGTCATGTTCATGCGACGCTGGCGCACGATTGCCACCGCGGAAATGTTTTCGTCGCTTCAACAATTGAAGATAACTGATTTCAAGTGAAAGATTAAGTGATACTTTGTGTTTTTCTATTGTTATTTCATTAGTTTTTGCAAAGTGATTAACCTAAGGAATTACAATAACCAACTTTTCCGTTTTTCAATCCTGGATGAGATAAGTATGTAGCTTAGGCACATTTACACTTTGTTAGGTATGCTAACTGTACTTCTTTGTTAATTTTTCAACTAATTATTTAAAATAATGTTATATTGTAGAATATATAATTGTTTTATCACTAAAATAAGTTTCTCTTTTTTTTTTTTTCAAACTTGAAATTGTCGAAAATAACTCGTTCGGATTACCCGGGATTTCGGATTCCTGGTGTTCGAATTTGAGGGGTTTCACTGTAGTATATTGTATCTAGTTGGTGAAATTATGATTTTCTCTCTTGTATCTCGCAGCCTGTGCAGACAAGCTAAGACATCTCGATTGGACAAGATACTTGTTTGCCTCAGCAATCTTGACTGCACTACGTTGCATTGACAGAACATAAGGAAAATTGAAGCATTATAAGACAGCACAACAGTCGAGTCAGTAAAGTAGAGAACATACGGATCATGAAAGTGTTTTAACAATACCAATGTTTTAAGATTAAAAGGGAAATTAATTTCTATCCACACACTTACAAACCTCGTTGATAGCACACACAAGGCTTCCCTCCTCACAATATACCCAGCCTGCCTGCTAGAGTCTCAAGTTGCCTCCTTATTGATGGCAAAGATGTATGAAAATCTGTAGGCCCAGATTCTCATAGAACCTCTCTTGTTTACGAGAATGGGGGGGGGGGCTCTCGACTGTATTCTTCTTCCTGCCAGTATCCCTGCCCACTCATACTAATTAAGAAGCTGATAGAATAGAAATGAAATTGTTGCCAAAACAGTACCACCAGTTAAAATTGACAACAAGAACAGCTACGTACAAATAATAGTCTTTTTCTCAACTTAATTACTGGGGGCGTGGTGGCTCAGCGGTCTAGCTGTATGCCTCTCACCAAGGCAGTCCGGGTTCGGTTCCCGGTCAATGCATGTGAGATTTTCGAAGTGAAATGCCATGTCCTGTGGTTCGGATTCCACGTAAAAAGGAGATCCCGTGGCTCATGATCTCAAGATTAACGGTCACGTTAAACTACAAGCTTCCTTCCTTCAACTTAATTATTCATTCTCACTTTATTATTTGCGATACTTGAACAGAATTCATCAAGCTTAACATCGTGCAACCAAATTCATTTAAAATTTTCACTTGCAGAAAATATCCACTCTTCTACACAGCTGAAGCATATAGAAGTCATTTTCTTCAGTGTTACCTTGTTAGATTGTGTGTAAAATGTTCTTCACTCAGTCAACACATATAGGGGAGTCCAATTTTCTTGGACAATAGAATACTTTTGTCTAGAATATATCTGTTTCCCCTGTATGTGTAGGCTGGCTGAAGAACATTTTACAGAGGAGTCTAGGAAGAGTATTTTTTGTATACATTTTTCAATTTTATTGTTGTCACTAGAGCCACCAGGCTAGTTTTGTACTTCACCAAGGGTTGAAATCCTGATGCCCTTGCTGCCACCATGTTATGTTCCTGAAGATAATCTTCACTCATGGTGCTGGAATTTGAACCTAAGCCACTAGGGTGGAAAGGGAGCATGCCCTCCTTCTATGTAGGTATGCCAATATATTTAATATCTTCAAAACTAATTATAAGAGCACCGTCAAGTTGACTTGATGACAACCATGATGCCTTTTTGTATCCAAGAGTATATTGACTAATTACAGTGTACATTACTACTAACATGGTGAACTCTGAACTGAATACCCTTCATGTTATAGCTTCAGAATATGGCACAATATAAAAGCACTTGCAGAGAAAGCAATATCCCCTAATCGTATTATATATGTACCAATCAG
This sequence comes from Meconema thalassinum, assembly GCA_946902985.2. Taxonomy (NCBI): domain Eukaryota; kingdom Metazoa; phylum Arthropoda; class Insecta; order Orthoptera; family Tettigoniidae; genus Meconema; species Meconema thalassinum. The sequence goes on from OX336389.2 coordinate 1,407,081,746, forward strand.
TAGCTTGAATTCTACTCGATCTGTGTGAATTTCTTGTGGGATATTCTTTATACCCGCCTCATGGAGGCAGCACAAATCCTTTACCACATAGTGATCCTTTGAGGACAATAAAGTCACCATTTAAGTTGTTTCTTCCCTCCCTATTTTCTGTAGATTTTTATATAAAAGCACTTGCAGAGAAAGCAATATCCCCTAATCGTATTATATATGTACCAATCAGTAGCTTGAATTCTACTCGATCTGTGTGAATTTCTTGTGGGATATTCTTTATACCCGCCTCATGGAGGCAGCACAAATCCTTTACCACATAGTGATCCTTTGAGGACAATAAAGTCACCATTTAAGTTGTTTCTTCCCTCCCTATTTTCTGTAGATTTTTATATAAACAAGCTTACATCACATAAAAAAATCCCTTAGTAGTATTTATTTGGAGGAAGTATAATTTCAATGTGGTTTAATAGGCATAATCCAGCCATGATGCTTCAAACTCTTAAATGAAACAACTATTATTAGAAGCTTTTCAGTCGGTCAACACGAGTGTGCCAATTAGATTGGGCAGGGAATTTTAATTAATTTGCTAGTGCCTGAAGTAAATTATATGAATTATTTATTCACTTAATAAAACACTTCTCACATAAATGGGGGCCCTATTTTGGATGACTAGTTTCGTTCAAGTGAACATCATCACTTGCTCACATAGGCTTAATGTAGGTTTAGTGGATATGTACAGTATATAACACTTATGTACATCGGTATTTACGTGATTATGCCACAGAAGTTTCAATTAAACTTCGTTACAAGTCAGATTTTTTGACAGTTATATTTTTTATTACAAAACAAAAGTTTGGTGCTTTTCAGTCGGTCAACACGAATGTACCCAAAAAGATCTGGGTTATGTCCTAATCCTGAAATAAATTACATGAGATTAATAAACACATGTAATTTATTTCAGGATTAGGACATAACCCAGCTCTTTTTTGGGTACATTCGTGTTAACCGACTGAAAAGCACCAAACTTTTGTTTACTTAGGCAACACTGAAAAATGGCTTCAAACCTCACAATGGTTTTTTATTCCATTAGTTTATTACACTTCTATAGTGTTGTGTTTTTTTGTAAGTACTTTTCGTGTGTGAGTGTGAAACCCTTTTGATTTGTTAACTTCTATCGTTGTGAGCTTTTGAAGTTATTGCGTTGTAGATTGTTTCAAATTTCTTATTTACTTGGTGAGCTTTTGTAGTTGGTTAGTTAGGTTAAACAAACAACCACCTAAATGTAATCGAATTGGCAATGTTCTTTTGTAGACTTAGCTAATGTATGGCTGTTCCTGTGCGGGTGGCCACTTCACTTCACATCCCACTTCTAATAATAGATTACTTGCGTAACACCAAGGAATGGCTTCTGATATTTCAATGAAACAATATTATCGTTAATGTTTATGGATATTGTGATAACTTGGACTTCCTTCTATCATGCTAATGTCAACAAAATTGCCGTGTCTTATGAATTTCCCTTTTTAATGTGATAATTTCTGATAACTGAAGAACCAGAGTTCATTACTGAAGAGGAGACATTTAATTGCATCGTGCATGAAAGTTCCATTGTAAGATCTTTACAAGATACAAGGCATTTACCATTTTTACTTCGTTACACTTCTTCCTGCTGTACCAAATTCTATTTTGCACTCCCAATACAAGTTTAGAACTTTCATCATTATTATGGTGTAAAACACTGTGATGGAGGTGAGCCAAAATAATGAAGTACCTTTGAAGGAACACTACTCATTTCCCTTTTATCCTTGGTTGTAGTTCATGGAGATGTTGGCAAAAATGGTTGTGAAATCAGTTGCATGTCAAACTAGTCTGCTTTATGGTGCTTGTGTATTCTCAATGTAAACATGATTTGAATAATGATCTCGTCTGGTTTGTTGGTTTCATGAACAGTATTGCAACATAAATTAAAATGATGAAGTACTGTCATGATTCTATATAAAATTGTTCTGCAGTTGGTCAACACATCAGTCTAGTTAAGTTGATTGACTCTGAAGAACAATGTTCCATAGAATTTAACAAGTCTCCTAAGTTTTCTATGCAGTCTTGAAATATTCATTTGGATTTTAAATGATCAGAGAATGATCCTTGGATGTTTCTGTCTCAAAGTTATTATTCTGATGCTCTTCTATTCATTATTATATCATTTTGTCATTCATTTTATCAAGCAGCCAGTAATACTGCTACATTGTAGCATCACCCATAGTTTGTGCTAGAGTTAATCATAGTCTCGTATTCAACATAATAGTATTTTTGGGCCATGAAAGCTTTAATCAAAATACCTTCTTGTGTATTTTCTAATGTCTTTTTTTTTCAAGGATTGATAAAAGAATGCAATGTTAATTGCACCTTATTCCTTGAAACCAAGCTAAGTATGAAAATTGTAGCTTACATTGTTTTATTTATAAACATATTTTTGAAAGTTTGAAGTACAGTATAGTGGTTTTTAGATGAGTATTGGGAGTTTCACAAAGTTCGGACCTCAAATGAAAATCAGTCTCTCTTTTTAAACTTACACATTGTCCACATGGTAAGGTTATGATGAAATAGTATTTTATTAGGAAAGTTTTGTGAGAGAGCATGTTCGTTGATCTCTTGTGTTAAAGTAGGCTATATCAAGTTTGCCCCACATACAGTATAGGTACTATATTTTTTGTAGGAAGCATGATAAGTGCACGTTTCCATCCCCTCACTCGACCTACTCTAGAACACCTTTTCTACCACAGAATATGGTACAAATGGTTCTGTTATTTCATCCCTTTTCTTTAGCCCAGCACACAAGGATTCTTTAGTATTCTCTCCTAATTTATCTTTCATAGCTACAAGTACCATGAGAAGTTCCCCTGAGTGATATTTTGATTGATTTAATTCGATAGAGATTTTTCTTGAAGTATTTTCCTGTTTTCTACAGGAAAATATTGTAATAATACCTCATTTCAAGTCTTAGGTTAGGGCACCTATCCCAGGCTTCGTTTAATTAGTTAAGACTCGACCTGTCAAACTTCAAACATGAGAAATTCACCTCTACCTTGTCCCCATTAATTGAGGAGAATATCAAATTTTAGCAGTTTCATTATTATAATTATATTTTATCCTTCTCCTACAATTATCCAGAAATCACTATTATGTTTGAAACATTATTAGAAATTTGATCTGTAGATAAACCTTGTTCGCAGTTTTAATGAGAGTGCTGTTGCAAAACTTTATTAGAGACAATCGCGAAAGAACCAAAACAAACCGACTGTGTGTATAAAATATATTGTTAATGTTAGGTTTTAAAAATTCTTAATTTGCATCCAATAAGGTATACACAGAACAAACAAGGACACATCATTAAATCCCACTAGCTTTGTCAAGCAGTCTAAGGCATGCTCCACAGCTTGGAGCTCAGATATTTGCAGTCGGTGGCCATCCCCAGGTTTTATTACTCACTCGAACAAATGTCAGGATGATACCTTATTTCAAGTACCAGAACCCCTACCACAGTCCTGGATGCAAATATACACATTCATCATTAGTTGTCACATTGACACAGGTTATTAGACAAATCCCATGCAGTACTCAGGGCTGGTAACCAAGATGTCCCCTAGCCCTTAAATGAAACTACACCAATGATAACAAGCTGTATCAAGTTCCCGCATAGCCTCTGATGTTAAAAACTACAAATATCAAAGTGCTAGCAGATACATCCTTTGTTGCCAGTATCCTCCACCTTCCGTGTGTGACTTGAGGGTTATGCCTTGGTATAGAGCAGTAAACAATTAAAATTCATCTGACAATTGCTTTAGACTGTTGCAAGAAATACTGAAGGCAGGAAAGTGTTGATTCCTATGTTGACTGAATGTTCTAAGATCAAGAATGGCCATATCATATTTCAGATATTTTGGGTTCTTCCCATCTTTGTTCAGTTATATTACAATAATTTTCTTTGCATTATTTTCATTGTTATTATTTTTATTATTGTGTTTCTTCAGAGAATGATATGAAAGAATATTCACAATTTATGTCTCATAGTTTGATTCGTTCCACTTTGTGGTAGCAATGAAGACTTAGTGAAAATAAAACTAACTAGCTTTGATAATGAATACAATATGTAACAATCACAAAACTCGTCCTACTGATACGCACAACTTTAATTAAAGGAATAATGATAATGGTGATTGTTTCATTGTTGTATACAGCCTAAAATTAGTCTACACAATTATGTGATCTTCCTAGTCTATATTAATAAACTTAACTTTCTTGCTCGCTTGTTTGTTTGCCTGTCCCTTAAACAGTTGCTACATTCTGAATAAATTTGTCAGAATAGTTTTGGTTGTACAGCACCTTGATTACCTTAATTCAACTACAGTTTTGCAAGTTATTCAAATAACATAGCGAACAGAAAGTTGCAAGGAGGTGTACAATATTGAGGCTTTGGTTTACAACAGTCAATTCCAGAATTTTCATACTGTGGCCATTTTAAACTCTCTGAGATATTGTAGTAGTTGGGTTGACTTTATATATATATATATATAGCCTACTGTATATCTAAAGCGATATATTTTTTGTTTTTAGAAGGCAAGGAAGCCTGAAATACATTTGGAATCGCAAATTATTAACCAGCAGTTCCTTTTCATACAGATGTACTCACCAACCTTAATACATAGTTTCCATTACTAGATAAGTTGCTTAAGGGCAAAGCTTTATACCTGAAAAGGCATTTTGAGATTAGGGGTTACAGGGGAGTTGTTTCTACAATATTATTATATTGTGTAATATACAGAGGGACCAAAAAATGTACCATATACACTTTTAAATAGAAATTATCTACCTTATATTTTCAGTTATGGTAGCAGAATGTAGTGTGATATTGTATTATTTTAATGTGGTAATTTTCAAGCAGATATTTTGTTAAAGTGTATGTACAGTATTTGCAACCCCTCTGTGTATAGAAGTTCTAAATAATGTGCAGAGTTTGGTTCATAAAAAAATAATTTAATTCTTGGATGCTTTTGAGGGGTTGGGAAGCTAAATTACACTTGGTACCCCAAATTATTTCTACAAAAACCAATTCACCAATCTCAATATTGAAATGATTCCTTTATTGGTGCTTTCGACACACAGGATGAATTCTAGAAGGATTTATATTTACTTGAAAAGCTATAAACTGTAGCATATGCCTTGCTTTCTGAAAGCTTATTTGGAAGGCTTAATATTTCTGAAGATGTTATAATGTATTTTTATACTGCATTATCAAATGATTCACCTATTAGAGGTTTTAAATAATGAGAACAGTTTCTTAGATTATGTTGTCTCTAAGAAGTGGCAAAATATTACTTAATCATGATTTGATTGAAAGGGTGAACAGAACTTCATGAATGTAGCAGTATCCCATTAGAATTATTCATGAACCAAAATAATAAGGGATTATATTTAAAAAATGAGTGAGGGATCAAAATCTCAGAGGGGTGTGGATAACTTTTGCCAAGTCAGTACTTTCCTTAATGTTGTTACTGCATTGAATAACGTGAGTTTAGAAAGGGCGTAGCCATAATGTCACAGTAATGTTTAGTTACAAAGTTGCTCTGTCGTTTATTGTAATACTTGTAATATCATCTTTTAAAGACGCCACACAAGCAACACTGGGCAAAGCTGCTCATTATTTAATAAAATGTGGGAGATTTTACGTTCCTCAGTGGGAGAGTAAAGTAAAGTGCGCAAGTTTCTTGCGAAATGCGGGCAAGACAACAGGTCTGCTATGCCCTATTCTGTAATAACAACAATGAATCTGCCTTGACACATACTGTGAGAGAGACTGAAGACCAAGAAAATCCTAGCCCATACTGCTTTCCGTATTGTGCATGAAATACATTATTTCTTCAAATTGGTAGAAAGCAATTGAAATAAGCACCTGAACTTTTTATGTAACATCAAATCAGTGTTGTCTCTTGCACAGTAGATCAGCGACCCCCATGTTAATCATGTATCAATGGCAGTTAGCGGACAATCCTGTCCGCAGCAGACTACTTGTGAACAAACGGTCAGGCATGTCACTGTGTAGATCTGGAAGTCTTGTGATTTTAAGGTACTGTATTCAGTGTGTACAGCAGATGACCTCAATATTCCATCTCTTAAAACAATCCCGCTGTCTATTGATGCCATATGCACAGCATTTCACTGTACTGGCAGTTCCTACCTGTGTGGTTATCTGGCACAGGACAACCCATCTTCTCATTGATTCTTCCACATTCAAAGCTCATCAGATGCTTGTAAGACTCTCCAAACCTGTGACGGGTCATACTGTAACTCAACAAACAGTTTTTGACCCAATGTCTGTAATTTACTCCTTATAACTTCTCCCAAGATTCCAGCGATTATTTCTACGAGTAAAGTCATGTGGAGTCTGCTCTGCAACCTTGTGCACAGTGCCCTGTAAATGTGTGCACATCCTGTAAACCTCAGTGAATTTATATTTTGAGAATCTGGAGCTTGAGTTGTATTTATTTTTGACTAAGAAATAAATAATCAAAATAAAAGTAAATAAGTATATAAGAAATCTATGACTTCATTCACTGAGAACAAATCTTGCAGGATGGAAATAATTATATTGTTTTATTTTTCCATTTAAACCATTGGCTAACAAATGAATTATTAAAGCAGCTGAAGCATAGTAGCCTGCTGTAAAGATGTGTTAGAGCACTGTTCTGATGAATTTACATAAAAATAAGTGCACGTAGATTCAATTAAATGAAGATGATGAGCGTAAATTATAAAAATTGTGATGATAGTCAGGTGTGATAAGTTGAAATTCTTCATATTATTATGACAAATTGGTCACCAATTTTTAAAGTTCATAATCAAACATACTCTATTATAAAAATATTGTTTTATCACCAGTATCTTGTCTCGAAATCATCCATTGTCAAGTTTTTGTTACAGCAATACATATAAATCTTCAATTTTAGCTATTTCATAGACAATTTTATTTATAATGCAAACCATGGGTGATAAAATCATTACTGAACTAGCTAACCTAACTGTGATTGCTCTTTAAAATATCCTTCTTTCACAACCTACCTCATTCTTCCCTATATCCCACTCACTAGCACACAAGTCACAGATTGTTGGAGGGGTGAAAATAAGCCATGAGGGAAAATACTTCCTGCCATTTTCTTTTCTCTGCCATAGGAGGTTCTGAAAAGGGGGCAGTCCTGTCCAGATTGGTTTTCATAAGTGCCTCCTATTTTATTTCCCGTGCAGCTGAAGGTTCAGTTCATAATACTAACACATGCTGAAAGAATGGTCATCCCTTTAACCATAGATCTCAAAAGCTTGAATTGATATTGTGCCTTCCTTAAAGAGATGTTTTCTTTAAGCAGTAATTTATATTTATTATTTGTCCTAGATCCAAATGAGCTTATGATTAATGGTGCTTTTACTTCATACTGAAATGTCTTCTATCATGGATGCTTGTCTTTTCATAGATCATAAAATGGCTTATCACTTCCTCAAATTTTGATGAGAACACAATTTAAAAAATGTACATATGTTACTTCATAAGTCATGGCAAAACTGTTCTGTTTCAAAAAATTTAAAATATATAGCCTACATATGACATGGCACAATGCACTCTTCTTATTGATACTGACGGAATAGGAAAATGTGAATGAGTGTAGATGCAGAAGGTATAATAAATAAACTTTGATTTGCTAGTATAGATAATTTTTATTTAATTTTGTTTCCTTAAAGTGCCAAACCATAGCTTTTCATTCTGAAATGTTTTCCCTACTCTGTAAAAAAAAATATTCTTAGTTAATATTTTTGCAGAGTGAATCTTAAATTATTTAATTTTCATTATAGACAAATTTGTCCAATCTGTTAGCTTCTGTAAGCAAGTACAACAAATTGTGTATAGAATTCTAAATTTGCATTAAGACAAACATCTGAGCTTTATTCCTTCTAGCCTCTACTACAGGACTCTGCAACTTAATTATGTAAATAACACCCCTTATGCGGGATCAAAGTTTCATCAAATTCAGTACTTCACAAGTGTTTTCTTGTCAAATTTCTTTCAGTACTAGGCAAGGTTTGGAGGGCCTTGAGATTGAATTATATTTTGTTCTAAACTATCTAAAACTTTACAACTTTTGAAAAAATTTACATCTGATGCAAGTATATTATACAAAACAAATATGATGCCTTGTCCCAGAGAATTTTTTATTTTATGTGAATTGAATTGATGCCCCAGTTCTTTGGAGTTACCCTTAGTATTTAAAGAAAATAATTACCCGTGAGAAAATAGCTAACCAATAACTCTGCTAAGTACCGATTCATGCACTTTGTAATGGTAGTTATAACCTGCAAACAATGAACGTATGACCCTGGAGAACAGCTGTCCAAAATCGAGATCGATGGAAATCTGTGGTTGGGGAGACCAAAGCTCACACCGGGCTGTAGTGCCAGATAAAGAAGAAGTTGTTATAACCTATAACCACATAAAATTATAGCTCGTGTTCTACCATGTTGCCTGTTGCAGCAGCACCATTCAGCATGCCACAGAATCAGCTTTTGCTGTCTTGTTAAATCTTTCCAACGTTGCTCAATCTGTGACAATTTTTTGTGAAGTATTGAATTGAAGAACATATTCGATTGTGTAGAAGGGGCTAAAGATTCATTTCAGGGGAAGGTTGTAAATGCACTGACTTTGTACTCGGCTTACTTGTATGGTTCTTGAACTTTATCAGATGATATGAATAGATTGCATAATATTTATGCTTTTAATGGCATGTTTGAAGATTCCATTCAGGAGTCGCTATAAGCCTGGGTAAATGTGTTGCAATGACTTATAAAGTACTTAAGTTATGTACCTACAGTATTTATATACCCTTCAAATTAATTAATCTATTTTACCCCTTCTGTTACAAAATTAGTCCATTTTCCTCCTAGTATGAAATTATTGCCTGGGGTAATTAGATTGAGGACAATAGAGGCAATTAATTAGTATATATTCAGGTTGGATGCCTCACTCTGGCTGGTGGTCTTCCTGCTGTTAATGTGTATTCCAGTGGCTTGTAAAATATACTGGATGTTTTTTCTCAAATGCATGAGAGTAGCTGAGCTTTAAAGATAGTTGTTCATGATGCAAATATGAGTCTTTAAGATCAAAATATGAACAGAGCTTCCTGTACGGTACTCAAAAGGTAACGTGTAGTTTATTTTTATTCATGGAAAGTAGAACTTTCGGTATCATGTTGGCAAAAACTTCATTGCTATGGTTGTAATCCAAATTGAGTTGGTGAAAATTGCAGTAGGACATAAGAAAAGACAAACTGGAATCTGTTCCATTACAGCATGTTAAACAAGGCATGCTCTGCATATCCGAGGATAGCTGCAAATTAGATGCAAGGACAGGCATTACTGTAAGTGATATCTCGTACACAGCATGCATTGGATTCTGTAGCAAGTTGTCCATTATCCTCTGCAGATCTTCCATAAATGTGAGGTAATTAGTCTTTCAAGTACACTGTTTTGGTCTGCAAATATGTACCAATTGACGTGACGGGTATCTTCAAAATGGTATTCTAGAAAATTACAATGTGATATGAAAAGGGCTGATGGCTTTGTCATTTACCATTTTTATTCACAGGTTTCAATAATATTAATCTTCACTTTTTCATACAATTTTTAGGGAAAAGTCATTTTTCACATGGCAGTAACGTAGTCTGAAAAAAATCCTGTTTTAAGACCACAGTTATCTCTCTAGTCCAGTGGCAGCATATTTTGTGTTTTATCACATTGTGTTTAAATTGCTTGTGTGCTGCTCATTGATGTTAATGTATAATATTTGTTTGCTAGGGTTAGATAGTTGTGTAGCTGCATTTTGTGATAAAATTGAACCAAGAAGTATCATTAGCAATAGAGAAATGTTTCCTGAAATATAATTTCAAAGTTATTACTTTGGATTTATGCATCTACTTCATGTAAAATAGTTAATACTAATTGACCAAACTTTGCTCACCAGATATTTTATGTATAATTTCTATTATCTTAATAAGTTCGTAGAATGAAGTGAAGAAATTTACCAATTACCATACAACTGGAAAATTAATTTCAGATATATATGTGTATACATGCATAAAAACTTTGTGTTTCTAGCCAGATAGTATACTTACTTGAATCTTATAATATTTGTGTATTTTGGTGAATGTTCATTTCTCTTTTCCAATATCTACCAGTAATAATGTATTAATTTCACTGAATTTGTCTAGTCTCATAATTGTGATATTAAATGTTTCACTAGTTAAACATATGTTAATGTTAAGTGATTTCAATGCAATATATTAAAATTAATTTTTATCAAGATTTCCTTACATTTGTAAGCCAAAGTGTACAAAAAGTTACCTATAGCTTAATATTACTCACACACATTCTGGATAAATGAATGAGATATTAAATTAATATCACAGACATAATAAAATTATACTGTAGGATGGTTATTTAACACTGACTATAATTTGCATCCTTTCATACCTCTATCCTAAATGTTGCTGTCATTCAATTGTCTGAGTTTAAATTTGTGGAACTGGGTGTATATGGCACTGATTCAGAGGAGCACTCTTATTGTTTTCTGTTTAAATATAAAATGAGGTCATTATTTTGGCACCATTTCAGTAATAGTCTGTTCCCCGTAACATTGTATGACAACAACTCTTCTATTGAATTTTGCATATGTAAGGACTATTATTATAGTAAGGTAACCATTTTGATACACACGCCCACTCTCAACTTGTTGACCAAAATACTGCACTTTAATGATGACGTGGCTGGAGAGAGGGGGAGGACAGTAAGAGGGTCAGTCTTCAGGTGATTCCTGAAATAATCTGCCAGTTCACACCATAGTTTGTGTTGGTTTCTACGTTCATCAACTGTGGAGAAGTAGTGCATGGAACATGGGAGATAACACTCCAGGTAAGATTGTTTGTAATACAGTTTATTTTCTCTTGAGGGATACCAATGAGACTAGTAGGCCTGTCACAGCAGTTTATACATAGAAGGTTTATTTTTAATCTGCCTCAGGTCTCCAAGACTTCTCCTCCCGTGCTTTGCCCTAGCCAAAAAGCATGTAGCACACACTTACATGCTACAAGAGCCAAAGGGCCATTAACCATTAAAAGAATGAGGAAGTAACAGATGTATTATTGTTTTATTTTATTATTATGTGGACTGCCTGTGTTTATCACTACTATGAACTGTTCAAGATAATAAGAAGTCCTTGTCATATAGGATATAAATCAGATGTGTCCAATGCATTTCTCTTTCCTTCACAAGAGAGGTTCTAGCACTTGCTAACCGTTAATCTATTCACATCAGTGAATTTACTGTTCATTTTTTTGGGCCTTTGAGAGGAAAAGTGTTGGTATAGCATATCCCCTTACATGCTCTTTAATTCTTCAAAATGCCTGTATCCAATCTTTTCATACCATTACAAAAATGAAGATATAAATGTTGCTACAATTCACTGCCATTTCTCAAATTTATTGCATTGTGTGAAGAAAAATATTGCCATTGTTGCTTCTTGTGGCTCTGGACATCTTAGTCATCATCCCCATGTATGTGTGCATTAAGGAAATTGTCTGTTATGAAGGCTACTGTTGGCGCCAGGATTAGAGCCTGGGATCTCTGAACTATTGGCTGCCCAGTTCAGTCATGTCCGTGACCTATCCCGTTTGACTATGCTGGTGATAGTGAAGTAAATTATATTTTAATCCTTGCCAGCCACTTAAGTAATATGATAGCATAGTTTCCACCATGGAATATTGCTTTTGCATCTAATCCTTCATCACTTGTAAAGTGGCATAAAATTTAATTTTCAATGTAGCCTATTAACCTTTTCACTGCTAATATTGTGAGACTATCAAACCCCTCCATGCTGAATAAATTTTTAAAAGTATGTTATTCAGATGAAGTTGCCGACGAGATATCTCGGGCGTAGCAGTGTAAAGGTTAAGTGATAAACTCCATTTGAGTACAATAAATGAGCCATAGAGCAGCAGAATGTTTTAACTGAGCTTGGGATCACAGACAAGTGTAACCTTTGTGGTCGATAGATGCAGCACTCATTTGCACAGGGGCAGCCTGTGATAAGGTTGCAGCATCGCACAATGATCAGTTTTTTCTCAGTGGAAAAAGTAGAATTTAAAAAAAAATATTACTTCCTTTTAACCGTATGTGCATTAGAAATTCTAGTTTTGTACTAGAATGAATCAAGAAATCATAATATTGTGCTAGATTGCAGTGGAAAAGCAAACTGTGCCAAGTGATTGTTGCATGGGTTGAGCACCAACCAGATCCCTACAGTGGCTGGTATGACACAGATGCTAGACCCAGCATTTAGCTCTGCTGGTCGTTGCATGGCAGATGCAACAAGGCTTGAGGTGAGAATGTCCCAACTGCTCCAGGTACAGCCGATCCTCCATCGCCACGAAATGTGAATGGACTTGCTTGTTCCTTCTTCTGCTGCTGTTTAACACATGCTGCTTCATTTGATTGACAATTAGATTTATTTGCATATAGACATATACAGTAGTCCATTGTGGTAAATTACACTAAAACTATGGTTCTGTTTAGAATAAAAGTACCCGATAATGAACACTGTTTTACAGTTCGGGGAAACTAAAACAATAATAATATACCTCTTCCAATCCATTCCAATGTTGATCTAATTACCCTGCATTAGCAATGCCTCATACTCACTCTTAACACTGAGCTGCACTTGCTAGTCATAAAGATTCGACTTGCCTGTCATTGTCAACAGAGTTGTACACTATTCCTCTCTCTTTTAAAGAAAGGGATTTTACATTATTAATAGTCATACATGTTTCAAACCACTCTGTTGATATTAGAAATATGTCGCAGACAACACACCAAAGTGGTGTGAAAAGTGTATGACTGTTAATTATGCAGATAGATAATTTTAGGGCTGAAGACCAGCTGATTTCATATTCTCAAAACTATTTGTTTCAATGACTCAAATATCAATGTTCTTAAAAGCTTGGCGATTATTTAGAAATGCAGGTTTTTTTTTCTTTTGCATGGCAAAGCTCTTGAGTATCATTATTCAAAATAGGTCCATGCACTTGACTACCTGGTTTTTGTATCTTTGTTGCTATCTTTCTCAATTATTGCTTAATTATATTCTCAGGCAGTCGCTTCAAAGTCTGGGGTGCATGTGTGTTTCCTTAAACATTCAGTTATTACCGGTACCGATATTTTATTCATAAATATTGCAAACTGAAACATTATTTTTTATATTGACCTTGATATAAGTATGTAGTGTATTGACTATCGACAGCTATTTCATTTATTGATGTGTGATGATGATGATGATAATTGTTGTTTTAAGGGGCCTAACATCTAGGTTATCGGCCCCTGTTATTGATGTGTGTGTATTAAGAATGAATGAGAGAGTGCGCGAAAATTTGATACATTTCAGTTGGTCATCACGAGGTTTTCCCCAAAAGAGATGGGTTATTCCCTAATCCTGAAAAAAAATTACATGAGATTAATAAATACACTTGGATTACCAGTTTCGATCATCATTAGATCCATTACACTTAGGCCCTAAAATTTGTCAGAAAATATGGGTGAAAATATTTACAATATGTACACTTATTTAGTTGCAGTATGAATTGAGATAATTCAACTCGTCAATATTTGTTAGTTATGGTCTATGTGATGTTTTGTTAAAATACTGGAATTGGTGATTGATCTCCAAACTTGCTTGTTTAGAATAAAAATGTGATTGTAGTTAAATTGTCAATACAGGTTGTATTGTACCGGCTACTTATCTGATGGTGTCTTGCACTGTCCTGTTGAGAGCAGTTATCTTGTTCACTATCTACTCTCAACTGGGGGGAACTTCTTGTGGTCCAAGGTCTCTTGTATGCCTGGGCACAGGAAGATTCGTACTTTTACACTCTTTTAACCAATACACTAAACACTTTTCCATATCAGGGCGTTCTGAACTGTGATTCTTTTTAAGTTTCCCATGTCCTGCGCATTATAGCTCAATTTTTCTCCTTTGCCTTTAAAATGCGACACAACGTCGATAAGGGCACGTTATATTCTGCACAGATGTCACTCCGCGTTTTACCATTTTCGCACTCTGTAATTATCTTCCACTTGTCACTGAAAGACAGCCTATAATATGACCATTAACAAGAATTCACCCTTTTAACCCATTACAAATTCCATAATTAAATAAAACTATTCTTCTAGCATCAGGTGTAACTGTAATACGAGTTCATCATAGTTTAATAGGAAGAAATTCTAGTCAAACCACTCGATGATTATTCTTCACTATTATTTTAGGGATTTATTTTTCCATTTTACAAGCTTATAAATATACTGAAGTCCCTTTTACTATTGCAGAAGTTTCCTATGGTTCTATTTTTTGTAGAAAATAACATCAATTAGATCTTATTATAGCACAAAAGAATGTAATAGTACATTATGCAACGAGCCTACAATGGCAATAATTAAGACACGAGTGTCTTAATTACCATTATAGGCGAGTTGCATACGACTGTTTATGTTCGACGATAATTATAACTGTTTTATGTTGGAACATAAATATCTGTCGAGATTTCGCCAGTTTTATGTACTGAACAGAGCGCATGGGACGCAGAGAAATACCATGGCCTCCTCGAATACCCCGCTTTGACACGAGCCACAGGAGGCCGTGGAAATCGGCGCAGGTGCGATGCTATCCTTACCTAATTGGTCACACAACTGTTTCTTGAGCTCTGGATTGGTGGCAGAAACTGTATCATAATGAAAACTTGTACCATAATGAGCCTCATTATAGTACAGTTTTCTGACATATAATATTTAAATTTCGCCATGGTCGAACATGAAATATTCAATTAATAACTTTTTTTAAAGTAAGAATAAAACGTTATGAATCGACAAAAAACTTGTTCAATTATAATACAATATATTTAACTATTTCCTCTTCCGTAAGTATTTTAATTTCTCTTTATATATTTAATTTATGATAAAATGAGGATAGGAGGAAACCAACTTGGCTTAGGCTTACACCGGTTTTAACTCAGATCATGTAAGGATTTAAAGGTCGAACGGACCTATAAATTAAACTTCTACACATTTCGTTCCGAACATGATATCCACTCCCTTGGAGAACAAAATCTCAACTGCGGGGTCATTATATATGTGCGCGCCAGTAAACACGGCAAGCTAAGCCTGCTGTGACTGGCGCAGATCGCGGCCGCGCGTATGCGGCTCAGCCGGTGGTGGCGCGCTCTGCTGACTCATTGTTAGTTCACACGTGTTTTGTCATTCATCTGCAAAGCTTACACGTTATTGTTGCATGTTTAGTGAGTATTGTGATTACGGTGATTGTTGGTCGTGCCTAGACACCAATTCACATTGCGTGAACGTGTGTATATCCATAATTCGTATATGAAAAGCAGAATATCTTGTTCTGAAACGAGACGAAAATTTCGAATCAAGTTTCCAGGAAGACCTGTGCCTAATGCCAGTACAATTAGGAGGCTCGCTAAACGATTCGGAAACAGGCTCTGTAAATAATACAAGAGTTGACAGACATTCTTTCATCAGAAGATGTCAGATGTGTGTTTCTAGAGAGGAGAGGACATTTTCAGCATCGCCTATGAGCATTGTAAATACACATTATTGAACATGTTTGGTGAAAGTGCGCGCTACCACCGGCTGAACCGGGTACGCGTGGCCACGGTCTGCGCCAGTCACAGCAGGCATAGCTTGCCGTGTTTACTCGCGTGCACATATATAAAGACCCTGTACTTTGTTAACCCACACGCCCTCTGACGGCAGTGACAATACAGTAATTAACACACACAATCCGCGAAATTTCAATTCGTTATATAGAGGTCGCGGCCAAGAAGAATTCCATTTATAGAGGTATTGAGGGGGAAAATTAGTTCCATGTAAAGAGGTAAAAATAAATCCATATATGCCGTAGAAGTTTTTGGTTAGGAAAATGAAGGTGCACAAATTTTAAAACGGGTTTCCTTTTATCCAGGTTCAACTGTATGTAACTTCCAGTATCAATTAGTTATGACTACTCCCGTGGAGATGGCATATTTCTGTAACGAGAGACAGTTGTTAATTTAAAAAAATGTAAAATGCATGGCTTCTATAATTTCCGAAAAGTAAGCTACAGAATTCAGTGTCATTCTGATAATGATTACTATGGTGGTTCATTATACGAAGCTTCTGTTTGCTCGCTTGATTAGGATATGAGACACATTTTGAATTTTCGGAAACAATTAGACAACCTCACCTGCCAATATACTAAGCTCTAAATAAGGATTCGCTGTGCCAAGTTTCACACCTGTCGGATGATTAGATCACCAGAAATGTCCTTTTAAATATTTGTAATATGCGTGATCCTATTTTTTTGTTTATCCGATTTTGAAAGTCGCATACCGGAATATGTAGTGTACTTAATTAATAGTCCTATATCACCACACTGAACTTTAGTTTGATTGTTGTTACAGTTTCAGAGATATTGATACCGTAATCGGTGAAATATTTTACATGCCCGCCACGTTGGATTATTTTGCATGTAGGCCATAGAATTATATACTTGAAGGTGAAGATTAGTATGGTGGTTCATTATATAAACTTTTACTTCGATCACTTGATTAGGAAGCAAGTAATAAAAGACATTTTAAAATTCCGCACAGCCGTAATGTTGAATTTCTCGGAACAATTGAATAAAATTAGATGCTGGTATATAAAGCCTTGCATGAAGATTTTCCGTGCCAAGTTCCACTGCGCTCAGACGATTAAATCGCAAGAAAAGCTCATTTAAATATCTGTACTTCGCATGGACGCCATGTTGGTTTTGTGCTTACCAGGTTTTTGAAAGTTAGCTTTGTATCCTTTACCATTACACAAAATTTCAGGTTGATATCGGTAATAGTCTTGGAGATGATTCATGCCAATGAAATATTTTGCGTGGCAGCAATGTTGGGTTGGTGACACTTATTGAAATCTGAAAGACACAGACGAGGTAGTAATAAGTTCTTACCAAGTTTCAGTGGCTCAGCGGTAACTTTCTCACCTGCTGTGCCCAAGGTTGCAGGATCGAATCCTTGTGCAGCCAGTTGGCATTTGAGGGTGCACGAATGCGAGGGAGTCGTGTCAGTAGATTTACTGGCACGTTAAAGATCCCCTTCGGGACTAAATTCCGGGATCCGGCGTCTCTAAAGGCCGCAGTTGTTAAATGGGACGTAGAACCAATAACATTTACCAAGTTTTATTGAAATCGCTCCAGCCACTTAGATTTTATTAGGGGGGAGAGAAATGTAATCTCATGAGCCTAATTCATAAATGAAAAGAGGCTAAAACTACTTTTTTTTGCATTTCGAACTGACGTTTTCTTGAATTTTTGAAAACAATTGAACAACATTAGATGTGTGTATACCAAGCTCTAAATAGATTCGCTGTGCCAAGTTTCACTGCTCTCGGATGATCAGGTCGCCAGAAGAGTTATTTTGAACATTGCGTGGGCTTATGGTTGTTTATGTTATTATTAGGATTTTGACATTTATTTTGATTCCTGTAATAGTTTCGGTGATGTTGTGAACCGGTGAAATATATCGCTTGGCCGTCATGTTGGATTATTTTATATGTAGGCCATTGATGCCAGCAGGTGAGGATTATAATGGTGCTTCATTATACTAACTTTCATTTTGATCTCTTGATTAGGCCACAAGAAATAAAAACGTGTATTTTCCTGAAACTAATGCAACAATCATTCTAAAATTTTGTTTACTGTAGCGATCTAATTTAATAATCTGTTAGATAGTTCTGACACCTTTGAATCAATTTTCTTACTGATAGATCTGCTTAAATCATAAATTTTCTTAAATGCTTATTGCTAGTTTCCTCCATCTTCTCTACCTGGATCTTATTCAGTTCGTTCATCCTGTCCATGAGTGTTTGGAGCCAGGAAGTACTCATATCCCCTGTTAAATTAGGGTTGATGACAGCGTGCTCATTATCGCCGGAATCTTCCTGATCTTATTCTTCATCATCCCAGCCCTATCAGCATTGTCCTCCATTTTCGATTCCCTACTTATACTGCGTGATCTTATTCTATTTTCCCCTGATCAACCCCTGACATTCCCCTTAAAATAAAAACATGCATCACTTTCGAATTTATCCCCTAATTTTAACGGATCCCTAGCGCAGTCCGATGGCGAGTGCATATGTAAACAAAATTAAGAAATTATTGTTAGTTACCATTCAGCACTGCTGTAAATCCATATTACTTTTTCATGATGTCATCCAGAAGACTGAAGAAATTGGTCACAGCCTCTTGGGAGAAGCCAACAACTCTTGCCATGCTTGTTGCCTCTGAACCAAGGAGGATATATGGGTAGAGCTGCAACTTAATGCAACATATTGACCCCAACCTAGTAGTAGGTAATCTGTGACCCCAACCTATTGCTCGACGCAAATAGTTCCAACTGACAATATGAGATGGCGTGACGATGCACTCTCGAGCGCGATCCGTCCCCGACCTGGCCTACTCGCTCCTCTCCCCTCCCGGCCCGTGCCTACCCCTCCCTTTCCACTACTCTATCCCACCACCTCTACTTTATATTCCTTTCTTTCTTTCTTTCATATTTTAGTAATTGGTCTAATAATAGGCGATTTCTTCCCCCTGTGATATCAGGTAGAGAAGGAAACATAGGCTCTATCAGAATAGTTGTGGATGTTTCCACAAAGCACATAGCATGACATAGGCCTACCCCACAGATATGTACAAATAGAAAGAGCAGGCTACTATACTACAATATTAAAAATGAATTGTAAGACAAAATTACAGCTGCACTTATCACACACCAGTATTATTTAATTGTCCGTGCTGTACTTCCTATCAATCGAATTAAGAAATATCACGTTTGAATTACGGGAAGCGTTGGAACAACCAGTCAACAGCTCTTACTTTGAATTATATAGATAGTATCTGATATCGTTTTCGAGCGCAGTGTATCGACTAAAATCAATGTGTGTTCCAATATAATTCAATTTCTTCGTATAATATTGTTCGAAACCGATTGTATTCCTTTCTAAGCACTGCAATATGTATTTACTATTGATATATATTCAAATATTAATTAAATATACAACATTAACAAGAATACTCACCAATTTTCCGATTTTGCTGCCATCTATAGAAGTACAACTCAACTACATCGTCGTACGCGATGACAGCTAGCGTTTTTAACGTTGTCAGCAGGTACTACTACAAGGCAAGCTAGCGTTGGTACCAAAACACCCTATAAAGTTTCACCCGGTCAACGCTGAATCGACATATCTCCCTGTTTTTTCAGGAACGCCTGAGGCCAGTCTATTTGGGCCAACCACTGATGTTTATCAACGGGGTGAAGAATGCCGTTTTCTTCGGCGAATTCATATGCTAGTCGCTTTAAATCACAAGGCGGTAAGGCATGAGAGTTTTTCTAGGGATATCAGATGATCCCTCAGTTCTTGTTCCATTTTTGCATAAAAGACTGGCTTGAATCTCTCCTTACTAACGATTCTCCCCTTAACATGAGGAAGCAATGTAGTGCGTGGTATATTATATTTACGGCCAGCTATTCTCATAGATAAGCTACCCTCCTTTATTTGATCCAATGCACTCTGCATGTCATCTTCACTCCTTGCTGCACTTCTCTCCATCGTCTTCACGTAATTTCTGACCATGTCCATTAATCAGAGATGATAAAATAATGAAATGTCATTCCCTGCGATATATGTTATTTAGACGTAGTTTGATGTTCTTCAATCGGTCAACACGATTGTACCCAATTGTGGATTATTCTCTAATCCTGAAAAAATACATGAGATTAACAAATGACAATCGTGTTGACCGACTGAAAAACATCAAACTACGTTTACTTAGGCAACATTGAAAAATGGCTGCAAAAACCATAATGTTGTTTAGATATAATATTAATAATTTAGATATAATTAATTTCACTTCGACTTCAGAGTATTTCAGACAAGGTGGGGCAAGAGCGTCCACTTCAATATTCACGTGGATTCTTTTGCTCCGCATCACACTGCCCTAATCAACAGGCACCTGTCTTGGATGCTATGCACATAGTGATGCCGCCGAGCTGACTCGAGAAGCCCAATACAACGTGTTTTCTAAGTATTGCTTTAAAACTAGTCAAAAATGTTATAATTCTGTCTACATGCCGATAAATCGTGGACATATGTGCTGTACACTGCTACCTGGTATCAGAGGTCCACTATGTGGTATTGCTGGAATGCCAATCCTGAAAAAGATGTGGTATCCCCAGGAAGGAATGCAGGGACCAGGAGTATACTCATGAAATCGGCAACTGGTACCCTCCGGGCCCTGATTAAACTAGCCAAAGAATAGTAACACGGGTGGATTTAAAATAATGATGATTTATTTTAACTGACCCTAACGTTTGCTTTACATAAATAAAAATATGATAATAAGGAGTGCTTCTCCTTAAAAAATCAAAACGAAAATAAGAAAATCTAGGCCTGTACCTAATTTACCTACAATCTCACTAGGCAAACACCAGAGCTGATGGCAAAATCAAACTAACATGGACTAGTACACGAAAAATCTTATTAAAGAAAGCATAGCCTTCTCAGGAACAAACATTATTCCAAAACCAAAATAAAACAAAAGGTTAAAATAACGAGAAAAATAAAATCACTACCTATGTGAGGACACCAATAACAGAAATTAAACGACGTGACAAATGGATCAAAAACACAAAAACAATTTACGTTACTTAGGACAAAGGAAGTCAGCACTAAAGAATATGTTAGGTAAAGTATTACCTTCTTCTCGGAATAATAAGTAAATAATAATTCATCAACACAAATGTAAACATTTCCACCAAATGTTTATAAGAACACGGCCTCCACAAATATACATGTGTTATCCTATTGACTGACAACCATAGACACCGACGTCCTTACCAATAATCACATCACAAAACAAAATGAAGGCAGGAAAAACAAATGAAATGCTATTTGGTGTCCGTCAACGAACAATATCGCTTCCAAAAAAAACTATTTCTAACAACAATAATTTTAAAGCAAAGCTTAGTGAGACGGAGAAGCGTTTCCAACACTAAATAAATAATTGAATTAAAATAAACAAGGGGAAAGAAATTTTACAATAAATAATAATAAAAATTCTTAGCTCAGATCAGTAAAATAATAATTAAAAAAACGAGCCTTACAGTAGTCGCATATGATGTGTAACATCTGACATGTTATCCTACTCGTATATATCTAGACGATATATACGAATAGAGAGTAGGATAACATGTCAGATGTTACACATCATATGCGACTACTGTAAGGCTCGTTTTACTACACAGCTTGGACATTCTTAAAATGTTAATTTACACTCCATTTTCATACTGGTACTATGATTAATGTATAGATTGAATTGGAGATATGCTACTGTCACATTTGTGGCGCAGCGGTCAAGCTGTTAGTCTCTCACCAATGTAGACCGGGTTTGATTCCCGGTCAATACATGTGAGATTTTCGAATTGAAATGCCATGTCCTGTGGTTCGCATTCCACGTAAAAGGGAGGTACCGTGGATCATGATCGTGAGATTAATGGACACGCAAAACTACAAGCTTCCTTCCTTTTACATTAATAATTCATAATAACAAAGTGACACACAACGTCGATAGTACTCTCAAATACTGTGAGCACATTCCTCAGTAACTATAACATTCATTATTCTCAAGGCTCTCATTCAGTTCGTCGTAAACAATCAAAACATGGCTTCCTACAATCATGAAATGACCTAGTCTCACATATGATGAAAATACAGCTTTTATTCCACTCATATAACAACATTCTGTTATGCATTTAATATTTGACTACTCACCCACAGCTTGACAATAATGCCGCTTACTTAAATGTCATTTGTCGTCTTTGTCCTACCCCATGTGATATTCAACCTTGAACGTGAAGCTTCATAAACTGCTCAATGACATATGAAAGTCGGTGAAACATTTGCCACTGTGCTCGTTAAACCAGTGCCTGCTAAATGCACTGCCTACTGTATTGCCATAGCATTCTCGCGCTACAGAGCACACACTGCCTTGTTTCCAATACACACATTTTCAATTGTACATCCAGCTGGCAGTGCGTCTTCACTTCCATTCGATCCACTTCCGCCCGATTCACTTCCGTCCCATTTTTCTGGCAGTGCTCCTTCCCACTCACATTTAGCAACAGTCTCCTTCGCGGATATCAATTGGTGACACCATGCGTTCACACCGACACTCGGTCCTTCCGAGGGAACCACACCACAAGTGGGCAGAGCATCAAAGCATCTTTGCACGATCAAGATTAGTTTTGTTCATATCGGAAACACTCAAGTGTTCTTGTTAGAGAGGTTGTGACGCCACTTTAAGTTAAGGTCACCTTCGGAGACAGCAAGTTTACATTTCAAAATCAATTTTAAAAGAAAATTCATTTTAACCAAATCTTTACAATTAACATTTACTATAGTTTAGTTATGAGTTAAAAACCCCTATATTTATTTGCATCTGAGCTTTGCATAATTTCTTATGGCTAAGTTTACAAAAATCGTTACAGAAAACCTTCAATTTCTTAGGATTTTGGTGGATCATCTCCTAGTCCACGTTACCACACAACACACCTATGATCTTTGGAACAACGACTTTGGGACAACCTCCTACATTCGAGAGAATCTGTTACAATTAATAACCAGGTAGATTTCCGAGCCGAGTAATGCTGGCACATATATTGTCCACCTTCAATTACCTGACAAGGTTGCATTTATACAGAACCAGCTCTTCACATGTATCCAATCAGCAACAGAAAATCTTAGATACAGCCAGTGCTTTCAATTTAATAAATACCACATACCTTACGTAAGTATCCAAGTTGAGTGCACAAATCTAAATCGGGAGCGATCAGAAACCAATTGGCATCAAATTTACTTGGATACACAATATTGATACACAAGTCTTTTACAATTCACCTTACAATAAGATTTCTATACTGGAAATCTCATCGCTGCGCTACATGTGTGACAAATGTATTCAACAAATCTTTGTTCCTTAGGAATTCTTACCAACAAGGTCACAGAAGTTAAAATATACCTCAATTCAGTATGGGCCCTGTAATGTGAAATTAATTTTACCAGAAAAGAAAATGTTTAATAAGCACAAGGGGCTCAAAATTCAACACCCAAAACACATTTTCATCTTTAAATCAGCAAGAAATGAGCACTACAATAAATGGCACGTTCACAAGGACACATAAGAAGAAAATGGCGAAAGCGACTAACCCGATCCCATTCCCAAATCCAGGAGATAAATGGTATTGCAGTGCAAACCGAAAGCGAAATTGAAACGAAATTGGTGATAAGACAAAATACCAACACATCCCCTCGAAGGAGAGAATTGAAGTATGAAACCAATGAGAATACCTGTCGCAATCCGCCTGGATGAGAAAAATCCAACATAATCGACATAATTTCGACTATGCTTAATAGCACTAAAGAGGTTTCCTCGTTCAGGTTTAAGAAGTGAACACATACAATCACCAAATGACATACATGGACCGCGATAACGGTGAGATGATACAAGCAGGGGCGGCCGCTCCTTATGTGCTGCAGCACATTGCTTTATTTGAAAATAAATTATTTTAATATTAGGCCTATTATCTACAAATACAACGCTTTAAGAAATACGTCAAGCAAAGAGTAGGAAATATTTCTACTCCCCTCACAGAACAGGCGCGGTACGAGGTATCTAGGCGTACGCTCCACTCCGTGCACTACCTTAGCTGTGCAGATCACAGCCCAGCGAGAATTTCCAAGTTTATTGGCAGGAAGCGTGAATTTTGTCTTCTGCGCATGCGCGCCCAACTTTTCCCTTGTGTTCTGGATGTGCTGTTGGGACAACAGCTAAGACCAGTCATCACAGCGATTCTTTGTTCGACCACAGAGGAGCAGCACTGGTCACACGGAATGTGAACGTGGCCAGTGGCACTATCTGGACTCAGGAATAGGATTTAAGAGGGAATCGCTCAAAGAAAATGGGGTTTTAAAAAGCAGAGGAACCCATCAGCTGTTCCCGCCAGAAGGTCTTTTTCAATACTCCTAACTTACTTATTCTATAGCCACATTTTGTAAATCGATGTACTATAAAAATTATAATGTTTATGTCGTCAATTAAGGACATGATTATTGTGATGCCTAGTTCATAAATTTCACTATAGCAAAATAACATGTGATTTTGCATTATGGCGTTGCTGGTTTCATTTTAATGCTTTTGGTAATACTGAGTAGTACTGTTTTTGAGCGGTCACAGCAAGTGTTTCCGAGTTCGTGAATATTTTGTAATTGCAGGTGTTTTTGTGTGCAGTGCTTAATTAATTTTGTATGAGGAATGCGTATATGTGTTGAGTTTGTTTGCGTGTTTGTGCAATATGGAAAACTCAGAGGAGAGCCTCTTGAAAACCCCATTTTCAACCAGAACTCTTGAAGAAAAAACTAAGGTAAAGAAGTTAGGTAGACCTACCCCGGACTGCATTAAGTTTTGTGGTGCGTTTGAATTAGCTTTAAGAGGGCACGACGAAAGTGATAATTCAGACAATCCTGGCGTTTTCATGGGCCGTCTAGCAGATTTAATTTCTAGTATAGACAGTTCAGTAAAGGAGCACTTTGAATCTAATAGAGTTTTCAAAGGGACCTCAAAAACCATCCAGAACGAGCTGTTGGACTGCATGCTTGAAACCTTCAGAGAAGTGATAGCAGAAGAAATACAGCAAGCATATTTTGTTAGTGTGATGGCCGATGAAACTACCGATGTTTCAGAGCAGACACAGTTAGTGTTGGTATTTCGGTATGAGGAAGATGGTATTCCATACGAACGATTTTGGGGCTTCTTTAAACCGGAAGGTCAGAATGCGGATTCCCTTGCATCATGTATTTTAAGTGTAATGGACAACATGTTAAACGCTACACCACACAAAGTTATTGCGCAGACCTACGGCGGGGCATCAGTAATGAGTGGTGGTAAAGGTGAAGTGCAAGCAAAGATAAAAGCCTGTTATCCCAACGCACATTACATCCACTGCTATGCACACCAACTGAATTTAACAATGGAACATGCAGCTTCGCAGAATCAGTCGGCTAGGATGTTCTTCGCTCACCTGTCAGCGTTCCCTGCTTTCTTATCAAGGTCGCCGCAACGGACGTCTGCTTTAGAAGCAGTGGCAGCTCGAAGAATTCCAACAGGACCAGCGACTAGATGGAATTTCAGGTCGCGCACCGTAAATGTGGTGTACGAGCAAAGGGTATCCATAAAAGAGTGTTTATTAATGCTAGAGCCTGAGAGGTGTTTCTCATCGCTGAAGAGGATCAAGAGCTTTCTGCGGAACACCATGGCACAAGAAAGACTAAGTGCCCTCGCTATGCTCTTCATTTAGAAGAAGATGGTCTCCAGTATTGGGGGGGGGGGGGTTTCAATGCCAGGGTGATTGACAAGTTCTGCAACAAGAAGGAGCGACGTATGGACTTCATTTTTTCGACACTGAGTGAGTGTTTCTATATGTTTATTTATAAAAAAAATGGAGGGAGGGTTAGGCCTACAACACACAACTAATTTTCTACACCAGCCGCCACTGGATACAAGGCACACTACTTCGACCAGAGTTACAAGAGGGAGAGGGAACTCGAGAAGATTCCTTAAGATGGAAGAAAACAGAGTGTGACGTCAGGAGTCACTCACACATCAAAGTACCATTGTTGGAAGAAACAGGGTAAAACAGAAATAAACATCACACAATTCCAAATATTTCACCATAAATTTTTACCTTAATAGGGACAAAAAAAAACAAAAAACAGGAGGGGCAAATGACCCTCATTACCGTGAATCTCACAGGCACAACATGTTAAAATAGCAACATAGCTAACTGCAGATTACAGCTGGCTCAAATTTCCAGTTAAATCTCCAGAATTTGAGTAGAGTGCAAAGAATTATACAACACAGAGTCACAGATGATCTTGATTTCCAGAAACCAAATCTAAGCAAATTTCCTCTTTAGTAATATCACCACCACGTTTGATGTGCGACAAATGCACGCGTGAAATCTTCTGTGCCTTGGGTTCATAACCAGCAAGGTCACAGGGGTTATACATGCTTCTACGTAACAACGACCCTTACAGCATGGAGTAATTTTACTAGAAATCTTATTGCTGACACCTTTAGCCTCAAAATTTCGAATAAATACAACGACACCAATTTCAAGATTAGCGGGTTTGTGAGAACCCAAATACCGCTTAGCTAATTTATCATGAGAAATGTTGATGCACTCTTTAGCCTTATTCAATTTTGCCCTTATATCTTCGGGTGAGACATGGTCAGGAAGAAGATCGTGCAAGTTCCATAGGTTGGACAGCGGCGAATTCGCCAAGAAGGAGAACATCAAAGAAAAAGGTGTAGCTTGAGTACTCTCATGCACTGAAGTATTGAAGGCGTAGGTGAGCCAGTGCAAATTGGAATCCCACTTGGAGTGGTCTTCATGATGACAAGCAATAAGAGAGGAACGCAGATTACGATTCACTCTCTCGGCCAGAGAAGGATCAGGGAAATAGGGGGTCGTAGTCACATGAGAAATGTCATAATCGAATGAAAACTGTCGGAAATGAATGGATACAAAACATTTAGCATTGTCTGAAATAAGAAATTGGCAGGGACCAAAAGAAGAGAAAATCGACGATAGACATTTAATGACGGTACCCATCGTAGTCTGTCTGGTAGGGAATAACCAATTGAAGCGGGAGAACACATCAGTGCAAACTAGCGCAAATTGGTTGCCTTGTGCAGAACGAAGGAACTGGCCGATAAAGGCAATGTACAGCCTCTCCATGGGTCTGGAAGCTGGTTTAGACGATAAGCCGATCCTTGTGGAAATAGGGGGCTTACTGATATTACACAATGAGCAGCTTCGAATCATCTTTCTAATATCCCCATCCATTCCTTTCCAGATGAAGAATTCAAGGATTTTGGCACGGGTCTTAAATACGCCAAGGCAGTGGCGGCCGACATACTCTTAGGCTGGGAGGGCGATCACAGTATTTTTCCCGCACCTTTTTATAAGTTGACAGAGGAAAAAGAGTACCGGTAGGCCTAGAATCAAGTTACTTTTATATGCAATGAAAATATCGCTTCTCGATATTCTTGATGTCAGATCCCAAAGCTGCCCTCAACACTTGTGTTTATCATTTGGTACCGGTATTACAACAATGATTTCATAGGGTAGCAACACTGAGAACCTGATGTGAAAATTACTCTCAAGAGAAAGTTTTCCGCTGCCGTTTTTAAAATAGCGTCCACAGAACTCATTTTGAAACGCAGAAATACATAATCACACTGAGACGTAAGCATAAAAAAGACAGTCAAGCCTTAAGGATTTTCATCTCTAGAGCACAGCCGTAACAAGAATTATTATTATTATTATTACTATTATAGAGATATCACGAGAATATCACTTACGGCACAAGCACTTCCAAACCACAGTCGCACCCGTAAATTTAAAAAAAAACATTGCTTAATGATTTACAGATTAATTATCACCAACTGCTGAATATTACCACCGCACTCAAGACTCTTCAGCACGAAAGCGAAATAGCTCACTGGTGCCAACCTCTTCACTAACCACAGGAGGCTAGCCAGAGGTCCGTGTTATACTTCACCATTGCAATATGAATCGAGATTCCTGATCTCAGATGCTACACTTAAATGGAAAACCACAGTCTGCTTCCAGTCTCCGACCGGGTCAGGAATGGAATGAATGAAACCCCCATCTAGCGGCGAGAATAGTAACTGTGCCGGCTGCCGAAGCCTGTCGCACTCCTCTGGGGCAATGATTAAATGAATGACAGATGAAATGAAATGATAACGGAGAGTGTTGCTGGAATTAAATTTTGACAGGGAAAACCGGAGTATCCGGAGAAAAACCTGTCTGCCTCCGTTTTGTCCAGCACAGATCTCACATGGAGTGACCGGGATTTGAGCCACGGACCCAACGGTGAGAGGTCAGCGTGTTGCCGCCTAAGCCACGGAGGCTCGCAAGATGCTACACTTAAATATAATTATATATTTTTTGTCTTCAAAGATAAACAAAGGGCATGCTGCTCATGGATTATTGTTATTTAAATTTAATTTTTATTATATGCAACCATGGAGATTTGATTTATTCATTCATTTAGTTTATTTGCTAATGGGGTGATTCCCCGGCTGGGCGCATGCTCGTAGAGGAGCCAGGGGAGATAAGATATTTACCGGTGCTATACAGAGCTGTACGGACTCCGCCCGACTTAAAGACAACTGCCCGCACACCGCGTCCACAGATTACCCCTCTGGCAGCCGACAAGCGCGCCAGTCTCCGTATTCCCCTTACGTCTCAATCCCCTCGCCCGGGCGCACTCTTAGGGCGGAAAGCCCAGAGTCCGTAACTCCATACTGACCAGTGAGCTGCGCGCAGAGCGTGATACCACCAAACATAGTCTTCCAGATGGATAGAGCTACAGTTTTACATTGACATGTAATTTTCTTAGCATTATTAGTGTTCAATTTTTGACTTAAAATATCAAGAGAAAATGAAAATCCCTTTCCGTTCCCTAGGAAGGACACCGTCCTGGAGTCCTTATGGGCCAGCCGCTACTGCGGCCAAGGTGACCACCGATAGGGGACTCATGATATACCTGAACATCTCAGGAATCAGAATCGAAGGCAAAACGATTTTGGGGATCCGGTCATGACGAGAAGAGCAACACAACACACCATTCCTCAAAGTGTAGGGTTTAATAACCAAACCAGCACTTATCCGGTTAATCAAATCTGAGATAGAGGGATCTTCTTTCTGATAAATAAATAATTGCACATAACAATTCACTAACAATTAAACTGGAGTATTTACACAAATAGTCAGTCTTTTCTTAAACACACCTATATGTTTGGGAAAAGGCTCTAAGACTGCGGCAGGTAGAGACTTCCAATTATCAATGGCATGGTTTACGAAAGAATATTTACCATAATTTGTTCGCTGTGGTCGGCCCTTAACTTTGAAAGGGTGATCGCCCCTACCCATGTAAGTAGGCTTTTCCATACGTTTGCTAAGCTCACCCCATGCTGGTTGATTTGTATACGTGTTGTACATAGCGCAGAGTCTAGATTTCATCCTCCTAGCCTCAAGTGATTCCCACCCAAGTTTCTTTAACATACGGCTCACACTGCTCCTGGGATTAAAGTCACTGAGCACAAATCTAGCGGCCTTTCTTTGTACCATTTCCAACTCATTTATGAGCCCTACTTGATATGGATCCCAAACCGCTGAGGCGTATTCCAGAATAGGTCTTATAAGTGACAAATATCCTAATTATTTAGCAGAGATACTACTTCCTTTTAATACCCTCATTACAAAGTGCAGGGATTTGTAAGCTTTAGAAACTACACATCCTATATGACTACTCCATTTCATATCATTTCTTACGTGAACGCCCAAATATTTGCAAGAATCTTCTTCTACAAGTATTTCCGAGCCAATGTTATATTGAAAATCTAGCCTTCGCACTTTCCCTATTTTTATTAGACTGCATTTTCTTGTGTTTATTTTCATTTTATTTTCAATCGCCCACTTATAGACCAGGTTCAGGTCATTTTGAAGTACTGCATTGTCTTGCGAGTCATGTATCTTTCGATATATTACACAATCATCCGCAAACAATCGACAGTCACTGCGAATCCCATTTGGTAAGTCATTTATAAACGCCAAACATAACAAAGTTCCGAATACGCTGCCCTGAGGGATACCCGACATTACGGTAATTTCATCCGAGAATCGGCCTTCAACTTTCACTTTCTGGGAACGACCCGTCAAAAATTCTTGGATCCATAAAATTACTCTTCTATCAATCTTCGTCGAAGCTAATTTATGGAGTAGCATGTCATGCGGCACGACATCAAATGCCTTCGCAAAATCTATAACTAACTGTAAGGCGTCGACTGAAACTCCATCGTCTAACGATTCGCTAATATCTTGAAAAAGTGATAGCATCTGACTCTCGCATGAGTAACCTTTCCGAAATCCATGTTGCCTATCATTAAACCATGATAATGTTTCCCACTGTTCCCTCAAGTAGTCGCAAATGAGATGCTCCATCTGTTTACAAACGATGGACGTAAGACTAACCGGCCTGTAGTTGCCCAATTCAAGTCTGCTCCCTCCCTTAAATATTGGGACTACCGTAGCTCTTTTCCAGTCATCCGGGATTTGCGCATTGTTTATGGACACATTAAACATCACCTCTAAGTATCGTGCCACGGCCCTACCTCCTAGTTTAAGTACTTCACTAACAATATTATCAGGACCCTTCTATATATTGTAACGTAATTTTTGTATTAGCTTTACAATTGCTGACTGGTTTATTTGGAGAAGTGGAGCCCCTGATTCACCGTTAAGGTTCAACACACAGCTATTGGATTTATTGAACACACTACCATAAAAGACATTTATTTCATTAGCAATGGCCTGCTTCTCAGTAATTAATTTACCTTCACCGGACATTATCATCGACAAATTATTTGCATTTCCCTTTCTTCTCCTAACATAACTGTATTTTTTTTTCCACCCATCGCCTCCCGAACCAAGTAAACCTTGCATATAATTGTCATGAGCAGCCCTCTTTTTTAAGACGAGCTCACTTGATACGGACTTAAATTTCAACATATACTTGTCACCAGGGCCGGTCTTAGGGGTGTGCGACATGTGCGGTCGCACAGGGCGCCAACGGTTTGGAGGGCGCCAAAGGCGTCCCGAAAGATAGGCAAGTTTTGATTTATTTTCTATTGAACAAATGGCAAGATAGGTAAATGCGAGTTCGTCCAACAAATAAGAGAATCATTTTTTTATTTTAAGTTCAACCGGTGTTATCTCTCACGACTGAAAACCCTACGTGCACCTTAGAGCGTGACGGACCGAAGTTAAACTCAGTGAAATCATGATTAGCAAACACTATATCTTTCTCTCCCTTGCCTTGCCTTGCCTTTTCACTATCGCGGAAACGCAACCCGGCTCGACTCCCGGGCCCGGGACCAACCAAATCGCCCTTCGGCAGCGCTCAGGCATTTCCGTGATATTTCGGTATGGTTCGCTGTTGTAGCAGAGCTGTAGCAAGGCGAAGGAGAGAGAGAAGGTGAGGAAGGCGGGGAGAGGGGGGAGTGAGGTTGGAGAAAGGGGTGCGGGTGTGGCACGAGCTGGAGACAGAGGCGAAGAAGAAGAAATCATAACACAATTATGTGTGCTGAGGTAGAACATTGGAGGTCCGACCTCGAACGATTGTTATCGATAACGATGTTTCTAAGTAAAAACAATTTGTCGTTCAGGGGTTCATCTGACAAAATTTTCGAGAAAAACAATGGTAATTTCCTTCAACTTGTTGAACTTTTGGGCAAATACGATCCGGTTATGAAGGAGCACTGACGAAGGGTGATGGTTTCTAAACAAGTGATCACTACTGCGGTAAAAGAATCCAGAATGAGCTCATAAATTTGATAGGTGATGCGATTTTGTCGGATATTTTAGCTCAAGTGTCTAAAGCTAAATATTACTCCGTTATTGCCGATTGCACACCATACCTTTCTAAAAAAAAGAACAAATGTCGATCGCTTTAAGGTTCGTTCAAAAATCTGACGACGGTGTAAATCCGTCATATCGCTCATATTGGCCCGTATTGACGCAAATTGAATTCACTTCGTTGGTTTTGTGGTGAAAAAAAAACTGATGGTGAGGCGCCAGCCGATCTGATCATTAATACTTTGACAGAAATGAGGTTAAAGCTAGAAGACCTTAGAGGTCAAGGCTTTGACAACGGCGCGAATATGAAAGGTAAACATAAAGGAGTTCAAGCTCGCATTGTAAAACAGTTCCCGCGCGCGAAATATGTTACATGTGGTAGCCATTCCTTAAACCTAATTTTATCTGACTCAGCCGAATGCTGTCCTTCCTGCGTTACTCTATTTGGCATTATTCAACATATATAGGCCTATGTTTTATTTTAGTCGTCTCTTGGCCGGTGGTCTATTTTGTTGGCTCAATTTGTAATTTGACTCTAAAAGATTTGAGCGACACTCGCTGGGAGTGTCGCATAGGTGTTGTGAGGCCCTTTAGATATGATACGAATGGGGTAGTGGCAGCCTTAAAGGCCATTAAGGGGATCCTTACTTTTGATTCATGGCTACGCCATGAAGCTGAATACTTGGCGAAAAAAAATGTGACATTCGACTTTGTCGTTGCTGTTGTAGTATGGCTCGACATTTTGTTTCAAGTAAACATAGTTAGCAAAGCCATGCAAGCAGAAGCAATTGATATACAAAAGGCGTCATCTTTCGCGGAAGGTTGTATCACGTACCTTGAAAAATATTCCCAAGAAGGCTATGAAAGCGCTGTAACTTCGGCTAAAGAAATCATTGTGTCTGTGTCTCTTGAGTTCGAAGAAGGTAGGCGGAAAGGGAAGACTAGACCCCCTAAACGGTTGATTGAGGAAGATGACTCGCACCGAGTCATCGAGTCAGGCACTGAGAGTGACAGTTCTGAGTCAGAGTCGGAGCCGGGGCTGACAGAGGCTGAAGCTCAGGCTAAGATTAAGCGCAAACAAGTGAAGCTACAACGACGCTTCAAAAAAAGTTTATTTGACAAACTCCTAACAGTAGCTTTAAGAGATTCTTTTTCTTTAAAGAGCATCCCGTCCAATACTTGAGGATTTCTGTATGATCAAAAGGCACTGCCTGGGTCTATTAAAGATAGTAGTCCACTCATGGATCGTTGCTTGAACTTGCAAAAGCATCTTTCCAGTGGAAATAATGAGTCTGACATGAGTGGGATAGATCTATGTTCTGAGCTGCAAAATTTGAGCCCATGCCTACCACCAAACTCAAAAATCCCTCGCGCTGCATTGCAGTTCATTTACAGCACCAATATGATTGGCGTTTTTCCAAATGTCAATGTAGCTTTGCGAGTTCTCTTAACTTTGCCGGTAACTGTCGCTTCGGGTGAACGTAGCTTTTCAAAATTGAAGTTGATTAAAACCTACCTGCGTGCTACAATGGGCCAAGAGAGACTGTCAAAACTTTGCTTCAGTCAAAGCACGGCAAGCTCCCTTCTCATAAGGTTTTGGGTGTTAGTGTGTTTTTCCCTGTTTGTCGTAGTCGTTTGAATTAGTAAAGCTAGATTCCTGTAAGTGTTTTTTTCCAGTGATTTTGTTATGTTGACATTTTGCATCACAACTGAAAAAATAGTTATTGTAATATGTTACGCATCACCTTATTATTGAGGGGCGTGGTGGCGCAGCGGTTAAGCTGTATGCCTCTCACCAAGGTGGACCGGGTTCGATTCCCGGTCAATGCATGTGAGATTTTCGAAGTGAAATGCCATGTCCTGTGGTTCGGATTCCACGTAAAAAGGAGGTCCCGTGGCTCATGATCTCGCGATTAACGGTCAAGTTAAACTACAAGCTTGCTTGCTTTTTTCACCCTATTATATAATAATGTCCAGTATTTTTGCATCATGCGAGCGTACAGCCGATAGTTTGCGTGTTACCTTGACTATCCCCTTACTACAACGCAAGTAAAGTATGTTCAAGTAATATTGTAAATGGGTAAATGTACTTAAGGTTCATTTTATTTAATTTAATCCGATAACTCGGTGCCTTGCCTTTGCCTGCATTTTCTACTTTATATTTTCGTGATTCCTCTTTATGATACCGCATATTTTTTTCCAGAGTAAGGCAACCCGTCTCGCACAGAGGGGCGCAAAATCGAATTTCGCACAGGGCGCTGAAAACCCTAAAAACGGCCCTGCTTGTCACTATCATGTCTTTTATTGTATAATTTTCTAATTTTCCGTTTAAGACTCCTGATTTCCCGTGCGTAATACTCAGGATCTGGGTTTTGTTTCAGTAATTTAAATGGAACAAATTTATCAATAGCGCTATTTAAAATTTTCAAAAAGTTAGTCCACAGGATATTAATGTGATTTCCTTCCGATGCCCATCTTACAAATAGCTCATTCAAATACCCCTGAAATTTGCCCTGATCCGCCCTGCGATACTGGAATATGAACTTATTTGCAACATCAGAGTCTAATTTTGTAATGTCACCGTATCTAATATTTAATTCAACCCCAGAATGGTCACTAATTCCTGGTACTTTCAGACAGTTAATATACAGCTCTACAGGCCTTACGAGATAAACATCTAAGGTATTATTGCCTCTAGTTGGGAAGTCAACTACTTGGAAAAATCCCCCCTCCCTTAAAAATTTGTTTGCCACGCTCTGAGCCTTGACCACAGCTAGTTGACTCACCAGACCAGTCTACTTTGGGGAGGCAATTATTATGCTCTTTTTCATAGCATTACCCGTACAAGTTTTATTATACACTGTGTCGAGAAGCGAAAAGTTATCTTTCGGTGCTCTATACGCCCCTATCACCTGAAGAGGGAATTTATTCCCTTTATCCGAAATTTGTACACATAACATTTCATGATCCGTATCAGCCCACTTTAAGAAACTAGCTATATTTTTGCGCACACAAATAAATAGCCCACCACCTCGCTTCCCCCGATCCCTTCTGTACATTTCGTAGGTCCCTTGAATTATTTCATTACTATTTATATCCTCATATAACCAAGATTCAGTAGCAATGACGATGTCCGGAGAATACGTCTCTACAAGATTCCAAAATTCAATTAATTTATTTCCTAAACTCTGACAATTAACCTGCAGTAATCTTAGAGTCTTACCTCCGCAGCAAATATCCTGAAGTAGCTCCTTCTGTTCCCGTCGGCTGGCAACCTCTGGACCTGCTCCTCCTCACAATGGCCGGCACGAACCGATGACCCTGTCATGTAGGCTCCCTAGGTTGAAAGCGCCCCGTCGATTTAAATGCAGCTCATCTCGGGCGAAGTCACGGCCACCAATCCAGCAGTCAGCATCTACGTACACTAATCCCAGTTGTGCACAAACCCAGTCCATGCGGTCATTTACAGTCTTAACTCGCCTTAACGGAACATCTCCCGGCCGAACAATGCCACTCATTATAATTTTTGCATTTCCAAACTTGCTTTTGGCTTTTCTGCCTAGTTCGTAGAGCTCCCCCATGATGTAATCAGCTGTAGCCCTCTTCTTCAAATCGTTCGTCCCAACATGAAGCAACAACACTTTAACTTTGTCACAGTCCTCTACATTTGTTGGGCACTTGTTGGGCAAGCTGGTCAATTTTAATTCCCGGATAACACCGCACTTTCGCACCTGATTTCCTCGAGATATTCGCTCTCCATCGTATCATAGAATCACCCATTATGATAACGTCATCCTCCGTTTGCTCCTGCACGCCCTCTTCCACACTGATCCCAGTAGAAAGCCGTTCAGTCAAATCCTTCACCGTTTCCTCTGATTCACGAAGCTTTGTTCTAAATTCCTGTATTATTTGATCCCTTGCTTTGATTTGCACCCTCAAACAGTCCGGCGTATCACATACTTTACAAAAACAATTCCCAACATCACAATCCTCCTTCTTGACCTTAATACAGCCGAAGTGAAACCATTTCTCACATAGTCCACACTGAACACCGTTCTTCAATGTTTTACTGCACGTCGAACACTTTAAAGCTGCCACTGGATCATTTGCCTGATTCATATTTGGAGTAACAGGGCCTGGATTCACTTCCACTCCACCAATAACTAGCAATGCAGCTATCACTAGGGCTATGAACCACAAGTTACTAGGTCCTGTACACACACACAAACACCGGAAATCCCGACTACCCTTCGCATACCACAGTCCAATCCTCGCGCGATAACACTCCAGAGAACAACCCATTTCAGCACACCTGAGAGATCGGGAAAAACACAACCTTTCACTTTGACTGCCAACTGCCAAGACGCTACATCTTTAAATAACATAGGGGAATAACTCAAAATTACATTTACAGGATTACAGTGAGGAACAACTTGCTCGATGTCACCAGTACCATCATTTTCTACATGAGATTCTCCATACATCCTGCTTAAGGAGTCAGCAATTGCGTTTTCCGTACCACGAATGTGACTGACCGTGAACTGGAACGATAGAATCCTAGTTGCCCATCTAGCAATCCTACCAGTCCTACGGGGTTTGCTCAATACCTAGCTCAATGCTTGATTGTCAGTTTCGAGCAGAAAAGGAGAGTGCTCAATGTACATTCTAAATTTCTCAAGGGCGAATAAAACAGCTAAGCCTTCCACTTCATAGATTGAATATTTTCTTTCAGCGTCGGCTAACGTTCTAGAAGCATATGCGATTGGCTGCCTACCAAGTTCCAAGTCTTGCAGGAGGACACAATCAATGCCACGACCAGACGTATCAGTTTGTACGCTGAACTTTTTCCCGAAATCAGGTATTGCTAATAAAGGGGCGTTAGAAAGGGCAAGCTTTAAATCATCAAAGGCTGCTTGCTGAGAGGGACCCCACTCAAACTTTAGAGCCTTCTTACGCAGCTGATTTAGAGGAGCAGCACGTTCTGCAAAGTTGTTGAACTTTGGGAAAGAAGTTCACCATGCTTACAAATCAGGCTACATCCTTGGCATCTTTAGGCGGCTTCAAATCCCTGATGGCCTGAGTTCGAGATTGGTCGACGGAGATTCCAGACTCTGAAACGATATGCCCCAAGGAAGAAATGTTGTGCTTAGCAAAGGAAATCTTGCATAATTTGACAGTAAGGCCATTGCCACGCAACCGATCAAGTACTATTTTCAGATGATCTACATGCTCCTCAAAGGACTCTGAATAAATAACCACATCATCGAGATAGTGGTACACAAACTTGAATTTAATTTCAGAGAAAACCTTATCCAGGAGTCTGCTCAACACAGCAGCTCCGGTAGAAAGACCAAAAAGAGACGCGGGCATATTCATACAGATTCCAATCTGTGGCGAAGGCAGTTAAATGTCTAGATTCGGGAGAGAGTGGAATTTGGAAATTAGCAGAATTGAGGACAAGAATCGTAAAAACTTTGCATTTTTGAACAATGCAGGTCTGGCAAGGGGATGGACTGAAGGACCACCTTCTGATTCAGAGCCCTGTAATCCAACACATGTCTAAAACCGCCATTTTGTTTTAGCATGAGAGAAACAGGGGAAGAGTAAGCAGAGATGGAGGGCCTGATTACCCCATCATCCAATAACTTGTCAATAATCTTTCTTAACTCGGCCATCTTGGGCGGAGCAAGTCTATAGGGGCTAGATCGCACAGGCACAGAATTTGTCAGTTCGATCTTATATTCCATAAGATGGGTCACACCCAACTTGTCGGTGAATACATCAGAATACTCAAAACATAAACTCTTAATAGCCTCCCTCTGAGGATCCGTTAAATTTTCCAAGTCCAAACTCTCAACAGTAAGGGGTTCACTTACTGTATTAACAGTAGGGGTGGACAAAATAGGGTTAAAAGGCAACTTAAATTGAGGACTGAATTTAAACAACAAGTTCCGTGCACTGAAATCTAGGAGCATACCAACGTGGGAGATGAAATTGGCTCCAATGACCACAGAACAAGAAAGATTCCTAACGACAATAAATTTAAATTTCGTTTCCCGGTCAATGCATGTGAGATTTTCGATGTGAAATGCCATGTCCTGTGGTTCGGATTCCACGTAAAACGGAGGTCCCGTGGCTTATGATCGCGAGATTGACGGTCACGTTAAACTACAAGCTTCCTTTTAAATTTAAATTTCCACGAAAAATTTAGGATGACGATGTCACTAACACCACAGATTTCGTATCAGGTTCATTTGCACGATGACTTCCTAATTTATTATCCCCTGACAGGTTAGGTTTAGACGGAACATATTTAGGCGAGTGACCCGATGAATTTTCATTCACAAGCGGATTGCCGTTTTCCTTTACCGAGAGACCTGAAACTTCACTTAAGTTAACAATACCCTTCTTTACAGGACTACATGAAGAAACATCCGACTTGGCCTCTTTAGTAGGTAGTCATTGAAAATACCCCAATTGATTGTTGGGACACACTCGCTTGACATTGGCTAAGCCACCACATTAATGACACTTTATGGGCTGTCTGGGACGATAATTTACCTTAGGAGGAGGGGGAGGAGGCCTAGGTACAGGGGGTGGAAGGTTTGCGACACGTAAGGAATCAGCGTGTATGACACCCATCGCCTTAATAATCACACGAGTCAGTTCTGCGAAAGAGGTCGGCCTTGAACACATGGCTAAGTAAGATCTGTTTTCAGGGGTTATACCATCCACAATGGAGTTTACCAATTGTCTCTCGGACAATACCGAAGCAAAATCCTTGGCATACCCTCTAATATCAGCCACATAGTCACCCAGTGATTCACTGAGTATCTGTACCCGATACAGAAACTTCTGCTCCAACGAACTGAGGGCACGTGCGGGAATAAAATAAAATAAAATTTCCTTATGGAACATAGACAGAGACCAATACCCTTTCGTGGCCTCAACCTACTTCTCACGAAGCATGCCAGACGTGAGAGGATACATGATTTGATAAATTTGGTGTTCTGACAGTCCGAACACGACGGGTTCAGTGGCGTAGTTGGTAACATGCTGAACTGCTGTGCCCAAGATAGCTGGTTCAAACCCGGCCGAAGTCGTCGGATTTTTAAGAGCTTTAAAATCATTCAGTAGCCTCCTTCGGAGAGGAAGTAAAGCCGGCGGTTCCATGTCATAGAATTTTGGCATGTAAAAGATCCTTCCACAGACTAAACTTGTGTGGAGCTAAATTTCTAGGTTAGATTTCGTTGTAACGCTCTATCAAAGTTCCAACGTTCACCACTAGGTATCATTGATATCTGGTAGCGAAAGTTGGAACTACTTGAAATTGAACGGAACTTGTAGCTCACCCTAGTGGTGTCCGCCTGAAGCAGCTACAGCCTCTGTCGAGCCGAACATGTCCTCGGACACTCCCGGCATTATAAGCCATACGATAAATAAATAAATAAATAAATAAATAAATAACCTAACTCAATTAGTTTCTTCAGAAAACCAACAACCTGGTTGACATCACCCAGATTAAAACCTTTAACGCAGTTTAACAATTGAGAAATAGGGTGAAGATTCGATGCCAACTTAACATCGCCAACACAAGAGGCATTCTCATATTCAAAGTTAACAGTTTTTACATTACGAACACCCTGTACCGATGACCTGTCATGCCTACTAATTGAGGGAGTTCTAAGGAACGCCGCATATCCCACAGGAGTTACATTTAAGGAATTAGGCCTAGTTAGGTTAGAAGGTTCACCAACATTTTCCATTGGCACAGGATTATCGGTCGCACGATTAGCACTTGACACACTAGCCTCAGAGCTGGTATTCCAATCAACAATGTTGTCAGGATTGCTGCCTACCCCATCAGCAAGCTCCGCAGGGAATTGACGGAAGTCAAATACACGATTACCTTGAGACATGTTGATTTCAGAATACAATTATAGTAGAAATTACACTCTTCGCAGCCAACACCGTTCACAACCACATAACATGCAACAAAATATAACAATAGTATAAATTACAGGAACCGATACCTTCTCCAAGGATGATTACAGCATGACGTACCTGAAATTCTTTCAATAAATCCTCAACGTTGACTGGAAAACAGCATGAAATAACACCGACCAACGTTGTTTACAATCCGAAAATTCAGTACACACTACAGGCACAAGGTTACATAGTACAAAAACAAACATTTCAGCTAGAAAACGATTCTGCCATACCACGTCACCCTAGAAAAGGAATGAACCGAGCCCATCCAATCACCCATCAATACCATGCCAAACATTACCACAGTCACTCACCCAGGTTTCATCAAGATTGGTATGCGGGCAGAGGAAACTTACAGCAAAAAGTCACTTCATAATTCTTATCACGTTTCAGCGTCCAACACCATACAGGTACATACATGAAACAGCAGTTTAAAACAGAATTAGTACAAGGACAACAATAAACAATTCCCCCCAGAACACAGAACAATTGCAGAATATTATGAGTATTAAATATTGGCACTGCAATGAACGTTTAAAAACCACGCTCATGCATAACACTGCATCACCGGGGGGGGAGGCAAGGAGATCATGAAATTGATAATGACTTGCAAGCTTACCCTCGAGAAGATTAATGCAAAGATGATGAAAACAATTGGACGTCAGGAGGGTAGCCTCCAACCAGAAACTCACCACCCCATACTCACCCTTCCCAGTGGACTTCTCCCCACGTGAACATACGTGCTGGACACTGCTACCTGGTATCAGAGGTCCACTATGTGGTATTGCTGGAATGCCAATCCTGAAAAAGATGTGGTATCCCCAGGAAGGAATGCGGGGACCAGGAGTATACTCATGAAATCGGCAACTGGTACCCTCCGGGCCCTGATTAAACTAGCCAAAGAATAGTAACACGGGTGGATTTAAAATAATGATGATTTATTTTAACTGACCCTAACGTTTGCTTTACATAAAAAGAAATATGATAATAAGGAGTGCTTCTCCTTAAGAAATCAAAACGAAAATAAGAAAATCTAGGCCTGTACCTAATTTACCTACAATCTCACTAGGCAAACACCAGAGCTGATAGCAAAATCAAACTAACATGGACTAGTACACGAAAAATCTTATTAAAGAAAGCATAGCCTTCTCAGGGAAAACATTATTCCAAAACTAAAATAAAACAAAAGGTTAAAATAACGAGAAAAATAAAATCACTACCTATGTGAGGACACGAATAATATAAATTAAACAACGTGGCAAATGGATCATAAATCCAAGAAACAATTTACGTTACTTAGGACAAGGAAGTCAGCACTAAGGAATATGTTAGGTAAAGTATTACCATCTTCACGGAATAATAAGTAATTAAAAATTCGTCAACAAAAATGTAAACATTTCCACCAAATGTTTATAAGAACACGGCCTCCACAAATATGCATGTGTTATCCTATTGACTGACAACCATAGACACCGACGTCCTTACCAATAATCACATCACAAAACAAAATGAAGGCAGGAAAAACAAATGAAATGCTATTTGGTGTCCGTCAACGAACAATATCGCTTCCAAAAAAACTATTTCTAACAACAATAATTTTAAAGCAAAGCTTAGTGAGACGGAGAAGCGTTTCCAACACTATATAAATAATTGAATTAAAGAAATTTTACATTTAATAATAATAAAAATTCTTAGCTCAGATCAGTAAAATAAATAAATTGTTTAACTAATAACGAAAATAAATTTATATATACCTTAAATAAACGAATAGAGTCCTGGATTTAAAGAACGAACAAAATGTACGAAGAAGAAAATTAACAACGAAAAATATATGCATATAGCCTTGCAAAATAAAACATTTACATATTCAGTTGCCGCCATTAAGTTTAAAAGGCACGACACCCACTAGTCAAACACAAAGCATATTATTTAAAAAAAATCATTGCAACAAAATACAAGAATAAAACATTAGACGTACCTTATATTAAATAATCCAGGGACACTAGAAGATAAACAGATTTACCCTCTAGGGGTTATGAAATAATAAAAACAACACACTTGCTTCTCCTAGGTCTTGTCAGATACCACGACCTGCTGAATACTTTTCCAACATCACTTGCATACCAACTCCAGTCGTATAT
This sequence comes from Meconema thalassinum, assembly GCA_946902985.2. NCBI lineage: Eukaryota > Metazoa > Arthropoda > Insecta > Orthoptera > Tettigoniidae > Meconema > Meconema thalassinum. Next base: position 1,407,123,615 of record OX336389.2, read on the forward strand.
CCTTCCGAACGACCTCACTTCACGTTTTATTTCCCATTTCCATGCTTCTTATATGCAATTATCAGATTTCTTCTTCAACCCAGCCCTCTCCCATCAGAGAGGCGTTTCAAACACGACTTTCTTAGCCAAGCACCAAGGTAGGACTCCTGTAGCCAAAAATGGCTGACCGACAAAAGACGAATGAATCTCAGCACTAAATTTTTAAAATGTCCAATTAGGAAATTTGCCGCGATAAGTAACAATGCGCAATAGAAGTGGTGCAGACTACACCACGACACACAGTTACATGGGCAACACGGTCTCTTTCAACTGTTAGTTGTACGTCATATTTTATTTTTCAAATCCAAAGCATCCACACACAGCTCTGCATGCTACTGCCATCTGTCGGACACAAGAGGAACCCGAGCGGCCAGTCTTTGAAGAGTGTGCCAGTTTCAAATGTGCACGTTAGTTCAGAAAATGACAGTCACATATTACATTCTTCTTTCTTCCTTAGGGGATGAGCCCATTCACGGCTCACTTTCATTATAGAGAAAACGTTCTAAATAAATAAATACCGGTTATTTCCAAGATACTTATCGGAGCGTCATAAAACACACTCACAATATACCTAGGTATATCAGTGAAAGCTCACATCATCTAGCCTCACACAGGGCCCTTATTTTCGCTATTTCAAAGTTTGAGTGTGTGGACGCACTTGCCCCGTATGACTCACTTGCCCCACCCTCCCCTAACTTTAATAATGTATATTGAGCCCGAGTGCGCTCATGGCTCGGTGATATTTACTGAGAATAATGTGGAACATGTCATACCATTGTAACTGAACGCGCCCTGTAGTAGCGCGAGACATTCAGGAAAAATGGGAGATGTCTTGACTTTGGACACTCACCTTGATAATTAATTCTGAGCACCAACTAACTCTTTTTTGATACGTAAAAGTCTCAGATTATTCCATTATGTAGATCTGTTTAAAGGAAACATTATGATGTTTACCGTTTTTTAATTTAAGGTAAAATGTATTAACACCGCAGATTCGCGGCAGGAAATGTATCGTCAACGACTCAATTTTTTGACCTGCACGAGGCAGGAGGACCGAAGCTCATTGCCTACCTGTTGAGAAGCCGTCCGAAGCAGACATGCTGTACTTTTGTCCGTCCGTAGAGGCGAAGAATATCATAAGTCCACCTAAGGGTGAGGATTACCAGTGCATCCGACGAAACGTCGTGTTAAGTTTACTTTCGCACAAATGTGTGCAGTGCTTTGCTGTGAGGAAAGTATTATTTAAAAATTGTGTGTGAAAAAGTGAAATCATTCTCGTCCACGAGGCGATCACCACGATATTTCGCCACAAGGTGATATGCACATCGACGAACATCAACGACGAATCACAGGTGAATTGTAATTATCTGTGGAAATTCATTTCAGTGATAAGTTTACCGACCGCACGTGCAAAGTGCAGATTTTTCATGTCAATTTTGAGACATATTTTGGTGATTATAACACCGCATGCTTTACTGTGAACCTTACATATCCTAAGACCGTGAGAGTGTTAAAATACTGTGATCTGTAGACCATCCACGAACGATCAAGAGTTCGATATCACTATAATCTTCGATGCCATCATTGTGATATTTTTTGAATGGTGATTTATTTATCAGAATCTGTGATTGCCGACACCACGTGTCGTGTAAATTCTGTGAAGCAGACAGTGAATGGGCAATTTCGATCAGTCTGCGAAGTAAAGCCAGTGATTTATTTATTAAAACTGTGCTAAATCTAAATGCATAACTACGTCGACCACGTGCACATCATGTTCTATATGCTGACGATGGTCAGTAAGATGGAGTAAGAACCCCCATGATGTGAGAAATATTCTACCAGGAGACCACTACACCATGGCAGGAGGATTTACCACCTATTCTTTGGGAATTGGAGCCCATGGAACCATCAACCCAATCGCTGACCATGAGAACGAGATCTTTGCTCGAGAGACCACTAGTAGGAGAAGGAAGATGGAATGGGATAAGCTCGATGCCAGAGTGATTACCAGGAATTATCACCAACCATCCTGTCTCTGTTACACCATGATTCTGTGGGTGGCTGCTATGTGAGTTTGTTCTTTTCTCATTGTACGGGTTGAGCTGTGGTGGAGTAGATAGTAGTTTAATTAACCGAACTAGTGACACAGATAGGTAGGGCTTGTAGATAGTATAATATTATTTCTTTTCACAGTGAATTTGCCACCATGTGTTCATGGTGCATCGTGGAGGTGTTCGCGGGACGTTATGTCCTAATATTCATGGATTAGACAGGACCACAAGTCATTTGGACTCGCTTTGGTCAACCCTTAGTATGGGCCAACTTCGACTTTTGAGCGATGGATAGCCATCGTTGAGTCATATTTTTGTGACCCCCTTTTGCGATCCTCCTTTTCACGCCAATGCTTTGATTGCTTTTGGGCCTTGTAATGGTCGAATCGTTTCGTGACCGACTGAAGTCACGACCTTTTGAATGTGTTAATTTATGTTGTAATGTGAGCTCTGAAGCCACAAAAGTTCCAGTTAGAACTAACATGGGAGTTTCAATTATGATGCTAGTCAAGCGTCGAACCCCAGATATACTCAGTATCGTTTTAGACATCCTAGCAGTCAGTAGGATTGTCGCTTGTTATAAATTTTTGTTAGTGTCAAGTCAAAAGACACGCCAAAGTTATGTGAACGCCCACATGTATATATTTGAAGAGTGGAATATCTTCCACCGATTCCAAAACCTTTTATTCCGAGTGGAATATCTTTGAATTTCAATCTTTGCAATTTTTTAACATTACCCATGACTTACATTCATTACTTTGCGTGGTAGTGAAGCCACCAGTTATTTGATACTACATGTTATAGTTTGTAAGCCAGCGTTATTTGATTAGAGACTTCTTTTGTATGTTTAACGCCTGTGAAGTGTATATTATCGCCTGATGCGATGAGCAGAGTGAGTGTGTTTGACACACCAGAGTTGAATGTGTACTAGCATGGATTCCAACTCTCAAAGGGAGACGACTATGTTACAGTTAGACAGGACGCGCATGCGCACGTCACTATTTTCATGAGTGGAATGTATTGATTATTTTCAGAGCAAGGTCATGCAATCTTAGAACAGTCATATATTTGCTTACGTCACTGGACGTTATGATAACTTCTTTAACGCTTTAGGAAGCGGATTGTTTTAGCACAGGGAGTGTGCATTGAAATATACGGAAGTCATTGTCTATTATGGAGAGGTTATTCGACACCGTATTTGAAGGCTTTTATGTAGAGCGCTTTTGTCGCGCCGTCGTACAGATATTTTATCTGCGACCACTGCTCAGGATTGTTACCTGAAGACTGAATGGAGAGCGTTGTGCCCCGACATGTTATTGTGCAAACCGAGTCTGGTAAATCGTGTTATTGTTTTTCCAGCCATGTGTGAGCCGATGTTGAGATTAGGTGATTGATCTATTGTAGACTTCACACTAGTTAAGCCTAGGTGTCCATTGAGAAAAGCCAGTATTCTAAACCTACGACAATGTAAATAATGCCTCTAAAATTAACAATACCTAATTATGCTAATTAAGATAACCATAATGATTGTAAAATATCTATGACTTGCAATTTGATGCAATATGGCCGACTCTTTGGATTGATCACATTTCCAACCGGGAAATGACTTTTAGACTACAATACACAATCTTGAGACGACAGAGCTGTTGCGGACCATTATTTCTCAACTAGTGGAACTCAATGCTCAAGTAATGTAAGTCGTGATTCTGATCGCGCTATTACCAACCTAAAATACACTAGATGACCCAAGAATACAAACAGTGTTCTTGCGTGTACGCAGGCAGGAATAAGAATGTTTTCTAAACGCTGTGTTGTCTTAATTTATTTATTGATGTGAACATTATGTGCTTACCTGATGTACCCATTAGCCAGTAAGGATAACTTCGTTTTTTTTACTGGTTGTCACATAGATTTGTTGTAATCATTTGTTTGTTACGGTAGTAAGTCACCGTATACTTTGTTGTAATTGTCAGGATTTAGCTAGAATATTAACTTGTTTAAAGATAAATAAGGGAGTGGTACCATCATAAATTCTTTTATTGCTATTGCTGTTAACTTAACTTCTTTTTCAAGTAACCCGTTTCATCTGTGTAGGGTGCACTTTACGTGCCACTACCCTAGCTTGTTGCTTTTGCATTTTCTTGTAATTAGATCTTATCGCGAGGGTTATATTCACTTTCATTCAGTTTAGGACCTTCGACACTTATCTTTTTTTATTTAGCTTGCGGGATTAGCCCGGTATAAACCCTCCGAACTAGGCTAGGTGTTTTTTTTAATAAATTCTATCGAGTTTACATAAGTTTGGATGTTATTATTTTGTAATCTAAGTGTTTCTACGGTGTACTTCTTGGGTCCTTTCACTTATTCTCCGTGTCTGCCCGATCGCCCCGGGATGCTGCGTCTTCGTGCGCATTGACCTATAGGAAGTACATCCGGTCCTCTTCGGCGTATGTGTCCAGACGGTGAGTTGTCTGGGAAGCTATTGCGGTTAGTGTCAACCCAAACAACTCGTCTGACGGGCTCAATATTGACACAATGATATTAACATACAATAATTTGAGGTCAAAATTATATCTAACCAGGGCGCAACTCATATGTAGAAATATGAGAAAATGATTAGAGGTGACATTCTTTTCTTCCCGGGGTCTTGGGGCAATAAGCTTGCTATGGAAACTTACTGTACGGCAATAATTAATGCAACAGGAAGTAAACATCTAATTATTGAGATTAAATCCGAAAAAGAAAAAACTATTAATTTATTGTATAAATAACAATAATAACTTAGAGATTTGCAATGTACATGGGTACTCCCCTATTGCTGGTCATTGTGTTTACGTTATTCATTTGCTTGATCTCTTGTTACGCCTGACACAGTGCCCTACTTGGTGACGTAAATACACAGTGCCTTGGTTTGATCTGGGTCGTCCAGGCACCCTCGTATTGTCTCCTCAAGAAATCCTGTTGTCATGATATAACGGGCATGTTTCATATCGTATCACTGAGATAAAATTACTCGCTCGCCGTTCAGTTATTTGATAAATACCTAAGTTATAACTTCACGAAGATTCACGGAATGTGATCTAATCTAGTTCTCGCACTTTCCTCGTTAACGAGCGGCTCGCCTTTGAAACTTAGCTGGGCGGATATGTTTACATTTCCTGTCTGCGGGCAGCCAAGGCTTTCCTAGCTCGAGGTACAGTGTTGTCAACTCCACCGTAGCCACTGAGAGCATGCAGCGAGACTGGACAGAACTATATGCAGCTGTGCAACACTGGACACTTGACACCTGCCTGTAACGTGAGCAGGCCGCCAGGACCGTAGTTTGGAGTCCACGTGGTCAAGGATCGTCAGCTAATGGTCAGTAGTGAACAATGGTTAATGTCGGCGCGTGCTACTACCTTAGGTTTGATCCGCCGCTCGTTAACCAGGAAAGTGAGAGAACTATACGAATGGTAGCCATTTGTTTCCAATTTCGCCGAAATAATTGCTGATGCAACTTAATACTACGGACCTTAAATCCCACCCGCAGAATATTGAAGTCAGGAAACGTAGACCTAGTGCTAACAAAATTCTTAGTTCACGCAGTTCTACTGATTGAAATAATCACTGACTCGACTGGCAAAGTAACGACGGGCTGTACTATCGACTTCAGAATGAGGTGAGTCTCCCAGCGAGGCTTATTAAATAGTGCCGATAATCAATCGGCCGCCATATTGAAAGTGAGTTAGAAGCATGTTAGCCTTTCAAAACATTAATGCCGCTGAACTAGGCTGAACTAGCGTTTGTGGTGCCCTTTTGATATAAATCTAAAAGTAAAAAAATATAAATAATAAATTAATTATTAAAATAAAAAAAATAAAAAACTATGCAACTCCAATTTTGAACATGTATACTTGTGCTCTTTTGACATAAATCTAAAAATAAAATAAATAAATTTTATAAACTAGAAAACTGAAATTTTGAAAATGTGTACTTGTGCCCTTTTGGCATAAATCTAAAAACAAAAATAAATTATAAAAATATATATATAAATAATAAATTAAATATTAAAATAAAAAATTAAATAAATATATAAATAACAATAATAATACATAATAATAATTAAATACATAATTTACAGTCAATAACCAATAAATAATCATTTAAAAAGCCCGCTAGAGTGTCACCACTGGTCACGTGCCCAGAGCAAGGTATAGTCGTGTATAAATAAAATGGGTCCCCTCCCATGCAGTTATGCCCTTTGGGAAATATTTGGCTAAATCAATGGTCCTCTGCAAAGAGGATAACATGCCAATTAATGGGACACGTCGCACAAGTATGTGCGTTTACAGGTTTGCAAAATACAACGGGCCGATGACCTACTCGCTTTGGGTCCCTTGACTAAATCAAGAGTAAATAATCGATAAAATCATTTAAAAAGCCCGCCATCTTACGAAAGCCGCGAATGTGCATGCGTACAAAAATCACTATTTAACCCCCAGGGTAAGGGTAGTTTTTATCTTGGGGTGGTAGTAAGTAGTCCATAGGAGAGGGGGCTTCATCCCGAGTCATTTGACACCTCACACGCCCATCTCCGATTATTGGTTCACGAGATATCGGAATTATTATATACGTGAGGATGTACAGTCGGTGATATAGAATCGCCAGAGCTCCTCTACTACCGTCAATCTCGCGACCATGAGTCACGGGATCTCCCTTCTTTGCGTGGAATCCGAACCACAGGACTGATACTTCACTTCGAGAAACTCATATGCATTGGCCGGGAATTGAACCTGATCCGCCTTGGTGAGGGGCGAAACAACCTGTCAACCAAGCAGGATGACACAATTTAACAAAGAATAGTTTCCACCTCGGCCACCGGCACTGGTATCTTAAAATGCTAATACTAAATGATTTAGAAGAATACAAAGCGAAGTAGCTGCACATTTGTACACATTCTGTCTACCACTGCGCTGCCACTCCCTAAAATACAAAAACAGAGTCGACAGCAAGTGCCTATCTGCAGGTATTGTTGGCATTATTGTATAGCTGTGCATCGTGGTACTGACGAACTGTACGACTGTGCTGATGACTTTCATTCCTTTTCTCGCAAGGGATCGACCGGATGTGATTTGTACATAAAAACGCTTCTTCTGATACAATAAGTATAGTAGCTGTTTCGATTCTAAGCTTTTTCCGTTGTAGTAAACTAGGTTATCTTTCGCGAAACAATACCATCGTTTTTTTCTTGGAAGCGTACCGGTACACCGAGCCGACTGATGCATTAAAACCTTCAAGGCCAGCCGCCATTGCTGCGTGCACGTCGTGGATCGTCAGCTTGATCTCGCATGCGTCGTTAATTTTATGCAGAGATGCTCTGTTGACATTCTAAATCTTCTGCTAATGAGTATCCTGGTATTTACTCCAAACGTATAAGTCCCGCTTTTGTGTTAATAATTTAATGTATTTCTTTACGGTGCTGAAAGACAGATTTCCCTTCTTTCCATTTTTCCATACTTTTCATAGGCTATACCAGTACTCTTCTGTTTTGGACAGGGGCAAACTGACATCTGACGAGTTTCCACCTTCAGAGTAATTGTCATCATCATTGACTTCATCGTCTTTATATCCCTGCCCCATTGGACCAGTGAGCTACTCGGCGTGCATGGTGCATGGGCAGCGTAATCAGTATTATCTCGCAAATAGTCATCGAATGTCAATCTGCATAACTAGCTGTGTTCCTGTGGGCAGGTGTACATAGGAATGACGAAGAGGAGCGTTACCACCAGACTCAAGGAACATAACAGACACAGCCACCTGGGTCAAACTGAGAAATCGTCAGTCGCTGAGCATTCTCTCTTGCCCGGTCACGATGTACAGTGCGGGGACACGGAGATACTTTCCACGACCACACACTACCACGCCAGGCTGCAACGGGAAGCCATAGAAATATTCAAACACCCGGACAACTGCAATCGAAAGGAAGAAATTGAACGTGTGCGTAATACATGGATCCCGGCCCTTAGGAACACCAAGGCCAAGATATCACGCACACGTCAACCTGAAGAACCTTCCCACTACAGCCCGGCAGTCACCCAGGGAACATCTGACCCCCACAAGTTCGGTCGCCGAAGCCGGAGCACACACCGCACCCCGCAACATGTACGCGAGACCAGACGATCTAGCCGGATTGCGCAGAGAACGCTCGGCTCACCATGCTAAATTGATCCGTCAATTCATCGCCAAGATCCACCCAACCAACAGTCATATTCAAGCAACAATACCCCACTACAAAACCGTTACCCATTATTTCAAGCCTCTCCCTCATTCCACTGCTGACCAAGGAAAGGAGCGGAACTCTTGATAATGCCGGACGCAGTTTCAGGTGAAACGTCGGGAGATATCCTGTCTGGACCACGGCCTACAAGCCCGAAAAACTTGTACTTAATTATGAACGCCGGCCGTGAAAGCCTAAGCTGCTATATTGGTACATTAGTTCACTAGCAGCAATTGATTCTTACCTTTGCGTACACTCTTTACATTAAATTGCCCCCCACAGCAGAAGACAAGGCACATCAGATCTGCGAATCTGATGGGTTTGGCGACAGGCCCTCTCCTGCCGATCCATTTATCCGAATGTGTAGCATGGAGATGGTTCTGGTTCTGGGTCTGGCTGCTACCGACCAGTGTGTTGACATTCCGTTATGTTAAAACGACATCCAGACACGTTCCAGCAGTGGTATGTCCTCCAACAACTGTAGGTAAACTATTCATTTAGGAGAAACAGCAGACAGCGAGCCTCCGTGAAATGGCCGTCGAAGGTGTGTGATTCAGTGAGGCAGAGGATGCCACACAATGGTTATACGCACCGTTGTACCTGAAAGGCTGCCAGGCGTACCCAAGGGGGATTTTGAACATTGCAGTAGTGCACGGTGTGGCGATTCGCCAAATCGCACTTCACCCGGAAAGGAGATTGTCGATAGCAAGGCGGAGTCTCCTTCCACACGGTGAGATAGCTGTTGGACTTCAAAATCACCCAACTGTAGCTCCTGGTATAATTGGAGATGGTAAGGGTCAAAATTATTCATATTCGATAGGCTATGTTTATAACCGACGATCGGTTGGTAAGTACCACTATTTTAAAGCGTCTTGTATACATGCTAACGGCGTTGCTATGGTTGGTGTCACCCGTGATGGTAACTTGTCGTGTCATTACCAATTGAAAATACATATTTCAATAAAGGAAAAGGCAGCTTAAAATACACTGAAGAAAATGGAAATTGCAACACCCAGAAGGAGTGGTGCTACATTGCTGCAATTGAACATGCAGGACGAGTGTTCGGTTGTGATTCGATGATTACACTTTCAGGTCCCTCTGACCGCAAGTTTGGACAACAATCAATACAGGATGTGCCCACCACGAGCTGCAATACATTGATGAATTCGGCGAGGCATGGAGTCAATAAGGCCCTGGATCGCTTCCTGAGGAATTGTGGCCCATGCTTGCCGCACTGCAGTTGTTCCAGAGTTGTGGGTGGCTGAGGTCGGTTGGCCAGTTGTCGACCTATCATGTCCCACACATGCTCAATAGGACTGAGGTCCGGGGATCTGGCGGACCATTCTAAGGTTGTGATGTCGTGGAGAGCTTCTCTGGAGATGCGTGCAGTGTGAACCCGGGCATTGTCCTGCCGAAACATCCCATTAGCAATGTTCGCCATCATAGGGACAACCACTGGATTGAGTACCCTATCAACGTACTGTCGAGCAGTCATAGTGCCCTCAACAAACACTAATTGTGATTTCACATTAAAGCCAATAGCTCCCCAGACCATAATGCTTGGTGTTGGCCCTGTGTGCCTCTCGACAATAAGGTCTGGGTGGCCCCTCTCCCTGGTACGTCGGCGCACACGATTCCGGCGATCACTGCGGGCAAGACAGAATCGCGATTCATCACTAAAGACGACCCTATGCCATTCGTCGACCCACGTCGATCGTTCTCGACACCAGGCCAGCCTTACACGTCGCTGTTGTGGGGTCAATGGAACAACTTCTGCAGGGACACGGGATCGTAAGCCAGCTGCACGCAGGCGATTGCCAACTGTTTGTTGTGTATCGTGGGGTGCCACAGCTGCTCGAATTTACGCTGCTGTTGCATGGGGTTCCATCCGGGCCATCCGAATGATGCGGCGATCCTCTCTCACAGTTGTCTGTCGCGCTGGGCCTGTGCCAGGTCTACGAGTGTGGGTACCTTCATTTGACCACGGCTGCCATACACGTACCGTAGATGCCTGTCGGCCAACACGTGCAGCGACAGTCCTTAGCGATAATCCAGCCTCACACAACCCAATTATCCGAGCCCTCTCAAACGGCGACAGTTATTGATAGCGTGCTCTTCTCTGTCGTCGAGGCATGTTTGACGGGGAACACTTCATTGCACAGACTGCAAGTCAACTACGCTACACCAGAGTCCGTATACTGGAATTGATTCCTCCGCGACCAATCAAGTGGGGAGACCTGCAGCAACAATCCAATGGGTCTGAAACTTGGATCGTTTACATACCTACATGACATCGTTCCATATCTTGAAAATCAACACAAACGACCAATGCCTTCATGGTGTTGCAATTTACATTTTCTTCAGTGTACTTAAGTTTATAATGACAAAACATTACATACTTTTAGATTGATTATTCATAACCAAAATATGCACTTCTTATATTTATTGTAGTATCAACTTAATAATATCCTAGGTATAATTGTTATTCTATTTTTTTCTCTGATGATGTCACCAGGGCCGTAGTTACGGTGAAGATTTTTGGGAAACAATCTCCTCCTGAAATTTCTGACGGCTCTCCACTACGAAGTATCTGTACGTTTAGTCGTGTTAAAATGCGCACATTTATGCCTTCGCTTCTCCTTGAAACCACGAGGTATGTTTGGTGTTTCTTGTTTCTTTGACCCCAGCCAGAGGCGTTGAGTATCCAACCAGCCTTCGGACTGAAAATCTAACAGACTAATAATGTATTCCAAATGTTTTCATGTTTCTTATGGTAATACCTGGGAGGCTATTTTTCACCTACAGTAAGATCCGAAGTCCACTCAAAATCTACGATGAGAACCTGAGAGGTCGAAAACTGGCTAGATAAGATCGGTGCACATTTCCTAGCCAGGTTTGGGCCGAAGTGATGATGTTTCAGTGTAGGAGGTCAATATTAAAGTCACCGGTTCCATTAATGAAGGATGAGTCCTGACTAAGCTACACGTTAGAGAGCATGAGCATGAAAGTTGGATTATGAATGACACAGTAGTGCTCGGAAATCAAGCAGCATCAAATCCTGATTACAACAAAAGCCTGCAACGCCAGCTCGGTTTCCCGATGTCACCATTGAAGTCTGACCAATTGTGACCCATTCCGAGAAACTGAAATTATTGCTTCGCTATTTAGTAGCTTGTGTGGTGTTGCCCAACCTGTCGAGATTTTCTCAGGAAAGCCAACCCCCACCTCCGAAAACACACCTGACTGCGGACTTCGGTGTTACCCGTGTTAGCGACGCCACTGCAATGCGATATGTTGTTAGATTGCATAGTACTAGTATAATTTAGTATTTTGAGATACCGTACGCTTTGTGTCTAACAGGATTTGAAGTATTCTTTCGTTCTTGTATGGATCTTGTAGCTGCCCTTGCATGTTCTCTCAAAGCAGCTCACCACTGCATACTGACATGAAACGTTGTTGTTAATGCTGGAGGCATTTTGGTCATCAGTCCTATATACTTGGGTGTGTAATGGATTTGTCTGATGACCTGTGTTTCTGTTGTGGCTGCAAGAGTGTCTAGGATTTGAAATAAAGTAGCCTACAATCCTGGCATTGCAGGGAGGGAGTGTGGAAAAGCCCACCCTCAGGATGGCCGCTGTCAGTATATGGATTCGAAACACCGATCATTGGACTTGCTACAGCTTCCCATCGCAATCGTGGTGCACAATATAACGCATGGCTACGCCGCGGGGGTAGGCTAGACAGCCGCCAACCTTGGTTGCTCGAGGGAGAATTCAGTTGGCAGGGACTACCCTTGGAATGTGTCTGGACTGTTCGCTGTTTGGCTTAATGTGTTAGAATGCGTGGTATGGGTATCTGGAGTTGGCACTACTGACGCCACTGAAGGGCACAGGAGTTATGTTGCATCAATCATGCTAACTCTGGCTGAAATAGAACAAGCTGTTCATGGTCCCCTTCCCATACGCACTCATTGAAGCTACGGTTGATCTCATAATCTATGATAGATTTTAGTCTTATCTTCAAAATATGGCAAGTGGGCTTACCAACGGCTACACAAATGTTGGTCCATTCCATTTCATTTTAGTCATCACTGAAGTCCGACCAGTTGTGACCCTTTCCAGGAAACCAAAGTTTGTCCTGTATTAATTTTGATCCAATGATTTTTATTTTTTTACATTATGAGATTTCGTCCATACCTGTTTTACTTCAATGCCACATTAAATCACTCTTCACAACTGAAATGGGGAGGTGCACGTTGACAGCGGTCGCCTTAAATGTGGTTATTCCCGGGTTTTTCCGTACCGGTACTCACTCAAGGAAAATGTCAGAAAGGTACCTTATTTTTAAGTTCGGAGGCATCTACCCCTATCCTAGGCCCTGATAATTAAATTTAGTCACCACAATAACATGTATTATCAGACAAATATAATACACACTCAAGTACGCGGGATATATATGGCCAAAGATGCCTCATGGTATTAGCTCAAACAACAATAACAACAGTTATGTTTTGCTTGTTTTGTATCTGAATGTCTATTCATATTAGCTCACATATTTGTTATTTTTCACGATTTGCCAAGAAATGATGGTAAAGGAAGTGTTCAATTCATGGAATACACAAAATATATTTTGTTATTAATTCATTTTTGGGACTTGGAACATCTTGGTCATCAGGCCCATGTAGTTGGGTGTATGTTGAACCTGTCTGATAACCTGTATTTATGTGATGACTAGGGCACGGATGTTGATGACATGCCATCTTTTTACTGAGCTGTCTGAAACAATGCTGAAGTGCATAGAAACTCCGGACGGGCCACCGCGTCTTCAAATATGTCATTTTTAGTTTGCATCTTTTTGCATTTTTTGCTATTTTTCCATTTTAAGAGCATTTTTTTTAAGTTTGGTAGATTTTTTGGTCTTATTTTAGAGAAATCGGCCTTTTGAGGTCTTTTTTTTTTCAAATTAGTCATGCCACAGGAGGGAGTTACGTCTCTCAGAATTAAGAAGAAGATAGTAGCTGATACAAGATAATATAAAATATTGAAATATTGATTCCATTTCCTTAATTAACCGGGTGGAAACTAGTCTTAATAACAATCATGGTGAAATTGCTACGGGAATGGCATCAAAACTGAAAAATTGCCGGGCAAAACATTATGCAAAATCTCAGATATTCATTCTGGTGAAAACTACTGCACGAATGGGATTGAGGAGGATTTAGCAGCAAACGACCTTCCTCACTTAGAGTACGCTCCGATCACATCAGTTGATGTTGAACGCAGCTTTCCGAGATAAAATTGTTGGCTGAAAACCGCAGATCATTTACATTTGACAACATCACAATGGCATGCGAAGTGCAGTGAAACTCAGACTAAAGTGAACATAAACCTTTAGTTAAGTGCTAGAAATCTATTTTGATTGACTTTTCAGTTTGAGCTTAAGATGGGCATTTTTGAAATATTGGTGAGTTTATTATTATCAGATCATTTTCTCCATTTTATAGTGCATTTGTCGAATTTTTAGGACATTTATTACAGTCATTTTTGAAAATTTTAAGTGTATTTTTTAAACTTTTTACGGTATCAACATCCGGACCCTAGTGATGACTGTATTAGGGGCAGGGATGAGGTAGGTGCCCCGGAACGTGAAGTAAGCTACTATCCCGGCATTTACCTGGAGGGGGAGTGGAAAAAAGAACGATAATAACCAAACCCAGGATAACCACTGGCAGCGCGGGAATTCGAACTCGAGATCTCCAGACTTGCTGCGGCTGCCCTCACGGTCGTGGTGTACAATTTAATCATATTTTCACGTATGCACGGTATACAGTTGGTCATTACAGATTGTATTTCCCCAGCAAATGAGCTGTGGCACTGCCCATGTGTCTGACCCAGAATGCCACACTGACGTGTTCGTTGGTCTGAACACGCCGGCATGGATAACGCATACAGAAGCCATCTCAAGGTTACCGCGAGAGACTCTCCATACTTATTTCGTCATGCGAGTTGTGGCATTTTTAGCCTACTTTTCACATTTTGCAAAAATGAGGAAAAAGTAGACTTATGAGATCGGGCAAATGTGTGTCTGTCTGTCTGTCCTTCTGTCTGTCTGTCTGGCTGGCTGTGTGTGTGTGTGTCCCCCCCTATCAACTCCTAAACGGCTGCAGCAATCGAAACAAAATTTGGTAGGAGTAAAGATCTATACCTGAATAGCTCAAGTCCATATTTGAAAATGATGTCAGTGCTACCAACTGCTGAAAAATCACAATTTAAATTTGAGCTCCATGTTGGATATCTTGGAAGGTTTGAATGGGAGCTATTTCAAAATTGGCACACGTATAGACAATAATATTGCAGTTTAATTTCCAGGAGGCCATACACGGCAGTGTTGCCAAAATGATTATAAGCCTGCTGATAAGTCCAATTTTTTAATGCATATAACTTCTACTCTATCAATTTGAATTCAACCAAATTTCGTATGTGCTATGTGTACATAACCAGATATGACTGAGCGTATTCTTAAGAGCCAACAGGGCTGCCAACTGTTAATAAATGCTCTCAATTTATTTTATCCAAATACCCATGTATCAGAAAGTATGCAAGCCAACGGCTTTAAACTATGCTCACGTATAGTACCTGCCTTTTTATATTAATTTGTAGTAACTTATATACGTCAGTGCTGCCAACATGATTCTAAGCCTGCTGATATGTCCAATTTTAAAATGCATGTAACTTATATACTAACCAATGGATTTCATTCAAAATTGACACAACAATAGATTATATTATTTCAGATTATTTCTGATCAATACATGCATGACATTGTTGCCAACATGATTTTACGCGCACTGTTAGGTCCAATATTTAACTGCATATAACGTCCATGCTATCAATTGGCCTTCAACCAAATTTTGTATTCAGTACCTTAAGAGATGGAACTAAGGATATATTCAGTCACCAGGGCTGCCAACTGTAGTTTACTATTAGGGTACATTATGCCAGGTATACAGTATTTCGAACTAATTAGAAATTTCGATATTACCAACTTAATTTCGTCATTATTCTAGATAGATCCATATAGATTAATCATTGGCATGAATCTTAAATTTAAAGAAAAGTAGGCTCTTTAGTTCGTCACGGAACTTCTTGTTAGCCTACTTTTCACATTTTGCAAAAAATGAGGAAAAAGTAGACTTATGAGATCGATCCGGGAAAATGTGTGTCTGTCTGTCTGGCTGGCTGTGTGTGTGTGTGTGTGTGTCCCCTATCAACTCCTAAACGGCTGCAGCAATCAAAACCAAATTTAGTATGAGCAAAGATGTGCCCCGGAATATCTCACGTCCTTATTTGAAAATGATGTCAGTGCTACCAACTGCTGAAAAAACGCACCAGAAATTTGAACTCCATGTTGGATATCTTGCAAGGTATGCATGGGAGCTATTCCAAAATTGGCACACATGTAGATAAGACTATTTCAGTTTAATTTCCAGTAGGCCAACCATGACAGTGTTGCCAAAATAATTTTAAGCCTTCTGATAGGTCCAATGTTTAAATGCATATAACTTCTACACTATCAATTGGATTTCAACCAAATTTTGTATGTAATATCTGTACATAAACAGATATGACTGAGCGTATTCTTAAGAGCCACCAGGGCTGCCAACTGTTAATAATTGCTCTCTATATTTTTTTTTATCAAAATACCAATATATCAGAAAGTATGCAAGCCAACAGCTTTAAACTATGCACACGTATATTCTGACATTTTAGATTAATTTGGAGTAACTTATATACGTCAGTTCTACCAACATGATTATAAGCCTGCTGATAGTACTGCCCCCGTAAATTGAATTATACTGAGACCACGGTGGCTGTATTGGCATATGTGAATAAAGTTATGGCCGTCATAGTTGTGACGTGTATATTCATGACGTAGGCGTGGATGACGCAACGCTCGAGCAAGTAGGCTGGCTGAGCTTAGATTCTTGCTGACGTCACGATTTTGTTCAAGAAGGATCTTAGATTTACGACGCAGTCGCAGGGAAGCAAGTAAACGTGCTGAGGAAGAAATTACGCTATTGGAGGAGAGGCTCGAACCAATGAATGATAGCTTGAAGGGAGACGGAGATTACTGAAACTACCATATTTAATAACTTTTGGCATGCAGAATTGTGGAAAACTATTTTCAGTTATGGCATTGATTTGGAATTTTGAAGAAATTAATTATATATTTTTGAAATCTGAAAATCCGTCAAGAATAGCCAAAGTTGGAACTTCGAGTAATGATGGAAGAAGAACCTATGGTAGGGATGGATACGCCCCTTCAAAGTTGATAAAAGGCCTTGCACAGCAGAGAGGAGCTTCTCACTTCGTGGTTTTATTCTGACTTCATAGTCTGACTTCGTGTTCTGATAGAACAAGCATATCGTCATAAGCAAGCGTGGCAGAGCCCACCGCATCGAACAGTATTGGGTATCCAGCAGTGCAATTTTACTGTTACTAAAACTAGGCGAAGTTGGAGCGCACACATAAACGATTCTACAAGTTTATCTATCAAGAATTAGCTACTGCATTTATACTAATTCAATAGTGCATTACAATATTGAGGCGTGTGCGAAAGTTGAACCTTTTCATTATAATACTTCAGAAGATATTCGCATTTAAAGACTGCAGAAAAAAGTGTTTTTCTCGAATCCTGAGAAGCACTTTTACTACCACATTCTACGCTACGGCAGACACGTGTATTGCAACCGTGATACTGAAGATTACATTTGGTGATACAACGCTACATTCTACAATGGAACTATACAATCTGGCAGTACTTTCGACTAACATTATAATGGAAGTGGAGATGGAAGACTAAAACTTTAATGCAATTGGGACATACATCAGTAGTGTGAAGTAGCAACATGGAGTTTCGATAATCGTCATTCTACAAAGACGAGCATGTAGTGAACATTCAGCTACACTCATGCATCGTAATCCATCGCTGAATTACATCAAATGGCAGTGGAAATAAATTCATACTCCACAATTATGAACATTTCTGCGGAAATATTTGCAATGAACTTCATGGCTGATTTCTACAAGAACTTCAGGGACCTTTCAAGAGGGGCAAGGGTTTTTCCCAGCACACAAAGAAGAGTTTTGCCAGAAGGATGTCTATCGTCTACACGGAGCAGTGCGATTTCCGTAGGAGGAAGCTGTTCTATTCTCCGAGGGCGCAGGTTCCAGGTTCGAGGTCGGTGCACATCTATCCTGTGGTGAAATGGAACCAGCAGCAGTCTTCTGTGAAATTTTCTTCTAGAACTTCAATCCAACAGATAAGGTAGCCGTGAACGTTTCTTGATTTATTTGAGCCATTTTAGTGAGATCTGAGCAACTATCTTTCCCATATTTTCTGTCATATATTTGATTGCCCCATATTCTTTTGCTAGATGTTTCTGTACTCTGTACACTTTGCAGCTTTATGCCATTTTCTTCGATTTATTGAGACATTATTATGTCATTTGTATATTTAAACATTTTGGATCAGTTTATACTGAAGTTAAATATTCTTTCGAGAATTTGAATTTTTCTTGTAGTCACGATTTGACTGTAAAGTTAACGATTTTCTATGGCAAGTTTGAATTCAGACAGCGTGTCGTTTTATTAAAGTAATTCTTTCCAGTAGATTACTTTGACCAATTTTCTGTCATCCTCAAGAAAGAAGAATGATTAAAAGATTTTAGAGCGTTAAAATCTACTACTTTATCGACGATCTTGGAAATACTAGTCGTTTTTATGAACATGATTGAAACACAGACATTTTTAGTCAATTCTGAAATACCATTGCATTATAGACAATTTTATGAAATATGAACTTTGAATACGATTTATTCAGTACACTATAGTAATGGACATTTGATAGGAGATTTTCTCAATTCTAGATTGAAACAATAATGTTTGCATTTTCTAGTCTATTTGCATTCTATTCGACTATTTCTGCAGTTAAATGAATTTTGCTTGAATATAGTATTTTTATACTGCGATAATTATGATGAGATTAATTCATTTTGATAGACCAGGGAGGCGTGTCTAATCGTATTTGCTATTAAATTTATTTGTGACTGGCAAATTTTTGCTTCATATCGCTTCATGAATGAAACCCACGAAGGTTAAATATAATAACAGTTTTCGATACAATTGATGAATATAAGAATTTTCAAAGAGGAACTATGGATGTATAATCGTTAGTTCAGTGGACGTGTAAAAGTCGCTGATGAATAATGCCCTTTAATAAGTGAAGGAGGTTCCCACAATAATATTGATGATGATGATGAATTTATAAGTGGAGGTTTTTTGTGTGTATTGTGGAAGATTTTGATGCCATATATAATGAGATATATGATGAATTATGGGCCAATTTTGTGCGTTTGTGCGAGGTATGTTTCCGCTGAGTTGTATTGTTCAGGTCCATTGAAAATTATTCATGTGAAGTTATTGTTAAAATTAACAAGAGTGATAAATTGATTGAATTATAGAATTTGAATGGAGGTTACCGTCACAAATAATAATTATTAAATCTTATTAAACCTGAATCTAAAATTTAAATATAAGTAACCTTCATCAGTCGATTATATTACCACGATTTAAGAAAATATCAACCGGATAAACGTGTGGTTAATGTATTTCAAATATAAATAAAATATAAATAATGTAAATAACTATGTAAATATCTATAATAATAATTTGAAACAAACGGGATTAATAGAGGCGTGTAAAAATTTTTCAATTGTCGTTTGACTAAGTTATGAACAATCTAAATGTTATAAATAATTATTGAACACTATGATATAACATTATGCGTTTTGCTATTAACATTTAAACAACGCTAGTTCGATAATTGGAATAAACATTTAAATAAGATTTGAGATTAACAGAGTAATCCATTGCAATGTGAACGGAACTTGTATAAATTTTGCGTGATAATATTTGAGTTGAGATGTGAGCATTTAAATTGTTTTGAATGAGAGCTAGACTCTGCGTTGGCCAGCATATGGTGACACTGGTTAGGCAGCTGCGTCCATTTGACGAAGCAAGCATGCAACACTACTTAGGGTGTATTGCAGGTGGCCAGATAACTGAATGGTGGAGGTCAAGGTCAACTACTTAGCGGCCTTGCGGTTATTAATAAATGTGTGTCAATGAACTAAATTATGAAGTTCATGAACAAGGAAACAAATGCTATATGTCTCGTCCCAGCTCCCTTATCCATTCCAATGTGCATTGTTGTTATTATTACGTTCTTTTGAGCTAGAGAAAGCTGAATTTTTGTATGTGAAGTCTACAGTCCTACAGGAGGACATGGTTGCATTGACAATGGCTTCAGACAGCCATAACTATTTTGTTGTTAAATTTTGTTAAAATATTTTTTTTCTTTATGTGAAATAAATTATTGTGCAGTTTAAATTTTCTGGTCTCCGACTTGGTTCATTCTAAATATCGTGGTGGAGGTTATTGTGAGGGCATACTATTAAGTGATCCAGTTGAAAACCCAGACCCGAGATTAAATTGAATAGGTAAGTAAAAGGTAAGTATGAACCCCCGTATATTTTGGTGTGTTCTACAATACTTTCATGTTAACTACTGTGCTCTAATCTCGGTAGTATCTGTCAGTGCCATTTTCATTGATGTAGCTGTGCCGGTGCAATCGATTATTGGCAATCCGATTGAGGGGGCGGATTTCTGACAGCCTACTATCCGGATTATCGGGGACAGTAGGATTGGCGCAATCAACGTGAGGGGCTCGAATAACATTGGATTACCAAGTTATCGATGTCAATGGGATTGTGAAGACTCAAATAGAGAGGTTGATTCTTTGTTAGATGTCTTGGCCAATTGTAGAATTTGAGAGTGTGATTATATAGGGATTAAATGTTGTGTTGTATTAGGAAAATTACACTCAGAAAAGATCAGATCTTATACAACCTGAGAGAGGTTAAATAGGCTGGAAACTTAGAAAAATCGCCTATGATCTGGAGTCTTATTTTATTTGACTGGCTTATGACATGTTTAGTCATATTAAAGATAAAATTAAACTATTTGGATTGTAAATGTAAATTATTTATGTTAGGATATTTAAAATGAACCAAAGAAATTTTAACGTGTGCTTGAGTTTATTTCAACATAGGGTGTTTATGAAGTTAGTGATAAGCTAATTATAAGTTAGATTTAAGACAGAAAATTGCTCAAACTTTATATATGGTGAAAGGCGTTGCTCAGATGTTGTTATCTTTCTCTATTTGATGTATGTCCCTAACGCAGTCTATTATTGAAAAATTATTGAGATGGCAGATGAGAGTATGAGAAAGATGTTGGAGGAGATGTCCAACAGTTTGAAAGCTAGCATGAATGAAAGTGTGAGGGAGATGGAAGCTAGGAATGCTAGTCGAATGCAGGAGATGATGAAGGAGAATTTGAAGGATCTCCAGACCAGTTCTGCAAATTTGGAAAATAACATGTCGCGTTTACAGACCAGTACACAGGAGGTCCAGAATGCCGTGACTGACATTCACAAGGATGTCTCAGATGTTAAAGTAGATTTATCCAATGTCCATAAAGATGTTTCAGATGTAAAAATTGATGTTTCCAATGTACAGGGAAAAGTTGATTCAGTCCAGAAAGACCTTACTTTGTTAAATCTTGATGTTGCTAATGTCCGGGGTGATATTTCATGTGCTAGAGCAGAAGTAATCGTTGTTAGGAATGATGTTGCTACTGTACAAGACAAGGTAGAAGAAGTTCAAAGAGAGATTAGAAATGTTCGAACCGATGTGTCAAACGTTCAAGTAGACATAAATAATATTCAGTCTGATGTTAATGATATGCAAAGCGATATCAATAAGGTGCAAATAGAAGTTAATACAGTTTTTGTAGACATTGCCAAAGTTCAAACTGATGTTAATAAGGTTAGAGAAGAAATTGAAACTTCAAAAACGCTTTGTACTCGTAACATTAGTGCTTTAACAACTAGATTGGTTGACGAGTCTGTTAGGATAACAGCTTCACTAGCTGGATTAAAACATGATGTAGAGGTCATGAGGACCCAAGTCTTAGATCATAATCGTTTACTTAAGGAAGACATTGAAGTAGATATTGCTGAAATGTTAACTGCAAATGTAACGGTTTGGAAAGATGAATGGAACAAGTCAAGTGGGGAACATGTCAATCAGATTCAGGAGCGAATTGAACGAAAACTAGCCAGTACACAAGTAGATATAAATAATGAGGTAGTTCAAATTAGAAAGGATTTGAGTATAAGGATGGATTCGCTATCCGAAAAGCAGGTAGAGGATAGAACTCAAATAGGCCAGGACGTGCAAGCATTAAAAACCGCGTTAGAGGAACAAATTCATAAGGTTGTCTCTGATGTCAATGAAACTACGAGCAAACTTCAGAATTTAAACCTAGGAGAAGCTAGCATGTTGGAAACGTATAAAGAAGAGTTGATTAGGAAAGTCATCACGGAAATCACAGATAAGGATCCAGAAGGGTTGACTTTTGAAGATAATAGGAATTACGTGAGAAGATGTAACCTCGCTACTGAAGAGAGAGATATTAGTCCTGAGGAACGTATATTCAGATTCCGGGAAGAAGAAGAGGATAGGAATATTGAACCTGAATGGAAATATCGTGATAGTGGGAAGAATTACATGGATTCATATCCAAGAAATGTGACAGTCATCCGAAACTTTGAGGACAAGCCTCAGAAATTTAGTAATACAGATAGTCTAACACCGATAGAGTATATCAGAAACCTGAAAGACTATTTTATTGAAGCCCATATTCCTAGAGAAAGAGAAATGAGAATCGTAGAAAGATTTCTAGATGGAGGACCTCTTGAGTGGTTCAGAGCATTTCGGTACACTTTTAGTAATTTCGATGAATTTGCAGAGGCACTGATAAAACGATTCTGGTCAATAGAAGCACAAAATTCATTAAGAGCTGAGGTATACTCGAGGAAGTATTCGGGTACTCTTCCAACACGGTACGCTGATTTCTTCACGAGCCAGTTATCGCGCTTAAGATTTTTACAACCCCCATTGTCTACAGAGCAGTTAATAGATGCCATTTCACGTATGCTACCTGTTGAGGTAAGAAGGCTTATTATATCGTCAAATATAAGGGATTTGACCAGTATGGACGAACTATTGGGAAGGCTTGATTACACGAGTCCGGTGCCAAATTTGGTTCAAAAAGGTCAGAGGCAGGAATTCAAAGACATTAATACAGTCTACATGGATCAAGTTCAGCAAACTGATACGCCTGCTGAAGAGAAAACTGAAAATGTAGGTCCTCACAGGAACAATTATTTTCGCAACAACAGATCACAAGGTTACCGTCCATATCAGCAAAGACGAGGCTGGAATAACAATAGAGGGAACTATAATAACGGAAGAGGTAGATATTATAATAACAATGGGTACAATAGGAACTACAACAGAAATAACCAGTACCAGAATCGGAATCAAAATTCTCAAGGTCAGGTTATGACACCGGACAAGTATCAAGAGAGGGAGAAAGAAAGTCAGCAGTATTTGAAGGAATTACGAGAGAAGGAAGCTGAAAACCAGAAGAAAAGACAGGATTTAGTGATCGATCCTGGTCCCTCTACAAGCCAGCAGGGGAACTTTGAAAATGGTAACACAGAAAAAAAAACGCCGATTTCTCAACGAAAGTGAGAAACAATGAATACATTGCCACACCACACATAATTACTATCAATGAAATTTACGAAGTAACTGATGAGGATTTATTAGAAGAGAGAGGAATCGTCAAAGAGGAAAGACCATGTGCCTTACCTATTATTTCTGTACTGATAGATGGCCAACAGTACACAGCTCTTATGGATACCGGCGCAATTATTTCTATCATTTCTGATGAATGCTATCAAAGTCTATTAAAGGGAGAAAACATGACAGTTTTACCTGCTTCTACCGTCAAAGTGAGAGGAATTTTCCAAGACAAGGCAGTGAAATGCAAGATCCAAGTGTTGTTGAACTTTGAAATTAATGGAAGGAATTATGAACAGATCTTTATTGTGGTGAACAAGATCCATTTCGACATTGTGCTAGGAATCGATTTTATATCGAAAGTTGGAGCCATTATTGATATGAAGAATAGGATTATTAGCTTTAATGATGGGTACATGATCACAGAAGAGATCGAAGAACAGGACGTGAAAAACAGTCTGGAGATAGACCTTAGGGAAGAGACTTTAAATACCATTATCAATGAAGTGGAGAATCTAACAGAAATACCCAGTAGAAAAACTGAAGGATTTGAAGAAATTCAGGGGGAATTTGAGGATTTGATAAAGGAATTCCAAGATATATTTGATGAAAAGCCTAGATTGATTAAAGACTATAAGTATAAGATAAGGCTGACCGATGAAACCCCTTACCAAAAGAAAATATACCCCATACCTGAGAAATACTACCAAGAAGTACGAGGGTTGATCAGAAAAATGGAGGTAGACGGGATTATAAAAAAACAGGCGTCGTCTTACATAAACCCCATCACTGTAGTCAAGAAAAGTAATGGTCAGATACGTCTCTGTCTCGATGCTCGGACCATCAACTTAAAGATTCTTCCAGAAAATGACCGACCACCTAAGATTAGAGATCTGCTTAGAAAGTTCAAAGGGAGAGCATGTTTCAGTGTTCTTGACATGACATCTTCGTTTTACCAAGTTCAACTGGAAGAAGAAAGTATGCAGTACACTGGATTCTTATTTGACCAGACGTCATTGGTCTTCCAGAGAATGCCTTTTGGAATGGTCAACAGTGGACCAGCACTTATTCGAGCACTTGATAGCAAGCTCACTGACGAAGTAAAGGAAAATGTAATCTGCTACATTGACGATTTAATTGTATCTTCACCCAACGCCGCAGAACATTTAGTGCATTTGAGAAAGTTGTTTGAAAATTTAAGGAAGGCCAATATTAAGGTCAATTTTGGAAAATGTCAATTCATGAAGAAGGAGATCAACTACTTGGGGCATACTATTGATAAGGATGGATATCATCCGAACATGCAGAAAGTAGATGCGATCACAAGGTTCCCAATGCCAACTAAGGTGAAACAAGTCAGAGAATTTGTAGGCGCATGCCAATTCATCAGCAGCCACTGTCCGAGATACTCTGAAATTATGGCTCCTCTGTATGACTTACTCAAGAAGAATAATAGATGGAAATGGAGTACCGCAGCAGACGAGGCTTTTGAGAAAGCAAAGGAGATGCTCAGAAACAACGTTAAACTGGAGTACCCAGACTTTGAGAAGGTGTTCTATATTGAATCTGATGCATCAAGAATAGGCATTAGTGCAGTCTTATACCAAAAAGACGAGGCAGGCAACAAGCACTAGATAGCGTTCACTAGTCGGAAATTAAAGAAACACGAGGAAAACTACTTTACGACAGAACTAGAAGCGTTAGCTTTTGTAACAGCTTTGCAAGCGTGGAAGAAAATGCTGCTGGGACACAAGGTTATCATTATTACAGATCACAAAGCACTTCAGTTTATGCTGCAAACTGACATGTCTAGTGATAGATTGACACGTTGGGCTTTGTTCACCCAACAGTTTAACGCCACTATTGTCCATCAGCCTGGGAAAGACAATTTACTGGCTGATGCTTTATCACGTAACCCTATCAAAAATGTGCAGATACACCATGTACAATTGGAGCAGCAAGATCAAGAGACCGTTAGGAGGTTAGCCCGAATCGGTGTGTCACAGAAGAGACACGCTCCAATCAGGAAAATGTACAGGTTCCTTAAGGGTTACATGGACAATACTGATGTTGACTATGCAGCTACACAGAGAGATTCACGACACTTTGTCTTGAGTGGAGACGTCGTATGGAAGTATGCTGACTCTGCGCATAAAAAGCTCCGAATAGTCGTGCCACCTAAACTTGTAGTCAATTTAGTGTGGGTAGCTCATCACGCAACTGGACATGCCGGTCTGGATAAAACCCTTGATACTCTTAAAGAGAGGTTTATTTGGACTAACATGCGTTCCAGCATTGCTAATGTCATTCGTTCATGTGATAAATGTCAAAGAGGAAAGTATGCTTCCGCTCTATTAAAAGGAAAACCTAAGGCTATGATTTCCTCTAAACCGAATGAACTCATGGCGACGGACATATTTGGCCCCTGTCCGAAGGGATACCAGGGTAATCAGTATCTGTTGGTTACCGTGGATGTCTTCTCGAAATTTGTAACAATGAGTCCCATGCAAAAAGCTAACACGAGGAACGTTGTAAGCAGACTGGAACATGCTGTATTTCCAAAAGCTGGTAAACCAGAGTATCTACTATCGGATCATGGAGCTCAGTTTACATCCTTAGAATTTGCTGCAGATATGGAAAGGCTTGGTATTAAGCACATATTTTCAAGCGTGCGCTATCCGGAATCGAATTCTTCAGAAAGATACATGGCTGAATTTTCGAAATTTTGTCGAATTTTCTGTCCGAATGATCATACTAGTTGGGTGAGATTTGTACCCCTTATTGAGGAGTGTCTAAATTCTACAGTGCAGGAGAGCACAGGAGAGGTGCCAATGAGACTTCATCTAGGGAGAAACCCAGAAAGGCCGTGGGACAATCTTTTCAACCACGTTCCTAGAGATCCCGACCTAGGAAGGCAGCAGAAAATTGACAGAGCGAAAGAACAACTCCAGAGAGCAGCACAAAAACGACTGAAAAGAGTAGCTGGAAAACATTTTGGTACTCCCTTAGAAATTGGAAATCTGGTATTACTACGCAGACCTGTCAAGGCTGACGTGAGTAAGAAAATCTATCCCAAGTTTGGAATAGTATTTATGGGTCCGTTCAGAATTACGAATGCTTATGGAAACAACTGTTATGAACTCTATGATGATGAGAATGATGTCGTATATGGCAAGTTCAATGCTGGAACTTGAAGAAATGTTATCCAAGAGTAAGCCAATAATAATTCAATTTCGTGTTCAAGTGAATTCAGATATTTGTAACAGAGTTTAAAAACAATTTGCAACTGTTTTTAAAACGTGGTGAAGGGAGAATGCCCCCGTAAATTGAATTATACTGAGACCACGGTGGCTGTATTGGCATATGTGAATAAAGTTATGGCCGTCATAGTTGTGACGTGTATATTCATGACGTATGCGTGGATGACGCAACGCTCGAGCAAGTAGGCTGGCTGAGCTTAGATTCTTGCTGACGTCACGATTTTGTTCAAGAAGGATCTTAGATTTACGACGCAGTCGCAGGGAAGCAAGTAAACGTGCTGAGGAAGAAATTACGCTATTGGAAGAGAGGCTCGAACCAATGAATGATAGCTTGAAGGGAGACGGAGATTACTGAAACTACCATATTTAATAACTTTTGGCATGCAGAATTGTGGAAAACTATTTTCAGTTATGGCATTGATTTGGAATTTTGAAGAAATTAATTATATGTTTTTGAAATCTGAAAATCCGTCAAGAATAACCAAAGTTGGAACTTCGAGTAATGATGGAAGAAGAAGCTATGGTAGGGATGGATACGCCCCTTCAAAGTTGATAAAAGGCCTTGCACAGCAGAGAGGAGCTTCTCACTTCGTGGTTTTATTCTGACTTCATAGTCTGACTTCGTGTTCTGATAGAACAAGCATATCGTCATAAGCAAGCGTGGCAGAGCCCACCGCATCGAACAGTATTGGGTATCCAGCAGTGCAATTTTACTGTTACTAAAACTAGGCGAAGTTGGAGCGCACACATAAACGATTCTACAAGTTTATCTATCAAGAATTAGCTACTGCATTTATACTAATTCAATAGTGCATTACAATATTGAGGCGTGTGCGAAAGTTGAACTTTTTCATTATAATACTTCAGAAGATATTCGCATTTAAAGACTGCAGAAAAAAGTGTTTTTCTCGAATCCTGAGAAGCACTTTTACTACCACATTCTACGCTACGGCAGACACGTGTATTGCAACCGTGATACTGAAGATTACATTTGGTGATACAACGCTACATTCTACAATGGAACTATACAATCTGGCAGTACTTTCGACTAACATTATAATGGAAGTGGAGATGGAAGACTAAAACTTTAATGCAATTGGGACATACATCAGTAGTGTGAAGTAGCAACATGGAGTTTCGATAATCGTCATTCTACAAAGACGAGCATGTAGTGAACATTCAGCTACACTCATGCATCGTAATCCATCGCTGAATTACATCAAATGGCAGTGGAAATAAATTCATACTCCACAATTATGAACATTTCTGCGGAAATATTTGCAATGAACGTCATGGCTGATTTCTACAAGAACTTCAGGGACCTTTCAAGAGGGGCAAGGGTTTTTCCCAGCACACAAAGAAGAGTTTTGCCAGAAGGATGTCTATCGTCTACACGGAGCAGTGCGATTTCCGGAGGAGGAAGCTGTTCTATTCTCCGAGGGCGCAGGTTCCAGGTTCGAGGTCGGTGCACATCTATCCTGTGGTGAAATGGAACCAGCAGCAGTCTTCTGTGAAATTTTCTTCTAGAACTTCAATCCAACAGATAAGGTAGCCGTGAACGTTTCTTGATTTATTTGAGCCATTTTAGTGAGATCTGAGCAACTATCTTTCCCATATTTTCTGTCATATATTTGATTGCCCCATATTCTTTTGCTAGATGTTTCTGTACTCTGTACACTTTGCAGCTTTATGCCATTTTCTTCGATTTATTGAGACATTATTATGTCATTTGCATATTTAAACATTTTGGATCAGTTTATACTGAAGTTAAATATTCTTTCGAGAATTTGAATTTTTCTTGTAGTCACGATTTGACTGTAAAGTTAACGATTTTCTATGGCAAGTTTGAATTCAGACAGCGTGTCGTTTTATTAAAGTAATTCTTTCCAGTAGATTACTTTGACCAATTTTCTGTCATCCTCAAGAAAGAAGAATGATTAAAAGATTTTAGAGCGTTAAAATCTACTACTTCATCGACGATCTTGGAAATACTAGTCGTTTTTATGAACATGATTGAAACACAGACATTTTTAGTCAATTCTGAAATACCATTGCATTATAGACAATTTTATGAAATACGAACTTTGAATACGATTTATTCAGTACACTATAGTAATGAACATTTGATAGGAGATTTTCTCAATTCTAGATTGAAACAATAATGTTTGCATTTTCTAGTCTATTTGCATTCTATTCGACTATTTCTGCAGTTAAATGAATTTTGCTTGAATATAGTATTTTTATACTGCGATAATTATGATGAGATTAATTCATTTTGATAGACCAGGGAGGCGTGTCTAATCGTATTTGCTATTAAATTTATTTGTGACTGGCAAATTTTTACTTCATATCGCTTCATGAATGAAACCCACGAAGGTTAAATATAATAACAGTTTTCGATACAATTGATGAATATAAGAATTTTTAAAGTGGAACTATGGATGTATAATCGTTAGTTCAGTGGACGTGTAAAAGTCGCTGATGAATAATGCCCTTTAATAAGTGAAGGAGGTTCCCACAATAATATTGATGATGATGATGAATTTATAAGTGGAGGTTTTTTGTGTGTATTGTGGAAGATTTTGATGCCATATATAATGAGATATATGATGAATTATGGGCCAATTTTGTGCGTTTGTGCGAGGTATGTTTCCGCTGAGTTGTATTGTTCAGGTCCATTGAAAATTATTCATGTGAAGTTATTGTTAAAATTAACAATAGTGATAAATTGATTGAATTATAGATTTTGAATGGAGGTTACCATCACAAATAATAATTATTAAATCTTATTAAACCTGAATCTAAAATTTAAATATAAGTAACCTTCATCAGTCGATTATATTACCACGATTTAAGAAAATATCAACCGGATAAACGTGTGGTTAATGTATTTCAAATATAAATAAAATATAAATAATGTAAATAACTATGTAAATATCTATAATAATAATTTGAAACAAACGGGATTAATAGAGGCGTGTAAAAAATTTTCAATTGTCGTTTGACTAAGTTATGAACAATCTAAATGTTATAAATAATTATTGAACACTATGATATAACATTATGCGTTTTGCTATTAACATTTAAACAACGCTAGTTCGATAATTGGAATAAACATTTAAATAAGATTTGAGATTAACAGAGTAATCCATTGCAATGTGAACGGAACTTGTATAAATTTTGCGTGATAATTTTTGAGTTGAGATGTGAGCATTTAAATTGTTTTGAATGAGAGCTAGACTCTGCGTTGGCCAGCATATGGTGACACTGGTTAGGCAGCTGCGTCCATTTGACGAAGCAAGCATGCAACACTGCTTAGGGTGTATTGCAGGTGGCCAGATAACTGAATGGTGGAGGTCAAGGTCAACTACTTAGCGGCCTTGCGGTTATTAATAAATGTGTGTCAATGAACTAAATTATGAAGTTCATGAACAAGGAAACAAATGCTATATGTCTCGTCCCAGCTCCCTTATCCATTCCAATGTGCATTGTTGTTATTATTACGTTCTTTTGAGCTAGAGAAAGCTGAATTTTTGTATGTGAAGTCTACAGTCCTACAGGAGGACATGGTTGCATTGACAATGGCTTCAGACAGCCATAACTATTTTGTTGTTAAATTTTGTTAAAATATTTTTTTTCTTTATGTGAAATAAATTATTGTGCAGTTTAAATTTTCTGGTCTCCGTTTTGGTTCATTTTAAATATCGTGGTGGAGGTTATTGTGAGGGCATACTATTAAGTGATCCAGTTGAAAACCCAGACCCGAGATTAAATTGAATAGGTAAGTAAAAGGTAAGTATGAACCCCCGTATATTTTGGTGTGTTCCACAATACTTTCATGTTAACTACTGTGCTCTAATCTCGGTAGTATCTGTCAGTGCCATTTTCATTGATGTAGCTGTGCCGGTGCAATCGATTATTGGCAATCCGATTGAGGGGGCGGATTTCTGACAGCCTACTATCCGGATTATCGGGGACAGTACCAATTTTTAAATACATGTAACTTCTATACTATCAGTTGGATTTCAACCAAATTTCGTATGTGCTATGTGTACCGTAACAGATATGACTATAAATATTGTTAAGAGCAATCAGGGCTGCCAACTGCTAATAAATGCTGTCTATATTTTTTTACCCTAATATCAATATATCAGAAAGTATGCAAGCCAACAGCTCTATACTTTGCACACGTATAGCACCTGACATTCTGGATTAATTTGGAGTAATTAATACAAGGCAGTGCTGCCAACATGATTCTATGCCTGCTGATATGTCCAATTTTAAAATACATGTAACTTCTATACTAACAAATGTATTTCATCCAAAATTGGCACAACAAGATATCATAATATTTCAGATTATTTCTGACTAGCACACGCATGACATTGTTGGCAACATGCTTTTACGCTTGCTGATAGATCCAGTGTCTAACTGCATGTAACGTCCATTGGACTTCAACCAAATTTTGTATTCTGTACCTTAAGAGATGGAACTAAGAATATATTCAGTCACCAGGGCTGCCAACTGTAGTGCTCTATTAGGCTACATTATACCAGGTATATTTCTAACTAATTAGATATTTCGATATTACCAACTTAATTTCGTCATTATTCTAGATAGGTTCATATTCTGTAGAATAATTATTGGCATGAAAAGTAGGCTGTATAGTTCTTCACGGAACGTCTTGTTAAAACACAATTTTGGATGAAAAGAGATTTACAACAAATACTTCCAAACATCCCAGTCTAATCACATTTATATACATCTTAGACGTCTTAAATTTCAAGGCATTTACAAAATAAGTTTTTCGGCAAAGAAAAACAACCCATTTTCTCATGGGTAGGCCTATACTCATAGCCTACCTCTTTTCATAATGCAGTATAATTTCGTAGAGTTAGGGTGATCAACTATTATCGTCATGTACGTTACAGACAGTGCAGTGAGTTAAGTAATATGCACCTGTATGGTCCATATTGGTAAAAGGGTATGGATTGGAAATCAGTTGTGTTGCATAACACACGCTTGCATCGTGAAATGTGGATTCACTGATATTGTGCTTATAGAGTGAGTGTTTTATTCAAGTCTACCAGCGAAATAACTGTCGTCATTGTAATTGCTTTGTATTGTACGTTGCCATTTTCAACATTTGATAATTTCAAGGAGGCGGTAGCCCAAAACCCAGTTTGGTATTCTTGTGACCAGCACTAAAGTTGCATATTATTCCGGACTCCTCGTTCGCTAAGTTTCTTTGTAAT
This sequence comes from Meconema thalassinum, assembly GCA_946902985.2. Taxonomy (NCBI): domain Eukaryota; kingdom Metazoa; phylum Arthropoda; class Insecta; order Orthoptera; family Tettigoniidae; genus Meconema; species Meconema thalassinum. The sequence continues at coordinate 1,407,155,249 of OX336389.2, forward strand.
TCCGCTATTGCATCCTGAGTAATTTATTTTAACGTTTGAATACCACGCTCACCAACCATCTTCAATGTATGGAGTCGTCGTTCTCGTGCCTTTTGCAGAGAAAGCCTCTTAGCCTACTTGCTAATCCTAAAAGGAGGGGGCTTCTCCAATTCAAGAACGTATATATATTTTTAGGTTGGCTGTGTGCTTAATCCATTGTGATAGTCTTATGACTAGTGCTAGTAAGGTATGTTTTATATTGCTCCTAGTCCACCAAGTCTGGTGCTAATTGCACAACCACATCCTGAGTAATTGATTTAGCCTATTTATTAGCATGCCCACCTGTCATTATGGATTCATTCAATCGCTAGCCTTGTACCTTTTTGTGAAGTTTCGTTATTGCAGCTCTAACAGATTGTGGGTTATCAATTTTAATGATTTATAAAGATGGCGGCTGCGCATTAGATTTAGTTTGACAGTCTTGTGGTTAATGGCAACGATGTCTCCGATATGTCACTCCTCTTTTTCCACGTTTCGTGTTAATTGCACAATTACTAGTTATTGATTTTAATGTTACGCCCAGCTACCATCTTGAAAGTATGGAGTCACTGATATCTTGTCTTGGGCATAAGAACCTTACTTTATTGCTTATTTTCGTCCTTATAGCTCTGGTAGATGATAGGTTATAGATTTTAATAACTTATATGTTCAAGAACGCAGCGGTGTGCTATAGTCATTGTGATGACTGACTGCGTCGTGCAGCGGTAACTTTCTCACCTGCTATTCCCAAGGTTGTAGGATTAAATCCTGGTGCAGTCAGTTTGCATTTGAGGGTGCGCAAATGTGAGGGAGACGTGTCATCTGGTTATCAGACATGACTTGGATGTCGCAAGCCCCTGAAAGGAACTAACAACAACTAATTATTTTTGATTATGGGATTTCCATTTTGAGTAGTGTATATAGGCCTATTTTTAAGTCTGGGTATTTTCTCTGAAATTAAAGTGTGTAAACATTCTGCCTTTTCATTTGTTAGAACTCAACTGTTTCCTCCTTTACCAATTAGCCATATTTACTTGTTTACAACAATAACCGACAGCGGTAGCTACGCTCGCTAACGCGCAGTTCTATGTCAAGAGGCCAAGCTCTCCGCGGACTCAGTAGACGTGGGATCGAGCCCCACCATCGGCCGTCCTTTAAATGGTTTTCCATGGTTTCCCATTTTCAACTCCAGGCATATGCTGGACGGTACCTTCAGACAGGCCACGGCCGCTTCCTTCCACATCCTTGCCCAGTATCATTCACCATGATTCATTTCATCTCTCATTAACTCCTCTCATGAGGTTGGCATCAGGAAGGGCATCTGGCCATAAAACCATCCGCCACAAAGGCTTCCATCGCATCTCATCCCCGACCCCGTTGGAAAACGGGATATTTTTTGTCCTGAGAGGCCGAGTGCAGGATTTTCTAGTCGACGCCATGAGTGACCTGCGCGTCGGGATGAGAGATGGGATGGACGAAGACGACTGAAACTGGGCAAGAATGTGGAAGAAAGTGGCCGTGGCCTGTCAGAAGGTACCATCCCAGTATTTGCCTGGCGTTGAAAATGATAAACCACGGAAAACCATTTCAAGGACGGCCGACGGTGGGGATTGAACCCACGCGTCTACCGAGTCAGCAGAGAGCTTGGCCCCATGACCTAACGCTGCACTTTAGCTGTCGGTAACGGGAATAATAAGGAGCAGACTTGTTTACAACAATAACGGGATGCATAGAAGAAAGAAAGTAGCTCACGTCAGATGTTTCCATAAGCGATTTCTGGCAAGAGGTAAAGTTGTCTTGTGTGTGTTACCAATGGTTTAAAATACTTTTCTTTCTCTTAAGTCTGTGCTGAGCCCATTTGAAATAATTCTTCATTTTACTCATTTCAGTAATATGTCTGAGACAAATAGTTGGAGAATGTGCATTCTGTGAACATCCAGTGGAGAATATGCATTTGACTGATTTATACATAACTTCTCTCTCAGCCATTTAATTCAATATCCGTCTTGCCAGATAAATTTCTTTTTCTCTGCTGGTGAAACATCCAGTGGAGTATTTAGACATAGGCATTTGCCTAGAGCGACACAAGTTTTGGGTAGGGGAGAGGGGAGGGACGACATCAATTAGGAAGGGCCTTATGGCTTTACGCCGTTATCAATCATAAGGAAACAATATGACACATTGTTTCATTTCATCACTGTGAGTTTGAATCGTAAGCATATCATCATCTTAGGCCTATATATTATTTCAGTAGTCCTAGAGCCCTCCGGCGATGCTCGCAAACGACCGATCGTGACAAATGAGTATTCAAATGAAAGCGAATAGACATTAGCAGTGACGAATTGCACTCTAATTTATAATAAATATCAATAATTTCTTTAGAAAATGACATTTTAAAAAATGTACGAAGTGTGGGATTTGCAGATACTGTTACTGTAGGAAAATACGCTCCATAATTGCTGTCCACTTCACATTTTGGCCGTTGTGACGCCTGTTTCATGCCATTTTAACATTCTGAGGTCTTTCCTTTATCATTTTGCATGGATTTCAGAAACATTAAATCAAAGGAATGAGTACTCAAATCATATAATTTCATAAATATCGAAAAACCGGTGAGTGTTACGATGATCCAATTTTCAGTGATTGCCTTCTTAAGTTAGGGAACGTAGAACTTGGAATTCTAACTGAAATGTAAATAGTGTTCTATAATCATTTGGTTGAAATAAAAACATAACAGCCTTTCTCCTTCAGTCTCTCATTATAAACCTGTTGGGGAAAGTGTGGTTTATCAACATGCGAGATTTCTCGCACGGGTCCGCTAGTTGATAAGTAATCGTATATTTTAGATACGGTACTGCGCTCGAAAACATGTCTAGTTGAGAGAAGAAGACAGGATGAGGTACGAACTGAAGACCACCTCAGAAGAATGGCATATTTAAAATTTGGAATAATGGATATAATTTGCAGTCTGGATGGAAGATCATGATTAAATAAGCATTTGGAAAAATTTCTGACTAGAGAAATATTTTTATTTCGAGAAAAAAATGGAAATTTTATGACTTTTTAATTTTTAACCAAGCATAAATGATTGGAGAGCAGTCCTGGAAATCTACACTTTAGTCGAGGTTAAGAGCGAGAAACCAGTTTTGAGCCGAAGGAGAGGAAGCAAGGTCGACTTGAGGACAGACACATGCCACGGTCTAGAGTGGGGGAACAGACGCGTGTCGGGAGCACGCCAGAATTAGCTAATGACCAATGAGAGAACAGTTTGAATACTAAGGATTGGATAAATATTAAAATCATTACTTTAATATTTTATGAGAGTGTTACATATTGAATTCACCAGCAGAGAAAAAGAAATTTATCTGGCAAGACGGATATTGAATTAAATGGCTGAGAGAGAAGTTATGTATAAATCAGTCAATTTTCATAGCGGTTTGAGGCTAGTTGGCCAGATTTTCGGGGGAACTCTGATCGACGAGGCTAGCAGACGCCAAGAGACGAGGCTCTTTCTATTTGGACAGTCGAGGAGGCAAGACGTTATAATTTTACTCTTCGAGAAGTATACAGACAAAGGTCTTTGTGAACCTGAGACTTCAAGATGAAGCAACAAGCTATCGAAATGGGAAAATAAGCATCATTAGTTAACAGTATTAAGAAGAAGTATTTTTACTCAATTTGAAGAAGAAATATACGTCGTGATATGGTATTTGAAAGTTTCAAGTGAAACATCGAACACGTAACTACACAGGAAGGAAGTCAGAAGAAGTGAGACTTTATCTAGTAAGAATTTCATCAATCTACACAAGAATGTATAAAGAAACAGGTCGGAGGGGAGAAACTACGACTTCACATCATTTAGCGGTGAGGAGAATGTTGTAACTTCATTATGTTGGGAACGTAGAACCATGCTAACTAGCGAAATCCAGAAATGACCAGATAACATAGCAATATGAGCAGCGAGCTGCAGAACACCGCTGTTTTCGCTCACATAACGCTACAAGCTACTACCAAAGAAATTCACACTATGGAGGTGATTTCTTGTGTTGGAAAGAACACTGCAAGCTACCAACTTCAATTAACATCGAGATCTAAGAAGAGACGAGCGGGACTCGAGATGGAGAAAGCGGAGAATCTGGAGCTGGGGAGCGCCAACCACCAAGAGCTGCGAGGGGGTCGTGTCATCGCCAAGGACGGAGGAAGCAAGCAGGCAGGTGAGTTTCCAGCTGGGAACCGGTTTCGAGACAACATCCCAGGGCATTCACCTGCAGTGAAATCCAGACATAGCCGAGATGACATAACGAAACCAGTCCGCGGAGGCGTGCCGCATACCAGAGATCACGTGGGAGGAATTCCATGGACAGAAACATCATCAGGTCTGTCACCAGCGATATCAGAGTGAAGGTAGACCAGTGCAATTTTGCACACATTTGTAGTTAGTTCTTGTACACGTTATTCCAGAATTTTGACCAACATATTTGCATTTATAACCCATGTTATTGTATTGTCTTGAAAGTTTTTTAGTAATTTCTATAGTTATTTTGCATACGTTACTCGGACGTATTTTGAAGGCTTGTTCGATGATCTTAGACATCGTTAGTATTTTTCACTGTCATTTTAGAACGTTTAGATTTTACTTACAGTTAATTTCGTTGCGATTGCTCACCTATATTCCGTTAGATTTGTTGTAACATCAGAGAACGACCATATATGTATTGGAACATGAGAGGAGAAGCGTAAATTTGTGGTAAATATATAATGTATCAGAGAAAGAGAACAGTCATGTGTTTGACAAACGTGAATAGTTTATAATGTAATATCAGAGAAAGGAAGGACATGAGAATCCTATAATAAAGAGTTTATTCATCTCAGAAACGAGAATACTATGTATAAAACGAAATTGTAAATAGGAGTATTCAATATTGGCATTGAAAGAACTCCAGTATGAAAGGAAGATAATAACATTTTAAAACCCAGAAGCTTTGTTGTACGAAAAAAGGACAGTATGCGATAGTTGAAGGCATAACTAAATAAGAAACGCTATTATAGAATGTTATGAATGCATATTTGTTATAAACGATAATGTGAAATGGAAGGAAGGATATTGGCATCTATTGTTAACAGAAACGTGAGGAAAGGTAATTGTTATTTACATAACAGACGCAAGCAGACTTAAAATTCAGAGTTAAGCGAGAAATTGTAACAAGGAAGTATTTGAAGCAGAGAAGGAAGTATGAGATGAGTTATGGTAGTAAAAATTGTGGAGAGATTGTGCGATAAAATTATGAGATAGAGAATTAAAGTGGAAAGGTTTTAAACATAGCACGGAAATGTATAATCGATAGAGGATTTTGTAGAAGGAGGAATAGTGTATTCATGAAAGATATTGCATTTGTGATTTCTAGTAGGAATACAGAATATCATACTTTGATGAAAGTACTTGATATGGAACCGTAGATGTTCTGTAAAAGTGCTAAAGAGGAAATATTAATGAGATGCAATTATATTGATGGAGGCGTAACAGAGACGCGATGATATGAAATGTGAGATTAAGAATTTAAATGGAAAGGCTTTGAAATATTTTGTGTTGATTAAGAGAAGCCGTATTTTGTATTTTGAGAAGATGAGAGTGTGGGAAGTGAGGGATAATGCCACACTCACTCGATATTTGGTTTGAGCTTATCTGAATAGTCATGCGTTGCAAGTTTGTATAATTATTAAATTATTGGATACCGGAGTTGTACACTTAAGTGATGAGATATTAACTTTATTGTTTGTGTCTATGATTCACATGGAATTGACGCATAAATACCTATAATGACCAGTTTTATTGTGTGAAATACGGAGAAAAGTTGTGAGATACGGAGAAAAGTTGTGAAATGAACTCTAGTAAATTGGAGACAGAGACTATGAAATCGTGCGGGTCGCGATCATGTAAATAAATGTAAATATTTTATTATCAGCATTATTAACCATTTTTAATAGCATTTGGAAACTTGACATTACATTTAAAGGACTTTAACGGATGTATTACGTAGGGAGTATGTCTGTTATTTTGGAACGTTAAAGTATAATTTTAGTGAACAGGTAGGACAGATATTAGTGTCCTGAATTTAAATAATGTGTGTTTAAAAATATCTTGGAGCAAGATATATTTTTCATATATGAAATGATGCAGGAGAGACACTTGTTAAACGCATCAAGCCGATATGAGGCGTAAATATTTCATTTTAATAGTGATTTTATTTCTATTTTATTATTGGTGTTGGGGACATAAACTGTTATGTCGTTTCATATTTTGTCAATAAATGGCAAGCGTAATATTTTATTCTTGCTAAGGTTTATAGAACTGATTCTTGATTCAATGCTTAATATTAGGCTACAACGATACCGCTAGCTAGATGCAGACAGCCGATCGACACTTTATCTTAACGCCCGAGAGCCGAGTTGCTCATTAGTGCTCTATCTTTTATTTTTTTTCTGTTCTGTATGAAACTAGTTATTAGTATAGTTAGAGATGTATATATGTGTGCTCCTAGGGTTCCCTAGTCATTAGTCCGGTAGGAGTTGTTCAACTCTTAGCCGGGTGATGAATTTCTACGATCCTTTTACCATCTGTGCGGATTTGGGACTGTGGTCTAGAGGAATTCGGGCGCTTATATAACATGTCTAATTAATGGTCGCCCAACTAGGAGGGCTTCGACGTTGTCGATTGCCTGGGTCTCTCAAATTTGTAAATTTGAATTCCCAGTGCTGAGTGACCAGCGGTTGTGTCGAGTTTGTTACACTAGGTGATATTTCGTAATCACGGCTATTTTAAGCATGTCTGGTGTACGACACAGTCGTGTTTTGTTTGTATTTTAAATGCCGATACAAATCTGACAAGTTGAGGAGATGAATTTCCGTTGTCTGATATGTGGAGTACAATTTGTTGTGAGGCATATCTTGCATTGTTCCGGCGAAAGACTTTTTGGTCAAGTAAGACATAAATGTAAATTGATCTCATGTTTAAATGAATTTTGGTTAGGATTAAGTGTTGAAATAAGTTCAGCGTTGGTTATTAAAAGTGCTAGATACCGTTAGCGTTAGTATAGACGTTGGTTAGGAAGGAAACACATATCTACGGAATACGTGAGTATATCATAGGTAATTTAAAATGTTGGTCATTCTGGAATTTCGCTGTGTTTAGTATAGTGATACTTCCCATTTTTTTCATTGTATTAAGATTATGTCGTCTGAGGACATGACCTACTTCAGGTCCATCTTGGAGCAGATGAGGACCAGTCAGGCAGGTTTGACTGCTGAAGATGAAGCCCTACACACTATCACTCATGATAACACTAAAAAGTTAAGGAAAGAAATTAAGGACACTAAGGCAACGATGAAGGAAGAAGCTAGAAAGGCACAAAATGAAGCCAAAGAACTGTTTGAAAAGACATTAGAAAAGGCGCAGAACTAAGGAAAGGCATCGCAGGAAATGAGTAGACTAGCTCAAGAAGAAAGTCGACTGGCGCAAGAAGATGCCAAGAAATTACAGGAGGAGATCAAAATAATTTTAGAAAAGGCGCAGAACGAAGGAAAGGTATCACAGGAAATGAATAGACTAGCTCAGGAAGAAAGTCGACTGGCGCAATAAGAAGCTAGAAAGGCACAAAATGAAGCCAACGAACTGTTAGGAAAGGCACAAGCAGATACGGAGAAACGACTACAAGAGCTACAGCAGACTCTACAGAATAGTATAGACACTGTAAAGGTTGACAACACAAACCATTTTGACAGTATTTCAGGATCCCAAGGTAAATTGCAGAATCAGCTGACTACCTTAAACGGTACAGTTGACGAGCTCCAACAAAAGGTAATTAATCAACAAAGTTGATCTCTGAGGGTATCAATGTTGACATAAATAAATGTATTGTTGATGCTGTATTGAAACTGAAAGAGGAAGTGTTAAAGAGCAGCAGTGATCATATTTATGAAATGCATGGTAAAATCATGAAAGAGGTAAAGGATATTGAACGTAAAACAAATACTCATGTAACTGGATTGCGAGAGGAATTAACTAAACGAATTGACTCTTTAGAGGAATCCAATGTTACAACAATAAGCGAAATAACGAGTAAAACTGATAGGATTATATTTAAAGAATTAGACAAAATTAGGAAATTAGTTGATGAGGTCAATACTGAGATAGCGAGAGTCAAGTCTAAACAAGAGAAAGAGATAGGTGAGCTGAATGAACGGATGAAAGCACTGTCAATGAGGGATACATCCAATATGAAGCAAGATCTTCAAGATTTCTTTAGAGAAAGACATAGTAAATTGAGAGGAGAACTGAACCGATTAAGAATTGGTCAAGGTGAACAGGAAGATGACAGGGAGAGCGTAGACACACACGTGTTTGGTAAGTCACGCAACATTATTGGAACAGAACGCACTGAAAGAAATACAAGAGAACCGGATATGGTAGGAAGAACATACGATCAGGGTGCTAGTAGGAACAATCAAACGTAGTGGTAATAAAAAGCCATGAGGAAAAACCCGACAAGTTCACGGGGGAAGGAAATGTCACAGCCGTCGAATTCTTGAGGAACATGCGATATTACCTGGAGGAGAACAAAATTCATAGAGAGAGATGAGAGTGGTGGAAAAATATTTGTCATCAGAGGCATTAATTTGGCACAGAGCATTTAGATACACTTACAACACGTTCGATGAATTTGCAGAGGCACTGTTGAAACGATTCTGGAGTGAAGAGTTGCAACAAGATATCAGAGCCGAGATTTGTTCAAAGAAATACCCATACTCTGTACCGACACGTTATGCGAGCTACTTTACAAATCAGTTAGCCCGTCTACAACACCTTCATACTCCATTGGCAGAACCGGAGCTGATACATGTTATATCCAGACAGTTACCAGCCGAGGTTAGAAAACAACTTATTTCGTCAAATGTGAATACATTAGAGGACATGGCAGAGTTGCTGCGACGATTAGACCACACAAGTTCTATAGCGCAAACTCAAGGGCAAATTCACAATCAAAATTCCAGAGCCAGACATGAAAATAGAGAAATACATACCGTATTGGTTGATCAAAAACAACAAACTGATGTAACACCAGTTAGGACAGGACCAATCAGGCATAATAACAATGGTAGGACCAGGTATGATCCAGGGTATAACCGAGCTAGAGAAGGTTGGCCTTACAAGAACCGTTACTGGAATGATAGACAGAGAAGGTCTAGATACCAGTATAATAATAACAATGGATTTCAGAGGAATAACTATTCTGAGAGACAAAGTGAAGGAGATCCTAGAAGGTATTCCCGATACAGAAACTGGAATGAAGAGAACCAACAACAACAACAACAGCGACGTCCTATGCAACAACAACAACAACAACCGAAAAACAACTATCAAAGGAGCAGATGGAGAGATGATGGAAATGTTCAGAGGTACTACGAAGACCGAGAAAGAGAAAGTCAGGATTATAGAAGAAATCAGAGGGAAAGAGAAGAAAGAAAGGAACAACCCCAACAACAGGCCCAAGTGAGTGATGAACCTCAACCAGGAACTAGTCGTGAAGGAGAGCCATTTTTATGAGAACTATGATTTACTTCTTTGTGACATTTTTATCTGATGTGATGAATCTACGCCTTTGTGGTGCGTGAAACCTTGGTCTGTGAAGCTATTAATAGCCCTCTGATGTCTTAATACCATATATGGACATATCTACATCTTGTCCCATTATTGGCCAGTGATTTATATATTGGAAGGGGTCATGACCAATCAAATTTTACCACGCAGTTACCTTAGTGTTGCGTCGTCATTTGCTTTGTCTCGAGGCATTTTCTTTCTTGCAGCCAAGTAGGCTAGACGTATTCCCATATTCTAGGGGAGGAAGTGCCCGTGTTCAAGGTGAAACCATGGCGAGGTGTCTGTATTGTACCCAATTGTCATCATGTGGAACATGTGTTCGTATCCCAGCTAACTCACGGTCTTTCGAGGTATGGGACGTTTCTGCCCACCATACGACCACATGCTCAGGATTTGAGTCTACCAGGTAACTACTCTACATGAAAGAAACAACTTATTCCTAAAATAAATTATTTACTGATAAAAAATCATGGCTATACAACAAAATACAAACCAAGGATAATTTACATTTAATTCCCACAATTAAAATCAGGGTTATTTTGTGAGTCTCTTCTTAATTAGTGCTACACTGCACTCAAATCTATTTCTAGCATCCTATCATTGATACTTTCAGACCTCTACGAGTCTCCATAGTGTTCTTTATGTGACACAATTTAACAAAACTGGAGTATCACAACACAAAAGTCACATATCACTTAAAATGACATTAATTCTGTAATAATAAAATATTAATCCGTATCTTACGGGCATTTACTTTCATTAGCATAAATTCATTATTCTATGCCTTAATTAACAAATGTTGTTGTGTCGTGTGAATCATCTTCCTCCTTCCCATCAATATGAAACGCTTAAAAGTGGTACGTTTTCCCTTCCAAAATACACATGGATAGAAATGTTTATAGTTTCACCATACAACGATTTTCTGGGTCTGGTCGAAATTATTATCGTTACAAACGTGTCATGTTCTTAGAAATCACATACCCGTCTGCATAAATTAGTGTGAACTGGGCAAAAATGCACTTTAAAACGATGCCTAAAATTTATTTGGTTCAGTGTTCCTCCTCAGAGAATAACTGGGCCAAATATTATCCGATTTCTATGATCCGACAATGTATGTGTGTTGAAACACATCATATAATTCAATTGGCATCATCATAACAATCATATCTTAATTACATATCGAAATATCGAGATTCTTCAGTGTCCCACTATGACTCTAATTTAAAGGGACTGGCCGACCGACCTCCCCTCTCCCTAGCAGGCAATAAAATTAGTTCCAGCTGGCCCCTGTCTCAGTGGACTACTTCCACACCCCTCTCATCTGCTAGCAAGGTCATCCTTGTTTACAATATGCAGTACAGTGGAGTGACCCAGAGTATTGTCTCAAGTAATTGAGTCATTCTAATTATTTAACACCTATATTCATAGTGTAATGGGCTCAACTCGGCTCCTTAATTAACATTCATGGCTGGGGATGGGTCCTGTAATAGCCTTGCCGTTCTATGGTGAATACTAGTGGCTTTGGACGCGCATCATAATGAGAATACAAGATTGCTCACCAGCAGCTGTCTCAATAATATAAGGAAATCTGCGTTTCCTATACGACGTACATGATTCTCCTCTCAGGGCAGATCATTTTATACATGTGCTCACGGGGTCTCGAAGAGCTTCCCTCGTGGCAATTATTCCTGCAAGCGATGGATACAGACAGGCTCTGTCCAATTCGCTGCGAATAATATAAGTACGCTCCACGGCGGTACTAACTCGTAGATTAGCCAACTTTTCACCTAACGTGCAAGCTATGCTAGCTTGGTCCCCGCAACTTTATTTACGTAAATCACTGGATTCTACGTTACTTCGCTCGCTCTATGTGGCTTCAAACAATACTTCTCATAGATGACTCAATTATTGAGGCACCCGCGTCCTCTCTGCAATTACACTTAAGCCAAAGCTTCAAATAGCTCCCAAAAACAAGTATAAATTTACTGGCTTACATTACTTTAATGGTTCTCAAATACAATCCTAAGAATCGACCATATCAAATATTCATTCAACACTTCATTGACACTGAAAAACTCTCGTATCTCGCTATATTTCACGTTACTTTCTTACTGTTTACCAAATACAGTATCTTTATATTAGACATGACACACTTTGAACGTTATTTAGGCCTGAAATGCCTATTATATTACTTTACTGTTACCGACCCCAGATGATGATTATTATTATTATCATTTAACGTTACCGTTACATTCATCACTATTTTAGCCTGACTGGCCATAAACAAATCACCTTCCAAGCCATATACTACCAAATACGAGTGGTGAAAGCTCGTACAATAAGTGAATGTTACATTTTATTCTTAAAGTGATGTTTCGTTGTATGGTGAACTATTTAGTTAGAATAACATTGTAAATTTGTACTCACTTTTCATTCTCGCTGGATTATTCCAGCATGCCAGCTCCGGGCCTGCCACGACGCTTGATATAAGCCATCATGTTATATTTCACATACCACATGGTATCACATTTTTCACGCACGATAATCATACTTTTATCACTGGCTTTTTTCACTTTTACACGACACATTTTAATTCACAATACACATAAACACTTTTGAAATCACTATAACAAAATTTATACACACTTTTTCACTATTTCACAGGTTAATCCTTAGTCGGACTCCTCCTAACGCCTGACCTCAGAGATGCGATGACTATGACAACCGCTGGTCTCCGTGAAAGTCTATCTGCGAGTACGTGCGTTCGATTCTCTTTCTCTTCAATACTGTTTATTTCACCGTCATGATTACTTGTGATGCCTCTCGGGCTCCCATAACTGCAATGATCCTGACGATACTGCGTCATTTATAAGTATGACAATACCTCCTGGTATTCAGTGTCCAAAACCATCCTAAATTATTGCTACGCTGCTACACTTGCGTATAATAATGGATAAATATCTTCTGTAGATTAAATTTTATGCGATTCATGATTTATATTTAGAAGCTATATGATGTGCTTCCATTGTTCTTCATATACACTCGAGCGTCGATACTCTAACATTTCGCGCACTATTGGCAGCGTATTAGTTACGTGTAGATTAACGATGAACTGCAGAACAACTTGAAGACGAACTCAAGACGAACTGGCTTGGTTTGTGCTGCTTCCCCTATATAAAGGTTTCTCGTAAAATGTAGTCCACAGGACACACGAGAGCGACTCCCTTCTTGAAATAATGTATTTCCATTCAAAATGACGTATACACCTTGTTTATCTAGATGTGGAGGTCCCATAATCACTTGCGTGCAAGCGATCGCTTCGGCCAATTAATTACAATTAATTGCCTTATTCCATCGCGTCATGACGCCACCATGGTGATTCCCCTCTGGCTGGTCACCAAATTACGACTCTCGAGCGTAAGTTCGGTGTTAATAGTGTTACGGCTGTGAGTTTGTGTCATCACTCGCCGCATGAGTCACAACTGCCCCAGGGCTGGGCTGTGCCCTGCCTACTGTATTGCGCGCGCCTTATGCAACAGGGCTACTAGGTCAAAGGGATAGTCCAGAATATTCGTGACTGGACCAGCGATGGAAACCTCGAGAAGCCGTGGACCCTGGATGGATCTAGAAGCATTTATTGAGTCACCGGCCTGCTATATAAGAGTGACCCATGGATCAGTGGTTGTTGTTGTGTTTTACGAGCTAGTGCGAGCGTTTATCGTGAGCGACAGAAGTGTGGTGCCTTGCGAAACCCCCCAGTGAATCTGATTCTCTTGACAGCGAGGAAGTGATAGTGTGGTGCTTGTGAAACAGTGACAGACCTAGTGCAGCTATTTCCAGCTAGCGTACGGGGCCGGACTCATTAGCGAAGAGGATTAACTGTGGTCTGTTGACAAGTGAAAGGGAAAGTATTCTCGACGTGAGGAAACTGGAGTAAGGTAATAATTGCTTGCATTTGCTGTTGAGTAGTGTATTTTTTTCTGGCTGCAATAAAATTAATTATTTCTTTAAAAGAACATCCTGTGTTGTGCTTTATACCCACCGTAATCCAGTTAACAAAAGTGCCACTAGGGGTGGCACGTAACAACTGGTGTCAGAAGCGGGATTACGAACTCAAGCACAACACCTGTCGGTCCTGGTTTCAAAACCCGAGCAGGTCATTTTCTCTAATTTTCCTGTGAGTGCATGCCCTTTACAAGACAAACAACTAAAATGGAGGAGAAATTGGCAGCATTGCTAGAAAAGTTAAATGGAATGGAAACCAAAATAGAAGACGGCCAGAAGAAGATGGAGGACGGCCAGAAGAAGATGGAGGACGGCCAGAAGAATTTAGCCGAGGACCTAACTGCCAAACTAGAAGACGGCCAGAAGAAGATGGAAGACGGTCAAAATAAGCTAGCGGAGGACCTGAAGAGGATAGAGGACGGCCAGAAGAAGAAGGAAGACGGTCAGAATAAGTTGACACAGTACCTGAAGAAATTAGAACTGGGTCTGCGTGAGGAAGTCACGACAGTGGAAAAGAAGTTCGACGCCTTACAAGTGGAAGTTGCCGAGCTGCGCCAACGCCCGCTGATGGGGGTGGAGGAGAAATTCAACGCCTTACAAGTGGAAGTTGCCGAGCTGCGCCAACGCCCGCTGATGGGGGTGGAGGAGAAATTCAACGCCTTACAAGAGGAAGTTGCCGAGCTGCGTCAACGCCCACTGACGGGGGTGGAAGAGAAATTCAACGCTCTACGAGAGGAAGTTGCCGAGCTGCGCCAACGCCCGCCCACCGTTACACCGGGAATATCGGGAACGGGACATAGCAGAGTGACGCCCCCAACCTTCGACGGAAAGGTCCCGTGGAGCACCTACTTACGTCAGTTCGAGGCGGCCTGTTCCATAAATAACTGGAACAACACAGAAAAGGCTACAGCTCTCATTGTAGCGCTGAGAGGTGACGACCTTAACGTCCTTCAGGCCATCCCGACAGGATCCCAGGACTACGCTTCCCTGATCGCCCATATGGAGTCCCGATATGGAGATAGCCATCTTCAGCAGGCCTATCAGATGCAGCTCCGGACCCGGGTACAGAAGAACGCGGAAACCCTGCAGGAGTTCGAGATGGACATCGCACGTCTCGTAAGGCTCGCCTACCCAACAGCGCCGGCCGACTTTCTGGAGCAGATAGCGACGCAGACTTTCACCGACGGGCTACAGGACTCGGACACTCATCAGACGCTGCGACTCGCGCGCAATAAGACCCTGACAGATGCGCTGAGCCACGCACTTGAGTTCGAGACGGCAAAACAGGCATCCAGAATTCACGCGCGGGTGCGTCAAGTGGACGTCGACGAACCAGTAAAAACCAACGAGACCAAGCCCCTGGCCGACGAATTAATGGAGGCGCTAAGCCGTTTCTTCGATAATCGCGGCACCACCAGCAACGACACAGCCGGAAGGCAACCGGAGAGGCGGCCCGGAAGAGGACTACCGACCTGCTGGACCTGCGGTAAGAAAGGCCACCTGAGCAAGGACTGCGGTGATCGCCGCTGCCGAGGGTATCCGACGCGAAATCAGTCGTCTGAAAACCGTGCGACCCAGGGAAACGAGTATTAGCCAGCCTTGGGGGGCAAAGGTTGGCTTGTGACAGTCGTCAAGCCCCGGCAGTCCAGGTTCGTGTGACGAAGTTACGGAGGGACAATAGCAGCCTGATGGTCGACGGAGTCGTCAACGGAGAGAGCTGGCCCATGCTAATCGACACGGGAGCATCGAGGACCATCGTCAGTCCCACCGTGATCCCGAAGTGGAGAGTGCAACCCACACAAAGGAACCTCCAGCTAATAACCGCGACCGGAGAGACCGCACCGGTACACGGCGAAGCATCACTGGAGCTCGTCATTGGTCGACGGGCGATAAAGCATCCAGTGCTTGTGGCTGACGTATCAAATGAAGTGATCATCGGACTGGACTTCCTGGACCAGAACAACATCATCCTGGATCTGAGTACCAACACTCTGCACTTCGGAGGTGAGGAACTTGCTTTGCAACCTGCGCACGAGTCCATCACCGCACGGCGAGTAAGGCTGAGCGAAGACTTCATCGTTCCCGCCAGGACGGAGGTCAGCGCTGCCGTAATTGTCGATGGAGCTGCTGAGGGAGTGGCGGCTGTCATCGAGCCAAAATATGAGGACATCCAGACAAAAGGATTGCTAGTTGCCAAGACTCTCATCAACACGACGTCTCGGCCGTACGTCCGCCTGTCCAACCTGAACGACTACGACATTACGGTTCATCGGGACACCAACCTAGGAGTCTGCGAGCCCGTTACCTGGATTGCCCGCATCACAGATACGACAGACGGACACCTGCAGACGGACAACCGAAGAAGACGCACACTGCCAGAAGAACTACAGAAGCTGTACCAAGGATCCCAGGACCATTTAGACGAGGAACAATCACGCCAACTTCGGGACCTGCTACACGAATTCCAGGATGTCTTCTCCGTGGGAAGCAAAGACTTCGGCAGGACAAGCTTGGTCCAGCACAGAATCGACGTTGGGGACAGCGCACCGATTAGGGCCCCATTCCGACGTGTCCCGCTCGCCAAGCAAGCCGAAGTCGACCGGATGGTTGAAGAGATGAAGGAGCAAGAGGTGATCGAGCCATCACATAGTCCTTGGAGTTCTCCGGTCGTGCTTGTGAAGAAGAAGGACGGTTCCACCAGGTTCTGCGTGGACTACAGGCGGGTGAACGACGTCACGAAGAAGGACAGCTACCCTCTACCCCGGATCGACGACACGCTGGACACCATATCAGGATCAAGATGGTTCTCCACCTTGGATTTGAAGAGTGGCTACTGGCAGGTGGAGGTCCACCCTAAGGACCGCGAGAAAACGGCGTTCTCTGTGGGCAGCGGGCTCTGGCAGTTCACCGTCATGCCATTCGGTCTGTGCAACGCCCCTGCGACCTTCGAAAGGCTAATGGAGTCCATTCTGAGGGGACTACACTGGAAGACCTGCCTGGTCTACCTAGACGACGTCATCGTTCTGGGGAGAAGCTTCGAGGAGCACTACAGCAACCTGAAGGAGATCTTGTTGAAGCTACGGGCTGCCCTGCTGAAGTTGAGCCCCAAGAAGTGTCAGCTCTTCCAGAAGCGGGTCCAGTACCTTGGGCATATCGTCTCCGAGGAAGGGGTGCGCACCGACCCAGAGAAGACCGCAGCTGTGAGGGAGTGGCCAGTTCCGAAGGACAAGTCCCAACTACGAAGCTTCCTGGGACTCTGCACTTATTACCGTCGCTTCGTGAGAGGATTCGCCGACATCGCCAAACCTTTTCATCGACTGACTGAGAAGGACCAACTCTTCACGTGGACAGCAGAATGCCACAATGCCTTCGAGCAACTCAAGCAGGCTCTGTGCACCACCCCTATTCTGGCCCACCCCAGACCTGGAACAAGGTTCATCGTCGATACCGATGCCAGCGACTTTGGCATAGGGGGGATCCTGTCGCAAGTAGTGGACGGCGAGGAGAGAGTAGTGGCCTACTTCAGCAAGGCCTTTTCAAAGCCAGAAAGGAGCTACTGCGTCACCAGGAAGGAGCTGCTCGCCATCGTGAAGACCATTGAACACTTCCACAAGTACCTGTACGGGCAAGAATTTCTCATCAGGACCGACCATGCATCCCTGCGGTGGCTCCTGAACTTCAAGCAGCCCAAGGGTCAACTCGCGCGGTGGTTAGAGAGGCTTCAACAGTACAACTTTGAGATTCAGCACAGGAAAGGCCAACTGCATTCTAACGCCGACGCCCTGTCACGAAGACCGTGCCCCGAAGACTGCACCTTCTGTACTAGGAGGGAGGAGAACACCGGGATACAGTGCCAGAGGACTACTGTGGAACTTCAAGGGAACTGGAGCCGCGAATCTTTCACGCGGGCACAATCAGAAGATGATGACCTGGAACTGATAGCCGAATGGAAGAGGGCCTGTGTCCCCAGACCCGGGTGGAACATTGTGAGTGACTGCAGCCCAAAGTTTAAGTCCTACTGGGCGCAGTGGGACTCGCTGATTATAAGGGATGGCCTCATCTGCCGCGCCTGGGAGAGCACCGACGGGAAGACATCTCGGGAACAAGTCGTCGTTCCAAAGGCTATGACGGAGGAAGTCCTGAAGGAAGTCCATGGAGGATCATCTGATGGACACCTAGGGATAAAGAAGACCCTGGAGAAGCTGAGAGAGCGGTTCTACTGGATCGGATGCCGAACAGACGTGGAGAACCACTGCGCGAGGTGCCACGATTGCGCAGCCAGCAAGGGCCCAGGACGAAGACGACGGGGTCCACTGAAGACCTACAACGTTGGCGGCCCCATGGAGAGAGTGGCCATCGATGTTGCTGGGCCATTCCCGTTAAGCGAGGCAGGGAACCGCTACATATTAGTCGTCAGCGACTACTTTACCAAATGGCCGGAGGCGTATGCACTCCCTAACCAAGAAGCCGCGACGATCGCAGAGACCCTGGTGAAGGAATTCGTCAGCCGGTACGGAGTACCCCTGGAGCTGCACTCCGACCAAGGCAGGAACTTCGAGTCGCAGGTGTTCCAGAACCTATGCCAGCTGCTGGGAATCCGGAAGACAAGGACAACGCCGCTACACCCTCAGTCCGACGGGATGGTAGAGCGATTCAATCGCACCATCGAGAACCATCTCCGAATAGTTGTCAGCGAGCACCAGAGGGATTGGGACAAGCATCTTCCACTATTTCTCCTGGCCTACCGCGCCGTCGTGCATGAAGCCACCGGATGCACACCAGCCCGGGCCATGTTTGGGAGGGAGCTCCGTCTACCCGTCGATCTTGCCTTCGGCCGACCTGGGAATGATCCGATCCCGGTAAGCCAGTATTGTCAAGAACTGGTCGACCAACTGGAGGACGTGCACGCGTTCGCGAGGAGGAAACTGCGGATCGAGACCGACCGAATGAAGACCCGATACGACCAGCAGACGGATGCCGGAGGATTCCACGAGGACGACCTGGTCTGGCTCTTCAACCCATTACGGAAGAAAGGCCTGTCACCCAAACTGCAGAAGTCCTGGGAGGGCCCGTACCGAGTCGTGAAACGGATCAACGATGTCGTCTACAGGATCCAGCGGAGCCCGAGGGCGAAGATGAAGATCGTGCATCGAGATCGCCTGGCAGCCTACGGAGGGACACAGACGGACCAATGATTGATCGGGACGATCAGCCTTTTTAGGAAGGGGGTGGTGTTACGGCTGTGAGTTTGTGTCATCACTCTCCGCATGAGTCACAACTGCCCCAGGGCTGGGCCGTGCCCTGCCTCCTGTATTGCGCGCGCCTTATTGCAACAGGGCTACTAGGACAAAGGGATAGTCCAGAATATTCGTGACTGGACCAGCGATGGAAACCTCGAGAAGCCGTGGACCCTGGATGGATCTAGAAGCATTTATTGAGTCACCGGCCTGCTATATAAGAGTGACCCGTGAAGCAGTGGTTGTTGTTGTGTTTTACGAGCTAGTGCGAGCGTTTATCGTGAGCGACAGAAGTGTGGTGCCTTGCGAAACCCCCAGTGAAGCTGATTCTCTTGACAGTGAGGAAGTGATTGTGTGGTGCTTGTGAAACAGTGACAGACCTAGTGCAGCTATTTCCAGCTAGCGCACGGGGCCGGACTCATTAGCGAAGAGGATTAACTGTGGTCTGTTGACAAGTGAAAGGGAAAGTATTCTCGACGTGAGGAAACTGGAGTAAGGTAATAATTGCTTGCATTTGCTGTTGAGTAGTGTATTTTTTTCTGGCTGCAATAAAATTAATTATTTCTTTAAAAGAACATCCTGTGTTGTGCTTTATACCCACCGTAATCCAGTTAACAAAAGTGCCACTAGGGGTGGCACGTAACAATAGGCTTATTTAGAGATATAGGCTTTAATTTAGGTGTAAGACCTCTCCTAAATTATCTCTCCCAGAATGTATTCACCTGGGTGTACATTTCATTCAATTTCGATGCTCCAATTGGCTGCAATCAGTTAATTTCCGTGGGCAATCATCCCCACTACAGTCTCAAGCGTTGTCCAGCGGTGAATACCCGAGTCATTAATTTCGATCTGTCTCCGCGGACCAGACGGATCAAGTCCCTCCGGCGCCCTGAATCTCCTCCCATTCGCTGGCTGCAATTTGTAAAATGTCAAGCTGGCCTGCTTTCACGTTTCTATACTTTGAAAACGTACATATGACTGCAATTTCTGACAATTATTCCCTTAAACAGCTAAGATATTTACAATCCGGCCGTGAAATCATGCTATATTATTATATGTCATTATACATCTCATTGCTCTTCGGGTTCCCTGTAGCTGTTCCACCTCAGAGATCAATGGTTCGACTCTAGGCAGAATCATGTGCCTGGTCTTCTCTGATAAGACCCGAGTTCGATGCCAGTCTGCCGTGACCAATTGGGCACATTTTTCCCTCGCTAAGCTCGGAAAATTCATTTCACAAGTGAATTTTTCGCGCCTTCAGATGGCATTGACTCATGCTGTTTTTACTTTAAGCGGTGAGTGCTCTCGGCAATGGGATGTCTCGTTCCCCCCTTCCACTCTGTCTGCCGTCTCGTATACTCTTGTTCTGCTTTCTCAGTTGTTCATTCATCTCCTCTATTTCTGCAGCGGCCTCCCTCAACTGGTCGTAAAATTCTTTCAGTCGACAGCAGCATTCACCCCTCGTGTCCCTTGGGTCTGCGAGCCGGTCGCCTCGCTCCGTTTCTTCGTGGGTCTGCAAGCTTTTCTCAAGAGTCTCTGCTTGCATACGTAATGACTCCCCGTCCATTTTGGTGTACATTGCTTGCTCCTCTCTCGTATCATAATCCTCTGGTGGACTATATAACTTTAAATTAGCTGCGTTTACAACAACTTATCTACCTGTTGCTTCATCTCTGATTCGGTATGCATTATTTTGCAAGTCCCTTATAATCAGGTAGGGTCCGTGATAGCTATGCTGAAATTTCTGGTATTTCCTGCTCTCTGGATCTGAACTGGCTGGTTTTTTCAATAAGACGTACTCCCCAACGAGTAGTGGTCTATGGTAGCGTTTCCTCCTATTTCTCCGCTGCCGTCTGTCTGCTTGTTTCTTGAGATACTCGAATGTTCTCTGGATCCTCAACGCACGTCCAGGTTGTGCATCGACGGGTGTTCGAATGACGTTATTCCATGGCCTCTCTGGTCTTCTATCAAGATGTAGGCTCACTGGCACTTCTCCTGTCGCTTCATGCACGGTATTGTTGATACAGTATTCAATAATCTCTAGTACATCGATCCATTTCCAGTTCTCCGTAGAGCAGTATATCTTCATGTACTTTTGCAGTTCCCTCATCACTCTCTCAGCGGAATTCGACTCTGGATGTCGAACTGTGGACAAAATCTGTCTTATACCCAGATTTTCCAATTCCCTGCGAAATTCTACGCTGGTAAAACAGCTCCCATGATCAGATAATATGTTCTCCGGCTGCCCTAATATAGGAATGATTCTTTCCTTCAGCCTCTTAAGTACCTGTTTTGTACTGGTTTTCTGAATTGGACAGAGGACTACCATTTTAGAAAACACGTCTAGTGCAACTAGGATGTGTCTATTTCCTCTTCTAGCTCTTGGAAGCGGCCCAAAATTGTCCAATGCCAGAAGCTGACATGGCTTCTCTGGTAAGAGTGGTATAGGTTTTTGCCTCATTAAGTACGAGTTAGGCTTTACTCGTTGGCAAATATCACATGTCCTGATTGTATTCCTGACTGTATCTCTAAGTTTTGGCCAAATAAATGCTTCTTTAAGCAGGGCAACAGTCTTATCTACGCCAGGGTGGCCAAAAGCTCTGTGTGCTAACCATACTAGCCTTCTCTGCAATGCTGGTGGTACAACAATCCTGGGTCGAGTGTGGTCTGAGTCGCTCCATTTATGTAGCATCTGGTTAAACCATAGATACTCCGCTGATAGTGCTTCGGCTTCAACATACATCGGGTTTCCTCTGACGAGCTTTCCCTCGAAGTAATTAATCATCAACCGTATCCAGGGATCTTCACGTTGAAAAACGGTGATGTTCCTTAGATCATCTAAGGTCTTCTGGTCTCTATCTTCTATCTCGATAGCTAGAGCTTCCTCTTCATCAGCTGTCGGGTATCTGCTTAGCAAGTCAGGTGTAATATTGTCCTTCCCCGGGCAATACTCGATTTCCACTTGAAATTGCTGTATGTACAGGGACCACCTCGTCAGTCTTTGACTCGACTAGTCAGTTTTCAACAGGAATGTTAGGGCTTTATGGTCTGTTCTCAATATAATTCTGAAACCATAAATTAGCTTTCGCCAATACTGTAAGGCATACAGTATTGCGAGTAATTCGATCTCCGTGACCGTATAATTCTTTTCATTAGGTTTCAACCTTCTGCTTATGAATGCAATGTAAGTTTTCTCCTCTGGCCTGTCCACATTTTCCTGGTATAGTATCGCTCCAATTCCTATGAATGATGCGTCAGTCTGGATAATAAATTTCTGAGTGTAGTCTGGATATCCCAATTTTACATAATCTAAAAGCATCTGTTTAGATTTCACGAAGGCTTCATCGCATTTTTCCGTCCAGCGCCACCTTCCTCCTTTCTTCAGTAAGTCTTGGAGTGGTGCTACGGTCTCGGTATACTTCGGGCAATGGCTTGAAAAAAATCCAATAACGCCTAGATATTGCCTGACGTTCTTCACCTTCGTTGGTCTCGGGAAATGTTTAATGACCTCCAATTTTCCCGGATTAGGCCTAACTCCTTGTGCATCTATTACATGGCCTAGGAATTTAACTTCTCTCTGACCAAAGTTAGATTTCTTTATTATGACCTTAAAGTTAGCCTGACTTAGGTCATACAACAGCTTGCGTAGATCTCTGACGTGTTCTTCGACTGTTTCAGATGTCAGTAGTATATCATCTACATAGCATATGGTTGTTGCTTTTACTTCTTCAGACAGGTTCCGATCAAGCGCTCGTATCAACGCTGAACCTGCTGTTTTCAGTCCAAATGGGAGACGCACGTAAGAATATGTATGCTGGTCGAATAAAAACCCAGTTAACAAGCTTGTTTTCTCCTCCAGAGCAAGATGGTGAAAACTTGCCGTCAGGTCAAGATTTGAGAAAACAGTCTTTCCTTTGAACCTCCTGAGGACCTCCTTAATGGGCGGCACTTCGTCAAATTCTGGTATGACCTTGGAATTCAAATTTCGTAGGTCCAGGCATATCCTTACACTTCCGTCCTGTTTAGGTACAACTACCAGTGGGCTGACATAAGGTGTGGCCGTCTTCACAATGACGCCTGCCTCTAGCATTTCCTGTATTGCTTCCTTGACCTTTAAATAATGTTTCTCGGCTACAGGATACGGCTTCTGTCTGAATGGTGTCCAGTCACTGACTTGGAACGCATACTGGAAATTCTTGATCCGGCCAGGTCTCGAATCGAAGACTCCTTTACATTCAAATAGCAGTTCCCTTAGCATTTGCTTATGCTGTGGACCAATTTTAGCTTCCTCTATCTTTTCTTCCAGGCATTCTTCAAATTTTTGTTCGAGGTCCTTTTCAATGTCTGCGGCCAGTGTTGCAAACTCTTCCTCGATGTCTCCTGTTGTCAATACTGCATCCCCAGTCATATCTCCGTATGTATGCCATACGTACTCTTCTGGTCTCGTTTCATTGTGCTTTAAAGAGAGCTCTAAATCTTCCTTTCCCTCACTTGCGCGAAACATGACAATGTCTTGCGAGAGATCTATTATAACTTTATATTCTCTTATGAAATCCATGCCGACAATAATGTTAATAGGCAGCTTATTCACAAGTAGGAAGCTCTGTGAGAATGTAGAGTTCCCTATCTGCAAATCTAAAAATATTTGGTATCTGCATATCATAACTTTATCTGGTATTACACCTTTTATTTTCACGCTTGAAATAGGTATTTTCAATACGTGGATTTTACTTTGGATTTCATTATATAATGCCTGGGTTATCAAACATACCGTTGAGCCTGTATCTATTAGACTTCTTATCTTCATGCCTGCGATGTTGACAATAATAATGGGTAGTTCCCTTCTCACATTGACCGTTCCTTCATCTAGGTCTTCAATAAGTTCCTCAGGTTTGGCAATCCAGTTAACCACATTCACTGTATTCCATCCTGCATTTATCTCTCTTTGGTCATTTAATTTTGGTGGTTTTTTTCCATTGCTCTATTCTTTGTGGAGTTCTTCTGTCTGTCTTCATACTGCTGAAGTTCCAGACTTTTGGCACCGCCATAATTTTTATAGATGTCGGGTGACCTTCTATTCTTAATCGCTTCATCCCAATGGACTTGCGATTGTCTATGGTCGTCTCCACGCTCTTCCATGTATCTTAAAGATGCGTGATAGCGTTCTTCCGCTTCTTCATCGAACCCGCGACTCTGTTCTTGGGATCTCCATCCTTGGTTGTTCCCATTTCGGCCGTAATTCCTTCTGTTATCAACCTGCTGGTCTCTTGTACCACGCTGATTCCAGGTTTTCCTTCCTCGGTGTCCACGGTTCGATCCTCCTCGATATGATGGCCTCCAATTCTGGTTTTCCCGTCCTTCGCGTTGCCAGTCTGATTTCTCCGTTTCGGTGCTCGTAGACTTACTTTTTGTCTGCACCTTAGTCGATTCAGTCGGTGTAGTCGTCATGTTGACTTGTTCCATGTTCCGACTTTGCCTCGTGTGCTGCGCTGTGGTGAGATCGAGTTGTCTCAGCACCTCCTCCATATCGATCGCAGTCTTGGCGTTTGCTGAGATTAATAGACGTTGTACTTCATACGGTAGCTGCTTGGCTATCGCTATACACAAATCTGACTCTCTAATTCCTTCATCAAGTTCGCGGAAACGCCACAATTGAGCCACAAAAAACTCTGCATACTTCGTCGGATTATTAGTACTATAACGTCTGGAATACAAGTCCAATCTGAGGTTCTGTTGTATACTTGCGTTCCAGTACCTGCTTAAAAATGCCTGGCAAAATTCGTCAACGGTGTCGAACGTGTACCGAAAACTCCTCAACCATAAGGCACACTCGCCTTCCGTCAGTTTTTCAATCGCTCTCAACCTTCGCTCTGGCGGTACCTTCGCGTCATTCAAGTACTCGGAAACCTCTTTAAGCCAGTACTCGGGTGTCATGTTAGAATTAGTCCCAGAATATTTCTTCGGTTTCTCGTCACTAGCCCTCACAACAGTGACTATTTGATTTTGAACAGCATTTTCATGCGGTGTTGACATAGCAATTGGCATACCAGGTGTGGTATACGGGCTGTCACTTGGCATGGCTGCATTCTTTGGAGTGGGCTGTATCTCTATATCTGCCCATTTGTTTCTCCTATTCTCATCTATACTTCCTTCGCTAGACCTAGGATTTCGCAACATGGATTCCTCCTGTGCGATCATTCTAGTTTCTATTTGGCTGTACCTATTTTCTGCCCTTTCTAAACGAGCTAATACCTCTCGTTCTATTTTCTCTAGGCGATCCCGGTTTTTCTCTGCCATAGAAAATACCTTTTCCTTGTCATCCTTAAGGTTTTCTTTCAGGTGGGTAATTTCCCCCGCTAGACTTTCTCTTACCTCGGCAAGAGTTTTATCGCTGGCTTCAGTCTTCAAGCCTTCTCGAAGTTCTAATTCTACTCGTAAGCCTGTAACTTCCTTTTGTATGTGACCCTGCATATGAGAGATTTCAGGCCTTATTTTCGTGATTTCTCCCTGGTCCTCATCCTGCCTTTTATGAATAACTGCTAGGTCGCTCTGAGTTTGTTCTAACTCTTTTTGCACCTTCCCGACCTGCCTTTTCATATTTGACATTATTTCCTTATTCTCTTGATCAGAAGTTTTTATTTCATTAATCTCCTTGCATTGGTCAAGGATATTCTGATCCTGCTTCCTTAAGGCTTCGTCCACCGCCTTTGCGTAGCCTGCCATTCGCGTATTCCATTTTACGTCGCTGTCTTCGAGCCTTTGATCCACGGTCTGAGTGAACGTATTAAATTGCTCTAGCTGACGCTTAGTATTCGCTTCATTTTGACTTTGAATGTCTTTAAGCTCCATGGACATACTGCTTAAGCTATCATTAATCTCACGCTGTGATTCTCTGCACGCTTGCAGATTATTCTCTAGTTTTAGCTCTATAGACTCAAAGCGTTTATCGTTATCAGCTTGCATCTCTGAGACCACGCTAACAATATTCTTAGTTACTTCTTGCTTAATGGACTCTTTAACGTCATCCATTTTTTATTGACCTCTATTAGGTTTGACTCTAACTGCGTGTTTACTGTAGCCAACATCTGGCTTATCTCAGTTTGACTAGCCTCTAATCTAGTGTTTATTTCAGTTTGATTGGCATCCAATCTACCCGCTATTTCATCTTTAAATGCTCTAGCCTCTTCCTTACTCTTAGCATTAGTATCATCAAAATGTTCTCTTAACTCAGCGATACACCTGAGTACCTCCTCAGTTCCAGCCATCCTGTATTTCTTAATTTGAGATTCAGGTAGGCCGCAGCTGAACATGCTGGCGCGTTCTATTGGAAAGAAAAGGATTCCGATCTCGCGACAACAACAACAACATATTACAAAGTTCTGTAACCACCTATGGAATGGCTATAGACCCTCGTACCCGTCTGACAGCAGTGTCTGTCGTCTGAGTATCATCTAGAAAGACTCACAATCGCTCAAACAGAGTTTGAGGAAAAATACTATTATGGTTTTCCCCATGAAAACCATGCTATTATTATGGGGTTTTCTGAATCCCATAAGCCTTCCACGTCTCTGGGCGCCATGATAAAGAAATAGTAGTATTACGCACTTATATGGTGACCTGTATTTTAAACTGTCCCCACGTATCAGCGTCATGATAATTAAAAGGGTATTCATGCTTTGCCCCACACATTTGGGCGACATGATAAAGTTTAGGTAGTAGTCTGGGGTTGACATGATAATTAAAAGAGTAATAGTGTAAAGGGGTGACAAGTTACATTTACATTTAAGCATGTCTTATGGAGGATTATCAACATTTATTTTGACGTGAAGGCTTATTAACGAATGGGACGCGGCCTTTTCCTAATATATCCTAATTTCTCTGCTGTACTTGCTTCTAGCATTAATATCTTGGCCGACTTTTAGTAGTACCTGTGACTCAATCCTAGTACAGTGACATCTCCCCCATGTACCCAATTGTCATCATGTGGAACATGTGTTCGTATCCCAGCTAACTCACGGTGTTTCGAGGTATGGGACGTTCCTGCCCACCATACGACCACATGCTCAGGATTTGAGTCTACCAGGTAACTACTCTACATGAAAGAAACAATATATTCCTAAAATAAAACATTTACTGATATAAAATCATGGCTATACAACAAAATACAAACAAAGGATAATTTACATTTAATTCCCACAATTAAAATCAGGGTTATTTTGTGAGTCTCTTCTTAATTAGTGCTACACTGCACTCAAATCTATTTCTAGCATCCTATCATTGATACTTTCAGACCTCTACGAGTCTCCATAGTGTTCTTTATGTGACACAATTTAACAAAACTGGAGTATCACAACACAAAAGTCACATATCACTTAAAATGACATTAATTCTGTAATAATAAAATATTAATCCGTATCTTACGGGCATTTACTTTTATTAGCATAAATTCATTATTCTATGCCTTAATTAACAAATGTTGTTGTGTCGTGTGAATCATCTTCCTCCTTCCCATCAATATGAAACGCTTAAAAGTGGTACGTTTTCCCTTCCAAAATACACATGGATAGAAATGTTTATAGTTTCACCATACAACGATTTTCTGGGTCTGGTCGAAATTATTATCGTTACAAACGTGTCATGTTCTTAGAAATCACATACCCGTCTGCATAAATTAGTGTGAACTGGGCAAAAATGCACTTTAAAACGATGCCTACAATTTATTTGGTTCAGTGTTCCTCCTCAGAGAATAACTGGGCCAAATATTATCCGATTTCTATGATCCGACAATGTATGTGTGTTGAAACACATCATATAATTCAATTGGCATCATCATAACAATCATATCTTAATTACATATCGAAATATCGAGATTCTTCAGTGTCCCACTATGACTCTAATTTAAAGGGACTGGCCGACCGAACTCCCCTCTCCCTAGCAGGCAATAAAATTAGTTCCAGCTGGCCGCGCAAGATGGCCGCTGTCTCAGTGGACTACATCCACACCCCTCTCATCTGCTAGCAAGGTCATCCTTGTTTACAATATGCAGTACAGTGGAGTGACCGAGAGTATTGTCTCAAGTAATTGAGTCATTCTAATTATTTAACACCTATATTCATAGTGTAATGGGCTCAACTCGGCTCCTTAATTTACATTCATGGCTGGGGATGGGTCCTGTAATAGCCTTGCCGTTCTATGGTGAATACTAGTGGCTTTGGACGCGCATCATAATGAGAATACAAGATTGCTCACCAGCAGCTGTCTCAATAATATAAGGAAATCTGCGTTTCCTATACGACGAACATGATTCTCCTCTCAGGGCAGATCATTTTATACATGTGCTCACGGGGTCTCGAAGAGCTTCCCTCGTGGCAATTATTCCTGCAAGCGATGGATACAGACAGGCTCTGTCCAATTCGCTGCGAATAATATAAGTACGCTCCACGGCGGTACTAACTCGTAGATTAGCCAACTTTTCACCTAACGTGCAAGCTATGCTAGCTTGGTCCCCGCAACTTTATTTACGTAAATCACTGGATTCTACGTTACTTCGCTCGCTCTATGCGACTTCAAACAATACTTCTCATAGATGACTCAATTATTGAGGCGCCCGCGTCCTCTCTGCAATTACACTTAAGCCAAAGCTTCAAATAGCTCCCAAAAACAAGTATAAATTTACTGGCTTACATTACTTTAATGGTTCTCAAATACAATCCTAAGAATTGACCATATCAAATATTCATTCAACACTTCATTGACACTGAAAAACTCTCGTATCTCGCTATATTTCACGTTACTTTCTTACTGTTTACCAAATACAGTATCTTTATATTAGACATGACACACTTTGAACGTTATTTAGGCCTGAAATGCCTATTACTTCACTTTACTGTTACCGACCCCAGATGATGATTATTATTATTATCATTTAACGTTACCGTTATATTCATCACAATTTTAGCCTGATTGGCCATAAACAAATCACCTTCCAAGCCATATTCTACCAAATACGAGTGGTGAAAGCTCGTACAATAAGTGAATGTTACATTTTATTCTTACAGTGATGTTTCGTTGTATGGTGAACTATTTAGTTAGAATAACATTGTAAATTTGTACTCACTTTTCATTCTCGCTGGATTATTCCAGCATGCCAGCTCCGGGCCTGCCACGACGCTTGATATAAGCCATCATGTTATATTTCACATGCCACATGGTATCACATTTTTCACGCACGATAATCATACTTTATCACTGGCTTTTTTCACTTTTACACGACACATTTTAATTCACAATACACATAAACACTTTTGAAATCACTATAACAAAATTTATACACACTTTTTCACTATTTCACAGGTTAATCCTTAGTCGGACTCCTCCTAACGCCTGACCTCAGAGATGCGATGACTATGACAACCGCTGGTCTCCGTGAAAGTCTATCTGCGAGTACGTGCGTTCGATTCTCTTTCTCTTCAATACTGTTTATTTCACCGTCATGATTACTTGTGATGCCTCTCGGGCTCCCATAACTGCAATGATCTTGACGATACTGCGTCATTTATAAGTATGACAATACCTCCTGGTATTCAGTGTCCAAAACCATCCTAAATTATTGCTACGCTGCTACACTTGCGTATAATAATGGATAAATATCTTCTGTAGATTAAATCTTATGCGATTCATGATTTATATTTAGAAGCTATATGATGTGCTTCCATTGTTCTTCATATACACTCGAGCGTCGATACTCTAACATTTCGCGCACTATTGGCAGCGTATTAGTTACGTGTAGATTAACGATGAACTGCAGAACAACTTGAAGACGAACTCAAGACGAACTGGCTTGGTCTGTGCTGCTTCCCCTATATAAAGGTTTCTCGTAAAATGTAGTCCACAGGACACACGAGAGCGACTCCCTTCTTGAAATAATGTATTTCCATTCAAAATGACGTATACACCTTGTTTATCTAGATGTGGAGGTCCCATAATCACTTGCGTGCAAGCGATCGCTTCGGCCAATTAATTACAATTAATTGCCTTATTCCATCGCGTCATGACGCCACCATGGTGATTCCCCTCTGGCTGGCCACCAAATTACTCCTCTCGAGCGTAAGTTCGGTGTTAATAGGCTTATTTAGAGATATAGTCTTTAATTTGGGTGTAAGACCTCTCCTAAATTATCTCTCCCAGAATATATTCACCTGGGTGTACATTTCATTCCATTTCGATGCTCCAATTGGCTGCAATCAATTAATTTCCGTGGGCAATCATCCCCACTACAGTCTCAAGCGTTGTCCAGCGGTGAATATCCGAGTCATTAATTTCGAGCTGTCTCCGCGGACCAGACGGAAAAAGTCCCTCCGGCGCCCTGAATCTCCTCCCATTCGTTGGCTGCAATTAGTAAAATGTCAAGCTGGCCTTCTTTCACGTTTCTATACTTTGAAAACGTACATATGACTGCAATTTCTGACAATTATTCCCTTAAACAGCTATGATATTCACAATCTGGCCGTGAAATCATGCTATATTATTATATGTCATTATACATCTCATTACTCTTCGGGTTCCTTGTAGCTGTTCCCCCTCAGAGATCAATGGTTCGACTCTAGGCAGAATCATGTGCCTGGTCTTCTTTGATAAGACCCGAGTTCGATGCCAGTCTGCCGTGACTGATTGGGCTCAGTATGTCGTAATCAATATTGCTTTACTGTAGTTCAGTTTCATATTTCGGCAATTTAAAACTCTTATTCTGTGTTATTTTCTTTTGATCGCGTGTACTTACCCCCTCCCGATATTTTCCCTCCGCCCTTTGTGTGCGTGTAATTTCTGGTGAGGTTTGTTTTGTATGGTAGTGTTATTTTCATTTATTTTGATAACGTAGTTTTTGTACTTTAAGGGTTGAAAGTTATGCATGTGGGCTGTCTTCGTTTTACTCTGGTGTGCGTGACGGTGGGTTTGCCTACCTTGTAGGGGGCCCCTTTGGGTCTGCCATCCAGAGTGTATCTTATCGTAGAACAACATAACGGGATTGGAGATTATTTTTCTTGCTTCCCGTAATGCTTTGTTCTTTATCTTAAAGAGTTCACATAAGGATGTCTCACCATTGCTATTTGCTGGTGACTTAACCTGTGATATTCTTGTATATGTGCGTGCCCACATTTTGAGCATCACATATTTTCGTCGTCTTTGTGTGCCCTTATCTCCTACGCATACTTTCAATTTTTAAAGAATATTTTTGGTTTTGCCGGTAATTTAAAGTAATTTTTCCTTTTGTCTAAATTCCTATTTTTCTCGTAACTCACTCGATCTTGCATGTACCTCCGCGTCTTTTTTCCCCATGCCTCCCCTCCCTCTCACCCCTTTCCGCCCCATTCCGAACCATTGTACCCCTCCTATTTTTTTCATCCCTTTGACACGCTTTGTCTAAATTTTTAGAACGTATCTTGACTTCGTTGAGTGTAGTCGTTTCTGAGTTTTATCTTTTTATCTAATTGCGACATACTTACATTTAGTCATCGTTTCATCTTGCCTTGAACACGTTATCTTAACTTATCTTATTTTATTTCATTTTAATATAATTTAATTTAGTATATTTTCTATTTTATTCCTAATTTGTATTTTTCTTGCGGTAAACTAATTTTGTGGTTAATTTGTTGGTCATTTCTCTTCTTGATTTTAATATCTCTGGGATCGTTGTGCATTGTAGTTGTTATTTTATTACATTTTATCTTTGCCTAAGTATCTCCGCTTTTGCGTCACGCCTTATTTTAATTTTAGTAACCTTCTTCGAGTTTTGTCTGGTTTTTGCTATATTTCTGTTTGTCGGTCTTATTAGCGTACTTGTGACGTTAATACGACCTACACGGCCTCTGATTTAAATTTGTTCATCTTTGGATTGTACTGTAGTTTAATTTTATTTAGCTTTCCCCCTTCCTTTTGGGATTGCTTTCTGGTTTGCTTTTTAAAATTTGGGCCCAGCGAAAGCCAAACAAGACTGCGATCTCCCCGTTTTTCTTTCTTCTATTTTATTTTATTTTATATTTCTTCGGGGATAGGGGAAGAGCTTCAGCTACGTTTCCACTGACGTCTGCTGCGTACGTAAGTATATGTTTATTACTATTACTTCATCTAAGTTGCGTACAAAGGTCAAAATCACGACAGGACTGGACAAAAAAACGCCATTTCAGAAAAGAAAGTAGGAGAAAGCGTAGATCACACAATAATGAGGCATGAGATCGCCATAAATGAACTGTACGAGGTCACAGATGAGGAGTTGTTATATGAGAGAGAGGAGCCGAAGAAAGGAAAAACAGCCAGACTACCCATTATTCTTATGAAAGTATGAGAAAATACTTTAAGAACGCTTATAGACACTGGTGCTACAGCCTCAATAATATCTGAAAGTAGTTTCCAGAAGTTAGAAGCTGAGAACTTACTAACCGCATTGCCTGTATCAACGATAAAAGTGAGAGGAGTGTTCAATGACAAAACTATGAAATGCAAAGTACAAGCATTATTGGAATTTTCTATAAACGACCAGAGATGTGAACAGATATTCATACTGTTGAACCATATTAGTTTTGATGCAATACTGGGTATTGATTTTATTACGCAGTCAGGAGCTGTCATTGACTTGAAAAATGGAATTATTCGATTTAATAATGGTGAAGCAGAGAGTGGAACTTCAAGCTTGAAAGAACAAGAGTACTGCATAGAAGATGGTATGGGTGAAGGGAAATTGGAAAAGATGGTCTTGGAAGTGGAAGAGGAAGGAAGCAGACATCCCACATATCCCATAGAAAATTTTGGATATTATAAGGAGAAATTGGAGCATTAATTTCTCACTTCGCTGGTATTTTTTGATGACAAACCAGGGGTGATCAGAGGTTTCAAGTATCAGATTCGCTTGATAGATAAGGCTCCATTTCAGAAGAAACTCTATCCGATACCTGAAAAATATCAAGAAGAAGTTGCCAAGATTATAAAAGGCATGGAAAGGGATGGAATCATTTAGAAACAGGCTACCCCTTATTTGAATCCGATTACTGTGGTGAAGAAGGCAGATGGAAGTTTGAGGGTTTGTTTAGATGCCCACCAAATTAATTTGTTAACGATGAAGGAACAAGACAGGCCACCTAAGACAAGGGAAATTGGAAAAGATGAGAAAATTCCGTGGAAAAACCTGCTTTTCCGTCATTGACTTGACGGCCAGCTTTTACCAAATAGAGTTGACTGAAGATAGCAGATGCTATACTGGATTTCTAATTAACGATACCAGTTACACGTTTCGTCGAGTTCCATTTGGTCTAGTGAACTCGATCCCAGCACTTATCAGAGCCCTCGATAAAAAGCTGAGCGAAGAGGTTAAGAAGTACGTCATATGCTACGTTGACGACTTGATTATTTTCTCAGAAACGCCAGAGCAGCATTTATTGCATCTGAGAAGATTGTTTGAAGATTAAAGAGAAGCTAATATAAAGGTCAACTTCAACAAATGCCATTTGTTTTCAAGAGAAAATAAACTTCTTAGGACGCACCATAGATCAATTTGGTTATCATCCAAACAATGACAAAATTGAAGCAATTTCGGAATTTCCTAGACCCAAGAAGATAAAGGATCTCCGAGCCTTTCTAGGTCTTGGCCAATTTTTGAGCAGTCATTGTCCACGCTATTCTCAAGTGATGGCTCCACTTCATGAACCCTTGAAGAAAAATAATAGATGGAAATGGGACGCTACAATAGAAAATGCTTTTGTACAAGCTAAGGAGATGCTTAAGAATAACATTAAGCTGGAATATCCTGATTTTGAGAGGACATTCATTGTGGAGACAGACGCATCGAGGATTGGAATAAGCACTGTGTTATACCAGAAAGACGCTGAAGGAAACAACCACTATATAGCCTTTAATAGTAGAAAGCTACGGTCACACGAGGTGAACTATTATACCACAGACCTGGAGGCTTTAGCTGTCATTAACGCATTACAACACTGGAAGAAGCTATTGATAGGCCATCCCATTCTTATAAGAACTGACCATAAGGCACTAGAATTCATGCTGAAGTCTGATTTGTCTAGCGACAGAATGACGAGAAGGACTATGTTCTTGCAACAGTTCAATGCAACCATTAGTCATGTGCCAGGTAAAGATAATCTGTTAGCAGATATACTATCGAGGCATCCAACATCCAAGACTAACGTCAGAATTAATGTTTTACAGACAGATGACGAAGATCAGGCAACATTGGACAAGTTAGCCAGAATTTCCACTTTTCAAAGGAAGGACGCATTTCTAAGAAACATGTACAAGTATTTGTCAGGGAGATTGAATGTACAGAATGCTACTTACGAAGAAATGAGGAGGAAGTCCAGATATTTTGTACTGCAAGGAGACAAGGTCTGCAAATATGTGTATGCAGGTCATACCAAGATTAGAGTAGTGATACCACCAGAACTAATTGTACCAGTTGTATGGTTAACACACAAGTCTATTGGTCACGGTGGGCTAGATAAGACCTACAGTACCGCCCAGGAAAAGTTTTATTGGATCAATATGCGAGAATCCATGGCAATTGTCATACGATCTTGTGAACTTTGCCAAAAGAACAAATACAATTCAGAATTGTTATTTGAGAAACCGAAGGCCATTATACCAACGAAGCCATTGGAATTGTTCAGCCAGGACATTTTTGGTCCTGCGCCCAAGAGTTTGAGAGGAAACAAATATGTACTTGTCACCAAGGATGTATTTTCTAAAATCGTCATGTTAAACCCCATGCAGAAAGCAACAACGAAAGCTGTTTTGAAGCATATAGAGAAGAACGTGATACCGAAGCTAGGAAAGCCAGAGAAATTAATAACGGATCATGGAACTCAATACAGCTGCAGAATTTGAAGAAACCATGGAGAGATTGGATATTAGCCATATTTATAGTTCTGTACGCAGTCCACAAACAAATCCTATAGATAGATCTATCCTAGAACTTTCAAAATACATTCGGTTATATAGTTCTGAGAATCATGCGAACTGGGGGAAGGCAATACCATTGGTAGAATACTGCATGAATAGCACTCGTCATGAAAGCACGAATGAGATGCCCACTGTACTGCATTATAATGAAAAACCTAGAAGACCATGGGACGGAATCATAGATATCCAAGAGGATATAGAGATCCCTTAGGATAGAAGAATACAAGAGGCCAGAGAACATCTCAATAAGCAGGCAGAAAAGCGCGATTGAAGAGAACGAGAGGCAAGCGATTCAGCAGACCACTGAGAGAGGGAGATTTGGTTCTTACTAGAACAAATGTGAAAGCTGATGTCTTGAAGAAGGTATTCGTCAAGTTTAGTAACATCTTCAGGGGACCTTTCAAGGTAGCGAAGGTTTACGGAAATAATTGCTTTGCCATAGCTAGACTGAGCGATGACCGTATTATTGGAAAATACAATCACTCAAAGTTAAAGAGATTTTCCCCCAAGATTCAATAGTGACACAATTTCGACAGCATATCTATGAGTAGGAATGACATGTAGTAAAAGAAAGTCCATTCTTTACTTTCTATTAAGGTCGGATGGAGAAATGCGCTCGAAATCATGTCTAGTTGAGAGAAAAAGACAGGATGAGGTACGAACTGAGGACCTCCTCAGTAGAATGACATATTTAAAATTTGGAATTATGGATATAATTTGCAGTCTGGATGGAAGATCATGATTAAATAAGCATTTGGAAAAAAATTCCCATAGAGAAATATATTTATTTCGAGAAAAAATGGAAATTTTATGACTTGGTAATTTTTAACCAAGCATAAATGATTGGAGAACAGTCCTGGAAATCTACACTTTAGTCGAGGTTAAGAGCGAGAAACCAGTTTTGAGCCGAGGGAGAGGAAGCAAGGTCGACTTGAGGACAGACACACGCCACGGTCTAGAGTGGGGGAACAGACGCGTGTCGGGAGCGCGCCAGAATTAGCTAATGACCATGAGAGAACAGTTTGAATACTAAGGAATGGATAAATATTAAAATCATTACTTTAATATTTTATGAGAGTGTTACATATTGAATTCACCAGCAGAGAAAAAGAAATTTAACTGGCAAGACGGATATTGAATTAAATGGCTGAGAGAGAAGTTATGTATAAATCAGTCAATTTTCATAGCGGTTTGAGGCTAGTTGACCAGATTTTCGGGGGAACTCTGATCGACGAGGCTAGCAGACGCCAAGAGACGAGGCTCTTTCTATTTGGACAGTCAAGGAGGCAAGACGTTATAATTTTTACTCTTCGAGAAGTATACAAAGGTATTTGTGAACCTGAGACTTCAAGATGAAGCAACAAGCTATCGAAATGGGGAAAAAAAGCATCATTAGTTAACAGTATTAAGAAGAAGTATTTTTACTGCATTTGAAGAAGAAATATACGTCGTGATATGGCATTTGAAAGTTTCAAGTGAAACATCGAACACGTAACTACACAGGAAGGAAGTCAGAAGAAGTGAGACTTTATCTAGTAAGAATTTCATCAATCTACACAAGAATGTATAAAGAAACAGGTCGGAGGGGAGAAACTACGACTTCACACCATTTAGCGGTGAGGAGAATGTTCTAACTTCATTATGTTGAGATCGTAGAGCCATGCTAACTAGCGAAATCCAGAAATGACCAGATAACATAGCAATATGAGCAGCGAGCTGCAGAACATCGCAGTTTTCGCTCACATAACGCTACAAGCTACTACCAAAGAAATTCACACTATGGAGGTGATTTCTTGTGTTGGAAAGAACACTGCAAGCTACCATCTTCAATGAACATCGAGATCTAAGAAGAGACGAGCGGGACTCGAGATGGAGAAAGCGGAGAATCTGGAGCTGGGGAGCTCCAACCACCAAGAGCTGCGAGGGGGTCGTGTCATCGCCAAGGACGGAGGAAGCAAGCAGGCAGACGAGTTTCCAGCCGGGAACCGGTTTGGAGACAACATCTCAGGGCATTCACCTGCAGTGAAATCCAGACATAGCCGAGATGACATAACGAAACCAGTCCGCGGAGGCGTGCCGCATACCAGAGATCACGTGGGAGGAATTCCATGGACAGAAACATCATCAGGTCTGTCACCAGCGATCTCAGAGTGAAGGTAGACCAGTGCAATTTTACACACATTTGTAGTTAGTTTTTGTACACGTTATTCCAGAATTTTGACCAACATATTTGCATTTATAACCCATGTTATTGTATTGTCTTGAAGGTTTTTAGTAATTTCTATAGTTATTTTGCATACGTTACTCGGACGTATTTTGAAGGCTTGTTCGATGATCTTAGACATCGTTAGTATTTTTCACTGTCATTTTAGAACGTTTAGATTTTACTTACAGTTAATTTCGTTGCGATTGCTCACCTATATTCCGTTAGATTTGTTGTAACATCAGAGAACGACCATATATGTATTGGAACATGAGAGGAGAAGCGTAAATTTGTGATAAATATATAATGTATCAGAGAAAGAGAACAGTCATGTGTTTGACAAACGTGAATAGTTTATAATGTAATATCAGAGAAAGGAAGGACATGAGAATCCTATAATAAAGAGTTTATTCATCTCAGAAACGAGAATACTATGTATAAAACGAAATTGTAAATAGGAGTATTCAATATTGGCATTGAAAGAACTCCAGTATGAAAGGAAGATAATAACATTTTAAAACCCAGAAGCTTTGTTGTACGAAAAAAGGACAGTATGCGATAGTTGAAGGCATAACTAAATAAGAAACGCTATTATAGAATGTTATGAATGCATATTTGTTATAAACGATAATGTGAAATGGAAGGAAGGATATTGGCATCTATTGTTAACAGAAACGTGAGGAAAAGTAATTGTTATTTACATAACAGACGCAAGCAGACTTAAAATTCAGAGTTAAGCGAGAAATTGTAACAAGGAAATATTTGAAGCAGAGAAGGAAGTGTGAGATGAGTTATGGTAGTAAAAATTGTGGAGAGATTGTGCGATAAAATTATGAGATAGAGAATTTAAGTGGAAAGGTTTTAAACATAGCACGGAAATGTATAATCGATAGAGGATTTTGAAGAAGGAGGAATAGTGTATTCATGAAAGATATTGCATTTGTGATATCTAGTAGGAATACAGAATATCATACTTTGATGAAAGTACTTGATATGGAACCGTAGATGTTCTGTAAAAGTGCTAAAGAGGAAATATTAATGAGATGCAATTATATTGATGGAGGCATAACAGAGACGCGATGATATGAAATGTGAGATTAAGAATTTAAATGGAAAGGCTTTGAAATATTTTGAGTTGATTAAGAGAAGCCGTATTTTGTATTTTGAGAAGATGAGAGTGTGGGAAGTGAGGGATAATGCCGCACACACTCGATATTTGGTTTGAGCTTATCTGAATAGTCATGCGTTGCAAGTTTGTATAATTATTAAATTATTGGATACCGGAGTTGTACACTTAAGTGATGAGATATTAACTTTATTGTTTGTGTCTATGATTCACATGGAATTGACGCATAAATACCTATAATGACCAGTTTTATTGTGTGAAATACGGAGAAAAGTTGTGAGATACGGAGAAAAGTTGTGAAATGAACTCTAGTAAATTGGAGACAGAGACTATGAAATCGTGCGGGTCGCGATCATGTAAATAAATGTAAATATTTTATTATCAGTATTATTAACCATTTTTAATAGCATTTGGAAACTTGACATTAAATTTAAAGGACTTTAACGGATGTATTACGTAGGGAGTATGTCTGTTATTTTGGAACGTTAAAGTATAATTTTAGTGAACAGGTAGGACAGATATTAGTGTCCTGAATTTAAATAATGTGTGTTTAAAATATCTTGGAGCAAGATATATTTTTCATATATGAAATGATGCAGGAGAGACACTTGTTAAACGCATCAAGCCTAAATGAGGCGTAGATATTTCATTTTAATAGTGATTTTATTTCTATTTTATTATTGGTGTTGGGGACATAAACTGTTATGTCGTTTCATATTTTGTCAATAAATGGCAAGCGTAATATTTTACTCTTGCTAAGTTTTGTAGAACTGATTCTTGATTCAATGCTTAATTAGGCTATAACGATACCGCTAGCTTGATGCAGACAGCCGATCGACACTTTATCTTAACGCCCGAGAGACGAGTTGCTCATTAGTGCTCTATCTTTTATTTTTTTCTCTTCTGTATGCAAGTAGTTAGTAGTATAGTTAGAGATGTATATATGTGTGTTCCTAGGGTTCCCTAGTCATTAGTCCGGTAGGAGTTGTTCAACTCTTAGCCGGATGTTGAATTTCCTACGATCCTTTTACCATCTGCGCGGATTTGGGACTGTGGTCTAGAGGAATTCGGGCGCAGTACCAATCATGCCATTCCATCCTCAAACGTTTGAAGGACTGCTATAGAACTACAATGACAGAAGAAAGGTTGTTGTTATTTCATTTGAGGGGCTAAGACATCGTGGTCATATATCCCCATATCCTGTGTAGCATATGTGTGTGTGCATGTATCTACAGTACCGATACGTCAGCTGCCCCTAATAATATTGTTTTATGAAACCCAACGAACGAGTGTTGTCAGGAAGGTCGATATTTCTCTTCCTGCTTACCATATGGTACTAATGCACTGCAAGCATATCCCTCAGAGGATACTGAAAACTATTATTAGCCTATTTTCTATTTTTGCAAAAAATGAAAGTAGGCTTATGAGATCAACACAGGGCCAAAAATTGTGTGTCTGTCTGTGTGTGTGTCTGTGTGTGAGTGTGTGTACTCTGAATGTCTGACCCCCCCCCCCTATCAATTCGAAAACGGTGAAGCTGAATTCAACACAATTTGGTACAGAGGTAGCACTGGCAAAGGGCACCAAAGTGTCATGTTTTATATCGCCGCCATCTTGATGGGAACGTAATGGCGGCCACCCAAATTTTAAACGCTTAGAGCAAATTACGACCAACCTTATCATCTGATCTCTTCCAAATTTTTTAACAACATACCTTTATGTGGGGAGCATATTTTGACCAAATTACAAGGTCTTCAGCCCAATAGTTTGCAGATGGTGGTCATGTATGTGTGTACATCGATTCCCCCTATCAATTCGAACACGGTGAAACCGAATTGAACGCAATTTAGTACAGAGGTAGCACTAGCAAAGGGCACCTCAGTGTCATGTTTTATATCACCGCCATCTTGACGGAAACGTAATGGTGCCCACCCAAATGTTAAAAGCTTAAATCAAATTACGACCAACCTAATCATCTGATCTACCATATTTTGCAACAACAAACCGTTTTGTGGGAAGCATCTCTTGACCATATTACAAGGTCATCAGCCCAATAGTTTGCAGATGGCGGCCATGTATGTGTGCAAATCTTTTCCCACTATCAATTCAAACACGGTAAAACCGAATTCAGCGAAATTTAGTACAGAGGTAGCACTAGCAAGCGGCACCCCAGTGTCATGATTTATATTGCCGCCATCGTGAGGGAAACGTAATGGCGGCCACCCAAATGTTAAAAGCTTAAATCAAATTACGACCAACCTAATCATCTGATCTCTACCAAAGTTTGCAACGACATACTTTTTGTAGGAAGCATCGTTTTACCAAACTACAAGGTTATCAACCCAATAGTTTGCAGATAGCGACCATGTACGTGTGCAAATCGGTTCCCCATATCAATTTAAACAGGGTGAAACCGAATTGAACGAATGTTGGCACCACAGTGTCATGTTTTATATCGCTGCCATCTTGACGGAAACGTAAAGGCGGCCACCCAAATGTTGAAGACTTAAAGAAAATTACGACCAACCTATCATCTGATCTCTACTAAATTTTGCAGCAGCATACCTTTTTGTGGGAAGCATATTTTGACCAAACGACAAGGTCGTCAGCCCAATAGTTTGCAGATGGCGGCCATTTATGTGTGCAAATCGATTCCCCCTATCAATTCAAACACAACTGAACCCAAATCGAACCACCTTTGGTACAGAAGTAGCACTAGAAAGGGGCAACTCAGTGTCATGTTGTATATTGCCGCCATCATAACAAAAAAAGGAATGGCGCCCACCCGAATGTTCTGAGCTCAAATCATATTACGACTAACCTACTCATCCAATCTCTACCAAATTTTGCAACAATATACCCTAATGTGGGAAGCGTCTTTTCCCCAAACGACAAGGTCATCAGCCAAATAATTTCAAGGTAGTGGATGTATGAATAATGCAAGCATTATAGCCTAACCGTAACTTATGATTAAACAAGGCCTGGCCTCAACAATTCAGTTATCGTACATAGAGAGGTTTCATCTGTCCCCAAAGAGGTGTCCGGTAATATATTAGCATCTTATGATAGAATATGAAACCGTAGATGTGACTAACAGGTCAGGCTTACCGTGCCATACCGTTGTGGGCGCGTGCCGTCCCGTTGTCAACATGGCTGCTATTTTTGCTCGTAAATACATATATTCCCGTAACTTCCTAAGTTTATATCCTTTTAGGAATGTACTGAACAAAATAATACATATTTAGTATGAAATAATGCTAATAACGCTAATGAAATCGTTGATTTCAACATAAAATATGATACAGTTCTACTAAGCCAGTTGTTTATCAAGTATTATCGTAGGGCATCCGTGGCGTAACGGTAGCGACTTGGACTCTTAGTCTGGGGGTTCGTGGATCAAATCACTGCAGGTTCAAATTTCTTTACTTCGTTCGTTTTGGTATTTATTGATTTATAACTACTCACACGTTATAAGGTTAAGCATATATACTGTAGTGTGTATTTGTAATCGAAAATATTCTATACTAGCAGTAGTGCTCGGCTTCGCCCGGTGGATTTATTTGTTTTATGAATGATAATGAATGCTACTACAGAAGTGGCACATGATCAACTCTTGCAGCTGATAACCTCAATGTACTGCACCAACACCATTGCACTCATACAGAGGCATAATATTTTCATGATGATATCTGTTTTATGGGGCCTAAGAAATATTTTTGCACTAATTACTCCCCGTGACTGCAATTTATAAGCAGCGCAAGATTGAACTATTTTTGAATTCTGCACCAGAACACTGGTAGGGGTGACGTGATGCAGCCCGAATTGCCAGTCAACAATAGACTTATTAAAATACTCTTACAGTTATACTACTACGAACAAGAATGGTTCTAGGGCCTTAATACGTGGTTTTCAAGTTCATTTTGTCTGTTATTCTAAATGTAGGGAATGGAGAGGGTTGTCCAAAATATCAAGTGGACAGTGTTACCAGCAGTGTTTCAAAGTGTATGTAAAATTTGGTGCAATTAGGAGGAACGGTGTGGATTTGTGATAAAGGGCCTAAAGACAGGGAATGGAGTGGTCTGTCTGAAATTTCAAGCAGACAGTGTTACTCGTTGGGCTCCAAAGGGTAAGCATGTAAAATTTGGTTCAGATCGGTGAAACGGTGTAGATTTGTGCCAAAGGGCCTAAATGCAGGGAATGGAGTGGTCTGTCATAAATTTCATGTAGACAGTGTTACTCGCAGGGCTCCAAAGGGTAAGTATACAGATTTTGTTTCAGATCGGTGAAAAGGTGTAGATTTGTGCCAAAGGGCCTAAATGCAGGGAATGGAGTGGTCTGTCCGTAATGGGAGCGCTTGTTCTTCCGACTTACTGAACAAAAATCAATCTTTAGGGTTACCTGTGAGGTGTAGCCTAATGCTACATAGCCTAAACTATTCCTCTTGAATCTGGCTGTCATATACAAAAAGATTTTTTTCGAATCTGACTGGTAGTCCCAGAGATTAGCGCGTTTAAACACACAAACACACAAACTCTACAGCTTTGTTATATTAGTGTAGATATACTGCACCCTTGTAAAGAAGCGTAATGAGACTCTGTTTTCGGGGAGTGTTCGGTTCATACAGTTGTTGTATAATATGTTTGCTTCTTATAATTACAAGGTAACATAGCGTAAAATAAAATGTCAGTAAGAAAGTAGAACTAAAATTAACAAGAAAAACAATTTAATATCAGATCAAATAATTAATAAACAAATCACATAAAGCACACCAACTCCCTTAATTTACATGAAAATTAACATGAATTAAACCATCAAATTATCTCTCAACAGAGATTGCAAATAAAACTCAGGAACTGACACTTGTCCTGTCATCCTACAATCATGTGCGCGGCAATGAGACGATGTGTCCAGAAGTGAATAAGTACTGTTACGATTCACGACCATCGCGCAAACCGACAGGGCACGAATACGTATTATGTGAAGATAGACTGGCATTTGGGAACACAACAACAACAA
This sequence comes from Meconema thalassinum, assembly GCA_946902985.2. Lineage (NCBI taxonomy): Eukaryota > Metazoa > Arthropoda > Insecta > Orthoptera > Tettigoniidae > Meconema > Meconema thalassinum. The sequence goes on from OX336389.2 coordinate 1,407,198,475, forward strand.
ACAAAATGACAATAATATCCGACACACACTAACATTAATTAAATACACAGAGACCCCCGCTAGGGATCTTGACCACGTGCCAAGAGCACAAACAACATGCATTAAACAGGACTTCAGAATCAAAACAAGGAAATGCACGTGACCATTCTACACTGACATAGCACAGATGACCGGGTGTCATCTTTATGTAAACACCAGAGTTGTCAACCCCAAAATCAAAACATACAATGAATAAATGAAATCACAATGTCAAACGGCGATTATATACAACACAAAACTTAATTTAAACGAGTCGCATGAAAATCACCGTCTAGGCATGAAGAAAGAAATCCCCTTAACTCAAGTCCAAACTAACAGGCAGTCTAAAATAAGAAACTGGGTCGCGAACGAGCCGGCTCCTACCTTAGATCGATCGCTACTGTGGACGTCGCATGTCAATAACCCGGTGTGCACAAAACTATCTCAAGTCACTCACACGGTGACCCAAGACCGTAGCTCAAACATCTGTACTCCACCTTAATAAATGTGTGTGTCAACCAAATCATATGACCCCAATAATTCTCTCGGAATTATAAGGCTCGTTGGGATCTAATCAGGGTCTCCGCGGAGCATCACCTGTCGTCCAATACTGCAGCAGTCAGGATATGATCGCAATGTCATAAATCCCCGCGCAAATATAAAACACACAAAGACACACTTCACACAATTTGACACACCTGGATTTGACTTTCACCTAGAATAAATCACACAATATTTTTTCCCCACACACATGCGTATCTGATCCAAGACTCGACATAATTAAATTGAAAGACATCAAAATATGGCTTCATTATAAAAGAACTGACGGTCCTTCTCAAAGAATATTGCAACCAGGCAATCCAAAAAAAAAAACCAAAGTAGCCTGTTCATTTAAACAGCAACGAAACATATCATCTTTCCCCCAAGTTCTACAATTACATTTTTTAATAGCAGCTTCATTTATCACCTAGTCCGTAGTTCATGTCCTCGCAAAATCAAATTAGTCCACACCTTGTACACGCGGTACGAGAATTACATTACATTTAAATCAAAATAAATAACAGTAGTCACGGTACACTACACAATTTAGCTGTTAAGTGTCGGACGCAAGAAAAATACTAACACAATAAAATTACATTAAAATTAAACACAAGAATATTAAGAATTTGTTCCCAGCCAAAATCTATCTAGCCTACAACTACATTAATAAATTAATGTTTGGTACTTATCACTTCTGCATCACCATCAACGTATGTCACCCGCCATGACGCACGTATGCTTTAGCACGCCATGGACATCTCCTAGGAAGATCGAATGGTCACCATCCCAAGGCTTGACCAAAAGTTCATCATTTTGCCGATTTCTTCAAATGGTGAAAACAAAGTTCAATTATAATATTATACAAATCACTATCTAAACCTACTAAAATTGCACATGGGTTACTAGATTCACCCACAGTGTCCTATTGCAATTTAATCGAAGACAATTTTCCTTAATAAACAGACAACTGTTCTATCTTCACACGCAAGACTTCACTCGTAGTAATCATTATACAAAATGTTAAGTCTGAAATGTTGTAATTTCTAGACCGCAGTCTGATAGTAAAGTGTATAAGTTCACACGTAGAATAAATTTATGAACAAGTCATCTCCGCAGAGATACTGAAATTATGACATTGTCCTCAGAGATACTGAATAAAAGAACACATGTTATCTCCTCAGAGATACTGAAAATTATGAACACTTTGACCAGCCAACTGGCCTAATTTATACAAATCGGTAAAACAGACGGTGGAGGGGACAGTTTAAAAAATGTAAATATAAGAAATATGGGTTAGAGACTTGCGACAAGTATCATTGATCTCCTAAAATCACACAGGTTACAATTCTGGCGTGCGGAAATCAATTTGATCGAGGATTTATCAGATAACACTTTCCCTCGTAAAACTGGGCCACGCGACTTTCGCGGGTAAATTGAGCATCATCCCTCTGATTTGTCAGGTCAAATTTTCATCTTTGCTCCAAATTCAGTGACTCCACCCCCTTGACGTCACAAATCATTCCCCTTCTCACTTGTACGACCTCGGCGTTCTCACTCTTCTGCTCGCTGACAAAGACTGGACCAAGTCCTACGTCACGACTGACGCCACGCCGAGCCGCACATTGACCTTCCGTTTCTCAGAACTCGCCAAGAATAACCTAGCTTCCTCCCTTACTGCAAGGCCGAGCCACGCAGCCAGTCGGAGAAGAATTTGTTTGATAACCTATGTTGTTGTGGTGTCTGTAGTAGTGTGTGTGTATTTGTAATTCAGGTGAGGATGGGGAAGGAGGTGGCTGTGACCTTAAGTTAGGAACCATCCTGGTATTTGCCTGAAGTAGAAGTGGGAAACCACGGAAACCCACTTCCAGGATGGATGAAGTGGGAATCGAACCTGCCTCTTCTCAGTTTTGGCTCACGAGGCTGAGTGTACTCCGTTCCAGCAGAAGAAAGGCAGTTCTACAAATTGAGAGCGATATTAGGCTACAAGGGCGCTGAACTACGATGATGTGATAAACAACTTTGTCGAACGAGGAGCAAAGCTATGACATTCTAGGACATTTTGAGTGAGTGATAATAAAATATTACCAGGCATTTTATAGTTTACGCATGCAATTAAGAATGCTATTTATTAAATTTAAGGGGTGGATTTTCTCACGGGCCTAAAGGCAGGAAATAGACTACCTAAGTACACCACTGTGCACATCTAAATGATTTACGTTTAGCCGAAGTAAAGCTACCGTAATGAATATCGATGGATCTTGTTCTCCATTATTCCTTGTCTGATTGCCAACGGCCTTAGTAAGTAGGTTTATGGTTCCACAGAAAACTTTATTTAAGTTTCTTTTAGAGGGGCATAACATTTTATAGGCTACTTAATAGTGCACATTTGATGAGGACAGTAGCAAACTTCTATTAATTTCCTCAAATGTAGGAATCGACCTTCGCATTTGAGTGTAGTTTTACAACGAAGTGCTTAAATGAGCTTTAGGTATTTTTAAGTAGTCCTATACAGATTATTAATCTACTGCTGTTACTCCCCGGCATAATATAAAACGAATTTCAAAAACTATAATCACAAATACATGCCAACACATAAGATGTTTAATAAAAATAGTAATAAAAATAGTAATATTAATAATAACTTGTTTCATCACATGGATACGCCGCGGGGTCTTAGATTTATAAACAAGTAAGTTAGCTCCGTGAAGAACTAAATAGCCTATTTTTCATATATCTTACTGGTCTTACTAAGAAAACAAGATTTAAAATAACTTCACAGGCACCATTATTAAGTTCTCATAAAATTCCATTAAATTAGACGTCAGTATATTAAGGCTTATGTGAAGATATAACGTGCCAAGTTTCACAGGGCTCGGATGAGAAGTCGCGAGAAGAGTCTTTTTAAATATTTAAATTTCGCGTCGCCGCCATTTTGGTTTTGTGATCACCAGGTCATTGAATGATCCATAGTTGAACTTAAATTAATAGCTTCTATCAACATACAAAATTTTAGTTTGATTGCTGTATTAGATTCGTAGATATTGAGAACCATCTAAATGTTTTGGATGGTCACCATGTTGGATTGTTGTATGTGTAGGCCATAGGGTTACGTACCATTAGATAAAGATTTTTGCGTAGGTTCATTATTCAAACGTTCACTTCGATTGCAAGATTATGACACAAGGAATAAGAACTACATTTTGAAACTTCGCACAGCCGCCATCTTGGGGTTATCAAAACACTTCAGTTTACTTGGATATCAGTAGATGAAATTTTATATGAACATTTACCGTTCCAAGTTTCACTGCGCTCGGGTGATTAAATCGTGAGTAATTCCATTCAAATATTTAGTTAGTTAATTAGTTATTGTTCTTTTTAAGGGCGGAACTACGAGGTCATCTGCCCCTTTTCAAATGTTTAAACTTCACTTGGACGCCATGTTGGTTTTGTGATCACCAGGTTATTAGAAGTCCTATAGTTGAACTTAAGTTAACAGCCTGTTGCCTGGCTGATTTCTCCACCGGAAACCCGAAATCCAAGATGGCCGACTTAGCCTTATATCTGCACTATTTTCGTTCCCTCACGTATTTTTATTCCGATAGGGGTATATTTTGCTGTAAAGCATTGTTGAAACAATGGTTTGTCGATTGACTAAGTTTTTAATCACACTGAATGAATGTTTCCCTTAAAAAAGCTACGGATTTAGCGTGTGTTTATCTTCGACAAAAGGAGACTTTGAAATCCGGATGGACTGAGTTTAATCAAGACATTACACACAACACATTGGGCATTTCTCAAGCTGGCTACATGCTCCTAATATTAAATCCTGCCCATGAGTGGGACACGCTCCAGACAGTGCTTGATAAGATAAGATGAAGCAGCCGTACGCGGTGTTAACTTGTAATCAAGCGCTCTACCATAAGTTGTTGGAGATCAAATGGGGCTCAGAACTGTTTCAAAATCGGTTTGTTTTGAAGATGGGGCACTTAATTTTCTGAAAACCATTAGGACAGCATATGGCAGGTAGTGGTATTCGTGAGATCTGGGTGGAAAGCGGAGTCTTAGCGGAGGGATCGGCTGCTGGAGTTCTTGATGGAAGGGCATATGGTAAAGGTCTTCGTATTCACAAACTTACAGTATGTTCCAGTCTTCATGGCGCATTTTACTGGATAGGTTGTCTAATGAGAAGAGCTGCGATATTTTTGAAAACCTCCCCTATGATGCAGAAACAGCAGCTTTCGAGCATTTCCTCGTACAAGAAAACCGGGAAAAATCAAAGACTTTGTTTCCGAGGCATCACTATCGAGTTCAAATTTTGCGTACTGGTGGTCATATCTAGAGATGGTTTCGATTCTACTCATATTTACAAGGGGGATCCGTTCTGGAAATTGGGACATGTATTTGACTGTTCTTAATGAGATGCTTCCTTTTACTGCACGATACGACCACACCAATTACACTACTGTCGACCAAAGTATTATGTTCACTCGAGTTTGAAGGTTGTTTGTGAAATAACCAATAGACCTACGTAAAATCCAATACCATCACCATTTTTGCCGTTCTATTTTACGTTATTTCATGTAGGTTTGGATTTGTTAATTTGAAATGAAAATCCACAGCCTGTTTCCAGTCATCGACCGGGTCAGGAATGGAATGAATGAAGCCCCCATCTAGCGGCGAGGATATGAACTGTGCCGGCTGCCGAGGCCTGACGCACTCCTCTGGGGCAATGATTAAATGAATGACAGATGAAATGAAATGATAGTGGAGAGTGTTGCTGGAATGAATTGTTGACAGGGAAAACCGGAGTACCCGGAGAAAAACCTGTCTGCCTCCGTTTTGTCCAGCACAGATCTCACATGGATTTGTTAATTTATATTTTAATATTTTTTTATCGCAGTTAGAACACAAAAAGTGCACGTTTTTAAGCGTGTTTCAACCATGCGTCACCTTTAAGATTTATTACCTCAAAAACCTGTCATCTGATTGAATCCAAATTTTAACACAATGTACATTGGAATGATGTATAACTGGTTTATTAATTTCACAGTTTTGTGTGTCCAAGAAACAAAGTTGTTATCATTGTTGTAAGGTAACTTTTTCTCGGCTCGGGGTGGTTGGAAAATGTAGTTCTTATTTGCGTTGTAATCCTTATACCTCAAAAAGTTATGCTGTATGACTGTGAAATACGTAAATTAATTCACTTATTTTATATCGGTTTGTATTTGTACGGGGAAATAACACATGGTTCACCAGCTAGCCGCTCCGGGAAAAGTTGTACTGCGTTGCTGAGATGGAGTCCATCACTTCCGAGCGAGGCGCGCCATGATGCGTGTGGGCTCCATTTCGGCAACGCTGTACAGCTTTTCCCGGAGCGGCTAGCTGGTGAAGCATATAAGACGTTTGCCCAAATGTTACCCAAAATGCCGCTCAAATTTAGAATTTTGTAAAACTGAACCAGTCTATATAGTGATCGTTCGTACGCTATAATTACGATATTCTGTACCTCTTTACTGAAATTATATTTTGATTATTTTCAGGGGTACTGTGGTCATCGGAGGGCTACACTGAGGGATACTGAGGTACTGAATGTGGTACACTAAGGGTATTGACATGATAGAAGATTTCGCTAAGGGGTAGTGAGGTGCTGAAAGAGTACACTAAGGGTATTAAACTGATAGGAGAGTTCACTAAAGGGTACTGTAGTGACAGAAAGGATACCGAGGTGATGGAAGGGTACACTAAAGATAATAATAATGTTATTGGTTTTACGTCCCTTTTAACTACACTGGCTTTTAGAGACGCCGGGGTGCCGGAATTTTGCCCCGAAGGGGATCTTTAACGTGCCAGTAAATCTACTGACACGGCTCCCTCGCATTTGCGCACCCTCAAATGCCAGCTGACTGCGCCAGGTTTCGAACCTGCAACCTTGGGCTCAGAAAGCGAGAACGTTACCCCTGAGCCACGCAGCCAGACTGTACACTAAAGAGTACTGAGGTGAAGGGAAGAGTAGAGAGTTTGGTGGAAGGGTACTGAGGTGATGGAAGTTGTATACGAGCAACACATAATGCCCTCTTGTTACGTCCCAGAGGTCCAGGTTCGATTCAAGGCTCTACCAAGAAATTCAATTCTGGTCTAAGGTCTGGAACGGGGTACATTCAGCCTCGTGAGGCAAACCCGAGAAGAGGAGGGTTCGATTCCCGTCTCAGTCATCTTGGGAGTAGCTTTCTTTGGTTTCCCAATTCTACTTCAGGTAAATGCCGGGATGGTTCCTAACTTAAGGCCATGGCAGTCTCATTTCCAATCCTCATCTAGATGACAAATATACCTACACACTAATATAGCCATCACAAGTGCACAGGTTATCAGACACCGGGTGAGTTAGCCGTGGTCGTTACGGCATGACTGCTGGCAGTCGCTCACATCCGGGAGGCGAGGAGGTTCGAATCCCCCCGCCGGCAACCGTGAAGATGGTCTTCTGTGGTTTCCCATCTTCCTTCCAGGCAAATGCCGGGGTTGGTCCCTAACTACAGGCCACAGCCGCTACCTTCCAACTCCTCGTCCTTCCATTCCAACTTCCTCAACGGTACGTGTAGCTCACCCATTGGGTGTCCGTCTCGAAGCAGCTACAAAAACTGGCGAGCCGAACATGTCCTCGGACACTCCTGGCACTAAAAGCCATACGCAAAAAAAAAGGTTATCAGACAAATTCCACACACACACACACACACACCCTAGTAAACGGGGTGCCTACCACGATATCGCAACCACAAGAACAACAACTCTTGTTACGTCCCTGCATGCCATTCCTACGGACAGAACACGTTAGCATCCCGGAGTGAGGCACAAGAGAGGTAATGGTTTAAAGGAGATAGCTGCTTATGAACTGGGGGGGGGGGGGGGGGGGGTATGACGGGATGCTACGCAACTTGCTGTTGTTGCTTCATTAATTCTTACACTGGAGAAGGTGGATGAAATCCGTGCTAGCTTTGAACGTCCCCTCGGAAATCAATCCGGCGTATTGCTAAGCGGACTGTGACCAAGTCCATCGGCTGTTCAAAACGCCACATTCGTCACGCGAATCTAAGACAGTTTCTTTATTATTATTATTTTGAAGACAGATTAGGTACGAATGACGTATGGAGAGCACGTTCTGAAGACAAATTGTCACTCATTTAAGGGTAAAGCTGAAAGACAGGTGCATGCCTCAATTTCGTGCACCTGGGAAGAAATGAAAGAAAACATTCGCCATGAAATTGCATTAATTTCTAAAGACGAACAACTTTCAGTAGGTAAATGGAAACTACATACGAAGGTATTAGGAATGCATGTCAGCCGAGCGACAGCGCTTCCAACATATTCACTAAATTGTAAGTACTGTACAATAACTAACACGCTTTCTTTCTTTCTTTCTTTGCCACTGACAGCCGACAGTACGCGGCAAGTAACTCAGCCGGCGATCGTTTAAGTGCCGGTCAACGCGACGGGCTAAAAATCACCCTGTATTTGCTGCTTACCATGGAAATGAATCACCAAATAACGTTTATTTACTTAAAAATTAAGAAAGTAATGCTTTTATGATTTCCTATTATGCATGTCCAAATAAGTTAGTTAGGCTTAAAAAAGTCGTCTATATAGCCTAAAGTTTCCTGTATAATGGTGAAATTACCTAATTATTAATACAGTATGTTAGCACCAGTTGCTGCGCGAAGAATATGAATATGCTACCGCAGGCGTTCTCAATCTGGTGCTGTTTAAATGAAATTTGGTGCTCACTCATACGAGCCAAAAAGTAATAACATTTGTGTTACGTCCCTTTTAACAACTGGTGCAATTTGAAACGCCGGGGTGCCAGAGTTTTTCCCCATAGGGGATATTTTACGTGCCAGTAAATCTACTGACATGGCTCCCTCGCATTTGTGTACCCTCAAATGGCAACTGCCTGTGCCAGGATTCGATCCTGCAACCTTGGGAACAGCAAACCACGCAGCCAGCCAGACCCAAAATGTGCTTGCGAGCAAAAGCTGCCCCGAGATCCATTCTTCAATCAAAATTATTCTGTTGGGCGAATCGGAATAATAGTGTTTTTATTATAAGTTTTGACATTCAGAAATGTTATCATTGTGTGAAGTAGTATTTTTATCTACAGTAGAAATAATTGGACATCCCTATTTTATGAGTAGGCCTAATTCGAAAGATGCTTATTCACCTCGACTCGACGTAAATGTATCTTACATGTGCGAGTTATGCAAGCAGTTGCAGCATGCCTGGTGAGCGGTGAATCCCTAGCTAGTTTAGCACTTCTGAGGGAGAGAGAGATAGGAAAAGTAATGAGGAGTGTATACTCGTTGCATTATTGTTATAATTATTGTTCATAAGCCTAATAATAATAATAATAATAATAATAATAATAATAATAATAATGATAATAATAATTACATTCAATTTAATGGTGTTCGGGTACTTGGTATGGCATGAATAAAGGTGCTCACAGTCCCAAAATGTTCAGAATGCCTGAACTAGCAGCTAGCGAAATCAAGGTATCTACAAGTGTATCAGCTAGAACCATGCAGACTCTGCTCTTGGTGGTGTTAATAATATCAACTTGATATGACGATTGGGGTGTGCAAACACCCCTCAGCACTCCCCTGGCTACGCCGCGCCGTTGCTGTATCCTGACAAAGGAATATTCTGTTTGTGTGCATGTGTGCTTAGATTCTTTCAGGTGCTGGAACTTCTTCAGCAAGCTCGCGAACCCCTCCCATCATCTCAGCACTCCTTCCGCCACATCACCACCACTTAGCACACCCCAATGCTGTCGTTAAATACAGATAGGCTATTTCATCATCATCATTTATTGCATTTATGGGCCTTTAAGGCCCACAGCAGAAGAACAAAAGAAAAAGAAGAGAAAAAGTGGTAACAAAGGAATCAGTCACAAAGGAGGAGGTAGCATTCCAACGCTGCTGGTCTCTAGCTTCATCTTCCACCGCATTTGGCTCTACTTGCTGAAGTATTGCCAATACTCGATACTACCAACGCGTCCTGGGACGTCCCCTTGCGCGTCTTCCAGCAGGTTGTGAATGAAGGACTCGGTTTTGGATGGATTCATCAGCTTGAAAAATGTGGCCAAACCACTGTAACCTCTTCTGTCCTAGTACTCGGCCAATTTGTGGTTTTCCAAACCGCTGATAAAGGTCATCCTTCGTTCTTCGTTCCCATTTACAATACCTTCCATTGCATTGAAAACGTGTCCATAATAACACGCTTTTGTGGACAAAATGGTGTGTTAATTTGTAATAATAGGCCTAAGTTGCTTCTTTCAGGTTAGCGCATGTAAAGACTTGTTTCCCGCCTAATGTAATTGGGCACAATTAGTGCGGACCGACTGGAAAGCTTTCTTTAATAGAACAAGGCAACACTGATGGCTTCTATCACTCCAGTCACTTGACTGCTTCACACATACAGTCTGCAACTTGCAACAAGAAAACGCAGGTTCTCTTCTAGACCAATAATAAATTACTATAGTGCGGGGCAGACCATTGCAAGCCTGAAGGTCACGCGTAGTCGGTGCGGTGTTGTCCTTTACGTCCTCGCATCCGGCACGCGACTGAATGTACGGTGCAATAGCATGGCAACACCGCCGGGCGCGGGGTGGAGAGCGGAGCGGAGAGCCCGTTGACCAGGCTTCAGGCTTGCAATGGTTTGTCCCGCACTATAGGCTTGGCCGCGCCGGGCCGCATTAGCCATACTGTATACAGTATGTATCCCTGAGTTTTGTCACGCACAGTGTGAGTGCTCATGCATCAATAACCTTTATCTAGACCAATCGTGTTGCCATATAATGCTTTCGGTGTACGCAACTAGCACTATTGTACAGCCCCGGGGGGGGGGGGCAGTACCCCTGAAAGCCACCCCCCATCCTTCACTAAAACCACCCCAACTGGCAACATCATAAGACCAGAACATTATCTTTACACAGCAAGAGGCGGCCACCCAGCTCGGGAGGTTAGCCAACTACTTGCAACACATACATAAACACCTACACCAACAACTAACTGGGGCAGCTACGTTGACGTAATGCTGACCATGCAGCACCTAAAAGTATAAGAAGTGGAGTCCTAACTAGGAGCCACTATCTGTTCTACTCAGTGCGACGCCAGCGGCCCAGCCAACGTCTGTTCCTGCTGAGATTCAGCAAAGTGCTCAGACTCCTTTATTTTGTACCCCATACTTGTACACACTAGTTGTATTTTACATTTGCCTAAGACTTCCCAAGAGGGACTTACAAATTCACACTCGCTGGCCAATAAACACATGGTCAGTAAATTACACTTGCATTGATAATTACACTCCTCTTCACGTCCTCATACCCTTCCTGACCTTCGTCACGATTGTCCGTGACCGTAGTAGCCAGTAACTGCTTTGTCAGACTGCATTGTATTTCCCAGCACGCGACTCGACCACATAACGCCGAGCCGCTGACATCAGCACGCCTATTGTATTACCCATACCGTCCAGCTGGCAGACCAGCATAGTAGCCTGCATTTAGAGGTCCATCCCCTAATAAACACTTGCATCTTCTTAGGAACACCCCCTAGCGTTTAAACACTAAACAACACACTACACTAGTAAGCTCTCCCAGCTACGGGAAGCTGCTATCATCTGGGAACAACCTTCCAAATCAGTACAGTGACACAAGTGTTTTATCCCTAACTACCCCCCAACTAAGGGATCTAAAACATATTGGTGGAGGCGCTGCTACCACGCACAATAAGGGTAGGACTCATACTGTGCCCAACTCTAGGAATGGGTATTCCAAGTTTCAGACACCTAGATATCAAGGGAAAGGCTGTAGCCGCTTTTGAAAGTTCAGATATTTGAATATCGCGCTACATTGCTTCGAGAAGCATTTAGAAGAATTTTACCGATAGTTGGATGTCAAGTGACGTATTGAGTAATAGCAGAGGTGGAGGCTATTTATTGATTAAATAGTTAACTATGGAGTAGAGGCTTGAGACTGGGATCAGATTACTGGCACGGCCAAATGAAAGAGAACGAAATTAGTATCAAGTAAATCGGACCAGGGATTCAAGAGATATGAGGATTTCTAGATATCAGGTGATGACGCGTGACCCTGACCGTTTTGAATAAAAGCCAGCTGGAGGAGGCATGGTTAGCTCACTTCAACACAAGCACTTGGCAAGCAAGTTGCGTCTACGCTGAGCCAAGGCACATGGTTGCCGTATCTACGCAGAAGTTCTTTTCAAGTCGTGATAGTCACGAAAAGTGCTGCGCTTCGAGTTGAAACTTAGTAAGTTTCTGGTGAGGAGAATCACTGAGGTGATTGATATTTCTACAGACATTGGTGGAAATATTTATATTTCCAAAAGGACATATGCTAGACTTTGTCTAGAAAATAGTATTTTGTCACAGTCCAGTAGTAACTTAATACTTGGATGTTTAAATCCATTTTCAGTCAGTTTTTCATTATTTGTAACTAGTTAACCACTTAGATCTGTCAGTACACTGAAAACTAGTCTATAACGGTGGCGTTCATTAGTCTACGCAAGGGAAACTGCAGGTTGCTTAGCGCATGGCAGATGGTGATATTAATAAACCATGCCCAGGGAACGATCTTCAGAACAGCCGTTAATTGCTTAGACTGTCAGTGTTTTTCTTGTACTGATGAGATTACAGTGAGTTATGTTACAACTGACATATTTAAGAAGAGATCACTTAGATCTGTCCCTATTTAAACAAACTGTTATGGCTTTGATAGAAGCCCATATTAAAATGGAACCACAGTTTATTCAAACGTCGAAAGATACTACCACTATGTCTGACTAGATGATTTGTGGGTTTACAATGGCGGCCGATACAAGGATTATACGTGCTTGTCCGATAGGGCATGTCTATGGATAAATCTGGTACAGACCAGGTTTACTACGCTTCAAGACCATCAAGAAATGTAAGCCACATTTGAATTATATTATGCCTAGCTAATTGGAACAAACTATTTTTTCTGCAGATGACCAACACATTTTTTTCGTCGTATTTAAAGCTTGCAATGATTTACGCAAGACTTGTTAGAGTTATTCTGAGCATTTTCAGCACTCAGAACAGTTTAGGATCGATGACCGAGCATTTCGAGCATTTATTTGAATTTTTCATATTTTAAGGAAACCACGGAAAACCCCGATGTAACTGTAAAAGTTAAATTTATTTTTGTTGAGGAATGGATATTTTTTCCATATTCGAAGGTTCGAACATGTGGATTCTCACATAATGAGATGATAATTAAACATATTTAAAATGATATAAATAATAATAATAATAATAATCCACTAATAATAATAATAATAATTTTTATAATTTTTCTAAATAATTCGTGGTTATTATATTTTCTAATAATCATATGTATTGAAAGAGAGACTATGAAGTAGTTTAAACATTTCTAGTCTGGAACAGGAGATTTTCCGAAGGAAAGTGGTTAGCGCAAGCCCGCATTCAACCAACATTTCAGTTCTGGTTGAACAGTTGATATTTGCTATGAGCAAAGTATATGTTTCAGATAACACGGAGAGGCATGAAACGGGAAGCAATTGATATTTGTATCAAATAGGATATTTTTGTATTTATATAAAATCATGACGTAAATACACTCGAAAGTGAAATGAAGATTTTCATAAGTATGGTAAATTCACGGGTTGAACTGAATGGTAAAATAAAATAAACTTGTAAGTTTATTAATCTTCCAGTGTTGATAACAAGCAGAGGCTTGATTTATTGTATAAATTTTGGGAAGATAATTTATGTGTGTGGAGTAGTTGAAATGCCATTCCCAGGTGCGCATGTTAAGTCGCAGGAATGAAGGTTTTTTCGAGCATCAATCAAATAGCCGGTTCGATGGCTCAGGTTTATAGTAGGAGTATTGGAGCCACACATTTCGTCGTATGAATAACCCGAAGGTTATTTCTTTGAAACCATCAGTTCTTATTTCAACCTTGTTTACGAATTCCATTTAGACTTTGATTTTGCTAGAACCCGGATTTGTCATGATAGTAGTTTATTCTTCTTCAGAGGAAGACCTTTGCCGTTGTTGTTATTGTAATATTGTGTTCTTACACAAATAATAGAATGGGCCACTGCCAATTAAAAATAATTCTTTAACCACGAATAATTTGAAGGATATTTTTAGTCCTAGTGCCATGAACTAAATGAATTCATTATGAAACTACAATTCTAATTTCCGCATTCTGTCGAAGAATTGCAAGTTGTGAAAGTTACTAGAAATGGCCATAAATATAAATATTTTTTTCATAATGATTCCAAGTGGAAAATTGAATAGTTGAATGGTTCAACCATTTATTGATCAAGTTGATGATTCAGAAATCATGTATTTTGTTTGGAACTTGAAGTTCATAATCGAGTCACTTCTCGAATGTTTAATGTCAGAAGAACAATTAATTGTTGTTGTGCTTCGCACAGTTCTTCGATGCTATGCTCAAGGTCAAATACTTTTCAGATGTTATTAATATATGTTAATAATTTGTATTGCTTCTATGATAATAATATTTTTCGACGATATATTTTTGAAACTGGAAAAACAAGTGAAAGTTTAAGAATTCTATAAACATTTATTCTACGAGTGTTAATATCATGTAAATAGTCAAACAGTGATCTACGTTATTTCCAGTATGGACAATTAATTTTGAACTGGAATTAAGTATTAATAATTTTGGAACACAGTCCACAGGACTATTAATCGGACTTGTGTTTCCAAAAAGATTGTCAAATGTGTTTGGAAGATTTCTGTATATTGTGTGTAAATGAGAGTGTGGATCGCCACACGTGGATGATGCTGCTTTGAGCATCTTTGCAGTCAGATTTTAACTTTAAAATAAACTGAGATAATTTTACCAGATGTGTTACTCCCAATTAAATCTCCTTCTATCCTTATTGTTGCATTGAGCCAAAAATCAGTGAAGCATTTTTTTAATTTGATGTCGTTTTTGCGATTTGCTTTAACCCATCTGGCGCTCCGGGATATTTTGACTCTCGTGCTGACTGATTATTGGTAAAATGCATATGTGGTCGTGCGGACTCCGGTCTAAACGGGCACAATACAACGAGCCCTCGTGGTAGAAACGGCCCGTACCGCACACGGCCAAGCGAAAAAGTTGATTTTTTTTTGACAGAAAGCATTATTTTTCCTTCACCCTAGCTACACAAGGATTTTTTTTTTCAAACCAACCCCCCACCCCCTCGAAAGAATCAGAGATATAATACATTGCAAAGCACACACAGTTTTTTTTATATATACGTACACTTGATTCAGCATGGCCCGCCCCGCTATACCGTATAGATGTGCCCAGGAGCATTGGGGAGCACCAGGAGTTAATTGCCTGGCACAAGGTCTTTGAGACAAGACAGGACTACCTCAGAAAATACCAACAGCTCCTGCACGCACAGTACATTCGAGTCATTAAGACACTTGTCCGACCAAGGAGCACGGCTCAGAATAGGAGAATGAGAGCCAAAGTTCCCACCCTTCGCAGACAATTGAATCACTCCCACTGGAGCCTACACTGTCTACACGACATAATGTTCCAACAGTATAATACACTTAGGGAACAACACAAACATATAGGGACTTGTGGGACAAAAGTCGCTGAGCAGGCCATACGCCTTAACAGGGAGTATGCCCAAATTTGGAATGACTACCGCGAACTACAGGCCAACAACGCCATATTTGAGTTCACAGCAGGGCCGCCAGCAAAACCAAGAGAACACATAGAAATCGACACGATAACGCAGCAACTCGCACGAACATCCATTGCAGACACTAACAACACAAAGAGGAAGGAGGCAGCCGTGGCCATGCCACAGAAATCGGGCATACCACCCTCCAACACATTGCGGGGGCAGACAGACACACACAAACAATTTTCGGAACCGGCCCGGAAGCCTAACAGGACAGAGAACAGGCGAAACCGGGGACATGTCCCTCCAACACCAAGACAGGGAGGAACAGGGCTACCCACCCCGACGTTACGTAAAAGGACATTTAAACAAACAATTAGGTGGGACAAGGAAAGACACATTAGGGAAGAGCGAGAGAGGGCCTACAGGCGAACACACTACCGGGACTATAGGGGCCCAACTAGGACGACAGCAGGAGCACACGCCACAACAAGGGATGAAACCTGCGATCGGCGGCGAGACGACATGATGGGGCGAAAGGGTGAGCGAGAGCGACACTTGCATGACATCCGGACATCCATAGTACAATATGACGATAGAGCATATATGTTCACCAGGCACACGGGCCTGGCTACGCACGCAATGGCCCACGCGACGCCAGGACCACGAGTGCAAGTGCAGACGTTGACACATGCAGAGGTCCACACCCGGCACCCATACATAACCACACACAGCTGGTAGCACATTATCCCATTCACACGAAATCATGTTCCAAATTTAGCATGATTACCGAGAACTCCAGGCCAACAAGGCCATTTTTGAGTTCATGGCAGGGTCACAAGCCCAGCCTAGAGAGGACATAAGCGTAGATACGCTAACGCAGAAATTTGCGAGGATGTCCCTCTCAGACACTTACAAAACACAGGGGAAGGAGTTCACCGTGGCCACAGTCCAGAAGACGGCCAGGTTAGGCTCCAACACACTACATGGTCAAGGTCACATCAACACGCGTCCCTCAGCTCCGGTTTGGAAGGCAATTTTGCCAAACCGAGGAGCAGAACCTATGCCAACCCCCTCAGAACGGACGAACGAGAGGGAGTTGTCGCCAGGACTCTCAGGCACACACCGTAACACAGGGAGAAACCGGGAGGTAACCATGTCATGGGCTGAGGACATAGAGCCCGTCCCACAGCACATTAAGCCCACACAAACCTACACACATAGGCAAACACAAGGGCAGGAGTCTACCGTGGCCATAGGCCAGAAATCGGTTAGACTACACTCCAATACATCGCCAGGGCAATCACAGGCAATTACACGGCCTTTACCGCTAGTTCAAAGGGCAATTTTGCCAGAATGGAAGCGGGCACTAGCATGTGTACCCCAGGTGCAAATGCATAAGAGGGTGTTGCCTTCAGCCCATCAGGGTGCAAAACGCACGCCTGCGCACACTGACCAGCCACAAACACACAGTACACGGGGTATAAGAAAGGTCTTATTACCTACCCCACGAGGCCGGGCAGTCAGGAATACACACTCCCCTATAAACACTGCTAGGGTAGCGCGGAGCGCAATCAGCCACTCAGACACAAGCACACTCAGACCAATATCCAGGCACTACGGTGAATGTAGACCCAGACTCACTTTGCTACAAACTCCTCCAGAAAATAGTAAAGAAGCACCTCAATGGGTATCAGGGGCCTACGCCTTAGTGACAGGGCGAAAGTATTCACTTTCTCGAGCAATGACGCTCGGACGTGGATAACGACTTGCACCATGAATATAACATACACTAATGTCACTTGAATCACAAATATACATACGGGCAGGTTCTTTTACACGCAGGAAACACGATAATTGATACACAAAGGGCAGATTCCACCCCTGTAAACGGCAGACACGCAGAGACTCATGCACAAAACTACACATTTTTCATGTTCATACAGGGGAACGTGGCCAACTCAAAATTATATAATTTGAAATTTTTCTTAATTTTTTCTTGGCCCCTAGCATTTTTAGGCCATCAAGGGTTTATAATCATGGTTAGTTCAAATTATAGCTTGGATAATGTAAAGTTTTTTAATGTACAAAGACAATCGGAGGCCAATCAGTTGGGCCACGCGGCTCAGGTCCTCAAAGAACTATTCCGAATGCAGCCTAAGCAACAAACCACAGCACAGAGCTTGGGCGGGTCTTTCCAAGTAGACATGACTATCTTGTTATATTTTCCATTCCTACAATTTGCTAGATTCTTTTGGGATGACTGAGAGACTTAATCGTAAGAAACAGTTAAGAATCTCACACTATTTTTGAAAAATAGTAGATTTCCCTGAGACGGAACTAGATTACTGTCTTACTAACGTCGTCAAATAGGTGAATAGTACACTCAGGTCCTATCTTTCATTTTGAACCTTTTGAAATTATTTACGATACAATCCTTACAAAGTACCGCCGTCTGGCAACCTGCTATGGTAAACATAAAGCATTATGTAAATGTCATACAATATATTTTCTCTACTTTTTTCAAAGAACTTTCTTAATTTTAATTTTTGGATAACTCAATTTTTTTTTCTCTTTCACTAATCCCGTGAAGTGCGAATTATCCAAGTGAACTGTATATATTCGACCCATAGGTGTACCCTACCTATTACGCTGCCTATAGCATGAGTTTTTCCCCCCATAACAGCGCTCAAACTAAACATAAACACCATGGGGTAACACTCACAGCTCAAGGGGAAAACACCATTATTTATTTTTGGAAGGCACACACTAAACGCAAATACCGCACAAAACAGTCAAAACACCAACAGAACTGTCCCGGAGACACAGGCCTAAAAGGCAACAGGAATAATTACCCTGGACAAAGACGGTCTCGAACCCGCAACCTTCTGAATACCAGGAATGCAAGGTCGGGTAACTATCCAGTTGGAGGATAGAACAATAAGGGACAGTCACACTAACAGGTATTCATATGCACAAGATAATAAAATCACCTCCGACACCTAGTCACCAAACACGCGACTAGCGGCCCGGAGACACTCGTACATAAACACAGCTAGCTACCACTAATAGGAATATATTCATCCCAGGCCCACAATAACACAAAAATTTGGGGACACAAATATACATAGTCCTAGGGTCTTTTACATTACAAGGGACCCAAGACACGCTGTATAGGCAGACAGTAGAAAGACGTGTCGGCAAACATACACACATTGGCCTGGCACATGGGGCAGCGGGCCAGCCACCAAGCCGGCAAAGCACTTCCTTACACAGCTGTAATCTAATACTATCGCCAGGTCAGCGATAACACACACACATAATCATGCGACCTTCGCCAGGCGAAAACCAACTAACAGCGCTCAGCTCTGAATGTAGTAGACACGATCATTCACGCTAGTTTCAAAACCCCATAACTCCCAAAATAAGAGTACGAGAATCGTCCCAAATGGCACAAAATATTCACGCTAAGGCATATTTTCGTACGTGTGTCACAAACACACGATACGCGCGCCATGGTACATACGGTACAGACATTGTAACACCAGGACCTTAGAACAAGGCGGGTGCGAACACACGATAACACCATACAATCGTGCCAAAAAGAAACAAACCAATGGTATTTTTGGCGCAAAAACACAATCAGAAACCACACTAGGGACACACAAATCCCAACAGACAACGCAGACATAAAACACGGAGTATTACGCGGGATCGCGGGTCCGAATGCCCAGTAAAATCGGACGCCGTGGAAAACAAAAATCCAGAATCCCAATTAGACTGAAGTTGGCCCCATACAAGTACATAAGCGGGTCAGCTACACAATTATAATAACAGGGAGGTTCTTTACCATACCTACAGGAACATAGATTCGTTCCAGGGTACTCGCTACAACAGCCTACTTAGGGCATTAGCGACCACAAAATACTTTTCTCTGAACCATAGCGCCCAACACCTAGATACGGGAGACGCCACTCTCACAGACACAAAACAGGTAACACCGCATTTTTTTCGGCAAAAAGCCATGCAAAATTTCGATTACCCCAAACATAGGAAATAGACTTCCTAAACACAAGTCATAGCAATTACACAAGGCAAATGTCTTACGGAATAAATGTCCACACAACATCGGTAGTAAAAACAGGACAGATTAACACATTGGCCCTCACGGAATCTCAAACAATGTCAACACACGGACATTGGCAAAAGTTACGTTCCGTCAGCCGCCATACGTAACGTCAGAGACTTCCCGTATACAAGGACATGAAAACAAAAACACAACAAAACGATGCGTTGCGAATTCTAGCGCATATCAACATTGTTGCCGGTAGACATTCCTAGAGCACCCAGACGTGCTGGTGACACGCTAATATGATGACGCTGTCATAAACCATCAATAATAACAGCATACAGACACACGGATATTGACACAGGATTCAGCGCTGTTACAACAGGCATAACATTTAGCAATATACAGACACGATAGGCCGGATTTATCTTAGGGCCACAGAAGCATGTTTACAAGTGCGATAACAGGTTACACGCGCCGCCTGACAATTAGCCACACGAGACACGATGAGACGTATCCGATAACGGCACGCGCGCCAGCGTGATGCAGCAGAACGCGACCACAGACACGCAAGCCTCAGTAACCACAGCCACGGGCACCTCCTGCCCACACGCGCCCACTAATCAGGGGCGAATACAGACAGATACCCTGAAGGAACACCCCCCCGCAATAACTACTTCTCTTCTTGTTTTTTTAAATCTTACAACCATCATAGGCGATCAGGACATGACCAGTTACACTACAATCACTTGCTACCTTAACATTACAAATGAGAGACCAGATTAGGCCGTGACGTCACAGCGTCACCGCACTTAACCATCCCAAGGAGCGGATAGAAACCCAACATTGACCAAGTGAGGATGACAGGAGCAGAGATGGACAATGCCATCAGGATGGCCAATATACTAGCTACGGAATAACATCCCAGCACCCCTCTCCCTACATAAGCCATCAATTACAACACTATTCAACACAAACAAACAGACACATAGAAACAGCTAGACTACATTCCAAGATATACATCGGGGTTGATAGACTTCATGCGTTTACCAAGAATTTGGGTATGCTACACCCTGGTCCTAAATGCCTACACCCGAGTATTAGGGGTGGTCGGAAACAAAATGAAGCGTAATGCACATCTCTATGCAAAGAGATGAGGCCAAATTCATAATAACAACTCTTTTTTTTAATAATCTCGCATGCAAGGGACATACAATTATCACACCTCGGCCCACACCTATCCACAAATGAGAGCGGATACGCCTCATATCCAGCCACATGCATGGAATATCCTACCCACATACCAGGGATATTATTATTACCATACCTGCATGGAACATTTAAACATTTTGTATACCTGGGAAATACCTACCCCCGTCCACTCACTGTAAAGACATCCCAGCAGCATCACCGGCTCCCGGCCACCATAAACATGGAGTCCAAAGATGCATAACCCTCTCCTACCATGCTTTAAGCCTATTCAGCAAATAACACCCCCCGGATCCCAATAACAAGATACCCAACGCCATGGAAACCTACTAACGCCTCCAGGAAATTAACAAGGCATTACCGCTAGAAATCCGACATGGCGACTACAGGCCTGAAGTAGTCCATGCATCTAGAAGATTCTACAACCCCAGGACACTTAAAATTTTTACATAAATATATAATACCCACACACTTATTTTACATATCACACTCATTTTTTAAAAAAGGAATATGAGTCACACTGAATGGTGATGAGAGCGTGAACAGAAGGGCAGAGGCGCCACACGAGAACAGAGCTGGGGGAGGCGATGAACAGCCTTGCCCCAGTTAACTCAATGACCCAGACTAAATAAAGGAAGGAACTACGTAAGGTTGAAGCATCGATGGCTTGACGCGGGCAAACGCCAAAACCGGGGGTGGGTCTAGCCTACCCCCTCGGCAGAGGAAGGTTACACCCACTATGCGCCACGGTCGTCGAAGCCAAGACTTGCAGGGGAGACTTTTGACGAACGGGGGGAGAATTAGCCAGCTCCGCACCGGACTCAGGAGAGGACCCTAGGGACGACCACATTAGGACTAGACTCCTAGTTTAGTACGTAAGTTAAGTAGAGATTCTATGGCGGGAAGCTAGTCTTCTACTCGCAGAAGTGAAGAAGAATCTCAGGATTCAGCGGAACCAATCCTAGATTCGCCAAGTCCTTGCCCCACGTGGCAAGGTGAAGACAACCAAACAAATGAATAATGAATAAACAAATAATAAATAATATACATGAAATACGAATAATATGGAATGAATGCGATCATTCGGCCCCGTGCCCACATAAATGGCTGACAGCGAGTCAGCAGAGATTACATGGTCACGCACCGGGCGGCCAGAGATATTAAATAGGCATGCAGCGGGCTGCCAAGAGGGGTTCGAGTGGGCAAACCCAGCAATGCCCATATAGGCGAAGAGGATTCCCGGACGCTAAATTCCCGGATGTTATTATTAATGCCAATACAGGCGAAGGGGATTCCCGGACGCTAAATTCCCGGATGATATTATTTTATCGGACGATTTTCCCCGAACGATGTCCCGTGCCCACATAAATGGCTGACAGCGAGTCTCCAGAGCTTAAATGGTAACGCAGCGGGCGGCCAGAGATATTAAATGAGGAACGCAGCGAGCCCTCACAGGGGTTACAGTGGGCAAACCCAGCAATGATAAATACATCAATAAATGACACAGGAAGAAGGATGACAACACAGGCAAGTACAACGGCGATGCGTTTGCTCTCCAGCAGCGCAGGCGCTCGGAATTTTAGTAATTACTAGTTATTAATCACTAATATAAATGTCGACAACTAGTATTAAGGGAGCGGAATCCGGTGGTTTTAGAGACAACCGGTGTTTTTAGAATACACGCGGGTGGTGATCTGGGGAGGTAAAACTGCCTCGGGCGATCGCTCCGGTCGAAATTTTAGCATGTAAGGCAGTTGCATTTGGAACGCAACTTAGAATTAAGCAAATTTAATAAGCGCTGTTGCTAAATAATAGCACAGCACATTTCGGCACTAGATTAAGGTTAAACCATTCGGATTGTAAATACAAAATATTTTTTTAATTATCATAAATTAGGCTAAGCACCTTAAGATTAAGGTAAAACATTTCGGCGACTGGCGACTAAAAACCGTTGCCAGGGTAAGCCCGACAACATATTAAGATAAGTAAGATTAAGATAGCAAGTTTCGGCACCTGGTTACCAAAAACCGTTACCAGGGTAAGCCCGACAACGCATAGAATAAGCTAGATAATACCTAGGCTAACCTAGAAGTAAGTTACACCTCAGTGGCGCCACACTTAGTTTTACAAATTAAGCGCTACCAACGAAGTGTTATATATATATACATGTAATGTATGGCAATGTATTGTAATGTCTTATTAATCATTAATCCACTTTCACCCACACAGGAAAGCGAGGAAGCAAACGAATATACATGTTTTCCAAATAGATGGCCAATAATCCATTTTTGTTTCACAGATGACAGGGAGCACGAGCACGTCTATTGTAAATATGTTTTCCACACCAAATTACACACACCCTTATCTCTGTCACACAAAACACTCTGTTCCTCATCGTTCTTCAGTCGCGCCAATAAGGTGACGGCGCCGCGATCAGCGACGTAAGGTGACGTGGGGCACCGAGCGACGCTGAAGCAAACACACGTTCGATATGCTTCAACAAAAAGCAATATTCGGTAGCCAGGGGCGGTGCAGAGGTAGTGAGCACCTACCCTCGCCGCCAAGGTAAATTTTCCCACCCACGGGGAAAATTTGCGAAAGGAAAAGTAACGGCATGACCACTAACCCACAGCCATAGGTGAGAGGCACCTACAGCTCAGCGAGTAATAAATGAAGGGAGAATGAGTCGACAGACGAGAGCGCTACAGAAGGCCTAGAGAATGAGACGAGGTACCAGGCCCATGAGCAAAAACGGTCTAGCAATAAGGTTATTATTTTATGTCATTTCATGTTATATTATGTTATGTTATAACATCATTGTAAAAGCAAAAACTGTAAATCCAAAGCATACACAAACATAGTGGTGCTCAACTGTACACCTACACACATAAACTCACAAATTGTCACGCCATTTTACACGCAATAATGTCCACACCGAATACACTGTTTTTTTTCTTCCTTTCTACTCTACTAATGCCAAAATTTGTGAAGGTGTCCCGTTTCATCCCAAGAACAATAAACCATTATGATATTTCCTTTAACTTATACCCGGGGGCCCCTACTTTTGCTATTCTCTTCCATCTTTTAAACAATACACTGAAGGGAGCAATTTTTTTCTCCATACAACGCTGGACGGCACAACCATCCGTCCGGACATGTTTTTTTTCCACCCTGAAAAATAACAACGGCAAGACCATGCATTTTTTTGTGTTTCTATCTTTATTATTACCATGTCAACTTGCAAAAATGAGCCATTCTAAAAATTAACTATGTATAACATGTATATCCCAAAACCTACCCCTCTGAGCACAAGCTGGATTCACATCACCACGACATCGACACACCTACATCAACACGGAAGAAAAGAAGAAGTACAAGAAGAAATCAAAAACGACCCATCACATCGACACCCCCACTCTACGTCCCGTTCCCGTTCGCGGGGACGCGAACTAATCGAAGAAGAGGACTTGTACAGCCCCGGGGGGGGAGTACCCCTGAAAGCCACCCCCTATCCTTCACTAAAACCACCCCAACTGGCAACATCATAAGACCAGAACATTATCTTTACACAGCAAGAGGCGGCCACCCAGCTCGGGAGGTTAGCCAACTACTTGCAACACATACATAAACACCTACACCAACAACTAACTGGGGCAGCTACGTTGACGTAATGCTGACCATGCAGCACCTAAAAGTATAAGAAGTGGAGTCCTAACTAGGAGCCACTATCTGTTCTACTCAGTGCGACGCCAGCAGCCCAGCCAACGTCTGTTCCTGCTGAGATTCAGCAAAGTGCTCAGACTCCTTTATTTTGTACCTCATACTTGTACACACTAGTTGTATTTTACATTTGCCTAAGACTTCCCAAGAGGGACTTACAAATTCACACTCGCTGGCCAATAAACACATGGTCAGTAAATTACACTTGCATTGATAATTACACTCCTCTTCACGTCCTCATACCCTTCCTGACCTTCGTCACGATTGTCCGTGACCGTAGTAGCCAGTAACTGCTTTGTCAGACTGCATTGTATTTCCCAGCACGCGACTCGACCACATAACGCCGAGCCGCTGACATCAGCACGCCTATTGTGTTACCCATACCGTCCAGCTGGCAGACCAGCATAGTAGCCTGCATTTAGAGGTCCATCCCCTAATAAACACTTGCATCTTCTTAGGAACACCCCCTAGCGTTTAAACACTAAACAACACACTACACTAGTAAGCTCTCCCAGCTACGGGAAGCTGCTATCATCTAGGAACAACCTTCCAAATCAGTACAGTGACACAAGTGTTTTATCCCTAACTACCCCCCAACTAAGGGATCTAAAACACTATCTAACCATGACCTTCAAATTGTGTACGCAAGTAGCACCGTACGCAACTAGCAGTACACCTCAGAACTGCAGTTTCCTAAACATGAAGAGATTACAGCCCAATTCTTTAGCCGTGCGCGTTAAGATATGTTTAACGAAGAGAACTGGGCAGCTGCACATTTCGGTTATTCGATACTCCAATTCCGACGCTAACAACTGCTATCCTGATAGAGGTCTTCCTCTTCCTTTGAATTGTCCCATTCTCTCCAGGCGAGTATTGATGTGAAACGCAGTTCAAGCCTTGCAACATTTATCACCATCCTAGACCCCAAGAATTAATTACAGTTAGGCCATTATTACTACCTACTCCACGACATGGACAAACATCACACACACACATACACATGTACGTAAGTGGGTCCACATGTTCCCAGACCAACCACCTCGTGGTGTAGCGGCTAGCATTCTTGGTTGTCGCCCCGGAGGTCTGGGTTCGATTCCCGGTCCTGCCAAGAAATATAATTCTGATCTGATTGTGAGGGCTGGAACGGGGTAGACTCAGCCTCGTCAGCTTCATGAGGCAAAACTGCGAAGAGGTGGGTTCGATTCACACCTCAGCCATCTTGGAAGTGTTTTCTCAGTGGCGAGTATTGGTGTAGGCAAATGCCTGGATGGTTCCTAACTTAAGGCCATGGCCACCCCTTTCCCAATTCTCACCTGAATTGAAAATACACTTACTAACACAGATAGGCTTCTACAATAACACACATTGTCATATAAATTCAACAATTCGACACACCCATGTACACGGGGTTAGTTATCAAGATGCCTCAAATACCAAAAAATGAATTATTGACAACCTAATTGATAGTGAAAGCAAATATACTGTAAGTCAATATAGCCTACTGAATCTTCAGCTGAAATAACTTACATTCGTAATTATTTACAATTGAAGTTATCGTAGTTTTCTAAGAACTGAGCTTTCTAATTCTCGATTTCTCACCGACAAAAATAGTGCGGAGTTTTTGAAGACGGTTTCATAAAGTTAAATTATATCTTCATAGCGAGTGATTCTGTTCCATGGCGTAATACGTAGGGCTTAATTGAAATATTCCTAGTTTATAAATACATAGTATAGTCCATGGCACTTAGCCTAAAACTGCAGGGGAAATATGTACGTAAGTTCTTTCCAGATTGGGATTGTGCTTCCTAGCAATCAGCTGTGAGGTAGCGGCGAATAGTTTAAGTAATATAACCCACTTTTTCGTTAATGTTTAGTTCAAATGTTAGCAGCAATCACTGCTGTTCCCAAGTTGCTAGGATAAACTCAGATTCTTTTATCTTAACTTAAGTTTCAGCGTGTCGAATGGGGTATCTTAATTGGTTTTATTCTTGCTCATTTAATCTAGTTTATGCAATAATTGCAAGTTTCATATAAAATCTATTCGAGTCTATTTTGGTCTGAGACCAACTATTTTTACTAGCACTGCTGAGCACGAGTCTAAGGACTCGCTCTCTCTTAAATTGTACCTACTTATTGTATACTCGAAATTGCTCTATTTTGTATATTATACTTACAGCAATTGAATTGCTTCATTTTATGCGCGTGGCATAGTTTTTAAATTGTTAGTCACGGCCGCCCTGTTGTACCATATAGCATTTTGTAATTGCTCAAGTTTAAAAATACACACATCAAAAAAAGTTTTGCATCACCTCGGTTCCCAGATCTCCGGCATATAGACGTTGACTGTGTATATTGTATCCAAGATACAGTCCCTTTGACTGTTCATAGATGTCACTAAAACTGCTCAAAGATGTAAACAACCATGCATGAGCAGGGCCTATTAGACGGAGGGGGTACGACAGCCGATCAGTTCCAGTCATTCCACCATGACGAAGGTACGCTGCTCATGTTGTCTGTAGTTCTACCATGCCTAGAAGGTCAATACCGCAGTTCGATCGCGTCCGCATTGTTACTTTGT
The DNA here is from genome assembly GCA_946902985.2 of Meconema thalassinum. Classification (NCBI taxonomy): domain Eukaryota; kingdom Metazoa; phylum Arthropoda; class Insecta; order Orthoptera; family Tettigoniidae; genus Meconema; species Meconema thalassinum. The sequence continues at coordinate 1,407,225,315 of OX336389.2, forward strand.
GTCAAGAAGGGCTCTCAACAAGGGAAGTTTCCAGGCGTCTCAGAGTGAACCAAAGCGATGTTGTTCGGACATGGAGGAGGTACAGAGATACAGGAACTGTCGATGACAGGCCTCGCTCAGGCCGCCCAAGGGCTACTACTGTAGTGGATGACCACTACTTACGGATTGCCGCTCGGAGGAACCCTGACAGCAATGCCACCATGTTGAATAATGCGTTTCGTTCAGCCACAGGACGTCGTGTTTCAACTCAAACTGTGCGCAATAGGCTGCATGATGCGCAACTTCACTCCCGACGTCCATGGCGAGGTCCAGCTTTGCAACCCCGACACCATGCAGCGCGGTACAGATGGGCCCAACAACATGCTGAATGGACCCCACGGAATTGGCATCACGTTCTCTTCACCGATGAGTGTCGCATATGCCTTCAACCAGACAATCGTCGGAGACGTGTTTGGAGGCACCCTGGTCAGGCTGAACGTCTTAGACACACTGTCCAGCGAGTGCAGCAAGGTGGTGGTTCCCTGATGTTTTGGGGTGGCATTATGTGGGGCCGACGTACGCCACTGGTGGTCATGGAAGGCTCCGAAACGGCTTTACGATACCTGAATGACATCCTCCGACCCATAGTGCAACCATATCGGCAGAATATTGGAGAGGCATTTGTCTTCATGGACGACAATTCTCGACCTCATCGTGCACATCTTGTGAATGCGTTCCTTCAAGATAACGACATCGCTCGACTACAGTGGCCAGCATGTTCGCCAGACATGAACCCTATCGAACATGCCTGGGATATGTTGAAAAGGGCTGTTTATGGACGTCTTGACCCACCAACCACTCTGAGAGATTTACGCCGAATTGTCGTTGAGGAGTGGGACAATTTGGACCAACAGTGTCTTGATGAACTTGTGGATAGTATGCCACGGCGAATACAGGCATGCATCAATGCAAGAGGACGTGCTACTGGGTATTAGAGGTAGTGGTGTGTACTGCAATCTGGACCACAAATGCTGAAAGTCTAGCTGTATGATGGTACAACATGCAATGTGTGGGTCTCATGAGCAATAAAACGAGCTGAAATGTTGTTTGTGTTGATCTCTATTCCCTTTGTATTTAACGGTTCCGGAACTCTTGGAACCGAGGTGATGCAAAACTTTTTTTGATGTGTGTATATACTCAATTATTGTTGAAACTAATTAACATTACCACACTATTTTCCCCTTAATTTTCACTCATGACAACACTGGCTCACTGTTGCCACTCACTTCCCTGTAGATTATTGAAAGTGAATCCCAATATTAAAAAAATCCTAATAGTAAATTCATGGTTCTCAGTTCACTTAGGTACTTTTCTCGGATATTCTGGCCGCTTATCCCCGCTCGTTACATCGTCTTCCTCCTCTCACTAATCTGCTGCGTTACCAGATCTCTTAGTGCCATGCAATAACGGTGACAGTACCTCTTTCCAACCCTCAGACCAGAATTGAATTTCTTGGCAGCGCCGGGAATCGATTCTCCGGGGCAACAGCCAAGAATGGTAGCCACTACACCACGAGGTGGTCACAGTGCAAGTTTCGCAACACCTGCGGCAGACAAACCAGTGCACAGAACCTGACTTCAAACGTTGAAAAACTCATCCAACAAAAATGATGGCATATGTCTCAAAGCGGCCCTACATAAATTTGACAGCCCTCTATATCTCCTGCTGCTCTGGAACTGTTTCTCGCGTCAAAAGGTCGACTGCTTTCGAGGAATAAAATATTGGTAGGCTTGCAGCTCCGATACAGGTATAAAATGAGCAAGCTTATGGAATACGTTCTGTTTTCTCGGGACGGTTTAATAACTAGTGCAAACGGGCGGTTGAAAGAAAATACGTACTTCATTATTCTCATGTAGATAGTTGTTGTTGTTGATTCTTTAGGGGCTTTGCGACATCGTGGTAATGTAGCCCCGTGTACTTCGGTGTGTATAGAAGTTGTCTGATAACCTGTGTCACTGTGATGTCTGTACTAGTGTGTTTGTAATTGAGGTAGGAAACTGCTGTGGCCTTAAGTCAGGTACTTGGAGTAGAAGTGGGAAACACCGGAAAATCACTTTCCGGATGGCTGAAGTAGGAATCGAACCCACCTCTTCTCAGTTTTGCCTCACGAGGTTGAGTGTACCTCATTCCAGCCCTCAGACCAGAATTAAATTTCTTGGCAGAGCCAGGAACCAAACCTGGGCCTATGGGGTGACAGCCAAGAATGCTAGCCACTACGTAACAAGACGGACTTCATGTAGATAAGAATATAAGGTAACAGTAAATTGGGTGAAAACCAGCTACTCCACTCACATGATGTCCATTGTTTGTAGATAAGGTCATGTTCATGTCGAACTCAATTAATATTCATGTGTTATTTACCGGAGATTAATATGGCAGAAGCTCACGTGTTCAGTAACACTCGCCAGGTTTCATTCCCGTGTACGAAAACAAATACTGTACTACCGTAACTGTGGATTTATGTTCAACTGACTTATTTTACACAGGAGAGAAAACGATAACAAAACATACGGAAACTACATTTGTTTACCTGTAGGCACATTTCCTTTTAAGAGTTAGCATGCAATATTCAGACACTGCTCAGTAAGAGTTAGCGTGCACTATACAGACACTGCTCAGTAGAGTTAGCGTGCAATATTCAGTCACTGCTCATTAAGAGTTAGCGTGCACTATACAGACACTGCTCATTTAGAGTTAGCGTGCAATATTCAGACTGCTCATTTAGAGTTAGAGTGCAATATTCAGACACTGCTCATTAAGAGTTAGCGTGCACTATACAGACACTGCTCATTTAGAGTTAGCGTGCAATATTCAGACACTGCTAATTAAGAGTTAGCGTGCAATATTCAGACACTGCTCATTAAAAGTTAGCGTGCAATTTACAAACACTGCTCATTAAGAGTTAGCGTGCAATATTCAGACACTGCTCATTAAGAGTTAGCGTGCAATATTCAGACACTGCTCATTAAGAGTTAGTGTGCAATATTCAGACACTGCTCATTAAGAGTTAGCGTTCACTATTCAGACACTGCTCATTAAGAGTTAGCGTGCAATATTCAGACACTGCTCATTAAGAGTTAGCGTGCACTATATAGACACTGCTCATTTAGAGTTAGCGTGCACTATTCAGACACTGCTCATTTAGAGTTAGTGTGCAATATTCAGACACTTCTCATTTAGAGTTAGCGTGCAATACTCAGACACTGCTCATTAAGAGTTAGCGTGCAATATTCAGACACTGCTCAGTAAGAGTTAGCGTGCAATATTTAGACTCTGCTCATTAACAGTTAGCGTGCAATATTCAGTCACTGCTCAGTAAGAGTTAGTGTGCAATATTCAGTCACTGCTCATTAAGAGTTAGCGTGCAATATTCAGACACTGCTCATTAAGAGTTAGCGTGCAATATGCAGACACTGCTCATTTAGTGTTAGCATGCAATATTCAGACACTGCTCAGTAAGAGTTAGCGTGCAATATTCAGACACTGCTCATTTAGAGTTAGCGTGCAATATTCAGACACTGCTCATTAAGAGTTAGCGTGCACTATACAGACACTGCTCATTTAGAGTTAGTGTGCAATATTCAGTCACTGCTCAGTAAGAGTTAGCGTGCAATATTCAGACACTGCTCATTTAGACAGGAATTTTAAACAGAACCAAACGACGTAACTATGAGACTATTAATATGCCGAACTTGGTGATACATGCTACATGTCCACACAAATCTACAATTATTCCCTGCGCTTCACTAGATTGCTAGTTTTGGGCCACTCTATTATTGGGAATTTGGAGACGTCAATTAACAAACCACGTATCAGTGTCGCTGTTCTTCTTCAGCTTATTATTATTATTATTGGCAAGCATAATTCACCTGGTCTTCGGTAGTACCTAGAAAAGCACTATTATTCACAAGTTCACAGTACAGTTGCGTTCTTTTCCTTTTTATAGTTACAGTAACTTGATGCAAAAACTGTAGTGATGAATGCAATCGAAGATAACTGCGATTTGTGACAAAGGAACATAGAAGAGGGAACCGAGTTAGTTTTATAGGAACTAGGAAAGAAAGCTTTCTAGTTGGTGAACACAAATTGTGCCCAACTAGCTGAGAAAACAAGTAATTTATTTATACACCATAACCTGAAAGAAATGTTACATAAGATATTTTTGTGATGAATATCTCATGTAATATTTAATGTACATAAGAGCGTGTTATTTTGTGATACATATCTTAGGCGAATTGTAGGCCTCCTTAATACAGTGATTGTACTTGTAGTGTAGTGTTGTCATTGTCAACATTTCGACGTTTAAACTTAAGATCAGTTGAGTGTATGCAGGAGGCCACTGCCACTGCCACTGCCACTGCCGAGCAGGCGCGGATCTAGAGTTTGGCTTAGGGGGGGTGTCACAGAATCAAAATTGTTAAGAAAAATGGTATCACTAACAACGCAATCACAAAATAACCAAACGTACTAAACCAGACCAATTTTTTTTTTTGCAAGCTACATGGATAGAAATTTGATGTGGTTAGCGCACCAAAAATATTCGTACAAATTGCAACGGCGTGTTTTGCGACTTTTACATCGAGCTTCGAGAAAAGTATCAAGGTACATTACAGTTTCGGCAAGTCGAGTTGCTACCGACAAAGGGAGAAAGTCACAGCTTAAATTGCCAACCAAGCTTGCAGTTTGGACGTCACGTCGGCAAAATTTTTTGGTGCGAAAAGAGCCCCAAATTCCTATCTGTGCATTGCTGCACATTCATCGTGACATCACTATAGACATCAATTCGGTAATCACAAGGTTTGCTAAACAAAATAGACGAGTTGATTTTATTATATAAATACTCGTTTTTATATAACAAGTATGAAGTTGTAAATATGTGCAGTTGTAACAGAACATAATAATTGCAATAAAGATATTTTAGTATTGAATAAAATGAAAACAAAAACCTGTTTTTCAGTTAAATTTCGTTAAATTTTATTTGTCTGGTTATTGTGCTTTCGGTTTTTGAGTTTGCAAAAAAAAAATGGTCTCCGTTTTGGGGGGGGGGTTATGACCCCCCTGAACCCCCCTTGAATCCGCGCCTGCTGCCGAGAAGATTTGGCAGTAGAGCAATTGGTTTGGGATTACAAGGGAGATCAGTACGTGGATCTAGCTGCACATTACGTCTCGCGCGTGTAATTACTACCTGCCGTGGCTTCGATGACGTAGTTGGTAGCATGCTGGGCCTAAGATAGCGGGTTCAAACCCGGCCGAAGTCGTCGGATTTTTAAGAGCGTTAAAATCCTTGCCGCCTCCGTAGCGTAGCGGTCAGCGTGGTTAGTTGCCACCCCGGAAGTCCTGGGTTCGATTCCCGGCTCTGCCACGAAATTTGAAAAGTGGTATGAGTACTGGAACGGGGTCTACTCAGCCTCGGGTGGTCCAAATGAGTAGAGGGGGTTCGATCCCCACCTCAGCCATCCTCGAAGTGGTTTTCCGTGTTTTCCCACTTCGTCTTCGGGTAAATTCCGGGATGATACCTCCTATAAGGCCACGGCCGCCTACTTCCCTCTTCCTTGTCTATCCCTCCTAATCTTCCCCTCCCTTCCCTCATGAGGCCCCTGTTCGCTTTGCAGGTGAGGCCGCCTGGGCGCGGTGCTGGTCACACCTCCCCAGTTGTATCCACTCCGATACGATATTCCCAGCTCTAGGACACTGCCCGTAGGGGCGGTAGAGGTGAGTTCCCTCGCTGAGTCCATGGGACCCACCAACCTGGAGGGTAAATTCGATTTTTTTAAAATCCTTCAGTATGCCTTCCTGCGGAGGAGGTAAAGCCGGCGGTCCCATGTCATAGATTTATGGCATGTAAAAGATCCTCCCACAGACTAAACTTGTGTGAAGCTAAATTTCTAGGTTAGATTTTGTTGGAACGCTCTATCAAAGTTCCAACGTTCACCACTAGGTATCATTGACATCTGATAGCGAAAGTTGGAACTACTTGAAATTGAACGGAACTTGTAGCTCACCCTATGGATGTCCGCTAGAAGCAGCTTTAGCCTCGGGCGAGCCGAACATGTCCTCGGACACTCCCGGCACTAAAAGCCATACGATAAATAAAAGTTACTAATAATGTTATTGGTTTTACGTCCCTTTTAACTACACTGGCTTTTAGAGACGCCGGGGTGCCGGAATTTTGCCCCGAAGGGGATCTTTAACGTGCCAGTAAATCTACGGACACGGCTCCCTCGCATTTGCGCACCCTCAAATGCCAGCTGACTGCGCCAGGATACGAACCTGCAACTTTGGGCCCAGCAAGCGAGAATAAAAGTTACTACCTGCAATTATATCTTCTCTATGGATGGCTCAAATGAATTTAGGGAAGAAACACTCTCACATAATTTGCTTTCTTTGAGGCGTGATGAACATGTTTGTCAAGTTTCAGCAGCATCAGGCAGTTGATATTCATGACGTTTCATTGTCATCACGATTTTGTCTCAAAATCTAGCGGCTTTTAATTTAATTCAGGGTCAAGATATCAGAAATTTTCCATCGTTCAAATAGATTTTAGAGACATTTTAAGTCCATTCATCCAAAAAGCAAATAATCCTATGCTGATAAAGGAATTTTCAGTGAAGTTAGCGATTGTGCATACATTTGAATGCATGTTTTGATTCCGAGAATTCGCAAGAAGAAATGTTTTCTATTACGATGGATTGTTTTGTCGCTTAGTATATAAATGCACCCCATCCCGGCCACCCTAAGTGTCCCTCTAACTAAAGTATTCTAGTGACGCCATTCGAAGACTGTATGCATGATGGATAAGCGCGTCTGACTGATGTCATAAAAAGCGCAACACTGCTTGGCAGATCATTAGCTAGTCAATAGAACATCGTATTGCATAAGAAGTAGGTGGAAGTGGTAAGTTACACGCCAGTACACAAGAGGTTGTGCCGTGCAAGGAAGTGAGCGCTCTTTATGTTGTCCGCAGCACCATTGGAATACCACCCTCCCGCCGTCCCCCCGCAGACTTACCGCTGGGAGGACGTCCGGAGACAGCGGGTAATTGGTGGTTACCCATGGACACATCTGACCAAACCACCCCTAAGTGACTCGTGGGAAGACATAAGGTAGGGTTTTATTGGGTCGCATTTACTAGCTAGTACTAGTTATTGTTTTAACGAAACAATGCATAGGCAGCCTAATAATTTCTAAAACATTTAACACTAGCCTTTGGTGGAGGCCAAACCTCTTGACGTTTGGTGAACATCATAACCAAGCAAATACTAAGAAACTTTGAAGACATTTTTCGGTTATTAAATTCTATGTAGGCTAAAAATTGACTTTTAGTCGGCCAACTCCTTGACGGGCACCTAATTACCTAGAGTGGTTAATAACTTTAAAAATACATTAAATAAGTATGCATATGGCACACTCTCACAAATATACACTGCGCTACGTATATTACAAGAATATATAAAATTAACCGCCCATAATAATTGGGCTCCTGTCAACGTGTTGACCGACTGAGGAAGCAATTCGTACATAGAATGCAATTAGCCTACCATGTCGTCAGTAAGTTACTCCGTTCCTGAATTGTGGTATATTAAGCTATTTCGTTCACGAACCACCTTAACACAATGTTATATTTACAGAAAGCCTTCAGATCATTTTTCAGTGTTGCCCATTAACTTTTCAGTCGGTCAACACGTGTTTGTGCCTAATTAGATTAAGCGGGATACATAAAAACTCTTCCTGACGTAATTACTTGTGTTTAATTATTTGCACTGTTTACTAGTCCAGAGATGCACTCAAGTGCAATCAGGCCAATTAATTAATGAGATGCATTTTTTTGGTAGAGTTTTATGTTTGCCGTCTAATCTAATTAGGCACAAATTCGGTTTCACCGACTGAAAACTAATCATTTGAAAATGTTAACGCAACAATACTAAATAATGTATTGGAAACTCATGCGTCAAGAGGTTTGGAGTTCACTATGATATGTAGGCTACAGTAAGTCTTGTGAACCATGCGCTTGTTATTACGCTGCATTTATCGACCTTGGTATTGCTTTATGCCTCTACTAAAAGAACTGGGAGGCTCTCCCAGTCCGCTTCACTAACAGTAACAGTGATTCTCTGTGATTTTAGGCACAGTTCTGCACCATACTTTCTTCATTAATCGTGTTGTTGTCGTCTCATTTTACGGAATAGGGTCACCTTGATCATCAGCACTGTGCATATGTGTAGAATTATTGTGGTAGGTGCCTGCATAATGTGCGTCACTGTGTTTGTTATGACCTAGGATTGAGAGAGGTTTCCTGAGACTTGAAATATCATAACATCTCAGAGTGAGCGTTGAGAAGCCCGTGAAAAAGGAACTACAAGGCGGATTCGAACCTCGGATCACCGAATTATGGATCGAGTCTTGGCTGCGGAGTTGGACTTCATTAGTAAGTCACATACCGGGTGAGTTAGCCGAGGTCGTTACGGCATGACTGCTGGCAGTCGCTCACATCCGGGAGGCGAGGAGGTTCGAATCCCCCCCGCCGGCAACCTTGAAGATGGTCTTCTGTGGTTTCCCATCTTCCTTCCAGGCAAATGCCGGGGTTGGTCCCTAACTATAGGCCACAGCCGCTACCTTCCAACTACTCGACCTTTCATTCCCACTTTCCTCCCCAACGGTACTTGTAGCTCACCCATTGGGTGTCCGTCTCGAAGCAGCTACAAAACTGGCGAGCCGAACATGTCCTCGGACACTCCCGGCACTAAAAGCCATACGCTAAAAAAAAAGTCACATCCCAATAAGAAGCTGTCAGAATAGTTTTATTGTGATTGACAACACCTACCAATAACCGAGTAGCCAGGACCCTTTAAACACCAATCATCATCGGACAGCGTCTGGGCTATCTACGTCATGTTTGCCTCGACTCGTGAAGTAAACCAGGAAGTCAGTCTAAACACATACAATTCTAGCGTCACTCTATCTGCGTGTTTTTTTTAACGAGAAATCAAATGTTGTACCCCTTTTTGGTCACTTTATTATTATTATTGTTATTATTGATGCCTCAGTTAGGGACTTGAGATACGTCATGTTTGCCTCGACTCGTGAAGTAAACCAGGAAGTCAGTCTAAACACATAAAATTCTAGCGTCACTCTATCTGCGTGTTTTTTTTTTAACGAGAAATCAAATGTTGTACCCCTTTTTGGTCACTTTATTATTATTATTGTTATTATTGATGCCTCAGTTAGGGACTTGAGATATTGTGGTCATAAGCTTCGTGTAGAAAATGACTATCCTGGCGCAGTCAGCTGGCATTTGAGGGTGCGCAAATGCGAGGAAGCAGTATCAGTAGATTTACTGGCACGTTAAAGATTCCCTTCGGGGCAATATTCCGGCACCCCGGTCTCTCTAAAAGGCCGCAGATGTTAAAAGGGACGTAAAACAAATAACATTATTATTTATAAAATGACTGATAAACTTTTCTTATTGTGGTGTCCGTGCAAGTCTGGGTTGTGTTTGAGTCTTCAGTCTTTATACTGGATTGATGCAGCTATCAATGTTCCCCTGTCCTGAGATGATCGTTTCATCTATACATAGTGACCGCACCCTACATCTGTTTAAGGACTTTGGGTTGTAACAATGGCTTATTATACACCACTTAGTACTTTTGTTTTTCTATGCTTGGTTTTGATCGTGCTTTAATTCCTCAAGACTAAGTCTATGCCGGGATCTGAAATTTCAACAAGTATTTCCTTGAAGAACTAAAATAGCCTGTTTTCATATATTCAACTGATTATGTACATCACAAAACTCCTGGAAACTGAGAAAAACAAAAGATGCAGGGAAGCAAAAGAAGAACGGTTGAAGGAAAAATATTCGACTATAGAAGATTGTTAGAAAGTAGGAGAAGTAGAGGCAGATTATCGAAGGATCAAAAGTACTTTCGAGGAAAGGAAGGTTAAATACGTACTACACTATTAGGGACTCAGATGAGGAACCTCTAATAGATTGAAGGCATGCATAGAGAGTTTGCATAGGGTTTAGGAGATTGAGGATCGTGTAGTGGAAAGGAAAGAGGAAATTGACTAGGATGAGAAAAATAATATTGAGATTACAATTTGATAGGGCACTGGAAGACCTAAGTAGGAACGCATCATTCATTGATGCTGTACCGACTGAGTTGGCTATAATAGTTTTCACTTGGAAAATTGTTACATTAAAAACAGTGCTTTTGCGCCCTATAAATCATTTAAATGAACGTATACCTGAGCCACAATCAAAATAATTACAGTACTGTAAGGTACAAAGCGTAGTAAAGTAATCGTCGAGTTTGTGTCTCAAGATAATAAGAACCACAGCAACAGTGTGAGTGAATGAAGGTCTCAAGACAGGATAAAGCATGAGGTCTGACCCCTCGAAAACTGAGGGAATGAGGAAGGCTGAGACAAGGATCAATTAAGGCAGGAAAATAAAATACACCCTTGGCCTCGTATACCCTAATGCCGTCGGAGTTGGAAGAGAATAAGAGTTGGCCAAGGATGGTCGACAGAGAAGATGAAAGGGAGGAGCTAAGCCAGACTCAGCTGGGGTTATCAGTGTGTACAGGGGAATCTCGGGAGTTACGGATAATTCCATCATAAAATGTATAATTTATAGACTACAGTAGAGTCTCGCAAACTCGGCCTAATGTGGACCAAAGGGTAGCCGAGTTCGCGAAAATGCCGGGTTATCGGGAAATGTGTTAAAAAGAAGAAATAAGCTGTTTGTTTTGTTTTAAAAGTAATGCAAAACAGTACATTTATTTGTTAATGTTCGACCCTGACAATTATATGTCTGAAAACTGTATCATAATGATGGTCATTATAACACTATTTTTAGCCTACTTTTCCATTTTGCAAAAATGAGGAAAAAGTAGACTTATGAGATCGATCCGGGAAAATGTGTGTCTGTCTGTCTGTCCTTCTGTCTGTCTGTCTGTCTGTCTGTCCTTCTGTCTGTCTGTCTGTCTGGCTGGCTGTGTGTGTGTTCCCCCCTATCAACTCCTAAACGGCTGCAGCAATCAAAACCAAATTTAGTATGAGTAAAGATGTGGACCGGAATATCTCACGTCCATATTTGAAAATGATGTCAGTGCTACCAACTGCTGAAAAAACGCACTAGAAATTTGAGCTCGATGTTGGATATCTTGCAAGGTATGCATGGGAGCTATTCCAAAATTGGCACACATGTAGATAATACTATTTCAGTTTAATTTCCAAGAGGCCAACCATGACAGTGTTGCCAAAATAATTTAAAGCCTTCTGATAGGTCCAATGTTTAAATGCATATAACTTCTACACTATCAATTGGATTTCAACCAAATTTTGCATGTAATATCTGTACATAAACAGATATGACTGAGGGTATTCTTAAGAGCCACCAGGGCTGCCAACTGTTAATAATTGCTCTCTCTATTTTTTTATCCAAATACCAATATATCAGAAAGTATGCAAGCCAACAGCTTTAAACTATGCACACGTATATTCTAACATTTTAGATTAATTTGGAGTAACTTATATACGTCAGTTCTACCAACATGATTATAAGCCTGCTGATAGTACCAATTTTTAAATACATGTAACTTCTATACTATCAGTTGGATTTCACCCAAATTTCGTATGTGCTATGTGAACCATAACAGATATGACTATAAGTATTGTTAAGAGCAATCAGGGCTGCCAACTGTTAATAAATGCTGTCTATATTCTTTTTACCCTAATATCAATATATCAGAAAGTATGCAAGCCAACAGCTCTATACTTTGCACACGTATAACACCTGACATTCTAGATTAATTTGGAGTAATTAATACAAGGCAGTGCTGCCAACATGATTCTATGCCTGCTGATATGTCCAATTTTAAAATACATGTAACTTCTATACTAACAAATGGATTTCATCCAAAATTGGCACAACAAGATATCATAATATTTCAGATTATTTCTGACCAGCACACGCATGGTATTGTTGGCAACATGCTTTTACGCGTGCTGATAAATCCAGTGTCTAACTGCATGTAACGTCCATTGGACTTCAACCAAATTTTGTATTCTGTACCTTAAGAGATGGAACTAAGAATATATTCAGTCACCAGGGCTGCCAACTGTAGTGCTCTAATAGGCTACATTATACCAGGTATATTTTGAGATATTTCGATATTACCAACTTAATTTTCGTCATTATTCTAGATAGGTTCATATACTGTAGAATAATCATTGGCATGAAAAGTAGGCTGTATAGTTCTTCACGGAACTTCTTGTTTCATTATGAAACAGTTTCTCCCACCAATCACAGCTCAAGAAACAGTTGTTTGACCAATTAGATATGGATACCTTCGCGCATGCGCTCAAAATCCAGCATGTCTATATAAATTACCGAAAGTGCACCGTCCATATGTTCGCGTAAATAAACTGGTGAATATGAGACACTCTACCTTAATATCCCCAAATCCAATTTCTACACAGCGGGTTGTTTTCAAACGATTTCGGTGACATTTTTACTGAATACTGGTGCTCAATCTGCACATATGGCATTGAAGCACACAGAGCGCATGCGTCGGTCGGTCAGAGAGCTTGGAAATCAGAGATATCCTACCCTGCGTAGTACCCGATCACAAAATTCTAGAGACAATCTCAACATATATTTATGAATATTTATGTTAAAACATATAATAAAGTTATAATTATCGTCGAATATAAACAGTCGTATGCAACTCGCCTATAATGGTAATTAAGACACTCGTATGGAAATACTCGTGTCTTAATTATAGACATTATAGGCTCGTTGCATAATGTACTATTTTAACAGAAACACTAGTTTTAAAATGATTAAGCCACTACAATTACAGTACCGGTACTTGAATATATAGTTCAGTATTGTACTGCATAATAATCAAGGAAAAATATTATAAAAGAAAACTTAGAAAATGTAGGCCTACAAATTAGTTTTTTAATATCTACACTGTACAGTATATGTACAAAACAATTCCCGTAGGCAAATAGTTTTTTCACTTAATGAAAATTACCTTTTACTTTTTTTTTTTGCAAAAAGGTAAGTAATGTTCTTTTGCTTTTCACTTTAAAACCTGTTTCATGAAGCCTCGTCACGAAGACGGCGAAGAAACAGAATTGCGGAGAATGCGCAATCAAATAAATACAACGCTCTGCGCGAGAACCGATTGTTTACTTCTTACTGCCAACAGTTTGTGCATTTGCAGTACTGTACTGTACACCTACCTGTATTTATCAGGTCGTCGTTACTCTTCTTACTATGAACTGTAGGTCAACTTGTTTCGCGTCGTATTTAACTGTCGATAATGCCATTGATGGAGAAGACGAAAGAAAACATAATAACGCTCTGTGCGGAAACACAAAAACAAACAAATATCATGATTTATTTCTCCTGTCAGGATGGCCTAGAAATCCGGAGCGCCGGGTTACCGAGAGCCGAGTTTGCGAGACTCTACTGTATTATAAATTGTGTACGTAAAAAAAAGTCGATGGTATTAGAGTATTTCAAAGAAATATTATGTTTTTTGAATAGGTGCTATTTTCAAAATTACGTGTGTAATTCCTGAGCAAATCCTTTCATGATACCATTACGGTATGTGTGGTAAAACCTATGTCAATTATCAGATCAGCCTGAGTTATTTAGAAGTCAACTACTATACCACATATGTATTTGTGTAGTTGCGTATCTGCTCTTTGGATTTCTGGCACCCAGACAAATGTATCTATTACGATATACTGTATTCTCTAATTAATTAAGTTTATGATTATCATATCAATTTCTGTTGTTATCTGGCTTGGAGTCTTTTGCATGCAATTTTTTAGCCTACTTTTCACATTTTGAAAAATGAGTAAAAAGTAGACTTATGAGATCGGGCAAATGTGTGTCTGTCTGTCTGTCTGTCTGTCTGGCTGTGTGTGTGTGTGTGTGTGTGACCCCTATCAACTCCTAAACGGCTGCAGCAATCGAAACAAAATTTGGTAGGAGTAAACATCTATACCTGAATATCTCACGGCCATATTTGAAAATGATGTCAGTGCTACCAACTGCTGAAAAATCGCAATTGAAATTTGAGCTCCACGTTGGATATCTTGGAAGGTATGAATGGGAGCTATTTCAAAATTGGCACACGTATAGATAATAAAATTGCAGTTTAATTTCCAGGAGGCCATACATGGCAGTGTTGCCAAAATGATTATAAGCCTGCTGATAGGTCAAAATTTTAAATGCATATAACTTCTACACTATCAATTGGATTTCAACCAAATTTCGTATGTGCTATGTGTACATAAACAGATATGACTGAGCGAATTCTTAAGAGCCACCAGGGCTGCCAACTGTTAATAAATGCTCTCAATGTTTTTTATCCAAGTACCCATATATCAGAAAGTATGCAAGCTGACAGCTTTAACCTATGCACACGTATAGTACCTGACATTCTATATTAATTTGGAGTAACTTATGTACGTCAGTACTACCAACATGATTCTAAGCCTGCTGAGAGGTCCAACTTTAAATACATGTAACTTCTATACTATCATTTGGATTTCAACCACATTTCGTGTGTGCTATATGTACCATAACAGATATTACTATGCCGATTCTTAAGAGTTACCAGGGCTGCCAACTGTTAATAAATACTGTCTCTATTTTTGTTACCCTAATATCAATATATCAGAAAGTTTGCAAGCCAATAGCTCTATACTTTGCACACGTATAGTCCCTGGCATTCTAGATAAATTAGGAGTAACTAATATAGGCCTACGCCAGTGCTGCCAACATGATTCAAAGCCTGCTGATAGGTCCAATTTGAAAATTCATGTAACTTCTATACTAACTAATGGATTTCATTCAAAATTGACACAACAATAGATCATATTATTTCAGATTATTTCTGACCAATACATGTATGTCATTGTTGCCAAAATGATTTTACGCGCGCAGTTAGATGCCATGTTTAACTGTGTAATGTTCATGCTGTCCATTGGACTTCAACCAAATTTTGTGTTCTGTACTTTAAGAGATGGAACTAAGAATATATTCAGTCACCAGGGCTGCCAAATGTAGTTCTCTATTAGGCTACATTATGCCAGGTATAGGCTACAGTATTTCGAACTAATTAGAAATTTAGATATTACCAACTTAATTTCGTCATTATTCTAGATAGATACATATAGGTTAATCATTGGCATGAATCTTAAATTTTAAGAAAAGTAGGCTCTTTAGTTCGTCACGGAACTTCTTGTTTATTATCATATCCAATTATAATGTGTTGTTGTTCCGCAGAAGTTAAGAGTGACGTATAACCAATAACATTATTATTTTTGTAATAAAATCTGTTGTTGTTTCATTTAGCAGTATTATGGCGATTAGTCCCTTATACTTGTATGGTAAATATTTCTGATAACCTGTGTTATTGTGATGTGTGTACTATTAACTGGAGTTAGAATTTGAAAGAAGGCGGCCGTGGCCTTAAGTAAGATACGGTACCATCCTGGTATTTGCCTGGTGTAGAAATGGGAAGCCACAGAAAGCGTCTTCTAGGATGGCTGAAGTGGGAATCGAACTCACCTCTCGTCAGTTAATCTCAAAGGGCTGAGTGAATTCCTTTCCACTCCTCAGGCTAGAATTACATTTCTTCGAAGAGACAGAAATCGAACCCAGTACCCGGAGACTTCATGCCTACAATAATTTTAGACCTCAACCTGCGGCAATAAGCATTGATATCTCGCCCCGAGTCCAGGAGACAGAAAAATACTGTCGTGTTGTTGATTTATTTAAGGATTGGGGAAATTGCCTTTATCCCCTGGGGCTACTATCACTTATCAGCTTCCTAAACAAAAATAAGTATCCCTTTCGTCTGTTTCCATCTTTGGAACAAGGAGAGATTCTGTCTACCCCTAATTTGATGGCAGTGGTGACATCACTTCCTTACTCTCAGAAACCGGAAGTGCTGCTCTCAGCCAGCTTGTTTAACCATGGCTGGTTTGCAATGAAAACGATGAGATCAATTTCTGGGAGTGTTTACATCCTGCATGCTCTGGTATACTGGCAAATATATTGAGAGATACTGTCCTCAATTCAGATATCCGAATCCTTTACAACTGCGTCCACCCCATAGCATAGAGGCTAGCATTCTTGGCTGCCACCGTGGAGGTCCGGGTTCGATTCCCGGCTCTGCCAAGAAATTTAATTCTGGTCTAAGGGTTGGAACGAGGTACACTCAGCGTTATGAGGCAGAACTGAAAAGAGGTGGGTCGATCCCCTCCCCAGCCATACTGGAAGTGGTTTGCCATGGTTGCCCAACCTCTAATCCAAGCAAATTCTAGGATGGTTCCTAACTTAAGCAAATACACACACATGCGCAGCCATCATAATGACACAGGTTATCAGACAGATTTACATACATCCAAGTACATGGGGCTATATGACCAGGATGTCGCAAAGCCCCTAAATCAACAACAACAATGCATGTGATGATATTTAAATAGTTCTATATACTCACAGTGCCCCCGGCGTTGTCAGGATTGTTTCTGGAGAATAGGACACTGTTTAGAGCAGATATCTGCAATCAGACGTCCACCAGTGACGTTCCAAATTTGCACATTCCCTGTAAATTTTAAGATAACCATTTCCATACATTTCCCTGTGTACTTGGTTGTGGGTAGAATTTGCCTGATAAGCTATGGTAGCGTGTTGTCTGTAGGAGTGTGTGTAATTATAATTGAAGCTACTGTAGGAATAGGAAGTAGACTGCCGTGGCCTTCAGTTAGGATCCATCCATCCCTTGCCTGGAATAGAAATGGGAAGCCATGGAAAACCAATCTTAGGATTGCTGAGAAGGGGATCGAACCCACCTCTTCTCAGTTTGGTCTGACAAGGCTGAGGGTGCCCCGTTCCAAGACTTAGACCAAAATTATTTTTTTCTTGGCAGAGCCGGGAATCGAATTCTCAGGGGTGACAACCAGCAGGGAACCACGACACCGGGAGATCTTTTACATATAAAGCAGTGCACAGTATCAATACAATGTTATTCACTGATTTCCTGTTGTCTCTTTAAAGTAATAACTATCCAACATATACAGTACAGCACAATTCATAATTGTATGACCCCTCAACGTAGCCGTGAGCGTTAAGTAACGAATCATGACTGCAAGGGGGTTGGAGTGGGGAGTCTGGAGATCAGAGGTTCGAATCCCGGCGCTAACAACAGCCATCCTGAGTGTGGCTCTTCCCGGCAAGTGCCAAGTACACGGCAATGATGACCGAGCCCTTTTTTTTTATAGCGTATGGTATTTTAGTGCCGGGAGTGTCCGAGGACATGTTCGGCTCGCCAGAGTTAGTAGCTGCTTCTATGCGGACACCCATGGGGTGAGCTACAAGTACCGTCGCGTGTGGAGTGTTGTCTGGGGAGGAAAGTGTGCGTGTAAGGACGAGGAATTGGAAGGTAGCGGCTGTGGCCTATAGTTAGGGACCAACCCCGGCATTTGCCTGGAAGGAAGATGGGAAACCACAGAATACCATCTTCAAGGTTGCCGCCGGGGGGATTCGAACCTCCTCGCCTCCCAGATGTAAGCGACTGCCTGCAGCCACGCCGTTAGGACCACGGCTAACTCACCCGGTATTTCACAAAACAAGCCCACTAGTGGCATAGTGACTAGCGTTCTTAACTGTCACCGCAGATATCCGGGAAGTGGTTTTCCGTGGTTTTCCACTTCAACTCCATGCAAATGTCCGGATTGTACCTAAATGAAGGCCACGGCAATCTACCCAAGTCCTAGCCCTCATTAAAGATACTCACACTAGTACAGCCAACACAATGATACAGGTTATCAGACAGAATTAACACACAAGCAAGCACACGGGGCTACATGACCACGATGCTGCTATAAAACCCATAAATGAATCAACAAAGTCACGAAATAAGACTATACTAGTGGATTCACACAATTTTCCTGCATATTATTTTAAATAGAAAAGATGTACGCTTTCTGGCGAGGTAACAATATTTAAGGGGTCAAAACTCACATTCTCCACTTCTGTCGAAATTGAGTTAGCAAGGCATTCTTATTCTTCGTTCCAAACTATACACGACTATCTTAGTGCTGAAAAGCCAAACTCACAATATCCAGTGGTTTTCAAATGCCGAGAACTCAATTTAGATGCAAAACTAATATTCTCCACACTGTTTAGTTGCAAAAAGCACATTCTCCCTGTTGGCCAATCACAAGACAGCTTCTGGTCATGTGACTTTCTACAGCTGCAAGCCAATATTATTATTGTCTGTTCAACCCGTAACCTCCACATAATAAACAAGAAGTTCCGTGACGAACTAAAGAGCCTACTTTTCTTAAAATGTAAGATTCATGCCAATGATTAATCAATATGGATCTATCTAGAATAATGACGAAATTAAGTTGGTAATATCGAAATTTCTAATTAGTTCGAAATACTGTAGGATACCTGGCATAATGTAGCCTAATAGGAAACTACAGTTGGCAGCCCTGGTGACTGAATATACTCTTAGTTCCATCTCTTAAGGTACAGAATACAAAATTTGGTTGAAGTCCAATGGATATCATGGACGTTACATCCAGTTAAACATTGGATCTAACAGCGCGCGTAAATTCATGTTGGCAACAATGACACACATGTATTGGTCAGAAATAATCTGAAATAATATGATCTATTGTTGTGTCAATTTTGAATGAAATCTATTAGTTAGTATAGAAGTTGCATGCATTTTAAAATTGGACCTATCAGCAGGCTTAGAATCATGTTGGCAGCACTGACGTATATTAGTTACTCCAAATTCATCTAGAATGCCAGGTACTATACGTGTACAAAGTTTAGAGCCATTGGCTTGCATACTTTCTGATATATTGATATTAGGGTAACAAAAATAGAGAGAGCACATATTAACAGTTGGCAGCCCTGGTTGCTCTTAAGAATACGCATAGTCATATCTGTTATGGTACACATAGCACATACGAAATTTGGTTGAAATCCAAACGATTGTATGGAAGTTACATGTATTTAAAGTTGGACCTCTCAGCAGGCATAGAATCATGTTGGTAGCACTGACGTATATATGTTACTCCAAATTAATATAGAATGTCAGGTACTATACGTGTGCATAGTTTAAAGCTGTCGGCTTGCATACTTTCTGATATATTGGTATTTTGGATAAAATAAATTAAGAGCATTTATTAACAGTTGACAGCCCTGGTGGGTCTTAAGAATACGCTCAGTCATATCTGGTGATGTACACATACAATATACGAAATTTGGTTGAATTCTAATTGATAGTGTAGAAGTTATATGCATTTAAAAATTGGACTTATCAGCAGGCTTATAATCATTTTGGCAACACTGCCATGTATGGCCTCCTGGAAATTAAACTGCAATATTATTATATATACGTGTGCCAATTTTGAAATAGGTCCCATTCATATCTTCCAAGATATCCAACATATAGCTCAAATTTCAATTGCGATTTTTTAGCAGTTGGTAGTACTGACATCATTTTCAAGTATGGCCGTGAGATATTCAGGTATAGATCTTTAGTCCTACCAAATTTTGTTTCGATTGCTCCAGCCGTTTAGGAGTTGATAGGGGGGGGGGGGACACACACACAGCCAGCCAGCCAGCCAGACAGACACACATTTGCCCGATCTCATAAGACTACTTTTTCCTAATTTTTGCAAAATGTGAAAAGTAGGCTAATAAATAATATAAGTGTATTCCAACAATGTAATTGGTTTCATTTGTCTAAATTTTTCACAAACATGGCCAACTTGCCTATTGTTTTGTCTGAAGTAATTAATTTTGTTTAGTGTCAAAGGTAACATTCTCCAACTTGTTCAGACACAAAACTCACAGTCTCCAATGTGTGGATGCAAAAGTCACATTCTCCAAAATTAAAACCCATTTTTCAGATAAATTAATATAAATAATGAAAACTAGTTTATACAAGAAGGTGCAATTAAGTATAGCCTGCAAAAAAAAAGCGATGACTCTCAGAGATTCCATTAGTTACATACATTAAGAAGTTTTTTAAGTTCCTGTATAATTAGAAAAGGTGGAGAACGTGAGTTTTGCATCTAGACACCTCATTTATTGATATAGGCTACTTAATGTATTTTTATTTTACATAATAATTGTCGTATATCAAAGGAAGTAATGCAATTCGCAATAATTTACAGCCTTTTCATGTCTGTACTATACAGTATATTGTTGTTTCACTTTAATTCCATTCCAATTGTTGTACTGTGCAGTTGAATAAATTATATTCATTCATTAATTTTCATTAGAGACTGTTTTGCTTTCCATCGTCCAGTCTAGTCTGCAAGCCTCTGTTTGCGAACAAGTTGACTCCATGATGCCCTATTAGAAGTTAGCATTGCGGCCCCCTCTGCTTCTCTTATTACCCTCTACAGCCGAATTCATTAACCTGTTAGGTAATCTCTCCTCCCCCATTCTCTTCACATGACCCCACCATCTGAGTTATAACTAAGCAATGCCAAACAAGGAACAAGCCGTACGTATTATCTTGTCTGGGGTCGGAGGGAGGGGGGGGGTTGATGATAATGATGATGATTGTTGTTTTAAGGGGCCTAGCATCTAGGTTATTGGCCTGAGGGGTATGAACTTTGGAGGTTATGGTACCATAATGTTACGTATCAGGGGCGTATATACAATTCTTTTTGGGGGGAGTGACAATTCTGGAAAATTGTGAGTATTCTCAGGGGATTGTCACCGCAAAATACCTAGAAATATCAACCAATATCTTAGAGCATATAACTTTGTGTAATTATTTTAGATAAGAGTTAATTGTAAAATTCTAAGTTTATAGAGCCTACAATTAGTGGCAATACAAAAAAGTTGTGAAATGCAACACCACACACAAATAAAATTTTAGGTAGTCTACATATTGCATTTTCTACACACATCAAAAAAAGTTTTGCATCACCTCGGTTCCCAGATCTCCGGCATATAGACGTTGACTGTGTATATTGTATCCAAGATACAGTCCCTTTGACTGTTCATAGATGTCACTAAAACTGCTCAAAGATGTAAACAACCATGCATGAGCAGGGCCTATTAGACGGAGGGGGTACGACAGCCGATCAGTTCCAGTCATTCCACCAGGACGAAGGTACGCTGCTCATGTTGTCTGTAGTTCTACCATGCCTAGAAGATCAATACCGCAGTTCGATCGCGTCCGCATTGTTACTTTGTGTCAAGAAGGGCTCTCAACAAGGGAAGTTTCCAGGCGTCTCAGAGTGAACCAAAGCGATGTTGTTCGGACATGGAGGAGGTACAGAGATACAGGAACTGTCGATGACAGGCCTCGCTCAGGCCGCCCAAGGGCTACTACTGTAGTGGATGACCGCTACTTACGGATTGCCGCTCGGAGGAACCCTGACAGCAATGCCACCATGTTGAATAATGCGTTTCGTTCAGCCACAGGACGTCGTGTTTCAACTCAAACTGTGCGCAATAGGCTGCATGATGCGCAACTTCACTCCCGACGTCCATGGCGAGGTCCAGCTTTGCAACCCCGACACCATGCAGCGCGGTACAGATGGGCCCAACAACATGCTGAATGGACCCCACGGAATTGGCATCACGTTCTCTTCACCGATGAGTGTCGCATATGCCTTCAACCAGACAATCGTCGGAGACGTGTTTGGAGGCACCCTGGTCAGGCTGAACGTCTTAGACACACTGTCCAGCGAGTGCAGCAAGGTGGTGGTTCCCTGATGTTTTGGGGTGGCATTATGTGGGGCCGACGTACGCCACTGGTGGTCATGGAAGGCTCCGAAACGGCTTTACGATACCTGAATGACATCCTCCGACCCATAGTGCAACCATATCGGCAGAATATTGGAGAGGCATTTGTCTTCATGGACGACAATTCTCGACCTCATCGTGCACATCTTGTGAATGCGTTCCTTCAAGATAACGACATCGCTCGACTACAGTGGCCAGCATGTTCGCCAGACATGAACCCTATCGAACATGCCTGGGATATGTTGAAAAGGGCTGTTTATGGACGTCTTGACCCACCAACCACTCTGAGAGATTTACGCCGAATTGTCGTTGAGGAGTGGGACAATTTGGACCAACAGTGTCTTGATGAACTTGTGGATAGTATGCCACGACGAATACAGGCATGCATCAATGCAAGAGGACGTGCTACTGGGTATTAGAGGTAGTGGTGTGTACTGCAATCTGGACCACAAATGCTGAAAGTCTAGCTGTATGATGGTACAACATGCAATGTGTGGGTCTCATGAGCAATAAAACGAGCTGAAATGTTGTTTGTGTTGATCTCTATTCCCTTTGTATTTAACGGTTCCGGAACTCTTGGAACAGAGGTGATGCAAAACTTTTTTTGATGTGTGTATTATGGCCTATGGAGTATAAATGGCAAATATCTAAATATTTGTCTATTTATTAAGCCGAAAGGTAAACAGTTTTCTATTTTTTACAAATTGATAATTTATTTCTCAAAAGTACGGTATTGTGGAATTCTCAGTATTGCGTCACAAGGCTAAGTGTACCCCGTTCCAGCCCTCAGACCAGAATTAAAATGTCTTGGCAGAGCCGGGAATCGAATTCGGTCCTCCGGGGCGGGAGCCAAGAATGCTAGCCACTACGCCACGAGGTAGTCTAATTTCAATCTTAATATTGTTTATGTTCGACGATGTCGAAATGTAAACATTATGTGTCGGAAAACTGTATCATAATGAGGCTCATTATAACACTATTTTTCAGTATGAAACAGTTTCTCCCACCAATCAGAACTCAAGAAACAGTTGTGTGGCCAATTAGACGAGGATACCTTCGCGCATGCGCTCAAAATCCAACATATTTCTGTGTTGTCAAGCAAAGTGAATGGTCTCTGCTTCCGGAGTGCCTTGACCACGCATGCGCTCTGTTCAGTCACCAAAGCCTGAATTAACTGAATCCCACAGATATTTATGAATATTTATGTGAAAACATATAATCAAGTTATAATTATCGTCGAACATAAACAGTCGTATGCATCTCGCCTATAATGGTAATTAAGACACTCGTATGGAAATTATAAAACTCGCATACGCTCGTTTTATAAAGATACTCGTGTCTTAATTGTAGCCATTATAGGTCCGTTGCATAATGTACTATTATAACTTAGCCAATAAATTAAGATTAGGGTACAACCAATTTTACAATTATTATATGCTTTCGACAAAGCAGCACTTTCTTAATTGTATTAGCTTTGGGGGGGGGGGGGCTGGAGCCCCCACAGCTCCCACCCCCCTTATATACGCCCTGTTACGTATAGCAACAATAGTTCACATTTTATTATTAATAAAGTTGGGACATTACGAAGAACAATTCTCCTGTACTCTCATACTCTCTTAATTTAAAAATGGGCAAATAAAATCACGACTGATCTATCTAAATTGGAAATCTTACCAACACTGTGGAACAAAACTAGAGAACAGATCTTAATTTCCGCAGGCGCATTGCCTCCTAACATTAAAGATTGTGTATTTTTTCTTTGCTAAATACAAAAATCAGTTACTTAACACAATGAATAATGATATATGTCCGTAAGAACTCAAGTCGATGAGTTTACTTTCATTGCATACGTTGGCAAAGGTGGTCGGCTAAACCCTTCTAGATCTTTCGGTCACATATTCTTTGCTTCGATGTATGGTCAATTCTTACATCTTGGTGGTGGTGAATTTTTTCGCAGGCTTGGCTACAGTACCCAAACATGACGTCATCATTGCGTCATCAGGTCTGAATAAAGAGCTCGAAAATATACCGAGTGTGCTCTGTTTTTATAATGCCTCCTGTACAGTACTGAGGGCCAACACTGATACGTATACCTTCGGGGCTAGGTTTGTTGTTGTTAATTCATTTTAGGGGCTTGAAGATCTTGGTCATCAGCCCCGTGTAGTTGGGTGTATGTTGAATATGTTTATAACCTGTATTTATGAGATTACTGTAGTAGTGTGTGTAGCTCTAGCAGAGACTAGGATGGGGTAGGTGCCTCGGGCTCTGAAATAAGGTACTATTCTGGCTATTTTGCCTGGAGGGAATGTGGAAAAACCTTGGGAAGAATTACACTCAGGATAGCTACTGTCAGCACCGGGATTCGAACTTACGATCTCTGGGATTGCTGCAGCTGCCCGCACGGTCGTGGAGTACGATATAACGATTAAGTGTGACTGCAGTCGACCATCGAAGTAGTTTTACTAGTTCATACATCAGTTTGTATTGCTAAATAAAACAGTATCTATCTGGAGATATACGGGGCGTGATGGCGCAGCGGTCAAGCTGTTGGCTTCTCACCACGATGGACTGGGTTCGATTTCCGGTCATTGCATGTGAGATTTTCAAAGTGAAATGCCATGTCCTCTGGTTCGGATTCCACGTAAAATGGAGGTCCCGTGGCTGATGATCGTGAGATTAACGGTCACGTAAAACTAAAAAACTTACTTACTTATCAGGAGATTTAAGTGTATCTGGATGTTATACAGTTTTGATGGCACAGGCTCTTAATAATGGAACGGGAAAGCCAACTTTCAGATCATGTACTGTATGTTTGAACTTTGCGGTCGCATGATCTGTGGGAGGTCATTGGAGTACTTGGCTCTTGCTAGGTTTAGCAGCCAAATTGCCTTCCTGGGGCCAACTTTCTGCAGCACGGGTCGGAAACCTGCAGCACGTGGGCTGCATGTGGCCCGCTCTACATTGCTTCACTTCAGAAAATTACGGTGGATGGTAGGAAATGATTATCAGGGATGAGGTTTTGTTCTCTGCCAAGTTCGTGAATTGAAAGTACTGTAGACTATTGTTAATAACAGCCCAATGTCTCTTCAATGATCAAAGAGTACCAAATCCACAGGGGATGGAGGCGAACCGATCAGAGTCCCTGGCTATGCCAAGGGGTCACTAACCAGGCGGCCTGAGTCTACGTTTACGTGCGGTAGGGTGGCCAGTTCGTTTCCATTCCTCCTCTTCCTGCAACAGCAACTAACAGGTTCCCATTCAGCATCACGAGGCTAGGAGACCCCGTAGCAGTCCACACCAAGACTTTTAATTTTCTGACAGAGTCGGGAATCCGACCCGGGACCTCTGGCGTGGTAGCAAACAATGCTAGCCACTGCGCCATGAGGTGGTCACATTTATCTCAATAATCCTTGATGAATATCTGCTTCATGATAACGCACGTCCCAATATCGCAAATGTCGTAACGCAGAAGGTACGCCAAATCAAGTGGGAGACACTCGATCGGCCGCCCTATAGTCCTGTTCTCTCCCCATGCGATCATCTCGCCTTCGGTCCCTTACAAAAGGGGTTGAAGGGTCGACGATTCCTGTCGGCCTAGGTTGTGGAGCAGGCAGTTATGGACTTCTTCACGCAGCAGCACACAGTGTTTTACCACATGGGAATCTTTAACCTGGTGCGTCGCGTCGCGTCGGTGGGATGAGTGCCGTTAAATGGATTTTTGATGTGTAACATCTTTCCGCTCGGTTGCTGGATAGTTTTGTGGGAGTGATTTTGAAAATTGGGGACGGAAGTGAATCGGGCGGAAGTGGATCGAACGGAAGTGGATCGGACGGAAGTGAATCGGGCGGAAGTGGATCGAACGGAAGTGAATCGGGCGGAAGTGGATCGGACGGAAGTGAAGACGCACTTCCAGAAAAATGGGACGGGAGTGAATCGGGCGGAAGTGGATCGAACGGAAGTGGATCGGACGGAAGTGAAGACGCACTGCCAGCTGGATGTACAATTGAAAATGTGTGTATTGGAAACAAGGCAGTGTGTGCTCTGTAGCGCGAGAATGTTATGGCAATACAGTAGGCAGTGCATTTAGCAGGCACTGGTTTGACGAGCACAGTGGCAAATGTTTCACCGACTTACATTTGTCATTGAGCAGTTTATGAAGCTTCACGTTCAAGGTTGAATATCACATGGGGTAGGACAAAGACGACAAATGCCATTTAAGTAAGCGGCATTATTGTCAAGCTGTGGGTGAGTAGTCAAATATTAAATGCATAACAGAATGTTGTTATATGAGTGGAATAAAAACTGTATTTTCATCATATGTGAGACAAGGTCATTTCATGATGGTAGGAAGTCATGTTTTGATTGTTTACGACGAACTGTATGAGAGCCTTGAGAATAATGAATGTTATAGTTACTGAGGAATGTGCTCACAGTATTTGAGAGTACTGTCGACGTTGTGTGTCACTTTGTTATTATGAACTATTAATGTAAAAGGAAGGAAGGAAGCTTGTAGTTTTGCGTGTTCGTTAATCTCACGATCATGATCCACGGTACCTCCCTTTTACATGGAATGCGAACCACAGGACATGTCATTTCAATTCGAAATTCTCACATGTATTGACCGGGAATCAAAACCCGGTCTACCTTGGTGAGAGACTAACAGCTTGACCGCCGCGCCACAAATGTGACAGTAGAATATCTCCAATTCAATCTATACATTCATCATAGTACTAGTATGAAAATGGAGTGTAAATTAACATTTGAAGAATGTCCAAGCTGTGTAGTATACGAGTAGGATAACATGTCAGATGTTACACATCATATGCGACTACTGTAAGGCTCGTATCTTTTTATTTTATTTTGGATCACGCCTTATACAATACGCCGACATCTGTGCGATAGCTTTCTATTATGTTCGACGATGTTGAAATGTAAATATTGTATGTCAGAAAACTGTATCATAATGAGGGTCATTATAGTACTATTCTTCATTATGAAACAGTTTCTCCAGCCAATCAGAGCTCATTCATTGGCCAAGTAGGTAAGGATAGCTTCGCGCATGCGCTCAAAATCCAACATGTCGGTCATGAATTACATGATTTGAAAGTTCAACTTGGATATCGGATCAACCATTGTAGTTACAATCCCAAACACAAAGACAAAATCAGCACGAACCTTTACGGTAACAAGAAAATACTATGACTTATGCAAGAAATTTATGAATCTACGTCCAGAAGTTAGCAATACAGCATCCTTCTATATAAATTACCGACATGGAAAGTGCACCTTCCCATATGTTCGCGTAAATAAACTGGCGAATATGAGACAAGAAATAGCACCGTACCTTAATATCCCCAATTCCAATTTCTACACAGCCCATTGCTTTCAAACGACTTCGGTGACAATATTAGTGAATGCTAGTTCTGATCGGCACTATACATCATGTAGGCTGTAAACAATAGCATTGCTGAGCCAAGTAAATGGTCTCAGCTTTCGAAATTCTTTGACCCACGCATGCGCTCTGTTCAGTCAGCAACCCCCCCCCCGAGCGCGCTCTGTTCACTAACTGAAGTTACTGAATCCCACTGATAAAAATGAAAATCCACAGCCTGCTTCCAGTCTCCGACCGGGTCAGGAATGGAATGAATGAAGTCCCGATCTAGCGGCGAGGATATGGACTGTGTCGGTTGTCCGAGGCCTGACGCACTCCTCTGGGGAAATGATTAAATGAATGACAGATGAAATGAAATGATAGTGGAGAGTGTTGCTGGAATGAAATGTTGACAGGGAAAACCAGAGTACCCGGAGAAAAACCTGTCTGCCTCCGTTTTGTCCAGCACAGATCTCACATGGAGTGACCGGGATTTGAACCACGGACCCAGCGGTGAGAGGCCGGCGTGCTGCCGCCTAAGCCACGGAGGCTCACTGAATCCCACTGATATTTATGAATATTTATGTTAAAACATATAATTAAGTTATAATTATCGTCGAACATAAGCAGTCATATGCAACTCGCCTATAATGGTAATTAAGACACTCGTATGGAAATTATACTCGTGTCTTAATTATTGCTATTATAGACTCGTTGCATAATGTATAAGGTGCGTTCAAAAAGTAACGAGCCGGAGGCTGGAATGCACAAACCGGTGACGACATCGGCTAATCGTGGCGTGTCTAACGAGGTGTGGTTTCGACCAGAACGTGGATGGTCACAGCCCGTCGCTAGAGGGCACGCGTACACGTCACGTGACGATACAAAGCAAGCAGCAGCATGCATCAATCGTCCAACGCTGCCAGTCGCATTGCAAACTGTGACATGGAGGCGTAAAACGAGGAGCAAAGAGGTGTTGTTCGGTTTCTGACAGCGGAAGGAGTAGGGGGAACGGACATTTATCGCCGAATGTCACAAGTGTACGGCGAACACTGCATGTCCCTTGCAAGGGTCAAGGCGTGGCACAAGCGCTTCAGGGAAGGACGGGTGCCGTTAGCCGATGATGCCCGGTCTGGGGCATCCCCCTGCATTACCGATGACAAAGTTCAGCTGGTTGATGCACTCATTACCCAGGACCGCCGAGTGACAGTGAACGCCATAGCCGCCGTGGTCGGATTGAGCGTCGGAAGTGTGCACACCATCATGAAGGAACGACTGCACTGGTGCAAAGTGTGTGCCCAATGGGTGCCCCACAGTCTTCAACCACACCAGGAAGCATGTCGAATGGCCTACTGTCTTGGTCTTGGTTGGAGGATTGATGCATGCTGCTGCTCGCTTTGTATGGTCACGTGACCTGCACGCTTGCCCTCTAGCGACGGGCGTTGACCTTCCACGCTCTGGTTGGAACCACCCCTCGTTACACACGCCACGATTAGCAGATGTCGTCACCGGTTTGCGCATTCCAGCCTCCGGCTCGTTACTTTTTGAACGCACCTTATACTATTAACGAACTTGTGAATATGACGTTTCGTTTCAGCACCATGAACATGGTGAGAAACTCATGGGTTTCAGCCCCATGCCCTGAATCGAATACCAACCTGTATGACATGTCCACTAAATCGTTCCATGATGTGTGCTGTGCAATTGTGGAAGTCAACAACTTGCGTAGTGAGCACTGAGATGCAGGGTCGTGTACCTATCGTTCAACGTAGGCCTATCCCTTGTAGCACCGAAACGAGCGGCAAACGCCCTGTTTTCCTTTACAATAATATGTCTCTCAGAACTCCATTTGCATTTCCAATGCGTCCATCTCGTGGTGTAGTGGCTAGCATTCATGGTTGTCTCCCCGGAGGTCCGGGTTCGAATCCCGGCTCTGCCAAGACATTTAATTCTGGTTTGAGGACTGGAATGGAGTGAGTACACTCACCCTCGTGAGGCAAAACTGAGATGAGGCGGGCTCGATTCTGACCTCGGTCACCCTAGAAGTGGTTTTCCGTGGTTTCCCACTTCTACTCCAGGTAAATGCCGATCGTTCCTAAATGAAGGCCACGGCCACCTCTTTCCCAATCCACTTCTGAATTACATAAAGCCCACACACACTAATACAGCTATTCTCAATAACACAGGTTATCAGGCAAATTACCCACACACCCAAGTGCAGGGGGCCACAAGACCACGATGTCGCAAAGCCCCTCAATGAATCAATAACCAGAATTCAATATAAAATTACTGTGTGTAGATTATACTGCGTGTGTTATTGTGGTGTAGCCTATTTGGAGTTCGGCAAAGATTTGGCTGTGGAGCATGTGAATATTACCATCCCAGTACTGATCTGGGTTTGCAATGGGAGAAACATTCTGGGATTAGATGACGGCTGGAGGGGTGTACTGAGTCTAAGGACACATCTATTCTAGTCGGCTTTTCATTAAATGAGGGCTTGTCGTCGTGAAAGGTAGGAAAATGAATGCTATCTTATGGATCGCAAACGTAATAACTAGGGCTCGGATTTTTAGGAGCTAAAAATCGGGAAAATATTTACTTGTTATGTATTAAAAATACCTGAAATATGTGACAAAAAAGTAAAAATATGTAATTATAATTCAGTTTATTAATGTGAATATAAACAATATGCAGAACTCACGAATGCAATTTATGCTATGTCTCACAGACTGCTGAAGCATTACAATACACAACGAGATACATCTTCATTTTTTCCATCACAAATGTCCGACGATTATCGCGAAACACTTATTCTGAAGGCGCAAAACTGCGACAATGTGTTTCTTGCCCTTGAGGTGTTGTGTAACTTGAGATCGCTGTTCAGCCTTGATTGCTTTCTCACATGTTTGGCAGAACAGAACGCCCCCATCAGAAGAAAAATTATCTTTAAATTCTGCAACAGACGATAACTTGTAGTTGTTTTTACTTTAGGCATCGCAGAAATGCCTTACACTTCACAGTGCCAGAAATGAACTGCTTGTGGTGACACTGGTTCCAGGTAGCTAGGGAAGGGCGAGATCTAGCACGTGGTGCAATATGGCTATGGACAAGAGTAGTGTGTTTGTGGGGGTTCTACAGCCACCGCCACCGCTCCACCGCTGGAATACTAAAATGGCAATATCTCGCGAACCAATCAGGCTAGAGACTTGTACGAGGTGTCATTGAACTCGGGCTGATACCCCCTTTCCAATGGACAACAAATTTCCACCCCAAAACAAAACCTACCCCTAATAGGGGGTGAAATTGTATTTTTTTTAGAGAATCTCTCTTTCCAATTGCAACATGAGAGATTTTGAATGCTAATATGGAATGAAACGTTGTTCTACACAAGAGACATGTGTGCGGTGGAAAGCCACTATGAAGTAGCATGCCCACTCAGGGCTTTTGTAAGAGGGTGGGGGAGCGGATCCCTGTGGACGGGTTATTGTTGACAGGTCATTGATGACAGGTCCTTGTGGATGAGTCCTTGTGGACAGGTCCTTGTGGACGAGTCCTTGTTGATGAGTCCCTTTGGACTTATCCCTTTAGACCGGTCCCTTTGGACTGGCCCATGGTCTCTAATGCTATGATGAAATTAAACGTTGTTCCACATGAAACGCATGTGAAGAGCCGATTGCTACTATGAATTAACATGTTTGTTTTCTGTTTTTACGCATGCGCACTTGGGGTTTTCGTAAGAGGGCGGACTTTTTAAATAATGATTTATAGATGAGTTATTTAAAAAAAATAACCAAAAGATCCAAAACTAATAGGTCATTGGCTTTTTAATATCTCATGAACCAATAAAGCTAGGGACTTGTATGAGGGGTCGTTGGACTTGGTATGACGCCCCGTTTTTCAATGCATTTTTGATTTTTGTCAAAAGGGCCTAAGTACACTTTTGTTAATATCTCGTGAACCAATAAGGCTAGGGACTTGTATGAGGGGTCGTAGCACATGGGATGACATTCCCTTTTTAAATTTATTTTTTGAAATTTTGACAAGGGGCCTAACTACACTTTTGTTGATATTTCCTGAACCCATGATGGGATTTTGACCTGTGAGGTGTCGTTGGACTTGGGCAGACACTCTCTTTTTGAATGTATTTTTGACATTTAACAAAGGGCCTAACTACACTTTTGTTAATATCTCGCGAACCAATAAGGCTAGGGACTTGTATGTGGGGTCCTAGCACTCGGGGTGACGCTCTGTTTTTAAATATATATTTAATGTTTGTTAAAAGGGCCTAACTGCACTGTCGTTAATATCTCGATAACTAATAATGGGAGAGAGTCAAGTGAGGTGTTATAATACTAAGGATGACCAACCCTTTCCCATGACCAACGAATTTACCCCAAATATTCAAAACAACAAGGACAATGACCTGAGATTATATAAACTAATACTTGGATATCGACATGTGAGGTGTCATAGGACTTAGAATGGTCAACTCTTTCCCATGACCAATGAATTTACCTAAAATATCCAAAATATTAAGGTCATTGACCTGAGATTTTATAAATTAATAATTGGATACGGACATGTGAGTTGTTTACCGTGAGTGATGAAACATAGCTAGGTAGAGAAAGAACTAGTGTAGGCTACATGTATGGTGACTGACAAGTCTTTCACTATTGGAACTTGTTTTCAGATCAGACTGTAGTACAGAGAGAGTATAGGTTGCAGGCATGGGTTAATAAATGACAAACGGTGTATACAATATCGGATTTATTGATTCAAGAATTAAGAGTAGACTATCTTAAATTAATTGGTTAAAGAGGATAGCTAATGAAACAAAATGGTGACTACATTGAACTAAACTGAACCAAGCTGAATCAAACCCAACCAAACCGAACCAAACCTAATCGAAAACAAGCCAAGGGTTTAAGTGTAAAACTTGTGGGTGGATGTGGTCATTGGTAATGTCAAAAAGGAAAGGGATAACGCTCTACCTATAGAGGGTAAGGTAAAGCTAGTGCATGGTGCTAATGCACACACCCAAGTCCATGAACCTCACACAACTATCCTATGCAGTTTTTATGGGTTGACTGTTAAAACTTGCTCAGTGGTTACTGGGAAAAGATGGTCGCTACACACAACAAGCTTTAAATATCTGAGGCTAATAATCTATACACACACTCACACACACTTGTTCTAAACTAAACTGTCTTGCTGGCAGAGCTCACACAGTAGGCAAATGACAGAAATGCTTGGCTAACAGAAATACAATCATTTTCGGTTGTCTAATGTTACCAGCTAAACATTACGTGCTATAGTGGTGAGCACATGTGCCTCTTTCACTGGAGATCTTAATTCAATTTCTAGCTCTAAGGCCTAGAACGAATCAAACTAAGAAAAAAGGGTATGGTAACGCAGTGGTTAAACTGTTAACCTTTCACTAAGGTAGACTAGGGTTTGATTTTAGGTTAATATGCATGTCATAAACAAACAAATAAAAGCAGAGATAATGTTTAAAACTGATTACACTTGTCTCTTTTCAAATTATTGCTTAGATTACAAATACAAACGTGGACTGGGTTTGACATACAGTTAATGCTTCCTATCACATACTAGACTGTAAGAAAGCCAAACAAGCAAAAGGCGTAGGTAAAGCAGTGGTAAAATCGTTATGTGTAGAGAAATACCTAACGGTTTTATGAACTGGCAAAGGTATGTCGCATAAACAGTGCAGGATACAATCCAGCAACCATAATTTTTATCTTGTGGACAAGAGAAAACATACATATAGAGAGAGATATATAGAAAGCTTGTGTATGTGTGGGTAGCATTGGTTGTTTGACCAGAGAAAATACGGTGAGGTAGGGTGGGGAGAGGGTGAATTAGCACTTATATATGAATGGAAAATAGATTTTTTTCAATCGTTTTGTTTTTCAAATGCAGTGGTAGATAGTCGTTATCTTGTAAAACATTCTTACTTGCAGTTGTATAAGCCTGTATGGTTCCGCTAACACATAGATAGACTGTATTATTGCCATGGTCAAGCACTCACATTAAGATTATTTACAAAATCATAAAATGAAAAATAAAAAATCTTGTTTTGGAAATATCGTTTTTCAACATACACAAAATAAATATATAAAAAATTTGTAAACAGCAAATTGGAAAATCCATGTTTCCATATAGACAAAATTTAAAAACCTTAAACGGACATTTAAGAATATATATGCAAATGGGAAATTGACAAATGTGTAAATATGAAAATGGAAAAATCCATGTTTCCATATCATGAAATTGAAAAACATCAAACTGTCATAAAAAAAAATGCAAAATGGAAAATTGACAAATTGCAATGTGTGAAATGTGAAATTGAACAAATGGTTATCATTATTAAAAAAAGAACATGGTGCTCTATGGTTGAAATGTGAATCAAACCCTCTCTACTTATTTAGACCACTCGAGACTGAGTAGACTAGTTTTAGTTGTCATACCACTTT
Organism: Meconema thalassinum; assembly: GCA_946902985.2. Lineage (NCBI taxonomy): Eukaryota > Metazoa > Arthropoda > Insecta > Orthoptera > Tettigoniidae > Meconema > Meconema thalassinum. The sequence goes on from OX336389.2 coordinate 1,407,259,039, forward strand.
TAAAAGTTTTTGTTAAATCTGGGAATTGAACCCAAGAGCTTGTAGGGGAGATCCAAGGTTATAATATGTTAAACAGATAGCCTTGAATGTAGGGTGTGGTAGCTATATAGAGATGAGACGTGGGCGGGGTCCTGTGGACTTATCCCCATGGAATGGCCCATGCATTTTATCCAAATTGTGTCAAAGGGACCCGCCCAGAGGGGACCCGTCAACAAGGACCCGTCCTCCGGGACCCGTAAAAAAAATGACTCCCTTCAAAAAGGACCCGTCCAAAGGGGCTAGTCAACAGGGACCAGTCCAAAGGGATACATCAACAGAGATCAATCAAAAGGGGTCAATCTACAGGGATCAATCAAAGGTTAAGTTAAGCTACGGCAGCCGTTTTGGAACTTTTTGATCACACCTCGTAGGGTTAGGTTGAGTTAAGCTACGACCGCCATCTTGGAACTTTATGATCACACCTCGTAGGTTTAGGTTAGGTTAGGCTAGGTTCAGTTAAGCTATGACCACTATTTTGAAAATTTTTTGATCACACCTCGTAGGTTTAGGTTAAGTTAGGTTAGGTTAGGTTAAGTGAAGCTACGGCCGCCATTTTAAAACTTTTTGAACACACCTTGTAGGTTAGGTTTGGTTAGGCTAGGTTAGGTTAAGTCGCAGCCATATTTTTGGAACTTTTTGATCACACCTCGTAGGATAGGTTAGGTTAAGTTAAGCTACGGCCGCCATCTTGTTACGTTAGGCTAGGTTAAGTTAAGCTACGGCCGCCATCTTGTTAGGTTAGGCTAGGTTAAGTTAAGCTACGGCCGCCATCTTCAATGAAAAGGGGAAAGCGCGTCATGTAAGTCGTTGTGCGCCGCCGCCGTGGGAACATAGGTGTTTATCAGCAGTCTCCGGCAATGTTCGGGAGAGTAACCTTGAAAAGTAGCTGAAACTCGGTAGTCGAAAGCATAGCTTGACCCGTTTCTTACCTATATGACAAGGCTAGGTTAGGTAAATTTAGGTTATGTTAGGTGAGCTGAGGTTAAGTCTTAAAATATTCCCTCTCTTATGAGTTCAAAGCCGATTCACCCTGAACAGTCAGCCAAAACTTTAGATATGTATTTATCATTACATAAAGAATTAAAGCAAACTTAATTAATTATGAATGGCGTTTTTTGTTACTGTTCAATGTAGACAGAATATATGCATTAAATGATAGACTCAACACAAAATGTTTTGATTGTTGACTTGTGTTATTGATAAATTGGTTTAATGTTAGGGGCAGTGCACACTTTCCATGTCGATAATTTATATAGGCTAGAAGGATGGTGTTGCAAACTTCTGATGTTTATTTCCAAATTTCCTGCATAGTCTATTTCATAGAATTTTCCTGTAACTTAAAAGTTCATGCTGATTTTGTCTTTGTGTTTGACATTGTAACTACAATGGTTGATTGGATATTCTTTGTCAACTTTCAAATCATGTAATTCATGTCAGATATGTTGGAATTTTTGTTCATGTGTGAAGCTATCTAGTACCGATACCTAATTGGTTACACAACTGTTTCATAATGAAAATCTTGATCTCTGATTCATTGGAGAACTGTTTACGCTTGTCTGAACCAAGACTAACTGACTACTCACTGCTAAGGTTTAGAAATTACATTTACTCAAATCACATTCTGGTAAAAAAAAAAAAAAAAGATCATGACTACTATAAACTGCTACCACTCTTCCGCCACTTTGCTAACACTTTTCTACCATTTGACTCTCACTTTTGCTCTTACTTTAAACTGCACATACTACAAACTATCATTTTTATTATCGAGTTAACTTTACTAGAGATTAGTTTATGCTTAACAGTTGACATGGAAGTATCAACGACTAGCTATGGTAAGCCAAGTGCATACTATAAAGGATATGCATATATTGTAAAAAGAACTAATAAAAATGGAACTGTTATTTGGTGCTGTTCGAAACAACGATCTAAAAAGTGTCGAGGAATGATTAAAACAAAAGGCTCCAACATACTTATTTCAATCGATCATCATTGTAAATCTCAAAATAATACTCATTTAAATGGACAAAATAATCGAACCAAGGTAAAAAAGCAAGACCAAGAAATGAATAGTGTGGCTCAAGATAGTGCTTTGTTTGTTAAAGAGCATTTATTATCTCCTGAAAAAGACATGTTAGGACAGTCGTTAACGTCTAAGAAACCTCTAACACTATCAAAGACAACACAAACTATGCCAAAGGTTGTTGCATTGCAAAATGAACAAAAAGGATTAGATAGTAATAGTGATGATGTTTATATTGATGATAATTATATTGATGATGATAACCATGATGATGATGATGATTATGATGATGATAATGGTTTACACCCAAAAAATCATTTGTTAAATTTGTTTACTGGAACAATCCCAATAAGCTAATCCAGCGGCTTCAGTACTTGCATACCTGTAAACAGGCTGGTCATACTAAATATGAGGAAGAACTTTTGGATATAGAAAATGAGCTTCGTGATGCTAAAATTGTAGTGTAATGAATCCATGTAACCGCTTAAACTATTTCTTAACAATACATGTAATATTTTCTACCACTTTGCTACCACTTTGCTACCACTTTTCTACCACTTTGCTACCACTTTTCTACTACTTTTCTGCCACTTTTCTACCACTTTTCTAGTTTGCTACCACTTTTCCACTACTTTGCTACCACTTTTCTATTACTTTTCTGCCACTTTTCTACCACTTTGCTACCACTTTGCTACCACTTTTCTACCACTATGTTACCAATTGTCTACCACTTGTCTAACACTTTGCTACCACGTTTCTACCACTTTTCTATCACTTTAAACTGTACATATTAAATATAAAAGCCAACGCTAAATAATTCTATTTCCAGAACAGAGATAACCTTTGTAGTGTGCAAATCATACTAACAGGTTAGTTACTACTATGGAACTTACTACAACTAACCGAGGTAAACAACGTGTACTCTATAAAGGCTACTCTTATAACTATAGACGACAAAATGTAAAAGGAATACTATTCTGGCGATGCTCAAAACAGAGGTCAACTAAATATCGAGGCAAAATGAAAAGTAGAAATGGTGTGGTTTTAAGTGTGAGTGATCATCAATGTAGTGCTCCAGACAAAACACTGATGGTGTTGACAAAAAATCATCAGAATGTTAAAAAGTTAGTACAAGAGAAAGATGTTGCTACTCAAAATAGTGCATTGTTTGTTGAGCAACGTTTAACCCCTGTTGTAAAAGTTATGTTGTATCCAACTTCCACGCCTCAAGAATCATCAACATCACAGACTATGCAAGAGGTAGTGTTGTTGTTGTTTTAAGGGGCTGAACTACAAAGTCATCTGCCCTTGATATGCAAGTGGATCGAAAAGGACTAGATAGTAATAGACAAAAGAGAGTTGTAGTTTGTATATAACTATTGTACAAGTACTTACATTAAATAAATAAAAATAGTGTATGGGTATTGTCTGTTTTTCTTAATTGCTATCCCTATATTCCACTATTAATGCAATTGTTAACCATCAACAGTCTCTGACTATGTTCGCAAAGAGAGTGACCTTAAACAATACACTCTATCTATGGTTTGTGTACCGAGTACACAATAATACAGTGTGGTCAAGCCATGTTGAGGCAATAGTTACATCAGGTAAGGGATTCGAACCCTTGCTTTCTTGTACAGAAAATTTGAACTTAAGTCAAACACCATAACCACTCGGTCAACCTGACAGTTACTAATTTAATTATTTTTGTGGACTTGAGTGTTTATAAAACTTTTTCCAGTATACATTGACTAAACCACTTGTTTGTTTTGAAATATAGATTTTGTTTTGTTTGACCATAACATTGCAGTTATGAGTCTTGTGAACTGGGTGTTTAATATAGGGTTAAAGGCATTTTAAAATAATTTTAGAAAAGTTCTTAGGTATCGTGTTATGGGTTTTAGTAATGCATTACTGTTCGTTGACTAACATTTACCGTTACACAACATTATTTTGGTGAGTTATACATGTTGTTGTTTGAGTCGTCAGTCTTTTGACTGGTTTGATGCAGATCTCCATGCCTCCCTGCCCCGAGCGAAACGTCTCATCTCTATAAAGCTACCACACCCTACATTCAAGGCTATCTGTTTAACATATTATAATCTTGGATCTCCCCTACAAGCTCTTGGGTTCAATTCCTAGATTTAACACAAACTTTTAAAAGTGGTATGACAACTAAAACTAGTCTACTCAGTCTCGAGTGGTCTAAATAAGTAGAGAGGGTTTGATTCACACCTCAACCATAGAGCACCATGTTCTTTTTTTTTTAATAATGATAACCATTTGTTCAATTTCGCATTTCACACATTGCAATTTGTCAATTTTCCATTTTGCATTTTTTTAAATGACAGTTTGATGTTTTTCAATTTCATGATATGGAAACATGGATTTTTCCATTTTCATATTTACACATTTGTCAATTTCCCATTTGCATATATTTTCTTAAATGTCCGTTTAAGGTTTTTTAATTTTGTCTATATGGAAACATGGATTTTCCATTTTGCTGTTTACAAATTTTTTATATATTTATTTTGTGTATGTTGAAAAACGATATTTCCAAAACAAGATTTTTTATTTTTCATTTTATGATTTTGTAAATAATCTTAATGTGAGTGCTTGACCATGGCAATAATACAGTCTATCTATGTGTTAGCGGAACCATAGAGTCTTATACTACTGCAAGTAAGAATGTTTTACAAAATAACGACTATCTACCACTGCATTTGAAAAACAAAACGATTGAAAAAAATCTATTTTCCATTCATATATAAGTGCTAATTCTCCCTCTCCCCACCCTACCTCACTGTATTTTCTCTGGTCAAACAACCAATGCTACCCACACATACACAAGCTTTCTATATCTCTCTCTCTATATATATGTTTTCTCTCGTCCACAAGATAAAAATTATGGTTGCTGGATTGTATCCTGCACTGTTTAAGCGACATACCTTTGCCAGTTCATAAAACCGTTAGGTATTTCTCTACACATAACGATTTTACCACTGCTTTACCTACGCCTTTTGCTTGTTTGGCTTTCTTACAGTCTAGTATGTGATAGGAAGCATTAACTGTATGTCAAACACAGTCCACGTTTGTATTTGTAATCTAAGCAATAATTTGAAAAGAGACAAGTGTAATCAGTTTTAAACATTATCTCTGCTTTTATTTGTTTGTTTATGACATGCATATTAACCTAAAATCAAACCCTAGTCTACCTTAGTGAAAGGTTAACAGTTTAACCACTGCGTTACCATACCCTTTTTTCTTAGTTTGATTCATTCTAGGCCTTAGAGCAAGAAATCGAATTAAGATCTCCAGTGAAAGAGGCACATGTGCTCACCACTATAGCACGTAATGTTTAGCTGGTAACATTAGACAACCGAAAATGATTGTATTTCTGTTAGCCAAGCATTTCTGTCATTTGCCTACTGTGTGAGCTCTGCCAGCAAGACAGTTTAGTTTAGAACAAGTGTGTGTGAGTGTGTGTATAGATTATTAGCCTCAGATATTTAAAGCTTGTTGTGTGTAGCGACCATCTTTTCCCAGTAACCACTGAGCAAGTTTTAACAGTCAACCCATAAAAACTGCATAGGATAGTTGTGTGAGGTTCATGGACTTGGGTGTGTGCATTAGCACCATGCACTAGCTTTACCTTACCCTCTATAGGTAGAGCGTTATCCCTTTCCTTTTTGACATTACCAATGACCACATCCACCCACAAGTTTTACACTTAAACCCTTGGCTTGTTTTCGATTAGGTTTGGTTCGGTTTGGTTGGGTTTGATTCAGCTTGGTTCAGTTTAGTTCAATGTAGTCACCATTTTGTTTCATTAGCTATCCTCTTTAACCAATCAATTAAAGATAGTCTACTCTTAATTCTTGAATCAATAAATCCGATTTTGTATACACCGTTCGTCATTTGTTAACCCATGCCTGCTACCTATACTCTCTCTGTACTACAGTCTGATCTGAAAACAAGTTCCAATAGTGAAAGACTTGTCAGTCACCATACATGTAGCCTACACTAGTTCTTTCTCTACCTAGCTATGTTTCATCACTCACGGTAAACAACTCACATGTCCATATCCAATTATTAATTTATAAAATCTCAGGTCAATGACCTTAATATTTTGGATATTTTTGGCAAATTCATTGGTCATGGGAAAGAGTTGACCATTCTAAGTCCTATGACACCTCACATGTCGATATTCAAGTATTAGTTTATATAATCTCAGGTCATTGTCCTTGTTGTTTTGAATATTTGGGGTAAATTCGTTGGTCATGGGAAAGGGTTGGCCATCCTTAGTATTATAACACCTCACTTGACTCTCTCCCATTATTAGTTATCGAGATATTAACAACAGTGCAGTTAGGCCCTTTTAACAAACATTAAATATATATTTATAAACAGAGCGTCACCCCGAGTGCTAGGACCCCACATACAAGTCCCTAGCCTTATTGGTTCGCGAGATATTAACAAAAGTGTAGTTAGGCCCTTTGTTAAATGTCAAAAATACATTCAAAAAGAGAGTGTCTGCCCAAGTCCAACGACACCTCACAGGTCAAAATCCCATCATGGGTTCAGGAAATATCAACAAAAGTGTAGTTAGGCCCCTTCTCAAAATTTCAAAAAAAAATTTAAAAAGGGAATGTCATCCCATGTGCTACGACCCCTCATACAAGTCCCTAGCCTTATTGGTTCACGAGATATTAACAAAAGTGTACTTAGGCCCTTTTGACAAAAATCAAAAATACATTGAAAAACGGGGCGTCATACCAAGTCCAACGACCCCTCATACAAGTCCCTAGCTTTATTGGTTCATGAGATATTAAAAAGCCAATGACCTATTAGTTTTGGATCTTTTGGTTATTATTTTAAATAACTCATCTATAAATCATTATTTAAAAAGTCCGCCCTCTTACGAAAACCCCAAGTGCGCATGCGTAAAAACAGAAAACAAACATGTTAATTCATAGTAGCAATCGGCTCTTCACATGCATTTCATGTGGAACAACGTTTAATTTCATCATAGTATTAGAGACCATGGGCCAGTCCATAGGGACCAGTCCAAAGGGACCGGTCTAAAGGGATAAGTCCAAAGGGACTCATCAACAAGGACTCGTCCACAAGGACCTGTCCACAAGGACTCGTCCACAAGGACCTGTCATCAATGACCTGTCAACAATAACCCGTCCACAGGGATCCGCTCCCCCACCCTCTTACAAAAGCCCTGAGTGGGCATGCCAATTCATAGTGGCTTTCCACCGCACACATGTCTCTTGTGTAGAACAACGTTTCATTCCATATTAGCATTCAAAATCTCTCATGTTGCAATTGGAAAGAGAGATTCTCTAAAAAAAATTACAATTTCACCCCCTATTAGGGGTAGGTTTTGTTTTGGGGTGGAAATTTGTTGTCCATTGGAAAGGGGGTATCAGCCCGAGTTCAATGACACCTCGTACAAGTCTCTAGCCTGATTGGTTCGCGAGATATTGCCATTTTAGTATTCCAGCGGTGGAGCGGTGGCGGTGGCTGTAGAACCCCCACAAACACACTACTGACAAGGAAATCCCCGGCTTCCACACTGAGTGGCACGGGGCGATAGGTTAAGAATAACACAGTTGCAAGCTGACATACGCTCTGCATGAAGATTATATAGCTCACAGGCTCTTCCCCGTCGAAGTAACACAGAACAAAAATTCAATAAACAGAAATATCTAGCATACTGATTTTAAAAAATGTAAATAGTATGCCTTTTTATGTGCTTATAAGTGAAGAGCCGGAATTTATGTACTTATAGAAAAATTGCTTAAAATATGTATTTACATAAAGAAATACTTATTTACCTAAAAGTCCGAGCCCTAGTAATAACGTCTCGATCGGGGGAGATCATGAATTGCCCACGGGAAGACAGAAAGAACAATTGAAACAGAGTTGTCTGGCACCAGGAAATAGAAGCAATGATGACTCACTTCGGGTCCGTAATCACTCTTCACATCTCACCAATTGTGACCCTATCCCAACCGTCATTTTGTACAAGTTTAATGTTGATTGATGTGATCCAGTTGTGGTTTTGTTTGGTTGTTGTTAATTTATTTAAAGGGCTTGGGACATCTAGGTCATCAGCTCCGTGTAGTTGGGTTTGTGTTGAATCTGTCTGATTATGAGTTTTTATGTGATGACTGTAGTAGTGTTTAGTTTGATAAGTACAGTGACTACGCGTATGGGGGAGGGACTGAAAGATGACGATTAGTATTATTATTATTATTATTATTATTATTATTATTATTATTATTATCATCACCATTTTTGCAGCTGAAGGCCTAAATTCAATCAAATTATTTTGTTTTTACATATGATGAACACTTTTCGGAGGACAGGTTATCAGACAAATAAAATGGACTTACCAGTACACGGGGCAAACAAAATACATTAGTCCCCTAATAGAAGTAGCAGCAACAACAAATTAAAAGGAGGTATAATCTACATGAAGACTACTGTGGCTTGCAGCTCAAAGTACTTATACGTTTCTATTTACAGTAGGCCTGTTTAGATTTCTTTTGTAAGCCTTACCATTTACACAAGTTTGTCACGTGATATAAATAAAATAACAATATTAATGTTGGGCATACATGGAGGTCAACCAACGAATTAAATTTTCCAAATGGTAATCAGAAAGTAGCCTACTAATCAGAAAGTAGCCTACTATTTAAAGTAATGTACCAACTTTATTTTATTGGAATTTTATCGGCATTGAGCAAGCTTACTCACAGCAGATTATTATGGGGCTCTGTTCCCCAACTAGTGTATATTATTAGCGAATCTTGGTCTCCATGTACCCCCTGCCCTGCTCTCTACGCTTTCGAGTAAATATGTAATGTTTTCGCGACATGGTCTATGGTCCTGAGCGGTACGCCTCAGCGGTGGCCAGTGTTAAAAGTAGGATGTGCTGTTTAAGAGTGCGTCTGACTAAGAATAGGACAGCGGTAGAGGTTCTTTGCACCCGAGACATAGAGCTAGAAAAAAAAAAATGTCTTTGCTAACGGACTTGAATCCGGCTTTGTCATGAACAAGTTTTGTTATTGTGGTCAGCTTTGATAACTATAATTATATGATAATACTAGCTGTGTGTAGAAGCCTCCGTGGCTTAGGCGGCAGCACGCCGGCCTCTCACCGCTGGGTCCGTGGTTCAAATCCCGGTCACTCCATGTGAGATCTGTGCTGGACACAACGGAGGCAGACAGGTTTTTCTCCGGGTACTCCGGTTTTCATTCCAGCAACACTCTCCACTATCATTTCATTTCATCTGTCATTCATTTAATCATTGCCCCAGAGGAGTGCGTCAGGCCTCGGCAGCCGGCACAGTCCATATCCTCGCCGCTAGATGGGGGCTTCATTCATTCCATTCCTGACCCGGTCGGAGACTGGAAGCAGGCTGTGGATTTTTTTTCCACTAGCTGTGTGTACCCGACGTTGACGGGTTCATGACAATCTAGCTACAGATGAGTAGACACGAAATTTCACGTAAACAACATCTGCCGTTTTTCCACGAACATAATCTCGCGTCCCGTCAAAACAACAGACATAGAGATTATAAATGTTATTTATGATGCGATAGATAGCTGGATACGTATTGTATTAGAATCAAAATTACATTTCTGATAACAATGTGCTTAGTAACCAAAAAAAGGTCCGATCTTCTTGTAGCATTCTTCAGCTTGTCAATAGTTAAAAAGGACACAACGAATTTTGTCTGTGTGTTGATTTACATTCTTCTGTTACCATCTCGTGGTGTAATGGCTAACATACTTGGCTGTCACTCGAAAGTTTCGAGCTCGATTCCCGGCTCTGCAAAGAATTTTAATTATGGTCTGAGTGCTGGAACGGGGTACACTCAGAATCGTGAGGCACAACTGGGAACAATCAGCAAAATGCTGGGATGGTTTTTAACTCAAGGCCATGGCCGTCTCCTATTCAATCCTCATCTCAATTACCAGTGCACACACTTCTTCAGACATCACAATAAAACAGGACATTAGAAGATATCTGCACACACACAATTACATGGGGCTGAAATGCCTGCGATGGTCAAGCTACTAAATAAATAAATAAATAAATAAATAAATAAATACATCAATCAATCAAATAACAACTCTCTTCTCTGCCCATCTTTGTTCCATACGGGTACGCGAAAAGGATCTCACTTTAATAGTAAGCAAGTCTGCACCGAGTCCATGATACGGGTTCTTTTTGGACTGGACTGGCTGCGTGGCTCAGCGGTAACGTTCTCGCTTGCTGGGCCCTAGGTTGCAGGTTCGTATCCTGGCGCAGTCGGCTGGCATTTGAGGGTGCACAAATGCGAGGGAGCCGTGTCAGTAGATTTACTGGCACGTTAAAGATCCCCTTCGGGGCAAAATTCCGGCACCCCGGCGTCTCTAAAAGCCACAGTAGTGAAAAGGGACGTAAAACCAATAACAATATTATTATTATTATTATTATTTACTTTTTGCACTGAACTAGCAGCATCAACTTCTACAGTGCAACTAGGTTTGGAGATTACTGTATCGAAGTTCATGCAGCCGCGCATGTTATTCATCTAATACATTAATTATGTTAATACTAGCTTCGCCCGGTATCTTAACGGTTTACCCTGCGCAAGCTTAAATGGCGCACGGACTGAATGCTTTTCTTCGACTCGATTTACTAAAATCGTTACTGCTCGGTTTCCTTTGGTCATAAATGAATGTTTTTCTACAGAAACCTTCCACGAGAAATGCTGTACAGAATGGTGAGAACCGCATCAAAATCCATCCAGTGGTTATCGAGATTACCCGTTACACCCAAGAATCGGGGACTTTGTTTTATGCCATGTAGAGATTCTAATTTTGTAGAAAAAAAACGAATGATTTGCAATAATTAGTAAAAGAGGGGAAGATGAGGGACAACCAGCTGCATCATAACAAATACTTTCGACTCCCTCAAAATAGCAAATATGAATGTTTTGCTTCATTTACACCGCCGTAGACGGTTAGTGTCTGCAATTGTAGGTCTTCTGTGTAAATGTTCTTACAGTTGCTTTAAGCTAAGCTAATGATTATTATCAAACGAATAGTCCACTGTTAGTCATGTCTGAATTTATTTATGTCAACTCCACGTAACACATTTTTCAATTATTTTTGAGTCACCTACTTACATTCTTGAAATCACGTTACTACATTAGGCCCTATTTACTAATAGTGAATTATAAGGTGCGTTCAAAAAGTAACGAGCCGGAGGCTGGAATGCGCAAACCGGTGACGACATCGGCTAATCGTGGTGTGTGCAACGAGGTATGGTTCCGACCAGAGCGTGGAAGGTCACAGGCCGTCGCTAGAGGACACGCGTGCACGTCACGTGACGATACAAATCGAGCAGCAGCATGCATCAATCGTCCAACGCTGCCAGTCGCATTGCAAACAGTGGCATGGAGGCTTCAAACGAAGAGCAGAATCGGAATTCAGACGGCAAAGCCTCCAGTGGAAGGATCCAGGGTCACCACCACCCAAAAAAGTCAAGGCCATCCACACGAGTGCAGGAAAGGTAATGCTGACGTTCTTCTTTGACCAAGATGGCCCCCTTCTGATACACTTCATGCCGCACGGGACAACAGTGAATGCCCAGCGTAACTCGCAAACCTTGACCACCCTTTGCCAAGCGATCAAAACAAAACGACCAGGCAATCTCACCCGTGGGGTCATTCTGCTCCACGACAATGCACGACCTCATACGGCCAACACAGTAGCGGCACTCCTTCAGAAATTCAAATGGGAGGTTCTCGGTCACCCTCCATACAGGCCAAACCTCTCTCACTGTGATTACGCCATGTTTGGTCCTCTGAAAAGGGCTCTGCGGGGCCAACGATTCACCTCGGACGTCGACGTCCAGCTGTACGTGTGGAACTGGTTCACATCGCAGCCCAGGGAATGTTATGAGACAGCCACTCACCGCCTCGTGTCACAGTGGGACAAGTGCCTCAACAGCCAGGGCCAATACTTCTAACATACAGGTACTGGTTTCTGTAATTAAGCCTCCGCCTCGTTACTTTTTGAACGCATCTTATATATAGCCGCAAGTCTTTCATCAAACTAATTACTAAATTGATATTACCCTAATTTATATTAAAATGTTGAATTCTTGTTAATTAGAAAAGGCCTCTGTCCTAGTGATTGAAAGTGTTTGGAAAATTAACCATTTTCTCATTGATGCTTATAAGAGCTTGATATTCCGCATGAAAAATGTGCTGTTGTAGATGATAGTGATGATAATGATGATCACTATTGGGGCTTTACGACATAGTGGTCATTTAGCGTGTGTGTATTTGTAACCGAGTCTCGGATTGGGAAGGAGGTGGCCGTGGCAATAAGTTATGTAGCATCCCGACATTTGTCTGGAGTAGAAGTGGAAAACCGCTTCCAAGGTGACTGAGGGGAGAACTAAACCCCCCTCTCCCCAGTTCTGTCTCACGAGGCTGAGTGTGTCCCGTTCCAGCACTCAGACCAGTTTTTTTTAGCAGAGCCGGGAATCGTACCCGGACCTCAGGGGTGACAGTCAAGAATGCTACCTCTGCAGCATTTGGTGGACATGAAAATTCTGAACGAGGATTATTGGTATTAAATGAAATCGACGTTTTTTTCGTTAACACAAGTTATGTAAATGAACATAGGAATTTTCTGCAATCTCCATTCTGACTCTCATGCCATCTAAGGAATCAGTTGGTAAATCATTCTTCCACACGTTATTTGCTGTTGTTGTTGATTCATATATGGGCTTGTGACATCATGGTACTTTAGCCCCGTGTTCTTGGGTGTTTGTAGGATTTGTCTGATAACCTGTGCTGTTGTGATGTCTGTAGTATTGTATGCATTTGTAATTCTGATTAGGATGGTGAATTGAGGTGACCGAGGTAGGAGTACAAGTGAGAAATCACCGAAAAACACTTTTAAGATGGCTGAGGTGGGAATCGAACCCTCCTCTTCACGAGGATGAGTGTGCCTAGTTTCAGCTCTAAGACCAGAATTAGATTTCTTGTCACAGCCAGGAATCAAACCCGGGCCTCATGTGTGACAGCTAAAAATGCTAGCCACATTACCATAGGGGTCAGTCAGAGGTTTTACTTCATATTTATAATGATATACTGTATATTGCATATTCACCCGTCGATAATAACTTACTTCTAATCAGCTGTAGGAGTAGAATATCTCAGCAAATAACATGTGGAAGAATGATTTATCGACTGGTAGCTTATTGTAGACAGCATGAGAGTCTGAATGGAGATCTATACGTCTGGAAGTCCAGGGTTTCAATACCGGGACTATCTTCCTTCCAGGCAAATGCCGGGGTTGGTCCCTAACTATAGGCCACAGCCGCTACCTTCCAACTCCTCGTCCTTACATTCCAACTTCCCTCCTTCCCTCCCCAACGGTACTTGTAGCTCACTCATTGGGTGTCTGTCTCGAAGCAGCTACAAAAACTGGCGAGCCGAACATGTCCTCGGACACTCCCGGCACTAAAAGCCATACGCTAAAAAAAAAAAAAAAACGGGACTGATGCCTGTTGAATATTGCTAACTGACCCGTGTGATTGGTGATGGATGGTAGGACGGGTGACTGCGTTAGGGTAATGTTTAGGATATTATAGAAAGGTTTGTAACATTATGATTATTATTATTATTCATGTGTCTTATTCATTAACATTACAGTAATATTCACATAATTTATTTACTCATTATTATAATAATATTATTTGATCTTCGTAATTTTGAACTTGTATTTAATGTAATGCCATGAAATTGTTCCATATGCGCCATATTGCGTGGTTAATTGTAAGAGAGGGCCATTAGCCCGAACTTCACTGCTACCAAAGACAATAAATAAATAAATAAATAAATAAATAAGTAAATAAATGAATAAATAATAAATAAATAAATTAATTAATTAATTCATTCATTCATTCATTTACTTGCACTTAGCATAGGCCTATACTGTAGACTGTTCAATACACTTTGATCGCTTTACCACTCATCAGTATTGACAAAGGCATGTTGTTGCTTCATTTGAGATGCTTGGAAATCGTAGTCATTTAGCCTCGTGTACTTGAGTGAGTGTATAATGTTTGCCTGCTAACCTGCGTTGTTACAATGGCTGTATTAGTGTGTATGTGTATTCAGGTGAGGATTGGGAAGGAGACGTCCGTGGTCTTAAATTGTGAACCATCCTGGCATTCGCCAGGAGAAGTGGGAAACCACGGAAAACGATTTTCTGGATGACTGAGGTGGGACTCGAACCCACCTCTTCTCAGCCTCATGAGATCGAGTGCATCCCGTTCCAGCCCTCAAACCAGAATTAAATGTCTTGTCAGAACCGGGAATCAAACCCGGACCTTCGGGGCGACAGCCAAGATTGCTAGCCACTACACCAAGAGGTGGTCACAACCATAGTCACTGAATAAGTGTTTGCTTAACTTACGAGAAGTCAAGATGAGCTTGCAGTCATTGCTGGCCTTGCTATCTCAATAGATAAAAACATGGCATCTTTCCTCATCAGTTTATTTTCTGGCACTTTCAAGGTAATAAAAACAAAATTGACTACATTCACTGCTTTAGCGCGACACCAGCAGATGCTAATATCAATATCTGCCAGCGTAGCCAAGTGGTCTAACTTGTAAGTCACACTCGACGACTGAGCTGGGCAGCTGAATCATTGGAGATCCGTGGCTCGAATCCCGACGCTCACAACTACCATCCTGAATGTAGTTTTCCACGTTTTCTCACACTCACACCAAGTAAAAGCCAGGATGGGACCTTGCTTTAAGCCCCGGTCCCAGACACAAATATTTAGTCACACACTGTATTACAATCTCAATGACACAGTTTATTAGACAAATCCCATACATAGAAACGTACACGGGACTGATGACCCAGACGGCCCAAGACCCTAAATGAGGCATTAACAGACAACGACCTTATTAAAGCTTAACGATTTAATGATGGTCTGAGAGTTAGAGCGGTGTACACTCAGAAGCGTCTGGAAAACTGAGAAGAAGTAGGTTCGATTCTCTACTCAGCCTTCCTAAAAGTGGTTTTCCGTGATTTCTAATGGTTCCTAACATAAGGCATCCTTCCCAATCCTGGGCTACATGACCGCTTTGTCGCAGCCCCTAAACTGAGGAACTTTCCAATCCTAGCCTCGATTACAAATATACACACTACTAGAGTCACCACAATAACACTGGTCATCAGACAAATTCCACACACATCCAAGTACACGGTATTGATAGCCATAATGTCCAAGCCTCTGAATGGAACAACACATATCCTAAACATCGCAACTAGAAATGCTGGGCTAATCTGAACATCTTAGGCAGGCACAGTCATCTGGTCTATGTGGGTTACTATCATCGAACCGGGTGAGTTAGCCGTGGTTGTTACGGCGTGGCTGCAGGAAGTCGCTCATATCCGGGAGGCGAGGAGGTTCGAATCCCCCCGCCGGCAACCTTGAAGATGGCTTTCTGTGGTTTCCCATCTTTCTTCCAGGCAAATGCCGGGGTTGGTCCCTAACTATAGGCCACAGCCGCCACCTTCCAATTCCTAGACCTTACATTCACACTTTCCTCCCCAGACAACTCGCCACACGCGACGGTACTTGTAGCCCACCCCATGGGTGTCCGCACAGAAGCAGCTACTAACTCTGGCGAGCCGAACATGTCCTCGGACACTCCCGGCACTAAAAGCCATACGCTAAAAAATACTATCATCGAAATTATACCATCAATTGTTCGGGAGCATATAAAGCTATACACACTTCTATTTATCATTGTGCACAAATCAAAATTGTAATACAGAATGTAGAAAATTTAGAAATATTATAC
Organism: Meconema thalassinum; assembly: GCA_946902985.2. Lineage (NCBI taxonomy): Eukaryota > Metazoa > Arthropoda > Insecta > Orthoptera > Tettigoniidae > Meconema > Meconema thalassinum. Next base: position 1,407,275,003 of record OX336389.2, read on the forward strand.
TTACAGGCAAAGTTCTCCCACTGGTAGTTGAACATTCATTAATTATCTCCTGCCTCCAAATCGTGAGGCTACAAGTATAGTAAACTTGTGTAGTCAACTGGTCTGGTGTAAGACTTCGAAACTGACAACACTTCGCTGAACGGCATTTCCACGATAGGCCTACCGTTCCAGTGCCTCAAATAGAATTACATTTCTTGACTGGACCGGAAATTGATCCGGACCTCCGGAGTGATAGCCAACAATGCTAGCCACTACACCGCGATGCGTAGAGCCTACAAGAGAAACAAACTAAGCTTGAGAATATACCCATGTGAAAAGAGTTGTAGATATTCGTATGCAAATATTCAGCTCATTTTCTGGTGAATATGTTCTCGGACTTACGGTGTTTCACTTATAGGGAACACCTGCATCACACACACTAACAGACAAGAAGTTCTACAGTAAGTTCTGTGGCAAGGACATGTTACAAACTTGAAATCCGCTGGATTAATACACTTCTGTAATGAATCCCTTGTTTATATACTGTTTTTCCACCTTCCCACACATGCCATGTCGGAACACGTGCTTGACATCTCTGTGAATGAGGTCAGTAACATAGAATTAATGGACATCGGAGTCCTTTTGTTAGATGTTCTTTGAAGTAAGGTGATCTTTAATAAAGGAGTGTCAGCGAGCCGGACAAAGCCACTAATGGTGCTCACTCTATCCCAATAACTTGGAGAAAATTATAGGGGCGCGAAGGATATTCAGTGTCTCAGTTAATGTGTGCATGGAAAGGTCTTTGCCAAAAAGCAACATGATATCAGCTCTTTAGTCCCTTCATGTCTAACTGGACTGAAGGTGCCCAGAGATCAGCTTTGGCGCCACTATGCTGGTGTATTGGATGGGATGCAGGGAATCAAATTCATCCAATCAAAAACAGACCAATTTGGTGTGGACTCAAACTTGTGATATTAAATCCATAACATTTAATTATATTCAACTCGGAATAAAACCTAATGCAACGTGCAGGGTGGTCCAGCTTACGTGGGCTCCTCTAATATATCCTCGGAGGCTTAAACTATTGAGTTTTCTTTTAAATGCGGTGCTTGTCACGGTGGGTGAGTGTTTATCGTGTCGGTCTACTAATCCCAAACTTGCAGGTTCGCTCCTGGCCGAGGTAAGTGATTTTTGGAAGGCGGCAAAAATTACGACTCGAATGCCATACGATGTGGGCATGTCAAAGAACCCATTTGAATTCAGTAGGCCGTGTTCGTAATGTCAAAATTAATCTCGGGAGTTTCCGCCAACACAAAGTTCCTCACTTCTCTACGAGAAAGCGCTATAGTGTTCAAGGAGGTTAGATATCTAACCTCCTTGACTTTTATAGTGCTTCAAGGAACAACGAAATTCGACATTCAAGCTACCCTCTGGGTGTCAAATAACAAAGCTTGCACCCGGCATCCGAGGCCATACGATATTATTATATTTTAAATGCGGTACGTAAGGGGTGAGGAATTTGTCGTATAGCTACTACTCGCTACACTTGTATAGGCCGAGAAATTTAACCAAATACAATAGGCAATGTTTAAATGGAAGCACATCTTTTACAACTGAATTTTACAGTTTTTGAACATAGCAATTCAAGGATATATATGATATGTGATAGATGTGTTGTAAAATCACCCAGGTTTCCTCCGTTGAAGTGCTATCATTCAGTACTACATCGCATTACGTGTTCGTGGCGCAATTAGGCTAAGTATCGCGTTGCTAGGAATCGTTTTCATCACGACTACACACTGCGAGTGTTGAAAGTACCGGTAACCGTCGGCTCTTCCGTAATCAGTCCAACGGACTCCATCACTTTTACATATTGCGTGGGTGGTTTTGCGATGCATTTTATTGCGAATGTTATATCCTTGAATTCCTCTCTTCAAGATTGCTGTCAGATGGAGTTGAAGAGAATTTAATTTTTCTTATACTGTATTGTTGTAGGCCTTCACGGCCAGGTGAAGAGTCTTCAGAACAGCTTTACGGGTTGTGTTAATCGTCTTCATATCTGACTTTTCCCTAGCAAGTACGACTGGCAAGATTATTTCAGAATGGTTTGAAGTGGTGCTTGTCTGAGGTTCTGGAATTAACACGAAACGTAAACTGATTCTGGTGGTTTCTCTCTAGAACAGTGATGCACAGACGAGCGCTCCCGGAGTAATGGGGGCAGCTAGGGAGCGCATCGGCCTTGTTAGCTTGGCCGAGAGGGTAGGGGAAGTAGGGATAGGTAGCAGCAAGGCTCCGTAGGACTGACCAACGTTGCGTACAGGGTGAGTATATCAGTGCGCGCTGTCACTGAATAGGCTACCATGCAAGGTGACATCGGTGACAGACAATCGCCAGGAATAATGAATAGTTTCAGTAAAATTTATTTTGCTGATCACCTTGAAGCTAATGCAGGATGTGCGTTAGGCTTTAACATTTTTGATTTTTGAGGATGAAAATTAGGAACATTATTTACAACAGTAAATAATTTAAATATTTTATGGAAATTGTTGCCTAACGTCAGTGCAGTAGGATTTAAATGAGATTTAGGAGCGTAGTTAGTGCATCGTTTCTTTGTTGTTTATTTACAAGAAAGAAATAACGAAGATTGGTTATTCAGTAGATAATATCCCTTGCTTGGTGATGGTAGCCATGTTTGTGCCATTGATCTCGTTATACTCCTGAATTTAAAGGAATCTCCTCCTGCCGCGCTAGAAAGTGAAGTCATACCGAGCCACATTCCAAATCATTAACATTGAAAGTAGCATCGTGCGTGTTCCGTTTCCAACGTGTCGTAACGTTACTAGCCGGGCCGTTGCATCTCGTAGTAAGGGGGAGGGGAAACGGGCGCAGTACTTAATTTTTATTGTATAATGGTGGTGTGTATTTTAAGGGGAGGAACATCAAGGTCATCTGCCGCTATGTTCTAGTGTAGGTGTCGTAAATTATAGATCATACGCATGTTAATTTCTTAAAAAGGAACATTTCATATCAATGCTCTATTGAACTGGTCTTTGGGAAAGTTTATAAACCAGTACCATGAATTAAATATTCTGGTACAAAAATATTTAGTATTGTATTCAAGTATTGTAACTTAGATTGCACCTCATTCTGTGATTTTGGACGCATGTTTTCCAATGCTGGAGGTGTACTGATGTGAGCTAATTTGAGGGTCCATGAAAGCTTTGCAAACACTAGTACCACACATACCATTTTGCTATCTTAAAATATGTTTATGATAATTGTCTTAAATGACTACACTGTTTGGATATTGGGTTTTGAGTTTGATATTTTTGCCCTATGGCCTACTTCATCACAATGTAGGTTAAGTACCAAGAGCTATTAGTCCATTAAATGGAAAATCTATTTCACTTGAGTTCATTTCATTTCATATTTATTTATCAGTGCATTACACTATATTTACAGAACAATGAACTCATTTGAGTTGCGTCAGAGCCCCCACTATATATACTGGGTTATATTCACTTATGTACACAAGGTGGTAAATAGTTAGAATCGAGCAATGAATACATTATTTACAGCAAAAACTTGGGGAATGTTACATGCACATTTACGCAGGATAAGGGGGGTGGGAGGGGGACAACAAGAGAGGAGAGTATGTTGAGGAATGAGAAAATATTGGAATTAGAGACACATGGGAAGTAACACTAATACAACAAGGCATAACTGTATAGCTTTATTGTTGCTGGCCTTCATGTGGCGCGGTAGGTTGTTCCATGCACAAACAGATCTATTTACAAACCCCCAGTTTGTACGACATAGTCCTGGGTAGTGGGGTGTACAGTGTAACACAGTGGACTTTCTGAGCTGATCAGTAGCCAAGGGAAATTGTATCCAGAATAACAGGAGAGTCTGTATCATTAAAAAGGTTTCTGAGGTACAATAAATCTATTTGGATTAATCAATTCTCTATAGATGAAATACTACATTTCTAGCGTCTGAATTTAGAATCTAGGTCGGAATTTTTCGGAAGAACGAATTTAGTGGCACGATTTTGTATCCGTTCTAGGTTAAGGATATTTCCCTTGGTACCGGGTCTCCATGAAGGGCATGCGTGAAATAATAGAAGTCGCACTAGGTCAGATAGATGGTCCTCTTCACTTTGGTGTGGCAACCACGTAGATATCTGCTTAGCATACCCAGTTGGCGGGCAGCTTGGTTCCTCACTGCGTTGGTGTGGGTGTTCCATTTCAGGTCGGAGGTGATGTTGAGATCAAGACGTTTGGCACGCTGCACACGGGGAGACGGAGTGTTCTCTAAATGGTAAGGGTTGTCCGTATACTTTCGATTTCGGGTTAAGGAGATTAGTTTGCTTTTGGAGGAGTTGACAGCTAGACCGTTAATTTCGCGCCACCAACACTGAGGTTATTCAAATCAATCTGCAGAGCGACGAGGTCACTATTGTATTTGATCTTGCGATAGAGGGTTTTGTCGTCGGCATATTGATAAATGCTTGAGGACACTGCTTGGGGCAGATCCAACGTGAATATATTAAAAAGTAGAGGACCATGAACAGGTCCTTGAGGGACTCCAGATGGGACCGAAACAGTAGAGGAGTGAGCGCCTTGGAAGATCTCTGATGCCGGTTTGTGAAGAAGTCAGCCAACCACCCCACTAGTTTACCACCGAGGTTGTAGGAGCACACTTATTCAAGGAGACGTGAAAGGGGAGCCCGATCAAGAGCCTTGGTTAAATCGAGGGTGACAAGATCCACTTGACAGCCACTGATTATTTCCAAAGTGCATTGCCAGTCTTCCAAAGCTTGCCACATTGACGAAAGAGTTTTGGGATGGAAAGGAGCAGTAGAATATAATTATGTAAATAGGTGGTCCAAAATAATTTTGCATTTCACACAATCACACGAGATATCGTTTTAAAAATGTTTGTTATCAGGATTCCCAATGATATATATTACCATATTTCGGAGTATAATCTGAGCAAGGGAGGGCGGTTTCATCGTAAATACGTATTTGAGCAATTGTTAGAGGTACTGGGGGCTACATGAATGTGTATTATTCTTTTTCTTTTCTTAAATCGAAGACAAATATACACGATATACGTATCGATTTAAATCGACTTAACAGCGTGTTTTATAGCTAAGTTTGTAGTTTTACGTGACTGATAATCTCACGATCATGATCACGGGACCTCCCTTTTTTCATGGAATCCAAACCAAAGGACGTGATACTTTATTTCAATACCTCACATGGATTGACCGGGAATTGAACCCAGTCTGCCTTGTTCATAGACAAGCAGCTCGACCACTGTACCACCACGCCCCTTGTTTTGTAGCATAAGCTAAACATTTGATACTTTATACCCATACATTTTGGGCCAATCGTGGAGTTTTGATATTTTGAGGCAGTATTGTACTCAGCCAAGTTTGTCACTGTACCTTACAAGTGCTACTGGATATCATCTTCATTCTCTGATGGACAACTGCTCTGGGCACTTGCGTAGCTCATACATAGACTACAGTAGTGTAAAGTGAGATTTGTTGCACTTTATGGACTTGGGACTTCTTGATCATCAGCCCCTTATATTTGGGTGTGTGAAAACATGATTGTGTTTCTGTGCTGACTGTAGTGGTGTGTTTAACAGCAATTATTAAGGTCGGCGTTCGAGTAGATGCCCCGGGACTTGAAGTTATGTCCCATCCTGGCATCTCCTACCGAGAGCTACCAGCTAAGTTTTGATGCCGACTCATTTCACTTAGGTCCGCCTCGGGGTGTAGTGAGTAGCATTGCTGGCTGTCGCCCCGGAGGTTGATTTCCGAATCTGTAAAACATGAAATTCTGGCTGAGGGCTGGAACGGAATATACAGTAAGCTACTCAGCCTCGTGAGGCAGAACTGATAAGAGGGAAGGGGATTCGATTCCCACCACAGCTATTCCGGAAGTGGTTTTCCGTGGTTTTCCCACTTCTATTAAAAGCTCGGGGTGTCATCTAAATTAAGGCCACGGTCGTCCCCTACACAAAACCTCATCCAAATTACAACTACAGCCACTAGTACAGCCATCACAAATACACAGGTTATGAAAAAAATTACACACACATTCAAGTGCCTGGGGCTACAAGACTGCTGTGTCGTAAAGCCTCTAAACGAATCAACAACATCGACAAAAAAGAACGATCTTATCCTAAGCCTTTTAGTTATGAACTCATTTACCAGGAGGAACTGTGTTCCGTAATAAAATTACTACTGTTTAAATACTGTACATTAACAGGATGAAGCAATTCAGATGAAAAATTCCATTTCAGGGTCTTGCCACATCTTGGTCATCAACCCGGTGTACTTAGTTGTGTGTTGAACTTGTCTGATAACCCGTGTTTCTGTGATGGCTGGAGTAGTGTCTGTAACTGTATTATGGACAGGGATGAGTTGTAGTTGTTTCATTTAAGGGCTTTGCGACATCGTGTTTATGTAGCCCCATGTACTGTACTTGGTTATGTCTGTGTAGCATTTGTCTGATAACCTGTATTATTGTGTGTATTTGTAATTGAGACGAGGATCGGTGAATGAGGCATTCATGGCTGTAAGGTAGGTAGCGTCCCGGCATTTGCCTGCAATAGAAATGGAAAACCCATGGCTGGGGTAGGAATCGAACCCACCTCTTTTCAGTTTTGCCTCGAGAGGTTGAGTGTATCTCGGTCCGGCCCTCAGATCAGAATTAAATGTCTTGGTAGTACCGGGAATCGAACTCGGACCTCAGGGGTGACAGCCAAGAATGCTAGCCTCAGTGCCACGAGGTGGTTGATAGGGATGGGGTTGGTGCGTCGGGACTTGTAATAAGGTACTACGCTATTATTTGCTGGTAGGGAGTGTGGAATAACCCGGGGTAAAGCCACACTCAGGGCCTGGATTCGACCCTCCGATCTCATGATTTGCTGCAGTTCCCAAGCGCGGTCGTATTGCATGATTTAACGCGCACAGATACGTCGCTAGGGGAAACATGTGAGATGACCACATTCATTCTTTAAGAACACTCTTTCTGTCTATTGTGAATCCGTTGATTGATTGATAGGCAGTTGTTTCATTCCACCACAGGAGGCGTCCGTGCAGTGGCGGGCCCCCTTAGACGGTTTCGCCGTCTCTTCGGGCCAGAGGAGTAAGTTGATATTGGAGAGATAGGATTTTTGGGGAGGGGGGAGTTCGAAATGCAATAATGAATGGAGTAGTTATTGGCCATTTAATGGGAGTAGTATGGGGTTGGGGGATGCATTGCGGAGATTGTAATGGGGTATCGCTTCGTGAATGTGATGGTATAGGGGGATTTGAAGGTGAAGAGGATGTGAAAGGATAGAGGGGGGAGGTGTACTTTGGCGATGGTGAACGGGTTGGTGAAGGGTGTTGTAGTGGAGGGTGGGGGTGGGGGGGGGGGGAGCGATGTCTGGAAGAATTGGAGATGGGCTTATATAGGCTTGGAATGTGTGGGAGTGTTCCTACATGGAAACAACAGCTGCAATTGCCAAAAGTAGACTTTTATAGATTTAAATTAAATTAATGACTCATGTAGATTTACAACTTATATTGCTCTGGGTTTTGGTATAATTTTGGTGTGTTGATCGAGATATTTGTAAGTACGTAAGCAAGTTGGTTGAGTGATTCTTAAGTAAGGGGATGATTGTGGTGATGTTTTTTTAAATATATTTTTATTTATTTTTATTTTATTTATTTATTTATTTATTTATTTATTTATTTATTTATTTTTAATGGGAGAAATGGATGATGACGTATTGTGAGAATGGAGTAATTGAGGATGTTTTAGGAGATTAGAAGAGGCGGTGCTGTAGAAGAGAGGGAGAGAGCAGAAAAGAATAGTAGGCCTATATATGAGATGATGAATCCGTTATCTATCCCTACATCTATGTGCATCATAGAACGTGTCTTAACGCACACTTAATAAATGGCTTAATTAAAATGTGTGGTCGAAATAATCCACCCGGCCATATATTTTAAGGCATACTGTGGTTTGCGCATGCGTATATTTAAGATACGAGCGTTAAATATTTCGATGCCAAATAATTTGAAGGGGGTCGGTCATTTCCGACAGTGTTCGTTACGAAGTGGTAGGGTATAGTACAATCAATGCAGTCTGGCGGCAGGTAAGGGAATCCGCGCTCCAATTTGCTTCAGGTGTTCACAGGGACAGTGTTCGCCTTAAGTGCTGCGAAAAATGACGTAATTCGGGGTGTTGGAGTTGAGGGAGGCTCATGAAGGCCCGGGGCCGATCTGAGGAGCCCGGTCGTCAGACGAGAGGCACATCTCGGGATTCGTCTGTCTCAAGCAGTGGTCGTGAGGTGCGGTGCGCCTGCCAGTACTTCCAGTCCGATAGTCTTCTGCCCGAGAGAGTGCCCCTCGTCGGCAGGCCCCCCAGTCGAACGAGCCAAATGGCGACACAAATTGGGTGAGTATCGCACACCCCACTTCCCACAAAACTCAACACCACTCACGACACAAAAGCATTGTTGAATCGTGGCTCAGACAAGGATAGCAACATTCAAACACCTATTAACACAAAATATTTATGTTAAACAGCTGGAAATTTCTACTCTGATTTCCGCTTAGTGTGTGTGTGTTCAAACATCGTGCATTTTTTCTGTGGTGTGTGAGTGGAACTTCTTTTGTTAGAGATAGACATACTGTATAAGTTGCCTGGAGATTAAATATCATAGAAGCGTGTGCTAATCATGTCCGGCGATGCTCCAGCAGATATATTTGTCGCGGTATTTGTCGGCCCAGTCTGGCCGCTATTTATAGTGCTCCCACTTCGCGCCGAGCCGGTGGCGACGAGCTGCTTGGCTTACAGCGGATCAGCACTGCCCACCCCCACTGAGCAATGGTTCAGTCTTATGCATCACATCAAATACAGTATTAAGAAAGAATAACTCACTTGTCGGCCACTGTAAATGATATGCAGTTAGCACAGTGGTCTTTGTTAGCGGCATGATAATGTTACATGTGGACTAGGCCGCATGGACAACATGGCTACTTTCTTTTTTACTTACATTTTTTTGTGAATTTTTCATAGAACAGCTCTGTTTGAGCTATAACAATTCATAGAGTAATTTCGGGTTTCGCTGCGTTTCTTCTGTGTTGTTGGAGAGACTCGTGGGTTTTATTTCTGTCCTTGCCTGCTAAGCATTGTTTTCCGTGATATTTAGGCGGATATTTTGGTCTCTTCGAGCCGTCTGAAGTACAGTACAAGGGTACTCAGGTCTTTTTGTTCTCTTTTAAGGTGGGCACCGTATGCATCGGGCGTACCTGAGTAATATTCACGTTGCTAGTGATCGGTTGTAGAACTCTGCAAGCTCTGTTACGAGTCATCAGTGGTAGTTCCTTACATTTATTCAGTCGTTTTGATGAAGTAGCATATTAAACCGTAGGCAAGTTGTCCTACGCGTTAAATATTTGCCATTTAAAGTTGCGAGAAAAGTAGTAATTCCTTTTTGTTTAAGACGGGAATTTGGGTGGTTAGCAGTCCTCGACAGGGCAAAGTGAGTCTCGTAGCGCTTGAGGGAGAAGAAGAAAGATAGAGGAGTCTAAAACAGATTAAAATACTATGTTCTCAACCGACCCAGTTCCTTACTCGTTGATTGGAAGTTCCTGAGGAATGATTTCAACTGCTAGTGCTCTTTCTCATAAATAATAATAATAATACCTTAGTCTACTTGAACAGCAATCGGTTTCTACTCGTTTTACGAGAAATAGCTTACTGGGTTCAGATAAGGAAAAACGTGTGTTATCGTTTTGTTTAGGGAATTGGGACATCGTGGTCATCAACCCCAAGAAAGAATAGGGAAACTCTTTAGGAGTGCAGAGCAAACAGTGTGAGCAATAAGGAAGCCAAACAAACTGGAAGCAAGTGTTTAAAACTATGAAGTGGGTGTTACATGAATGACTCAAGGATTTGGCACACGTTCTGTTCGAGCAGTTAGCGTAATAGAGGAAGGCGGAGGAACCAGAGTAGCTTGTGTCAGCGATCGCGATCGGAGCCAGGATGCCAGTGAAGCAAATCAGGTGAGACCATCATACTAGCAGGTGCACTCATCTTCATTGGCTGCAGTTGGGTCCTGCGGGACTGCCATTGGATTCTCCAATGGTTGTCTAAATTTATCTGGTTTACTCATAGAATTTAGCTTTCCTCTCTGCATGCACTGCCAGATTCACTCATCAGCATTTTTAGATGGAACTTCAAGGACAGGTTCTTCTGACAAACTTTCCATGGCACCTTACAAAAGAAACGGGTGTAATTGGCAAATGTGCGTTGAAGCATATTAATTATTTCTGTCAAAACAAATTAAGAAATGAAATGGATATACATGTACTTCGACCATTGGGATTCTTCTGATTTTTACACCACAGTGAGGAATATTTAACTCAGAAATGTCAACTATTTCACGTAATCACATCGTTGATTATCAATTTTCAATCTCAATGTTTTCTTCCATTACGGAACCAAGAGTTCTCTCTCCTCATTTCATGAGACTATCGATAGTAATTGTGCTCTTGTGATCAATCAATCAATCAATCAATGAATCAATCAATCCATCAATCAATCATCAGTTAGTCGTGGTTGTAAGCTCGATAGAAGATTCAACTAGACTTGCAGAACAATACTATTCCTTAGGGGGTGTTGGTTTATATGGCGTAGGCAGAAGGACTCTCACCTACTGTGCCCAAAGTTGCGGGTTCGAGTTTTGGCACGGTTGGTTGAAATTAAACGGTGTTTAAATGCGAGAGACTTCAGGTAGTTTATTTAACGACACGTTAATCCCTTCCGGACGGAATTTTGTCATCAAGGCGTGGCGTTTCTTAAGTTACAGCAGTTGAAAGAGACGTTAAACCTTCGTACTTCACATACAGAAGATATTCACTACAGTGAATCGAGGTCTGTTTATCCACCTGTTAAGTTGTGCAAACTAATTAAGGACTACCTCGTGGTGTAGGGGGTATCATTTTTGACTGTCGCCCCGGAGGTCCGGGTTCGATTCCCGTCTCTGCCAAGAAATTTAATTCTGGTCTGAGGGCTGGTGAGGCAGAACTGAGGAGGGTAGGTTTGATTGCTCTTCAGCCATCCTAGAAGTAGCTTTTCGCAGTTATACTCCACGCGAATGCCACGATGGTGCCTAAATTAAGGCCATGGCCTCTTCCCACTGTTCGGGTCCAAGCTCTGTGAACTTGCGTGGTGAGGGGAAAGAGCAGGGAAGGGTCAGGCGAGAAGAGAAGGGTCTGTCAACAGCCCGCCGTGATATCTAGTATTCCTTTCTATTCCAATACTGCTAACATAGGGCCGTTGCTCAAATCACTGTGGTGTTACGAATGAGTGAGTGAGTCACCGACCAATGTATTTGGTTCTGTACTATGCACGGATCGAGAAACCTCATCACTCGTCAACACCACTTCTCATAGTCCGCTATGCACATTCCTCTCAGGTTCGCGCAGCTTAGACTCGACCAGTACTCGAATCCTCACCTCAATTACAAATACACACATTAATACAGGCACCACATTTACACAGGTTATTGGCCAAATGATTTATTTATTTATTTATTTATTTATTTAGCTGGCCGTGGTGTTGGGGTAGCGCGCCTGCCTCTCACCTGAAGACCCCGGGTTCGATTCCCGGCTCCGTCAGGAATTTTAGAAACTGACGTGAGGGCTGGAACGGGGTACACTCAGCCTCGTGAGGACAATTGAGTAGCTGTCTAACAGTGAGGCAGCGCCCCGATCACGAAAACCAAGATTAACGGCCGAGGGGACCCGATGGGCTGATCACGCGTCACCCCAATATCTGCAGGCCAAATGGCTGGGCAGCGGTCGCTTGGTAGGCCAAGGCCCTTCACGGGCTGTAGTGCCAGGGGTTATCATTTATGTTTTATTTATTTATTTATCTACACGCACACCTAAGTAGGCCTACACGCAGCTGATATGACCACCATGTTCAAGTCCCTAAGGGAAACTAAAACAACAAACTTCTCAGGAATTGGATTCATAATCTCAAAATACTTAGCCTATCAGAAAATTCCACTTACCATTTCAAGAGCTCATGAGTTCATGATGTGGGGGGGGGGAGGAAGATTGTTGTTGTTGTTGTTTGATATTATGAGCTAGGGACATCGTGTAGTGCCTGGACTGGTGGGTGTACCCGTAGTTTAAGCAAGGACTGGCTCTGGACTGTTAGCATGGTCAGGAGGCTAGACTGTCACCCAATCCATGGACTACGTCGTTATTAAGTGCCTAAGTGCACTTAGCTGTCCTGGCTGGTTGTGGTGTAGGTTTAGCAGGATTGAATTTGTTTTCGTTGTTCCATTCAGGGGCATAGGGCATCGTTATCATCGACTTCGTGCTCTTGGATGTGTGTAGACTAATTGGGGCTAGGCTTGATGATGAAATGACATTGCCCTTTAAGTTGGGTACCATCCATGAATTTGCTATGAGTTCCACTGGGAAATCACGGAAAGTAATCTTCACGCGGGTAGATGCACGCCGTTCTGACTCTCACACCAGAATTTCGATTGCCCGGCACACTTGTGACAGGAGTCTTGGTTTGTACCTCTAGATCAGAATGGTGGCAACAGGACTCAATAGACATCGCATGTAAGAGGAATGTGTTGGAGAAGAGGAATCATGATGAGAAATATATCAAAAGGACTAGTGAAGACAGTGGTTGTCTTTAAGTGCAGGGTCATTGGCCAGTTTTTTTTTTTGTCGTGTGGCCTCTTGAGAGGCCGAGTGCAGGTCTTTCTAGTCGACGCCCGTGGGCGACCTGCGCGTCGGGATGAGAGATGGAATGGATGAAGATGAATGACATTGGGCAAGGATGTGGAAGGAAGCGGCCGCGGCCTATCAGAAGGTACCGTCCCAGCATTTGCCTGGTGTTGAAAATGGGGAAACCACGGAAAACCATTTCTAGGACGGCCGACGGTGGGGCTCGAACCCACGCGTCTACTGAGTCAGCAGAGAGCTTGGCCCCATGGCCTAACACTGCGCTTTAGCCAGCGTAGCCACTGCTGTCGGTATTGGTCAGTAAAGTGTTGTTAGAATGGAGTGTGACTGGTTGAGTAAAATAGCCTATTATATAGGTGTAGTAATGTGAACAATAAGTGTTTATTGAAACTGTCCTTACCTTAAATTACATATATAACTTTACTACATTACCGTTGAGCTGAGTGGCGCAGGCGGTTAAGTGTTTGCGTACAAAATCCAAGCTCAGTTCGATGGCATTGTTTAAGATGCGACAAGATCGTGCCAGTAGATTTGCTGGTTCGTTAACGGTCTACACCAAGGGCAACATTACAACACCCTAGTGTATCTAAAGTAACAGCACCTAAAAGGGACGTTAAACACTTTTCCTTCTTCTCCTTTTTCAACATTACCCTTAGCTAGGTGTCCAGTGTTGAACTAAGTCTTGTAAGTGAGATGAGACCAAAATTATCCGGACAATAACACTGAACGTGTATTGTGTGACGTCTATGCACCCGAGGGTATATAGAGTGCGTCAACATCATAGATGATTTTACTGTCAGAATGAGTCAGTGGAGAGGTGTACAAGTTAGGTCTTTCAGTCAGAGTTCACAGGAGTTACGTGTGGCCAGATCCACTGTTAGCGATGTTATACGCTGCCGAAGTCAGCGTCACTTCCGCTCCGTTGCTAAGCAACTGGAGCAATACAACATGGCTCCCTTGTAGCTTGCTTCGTCTTTGAACCGTCATTATTTCCTATTTGTATCGTATAAAACTGTACATGCATGGATGTTCAGAGGCAAGAAAGCATAGAAAAGTATATTTTACACAGTAATTTAACGTAGTTGTCCAATAAAGTTGTAATATATTGCGTACGAGATGCACATTACATCTTAGAGCATAGGTTGTAGAGATGTGGCCTACGATATTTAACTTAAATTAAGTGAAAACACGAAAATATAACATTTATGGATATTGTGAATCACGTCCCGTATGAATGACCAATACTACGGAAAATATAGAACCGTAGGCCCTACCAGTAAGTGACGAATAAAATGAACTTAAGGTCTATCAATGCATGAGGGAACAGTTTAAAATATTTTGCATGAGAGTTTAGGCCAAATCCCATCAACGGCTTTAGAAGAAACAAAGACTGCATTTCAATACAATTTGTGTGTTTACCACAACGCCTCATTTGTTTGAAAACAAATCAAATTATACCTTAGGTTTGAGTTAAGAAATGAATTTAATGAGGTAGGCCTATACTAACAAAAACATTATCTAGAAAATATGTATGCTACCCACCCCTTCATGATTCAAAGTCATTACTTGACCAACATAACTAAATAAAATCAGCCTGCATTCCTGTTAGGGGCTAATGGCCTCAATAACCACCAACACCACCTACCTGCCATTTGGTACCGTATTACATAATTCACCACAACCTGTGATAAAATGACCTGTTACAACTACAATTAAACTCAGTTGCTCAATAACAAAAAGGCCTATTGTGAGGGGAGAAAAACACATGCACACTTCTGCAGGAGCATGTAAGTTGAATCGCAGGGGAGTGGCCTACTTTCCAATAATATACCAGTACTTCCTGATATCTATTAAAGATGTTTGGTATAAACATTGCAGTTAAGTATTAAGCCTCGATATTTTGAATCGAATTATAGTTTTATTATAACTCATAATAACTTAAAGGTACAATACTGTAGCATTCCATAACTTCATTGAACTAGCCTAATTTTACTGTCCAATGTTTGAAAAATTGTCCAGATAAGTAATGCACAAGAAACTGACTAAGTACACACCTAGGTTATTATATTTCCACTTTTTTGATAACTTTATAGCATCACTGACTTTTTCACTAACAATTCATGCTGAAACGATTAAAACATTTTCTAACAATCTTGACGTAATGCCATGGTAGCCTGGTTCGCCACTATCCTCATCACCTCATTTCTTGACACCACTGACTTTTTCACCGAAACTTCCCTGACAATCACAACAAGACTTGCCACTCCATCACTCAGCAATAAGCAGTATCCATTGGCTTGAATAATGTCACTATACGGAACTGTAACTTTGTTGCAGGGTGTAGGCCTAGGCTACTGGCAGGCCTACATGATAATTGTTTTCTGAAAGTGCAAACAATAAAATATTTAGGCAGACAATTTCAGTGTGGGATAGGCCTAATTGTTATTTGGAAACACAATTCACTGCTTAAATAAATTAAAAGAAAAATCACCACTCAGAAGAGTTGTAGGATAAAATTTATTGCTGTTAGTGAATCAGCTGTAAGGTTATGTAGGTTGTCGTTTATAATACAGGGCTATTACAAATGATTGAAGCGATTTCATAAATTCACTGTAGCTCCATTCATTGACATATGGTCACGACTCACTACAGATACGTAGAAAAACTCATAAAGTTTTGTTTGGCTGAAGCCGCACTTCAGGTTTCTGCCGCCAGAGCACTCGAGAGCGCAGTGAGACAAAATGGCGACAGGAGCCGAGAAAGCGTTTGTCGTGCTTGAAATGCACTCACATCAGTCAGTCATAACAGTGCAACGACACTTCAGGACGAAGTTCAACAAACATCCACCAACGGCTAACTCCATTCGGCGATGGTATGCGCAGTTTAAAGCTTCTGGATGCCTCCGTAAGGAGAAATCAACGGGTCGGCCTGCAGTGAGCGAAGAAACGGTCGACCGCGTGCGGGCAAGTTTCACGCGTAGCCCGCGGAAGTCGACGAATAAAGCAAGCAGGGAGCTAAACGTACCTCAACCGACGGTTTGGAAAATCTTACGGAAAAGGCTAAAGCAGAAGCCTTACCGTTTACAATTGCTACAAGCCCTGACACCCGATGACAAAGTCAAACGCTTTGAATTTTCGGCGCGGTTGCAACAGCTCATGGAAGAGGATGCGTTCTGTGCGAAACTTGTTTTCAGTGATGAAGCAACATTTTTCTTAATGGTGAAGGTAACAGACACAATGTGCGAATCTGGGCGGTAGAGAATCCTCACGCATTCGTGCAGCACATTCGCAATTCACCAAAAGTTAACGTGTTTTGTGCAATCTCACGGTTTAAAGTTTACGGCCCCTTTTTCTTCTGCGAAAAAAAAAACACGTTACAGGACACGTGTATCTGGACATGCTGGAAAATTGGCTCATGCCACAACTGGAGACCGACAGCGCCGACTTCATCTTTCAACAGGATGGTGCTCCACCGCACTTCCATCATGATGTTCGGCTTTTTTTAAACAGGAGATTGGAAAACCGATGGATCGGTCGTGGTGGAGATCATGATCAGCAATTCATGTCATGGCCTCCACGCTCTCCCGACTTAACCCCGTGCGATTTCTTTCTGTGGGGTTATGTGAAAGATTCAGTGTTTAAACCTCCTCTACCAAGAAACGTGCCAGAACTGCGAGCTCGCATCAACGATGCTTTCGAACTCATTGATGGGGACATGCTGCGCCGAGTGTGGGAGGAACTTGATTATCGGCTTGATGTCTGCCGAATCACTAAAGGGGCACATATCGAACATTTGTGAATGCCTAAATAAAAACTTTTTGAGTTTTTGTATGTGTGTGCAAAGCATTGTTAAAATATCTCAAATAATAAAGTTATTGTAGAGCTGTGAAATCGCTTCAATCGTTTGTAATAACATACAACATACAAACCATATTTAATTACAACTACACTCCCCACATGAACCAAAAAAACCTTTATGTGACATACAGTATATGTCCTAAATATCGCACTATATTAGATATACTGTATCCACTAAATGATGTTATAAATAAATATTTATAATTTGTAGTACGCGCCATGCAATTCTTACCTCAGGAGTGAGGTCAACTTTATTCATACTATCTCGCAAAATTCTCGTACTTTATCCATAAAATTTTACTTGTATTTAGTAGCTCCAACACCGTAGATGATCTTTACGGGAGGCGTTTGCCTTATTTCACGCATATTACACCTTTTTATCCACAAAATTCAAGACGCTGCGCAGCGTTAATGCAGCTTCCTATGTATAAAAAAACTAGCAACCAGTTGTTTGGGTCCAATGTGGCTGCGCCCATGTGGTTGCTAGGCGCGTCACTTCGGCAGCGCATTATGAAGTGGAAACAACTGAGAAGCACTGAACCCAATCATCGCTCTGATACGTCTAAGGAATTAACTGAAGGGGACCGCCCAACTCCAAAGTGTACTGTACGAACCGATCGTCAGGCGTCCTTGTCTACTATTGCAGATGCCTTCAGTTGCAGGTCAAGCGCAGAGGCTAGTGGCAGAACGATCCGTCGACAGACGATAGGACTCTGTTTTCATGATCGTGCTACTGACCATGAAGCACTGATTAGAAGAAAGAATGCGTGACGTCTAGTAGTGGTGCAAACAACACCGTTGTTGGTCTGTGAAACAGTGGAAGAAGGTTTTATGGAAATCTGAGTCACGGTATACTTTATGGCCCTCAGAAGGCGTGTGTGGACCTGTCAAACGGTATTTACCTGAGTGTTTTGTGTCGACAGTGAGATTCGGTGGAGGTGGTAAGATTATCTGGTGCTGTTTACCCTAGTGTAGGCTTGGACCATTAGTTTCGGTCAATGCAAAATAAACGCAGGTGTTTTTGTAAACATTTTAGACGATAGCATGCTTCCCGCATTAGGGCAAGAGTTTGGAATTGGGCATTTTCCATTTTGGCATGGTAATCTTGCTGTCCACCAAGCTATGACCATTGCATAGTGATTCGAAGAACATCAAGTGGTATTACCGGTCTGGCCTGATCAAAGCCCCGATATGAACTCCATCAGACATTTTCGGACTGAACTAGAGTGTCGGATGCGTGTTTGATCAATTCACGCGACAGCCTGGCAACAAATATTCACCATGTCTTAGGAAGAACTGAAACAAATTCGTCCTTCAGTAGGCCTATTTCAGAGCTTTGTGGAAATCCTTCCACGAAAATTAAACACTGTAGTAAAATGAGTTCCTATAAGCTATTAGTTACATAACAGGCGTCCTTGGAACGAAGAGAAATGAGATTCTGGAGTCTTTTGGCAGCGTAGTATTCTTCACGCTGGTTAGCAAGAGAGCCAGAACCCGTGCCGCTTCGAAATGGAACAAAACTTGCACAGATGACCCGAGCTCGTTCATCATGGACATTGTCCTCAAGACACGGATAGATCATCCGACCAAAATTATGTATATAAGGAAAGCTGTTATAAGTAAAATTTGAACAGTCTTCGTTGTATTTTTAGCCTAATTTCAATTTTTGTAAAAAAAACAAGATGTTCAGTTAAGAACATATAGCCTGCTTTCACTTAAATGTGTGGGTAAACTGTAGTTATAACTGTTTGTCCTTTCCAGGCAGTATAATTGAATGTTCTTGTGATGAGCGTTAAGATGTTCAACCTATTTAAGGCACCTTGTTGACTAAGCATCGTTGTAATTCCGCTCTTGCATCCAAAGGAATTGATTCTAAACATTTAAAAGTACGTCTATCCACCATCCTGAACGTATGGACTCGTTGATCTTGTGCCTTTGGGAGAAGAGGCCTCTTACGTGAGATTACATAGGCCCTACGTTACTTGCTGTATTTCGTCATTGGAACTGTAGACTAATAAATAGTGGATTGTCTATAATAATGTCTTATATATTCAAGATAGCGGCTGCGTGCAATATGCAATGTGATAGTCTTATAACTAATGGAAGCAAGGTATCTTATCTGTTTCTCCCCTCTCACAAAGGTTTGTGTTAATTGCGCAATTGGATCCTGAATTATTGATTTTTAAGTTTTAATGCTCAGCCACCATCATGAATATAATATAGCAGGGGTGTTCTTTTGTATTTGGCATACAGCGCCCATATGCGGTTCTACATTAATGGTAATTTCAGATATTATATCTTTAAAATATATAGAGTTATTAATTTGCATATTTTATAACTTCAAGATGGCCACTGTGCGCTTTATTCAGTGTGATATTACTATGAATAATGGTAGAGAGATCCTATGTATGGTACTCCTCTCTTACTAACTTTTGCGTTATATTGTGCGACCATATCGTGAGTCTTAAGAATACGCCCAGCTGTCATCGTGAACGCAGTCACTGTTCTTTTCACTTGGTCATAGGGAGCCACTTACATGGCGCTACGTTACTGCTAATTTTTGTTGTTGTATCCTAAAAAGACTTTGAGTTATTCATTACCGTATTCTATATTTTCAACATGCTGTAGATGAACTTACTACAGTATCCTTTTAGTATATAAAGTTCAGGTGAATAAGAGTAACAGTTTCTAAGATATTGATGCCGGTGAAATATTTCACGCGGCGCCATATTAAATTGGTGAAACTATATAAGTTTGAAGGGCACGATCGAGGTCGGAAGAGGCAATAGTAAGTACAGGGTGCGGCAGAAATAACTGACGAATTTCAAACGTAAATAACACAGCAACGCAACATGATATTCACAAATGTATTGCGCAGTTTAAACGAGCAATGTTTGCCATTTGCATCATATACACATACACACTAGGTTTTGAAAATAATGTCATCCAAATGTCGACCGCCCCTTTCGATGCACTTCTGAAGCCTCTCCCTGAAGTTCCGCATGACCCTCCTAGTCATGTCTAGTGGTATTGCCTCGATTTCCTCACGGATAGCAACTTTCAGGTCGTGTAGTGTTCGCGGCTTAAGTTGGAAGACGCGTGCCTTCAGGTATCCCCACAGAAAGAAATCGCAAGGGGCGAGATCAGGGGAACGGGCTGGCCATGGAACGTCACCCCGTAAGGAGATGAAACGTTCTGGATACATCTCTCTGAGGAGATTGCGTAAAGGCATGTCTCACTGCACGGATATTCTTTGGTGTTCTAACGCTACGAGGCCTACCAGGCGGTTTCGTTTTAACACTTGAACCAGTCCCTCTCAAATTATTCACCCATACCAGAATGTTATTCCTGCTTGGACCTTTCGCATGTCTATGTAACCTTAAGTGTCCACGAAATAAACGCTGTGTTGTGGTAACAGAGTCAGCATTTTTGAAGTAGGCCTATTCCTTTCAATCACGAAACCTCGCTGCTCACCACTCCACGCCATGCTAGCGACTGACTAGCCCTGATGCACGTGTTCTCCCAGGCCGCGCGCACATCGACAATAACACCTGCTTAAGCGCTGTGGCCAATACAGGTGTTAGATCTGCCGCTCCAATCTATGTAACAAAAATGGCAAACACTGCTCTTTTAAACTGCGCAATAAATTTGTGAATATCGAGTTGCTTTGCTTTGTTATTTACGTTTGAAATTCGTCAGTTATTTCTGCCGCACCGTACTTGTCGAATTTCGTTTAAATCGCTCTAGTCGTTTAGATGATTTAGAAACAAGCACACATAAGCTACGTAGCCTATACACACACACGGACAAAAGGTGATCTCATAAGCCTATATTTCATTTGGTGAAAATAGGCTAAAAATATCCTATACTTCAAACAAACAAAGATTGGCGTACTTTGGCCAGCCATACAAAGTTTTATGTGACACTTAACACTGCAATTGCCGTATTATTAGCCACAGCATGATTGGAATCCGCATCAGAGGACGTGATTTTCCATCTAAATGAAACCCATATGCATTAACTACGAATTAAAACTAGTCTTCCGTAGAGTGAAGCCAGCACCTTGACCACTGCCCTTATCGTACTCCGAATACAAAGTTTTATCAAAATGTCTTCAAGCAGGATGATGGAATATACATACATACATACATACATATATACATACATACAAGACTAGATTTTCGACCTCTATTCACCCTGGTAAGTTTTGAAATGTCTTCATAAGCTTTAGATTTTCACAAAAATGACGCAAGTAATTTTACTTTTCATAATATTGCTTGCAGCTATTCAATCTTCAAACAAAAGAAGCCACACTCTTTGCCTATTTGTCAGCCGCTAACGCGTGCAGAGCAATCATGAAAGGCATGACTCACCAATCGCACGTGAAGAGGTGGTTGGCATTCTCCCTAATACATGGCTCTCCAGCTAAACTGTCCGTTGGCCTGCTCCGGGCTGCTAAGCTGTGAGTAAGCGAACTTACTGCCAAGTGCGAGGCTGGGGAAGTGAGATGACCCCTCATTCAGAACAAGAGAGCCCACTGAGACAGGGCAGTCAGACGGGTACAACTCGGAGCTGAGCATTGAGTCATCAGCAAACCCACCCGCCAGCCCGCCCGCTGTCAGAATCATTTCCAAATTTAAGTCAAAATTTATAAAAAAAAAAAAAATGGCTCACAGACAGGCAATGTACTCCATAGAGGAATTTGAGACAATGTGTACTGGTATATCTAGGATGTTTGCTACTGGATATTGAATATTGTAGTTACCTGTATTTCTGTAACTAAGTATTTTTTTATGATTTGACGACTCCCATATGTATATAACATATTGTATGTATGTCTACCCCTTATTATTCCCGTTTTCCAACGGGGTCGGAGATGAGATGCGATGGAAGGCTTTGTGGCGATGGTTTTTACGGCCGGATGCCCTTCCTGACGCCAACCTCTTGAGAGGAGTTAAATGTATATAACATATTACCATGGAAAAAATAAATGAATAAAAATGAATGAATGGGTATGAGCTGGAGACCCATATCCTAAAATACCATCTTCCGGTATAAGATGAGTAATGTTTGTCTTGTTTGGACGTAGGAGGTTAGAGGATTCCCTCTATAAAAAAGACACAAAGCTTAACCGGTGGGTTCGAATCTCTTCCAGACGTTTGAAGGATAGCTTCTCTAAATATGAGACTGCCCTCACGATTCTGGATCGGTCGTTGTCCAGCACATCACCCCGTGATCAAGCCACATGTATAAGAGTTGAGTGTGGGCGTAGTCCAGGCGTGGATCTTTCTCAGGACGTCCTTCTGACTCAGTGGTGCTTAAATGCGACATACTTTTGTCAGTATTTCTTTTGTCGTCGATTCATTTAGGGGCTTTGCGACATCGTGGTCACGCAGCCCTGTATACTTGGGTGTGTGATGAATTTGTGTGATAACCTGTTTTATTGTGATGGCTGCGTTCGTGCGTGTATTTGTAAGTGGAGAGGAGAATGGATAGAAGACAGCCGTGGCCTTCAGTTAGGTACAATCCCGGAATTTGCCTGGAACAGAAAGGGGAAACCACGGAAAACCACT
Organism: Meconema thalassinum; assembly: GCA_946902985.2. NCBI lineage: Eukaryota > Metazoa > Arthropoda > Insecta > Orthoptera > Tettigoniidae > Meconema > Meconema thalassinum. Next base: position 1,407,297,199 of record OX336389.2, read on the forward strand.
TTCAGGATGGCTGAGGAAGGAATATAACCATTTTTTTTCTCATTTCTGTTTCACGAGCCCGAGTCTCCCCCGACTCAGCCTACATAAACCAAACCAAACCAAACCCCGTGGCGCTACAACCCATGAAGGGCCTAGGCCCAGGGCCGTAGAGAGCGATCACGGGCCCTTGGGCAGAGTTTTCCGGGCCCCTCCATTTTGTTCAGCCTGAGACATTATTTTGGAAGTAGTAAGCAGGTTTTCTTTGAACCCACAGAAAACTCCATGGAATTTAGCATGTTCATATTGAATATCAGTTTACCTGGTTTTCAGTTATTCAACCACTCTTCTATAGCCTATGTCTTACATTGCGTGTTCCTTTTTCTTTAAGATGTTGATCATCATGCACTAAAAAACTAATTTTCATTGCATCTGACCGTTTTCGGTCACCACAAGAATAAGCCATAGGCTACAACATCTTTCAGAAATGAATGAAGAATATAGTCGATTTTTTTTCAGAGATTGAATTAGAACCTTTCCACCCAGTACAGAACTTTCGTGGAGAATCCTAGCAACTGTGCCCTTCCCCCGGCAAAGAAGCAAAAATCACAATAAAAATGTATAGAATTCGTTAGGTCTATATATTCTCTTTGGAATTTTGTGAGGTTTGAAGCCATTTTTTCAGTGTTGCCTAAGTAAACAAAAGTTTGGTGCTTTTCAGTCGGTCAACAGGAATGTACCCAAAAAGAGCTGGGTTATGCCCTAATCCTGAAATAAATTACATGTATTAATTAATCTCATGTAATTTATTTCAGGATTAGGGCATAATCCAGCACTTTTTGGGTACATTCGTGTTGACCGACTCAAAAGCACCAAACTTTGTCTCTTTGGAATGTCTCGGTTACTATTCACTGATTCATTTACACTGAATTAAGTCATATAGAATATTTGAAAATGGAACTTATGTTGGCCATTCTTAGTCATTTTCCCACGTCGGGCCCCTCAGCATGTCCGAGCCCTGGGGTTACAGCCCCGCTTGCCCCTTCCTCTCGTCGGGCCTGCCTAGGCCTACCAAGCGACCGCTACGCAGCCATCTGGCCCTTACAATGTATGTGTACACTGGTCAATCCTTAGAACTTCCAACGTACATATTTAACAAAATACTCCAAATTCGATTTTTACAACATGATGGTGTTAAGTTATAGCTGGTCACACACATGAGAAACACGTTCACCAGCTGCATTGATGAGCCAACACTTATGACCACTCCCATATGAAGTGTCGTGTCGTAACACTGGTGTGCACGGGAAGGTCAGGGATACGGCAGACAGTACGCGTAGTCAAAGTGTCGAATACAGAATATATGAACAGATCTACCTGAGTTTGGCAAGGACTGGGGCTCTATAGAAACTAGGTACAGGGAAACCCCTGAAATCCGAACTAATTGGGGCTGTAGCCTGTTCGGATTTCAATTTGTTCGGATTAGCCGAAAAATATCTGTAACATAATAAACAGCCCTCGTTACGGTATAGGACAGACAATGTGACTTATACTGAACCTGCATCTGCTCTGGACATCGCATTGCGCTTCGTAGAACAACACGCAGCATTTACGCCAAACGTTGTCATGTTCATGCGACACTGGCGAGCAATTGCCTCCGCGGGAAGGTTTCCGTCACTTCGACAGTAGATCTCATTTCAAGTGAAAGATTAAGTGATATTTTGTGTGTTTCTATTGTTATTTAATTGTTTTTGCAAAGTGATTAACCTAAGGAATTACAATAACCAACTTTACCGTTTTTCAATCTTGTGCATATTAACACTTTGTTTATTTTTCAACGAATTATGTAAAATATGTCAAATATAATTGCTTTATGACTAAATAAATAAGTTTCTCTTTTTTGCGTGTGTTTTTCAAACTTGAAATTGTCGAAAAATCTCGTTCGGATTACCCGGGATTTCGGATTTCCGGGGTTTGGATTTGAGGGGTTTCACTGTATGTGCACCCGCCATTTTAGTTCTTTGCAATATGGCGTTCTATTGCCCGCAAATTTCTCTATGTTTCCCAATGTTTCCCCCATCAAGAAGTAAATATGAAACAAATTCAAGCAACTGAACTTACTTCAGTACGAAAAACATGCCCTTTAGTCTCTAATTGCAAATTATATCAGCCGTCCCCGGGATTTGAACCAGAGTTGCATCACTGCAGCTCAAACCTCCTGGACAGGTCCAGTCCGAAATGTACTGGATTGTTGTTGTTAATGTTGTTAATTCATTTGGGGGGGGGGGGGGGGGGGGCGGCTTGCGATATCGTGATCATTTAGCCCCATGCAGTTGGGTGTGTGTAGAATTTATTTTATAACCTGTGTTATTCTGTAATTGTGTGTGTATTTGTAATGCATGTGAAGATTCGGAAGGCGACCGTGGTGTTAAGTTTGGAACCATGCCGGCATTTGCCTGAAGTAAAAGTGGAAAACTACGGTAGACCACTTCCAGGATGGCTGAGGAGGGGGTCGAACCCACCTCTTCTCAGTTTAGTCCCACGAAGCTGAGTGGACCCCGTTCCAGTCCTCAGACCAGCATTATTCCTTTAGGCGAATTGAACCCAGACCTCCAGGGCGGGATGAGAGTCAAGAATGCTAGCCGCTACACCACGAGGTGGTCCTTAAGACGTTTGCGTAACTGAACAGGTGAATAATCAGGACTCGATTCTTTCAACTGCTGTAACTTAAGATACGCTGCGCCTTGATGACAAAATTTTGTCCAGAAGGGATTAACGTGCCGAAAAATAAACTAAACCAAGTCTCTCGCATTTAAACATTCCTAAATTCCAACCAACCTTGCCAAGATTCGAATCCTCAACTTGGAGCACTGTAGGGGAGAGTCCTTCTGCCTACGCCATATAGCCGGCCGGAGTGTAAACCTCCTAAGGAGAAGTATTGTTGTACAAGTCTAGTTGAATCTTCTATCGAGGTTATATCCACAACTAACTAATGATTGATTGATTGAACACAAGAGTACAATTACTATCGATAGCCTCATGCAATAATGAGAGAAAACGCTTGTTTCTATAATGGAAGAAACCAGACTGAATATTGACGGGGTCAACGATGTGTTTCTATAAAAGAGTTGAAATTTCTGAGTTGAATATTCTTCAATATGGTGAAATAAAATCAGAAGAATTCTAACTACCGGTATCAAAGTACATGTAGATTCATTTCATTTCTTAAAATATTTTGACAGAAATAATTTATACTAGCAGACTCGTGCGAGAACTCTCGCATACTGGGTTGTGTGATCCCCATGTGTACAGACTACCCGCCCGGCACTAATGCTATGCGGGCTTTACGCGACACAGTTCTGGGAGGGGCTATCGTCTTGTTTATTTGTTTAATAGCACTTTATAAACAAATACAATATTTCCGTGGACTTTTCAAGAAATGCAAGATTTTTCCTATACTATTGAGACGATTTGGAAGATTTTGTTACAAACCACACCTTCTAACTCCCTCTGGTTTAGGAGCTTGGGTTTTGTGAAACACACAAGACACGGCTCATACCTAGAAGAATTGCTGAGCTTTAATTCACTGGCCGTGAAAGCCAATAGTATACCATCTATTTGAAAGCCTTAATAGGGAGGTTATGGCTGCTTGAGCTTTTGGTTCTCGCAGTAAAGAGGTGCAGGAGCGCTTGATATAAAGGGAGGTAGCGCGCAGTTCGCTACTCCAGTGGGGGTCCGGGCGGGGACACCAAGAGCCCGCTGATGAGCCCGCTTGGTGTCCCAGGCAAAATCCCACACAAGACACGGCACAAACCTAGAAGAATTGCTGAGTTTTAATACACATTAGCGTATTATATATACAGTATATAGATGCTTCAACGCATACTTGCAAATAACCCCCGTATTCTCTCGTAAGGTGCAATGGGAAGTTCGTCAGATGAGGTTACTGTCTTTGAAGTTTCATCTAAAGAAACTGATGAGTGAATCTAACAGTGCATGCAGAGAGGAAAGCTAAATGGTATGACTAAACCCGGACCTTCGCGATGACAGCCAAGAACACTCGTCATTACGCTACGTGGAGGGGAAAGCCACGGGATAGCTAATAGCCTAGTGGAGTTCTAACGCAGATACCTTACGAATTCTGGCCTGCGCCTCACGGCTCTGACAAGGAACACTCACAAAATCGACCTCGCCGATTTTGACGAAACTTGTCGCACGGCATCGTTTCAGGTTGAAGAGACGACAGAACCTTATACTTGAGGCTCCTTTTTACATTTCACATCGATACGAGTCGATCAAAATGAATAATGCTAATGATCGTATGGCCTCCGGAGAGGCCTAGTGCAGGTCTTTATAGTTAACGCCCGTGGGCGACCTGCGCGTCGTAATGAGGATGAAGTGATGATGAAGACGGCACATACACCCAGTCCCCGAGCCACGGGAATTAACTCCAGGAGATTAAAATCCCTGATGGCTCGGCCGGGAATCGAACCCGGGGCACTTTGGGCCAAAGCCTAGAGCGCTAACCATTTAGCCACAGAGCCGGACATAATGCTAATAATAATAATATTAATAATAATGTTATAGGTTTTAAGTCCCTATTAATTAGAGACGCCGGGGTGCCAGAATTTCCTCCAAAGGGGATCATTAACGTGCCAGGAAATCTAATGACTCGACTCCCTTGCACCCTCAAATGATGACTGACTGTGCCAGGATTCGATCCTGCACCCTTGGGTACACAATGATGAGTTTGAATGTTATTGGGGGAGGATTGGTGAGAGGAAGGTTAGCCGGTTGCAAGCTAACACACGTAAATACAGTATTTATGTGCTTAAGGTACAGAATCTTTACCCATTTTAAGGTAAGAAAGACCCGTCTAGGGGCGAAAAAGTGAAAAATTATTTTTTGGAGTTTTTAGTTATTTACAATGTAGAGAACAGGAATTTGTCAAAAAAAGTCGAAAAAATATGAAAAATGGTCATTTTATAAGATATAAATCATTATGCTGCACCATGAATGACAACGCCCACCTTGACACAGTTTTATGTTTGTGCGTATAACTTCTGAACTATTATAGATAGATTGATGAACTCACTTCTTGTCTGCTCTGTTGAGCGCAGACTTTGTGTTGGTAACAATGACAACTTCCTGCATTGTTTATGTTACGAGTGGTTACTGAACATTGTAATAATATTATAATCACTGCGATTTTGCACTGACCTATTGAAGAAATATTGTTAAACGGGCGGAACATCGAGGCCATCTGCCCCAAATATTAATAATTGAATCGTTGATTTGAAGAGGGAAACAAGTCCACTTATTTGCTAATAGATAGGTTGAAATAGGCATTTATTTATTTATATTTTTATTTACTTATATATTTATTTGTTTACTTATTTATTTGCTCATTTATTTATTTATTTATTTATTTAAAAGATAATGGAAATAGGAGAAGCAAAATAACCAGTGATGGACGAAATGATGCAAGTTATGGGGCAGGAATGTTCTAAGAATTGTCAGAGGTAACAAAATGTAATGAAAAACTTCAAATTCATTTTTCTCAGTTTAACATTCTTCTCTACTTTGGTAACATTTGTAAGAAAACTAATAAAGATACTGTAGGTCCATAAATTTTATTTTATGTAACGACATCATCCTAATTAACAGTAAAAAATGGGATATCCTTTTAAATAATATACACAATGAAATATAAACATTTTTCGACATAATTTTGGATTAAAACATCGTAGCTTTAAAAAAAATCATATTGACGAAAGTATTTCGTTTTTGTCTATAATCCTGCTTATTATTGCAGATAACGATCCAAACAGAAATCCCTGGAAATTTCAATTGACTAACCCAAACAGATTTTGAGTAAAGTATACAACAAATTTGAAGATTTAACATGGGCGAGATAGGCAGGTCTTTCTTACCTTAAAAGAATGGTCCGAACACTCTGCTACCAATCTTCCCCCGCATCTATCAGCCCCAAGCCCGTTACACGGAGCATAATCTACTGAGAAGGAACATTCAAATGCTTGCCCTGTTCTTTTAAAATCGGCGAGGTCTACTTTGATGAGTGTTTCTTCTTGTTTGGTTACGTTTCATTTAAAATAATATGGCATGTAGGGTAAATGTTTTACAATTTATTGCAAAATTTGCGAGGTATCAAAATTTAATGTTGTTGCCTTATTTTTTCCGGCCCTGTGGTGGTAGGGTAGCGCTTCTGCCTCTCACCCGGAGGCCTCAGGTTCGATTCCCGGCTCTTTCAGGGATTTTAGAAACTGACGTGAGGGCTGGAACGGGATGCACTCAGCCTCGTGAGGACAATTGAGTAGCTGTCTGACAGTGAGGCAGCGCCCCGGTCACGAAAACCAAGATTAATGGCTGAGGGGACACGATGCGCAGACCACGCGTCACATCTGCAGGCCAAATGGCTGGGCAGCAGTCGCTAGGTAGGGCTAGGCCTTTCATGGGCTGTAATGCCAAGGGGTTGGTTTGTTGCTTTACTTTGGAGCTAAGGACAGCTAGGCCTAGGTGACCTGCTCCATGAACTGAGACGCGTAGTGTGCAACTAATAAACGAGGCTCAAGGACTGGGCAAGTCTCACACCATTCACCCGGAGTGAGCATGGAAAATCCCATAGAAATGCTAGGCTCAGGATGGCCAGTGTTAGTGGCTTTAGGAAACGAGCTCGGCTATGCTAGTGGGTGAAGAAAATGTTAAGATTATTCCCTTTTGCTGCCCCTGAATCGTCTTTTTCTATAGAATTCGTGGTTATATTGGAATCGATGCCGCACATTTAGCCTGTAAATACAGTACAGTATGCCCCGTTACTTGGCTTGTTGTAGAATCGTGTGACCTTCCTCACATCTCTCCTGCTCCTCGCACAGGACACGGAGTGGGGACAATACTGTAGGTCCAGCATCGCGCGCCAACATTCAAACTCCCTCGGTGTTAAATGTAAATAAGAGTTCAAGTTTAATAAGGTTGAATCATGTCCTGAATCTAAAACGATACCACACGTCAAGTTCAACCGAAATTGGAGAGGTCGATTTGGTGAGTGTTTCTTGAAAGTTGACATGGCCAGCGCATTTAATGTTATAAAGAGTGAATATTTGTCTCCTAATTCTATTAATCAAACATTAATCAAACCTTTTATATACAAGGTGTCACAAAAATGTACGGCACTAATTGCAGGACACATTCCTCACACGTAGACGAAGAAATTATGTTATATGAACATGGGTCCGGAAACGCTTTGTTTCCATGTTACACCTCGTTGTCTCCAACTCATTAATAATGGGAAACACACAAGAACAAACGTTCGAATCATGAGGAACACGCACTATTGGTTACGTCTGGTTGCGTCGTCATTAGCGTAGGTGCACCGCCAGTGTTTTGTTTTACATGGCCCTGTTGCCATGCGGCTTACGGTAACATCAACTGTCAGTGATCAGTACGACCTTGGCAAGCACACGGGTTACTACGTTGCGTTCACCACAGACTTGGCTCGTGCCAGTGGCAGTGTACACAAATGCAGAGATGACAGATGCCCATTTGATGTATGGATTAGCAGACGGCAATGGCGCTCGCGCTCAACGTTTGTACCGAGAGAGATTTCCAGGACGAAGATGCCCCCAGACAGGAAAACGTTCGAAGTCATTGATCGTCGTCTGAGGGAACATGGCGCATTTCAGCCTGATACTCACGACCGGGGGAGGCCTAGAAGGACGAGGACACCGCAACGGGAGACGGCAATTCTTCATACATTTGACGACGACCCTAATGCCAGTACATGACAAGCAGCTGCAACAATGAATGTTGACCGCATGTCTGTCTGGCGAGTATTACACGAGGACCAGCTGTATCCATACCATTTACAGCGTGTGCAGACACTATCAGCAGCTGATTATCCTGCACGGGGACTCTTCTGCGAATGGTTTATTCAACAAAGTGTCTCGTTTCTGCGAGATCTGATTGTACATTTTCGCAATCGGCATTTATGGGCTGACGTCAATCCTCACACAACTGTTGAAGCAAGTCATTATCAAAGAATTTTCTGTCAGTGTTTGGGCCGGCATTGTTAGTGACTGCTTGGTAGAGCCTCACGTTCTTCCAACCAGGCTTAGCGGGCACAGGTACCATAATTTCGTAGAGAATGTTCTGCCTGATCTGTTAACAGATGTGCCTCTACCTGTGCGACAAAACATGTACTTCATGCACGATGGAGCACTAGCTCATTTTAGTGTTAATATGCGTCGGCTCTTAAATAACAGATTCGGTGACAGATGGATAGGTAGAGGTGGACCAATTGCCTGGCATCCACGCTCTCCGGACCTAAACCCACTGGACTTCTATTTGTGGGGACATTTGAAAGCTCTTGTGTATCTAACCCCTGTAGAAGATGTTCAGAGTCTGCGTGCCCGTTTTATGGAAGGCTGCGAAACCATACGCAATACTCCAGGGATACATCAGCGCATCCGAGATTCACTACGGCGGTGGGTTGATGAATGTATCAATGCACTAGGAGGGCATATACACACATCAAAAAAAGTTTTGCATCACCTCGGTTCCAAGAGTTCCGGAACCGTTAAATACAAAGGGAATAGAGATCAACACAAACAACATTTCAGCTCGTTTTATTGCTCATGAGACCCACACATTGCATGTTGTACCATCATACAGCTAGACTTTCAGCATTTGTGGTCCAGATTGCAGTACACACCACTACCTCTAATACCCAGTAGTACGTCCTCTTGCATTGATGCATGCCTGTATTCGCCGTGGCATACTATCCACAAGTTCATCAAGACACTGTTGGTCCAAATTGTCCCACTCCTCAACGACAATTCGGCGTAAATCTCTCAGAGTGGTTGGTGGGTCAAGACGTCCATAAACAGCCCTTTTCAACATATCCCAGGCATGTTCGATAGGGTTCATGTCTGGCGAACATGCTGGCCACTGTAGTCGAGCGATGTCGTTATCTTGAAGGAACGCATTCACAAGATGTGCACGATGAGGTCGAGAATTGTCGTCCATGAAGACAAATGCCTCTCCAATATTCTGCCGATATGGTTGCACTATGGGTCGGAGGATGTCATTCAGGTATCGTAAAACCGTTTCGGAGCCTTCCATGACCACCAGTGGCGTACGTCGGCCCCACATAATGCCACCCCAAAACATCAGGGAACCACCACCTTGCTGCACTCGCTGGACAGTGTGTCTAAGACGTTCAGCCTGACCAGGGTGCCTCCAAACACGTCTCCGACGATTGTCTGGTTGAAGGCATATGCGACACTCATCGGTGAAGAGAACGTGATGCCAATTCCGTGGGGTCCATTCAGCATGTTGTTGGACCCATCTGTACCGCGCTGCATGGTGTCGGGGTTGCAAAGCTGGACCTCGCCATGGACGTCGGGAGTGAAGTTGCGCATCATGCAGCCTATTGCGCACAGTTTGAGTTGAAACACGACGTCCTGTGGCTGAACGAAACGCATTATTCAACATGGTGGCATTGCTGTCAGGGTTCCTCCGAGCGGCAATCCGTAAGTAGCGGTCATCCACTACAGTAGTAGCCCTTGGGCGGCCTGAGCGAGGCCTGTCATCGACAGTTCCTGTATCTCTGTACCTCCTCCATGTCCGAACAACATCGCTTTGGTTCACTCTGAGACGCCTGGAAACTTCCCTTGTTGAGAGCCCTTCTTGACACAAAGTAACAATGCGGACGCGATCGAACTGCGGTATTGACCTTCTAGGCATGGTAGAACTACAGACAACATGAGCAGCGTACCTTCGTCCTGGTGGAATGACTGGAACTGATCGGCTGTCGTACCCCCTCCGTCTAATAGGCCCTGCTCATGCATGGTTGTTTACATCTTTGAGCAGTTTTAGTGACATCTATGAACAGTCAAAGGGACTGTATCTTGGATACAATATACACAGTCAACGTCTATATGCCGGAGATCTGGGAACCGAGGTGATGCAAAACTTTTTTTGATGTGTGTATTAAACATCTCCTGTGAGAAAGAGCTGCATGTGGTATGTTGGTACGTACCGTTCTTGTGTGTTCCCATGATTAATGAGTTCGAGACAATGAGGTGTTAAATGGAAACGAAGCGTTTTCGGACCCATGTTCATATAACATAATTTCTTCGTCTAATTGTGAGGAACGTGTCCTGCATTTTGTGCCGTATATTTTTGTGACACCCTGTATAGAAACCAGTAATTCCGTGAAGAATTAACATAGCCTATTTTCATATATTCTACTGGTCTATCGCACTACAAAGCGCTCCCCTGTGAGGGACTAAATAGCTTTGTGTGAAGAAGTATAGTGTGTATATCTACCCCTTATTATTCCCGCTTTCCAACGGGGTCGGGGATGAAATGCGATGAAAGTCCTTGCGGCTGATGGTTTTTACGAGCAGATGCCCTTCCTGACGCCAACCTCAAGAGAGGAGTTAATGAGAGATGACATGAACGATGGTGAATGAAACTGGGCAAGGATGTGGAAGGAAGTGGCCGTGGCCTGTCAGAAGGTACCGTCCCAGCATTTGCCTGGAGTTGAAAATAGGAATCCACGGAAAACCATTTCAAGGACGGCCGACGGTGGGGCTCGAACCCACGTCTACCGAGTCCGCAAAGAGCTTGGCCCCATGGTATAGCGCTGCACGTTAGCGAGCGTAGCTACCGCAGTCGGTTGTTGAAATATAGTGTAACAAGTTTAAATTCACTTCTCAATATTCAAACATTGTAGCCACTTTTAGACAATAAATATACACATTAAATTTCGCTAGGATGCTAGAGATTTTAAAACAATGTTTCCATCTATGACAAACATAGGCTAACTCCCATCAACACAAGACCCCCTCTCGGTGTAGCGGCTAGTATTCTAGGCCCCGGAGGCTCTGCCAATTGTGGTCTGAGGGTTGGAACGGGATACACTCAGACTCGTGAGGCAAAACTGAGAAGAGGAGGGTTCGATTCCTACCTCAGCTATCATGGAAGAGGTTTTCCGTGGTTTCTCCCATTTCTACTCCAGGTTAATGCTGGGATGGCTCCTAAGGCCACGGCCACGGCCACGTCGAGTCTGGGGATTGGAGGTTCCAATCCTGGCGCTGACAGCGGCTCTGCTGAGTGTGATATTTTCTTTGGTTTTTCCAAAGGCAAATGCCGGGATAGTACCTTACTTGACGTACCGGGGCATCTACCTCATCCCTGTCTCTAATACTATTACACATACTACTACAGTCATCACATAAGTACAGGTTATCAGACAAGTTCAAAACACATCCAACTACACGAGGCTGATGACCAAGATGTCCCAAGCCCACAAAATCACAATTGCAATAACTGTTTCGAGCCCGGGATCGGGCAAGGGAAATAGGGACTAACAAGTCAGCACGCTTGCATGTTCCGAGGACTCACTGTATGTAGGCTATGTCTTCCCCTTGAGATGCAATAAAACTTTAATGTGGCGATAGTTTTTACGGCCGGATGCCCTTCCTGACGCCGACCTCATGAAATAAGTTTATGAGAGATGAAATTAATGAAGATGAATGCAATTGGACAAGGATATGGTAGGAAGCGGCCGTAGCCTGTCCGAAGGTACCGTGGGAAACCACGGAATACTATTTCAAGGAAGGCCGACGGTGGGGCTCGATCCCACATCTACCAAGTCCACAGAGAGCTTGTCTTCCATGGCCTAGCACTGCGCGTTAGCGAGCGTAGCTACCGCTGTGCTGTAGTGTCCGAAGACTCTCGTAAAGGAACAAATTGGGGGAGGAGTTCTAAACTTAAACCAAAACGCGGCAATGAATCATTCTATGCAACAGGTGAACGAAGGCTGTCCCATGCGTTAGGAACTTACAAATTAGTGTAGGCCTACTGATGGTGGCTAGTGTTCAGATGTGACTTTGTTTCTACCAAAACGGCCGAACATATAAAAGAGGAAGGGGAGAAAGAATTCGCGACCAAGCCGCTTACGAACAAATGCACAGGGATTACAGGTCATTGCTGAACAGAACACAGGGACTTGAAGTCGATAAACTCCATGATGTTGAAAACGGTGGCCGTATAGGAATAGCCTACCGGTACTAATTTTCTGTACAAAGTAAAAATTAGAAGTGCTTATCAAAAGTGATACATGGTTTCTACATGTAACTTCTAAAATCAGTCCTATGCTTATGCAAATCTTCTCAGCTTTCTTGTCCTGTAAACTAACATATCAGACTGTCATTGAAAATGTTTTGCAATAATGCATTTATTATTATATCATATGAATTGCAGCCGAATGGCCATAGCTGGGCATTTTTTTAATTGAACGCCCGAGGGCTCCCAACATGTTCAATTTTAAGCAGTTACAACTTTGGATACCACAGGCTACTATCACTAATACCTAGCGGCGAACGTTGTAACTTGATAGAGCGTTTCTAACCAACAAATTCAGCTACACACTACCAATTGCAGTGGAAGGTTCATTTACATACCATAAATCTATGACAGGGGCCCACCGGCTTTACTTCCCCTCCGAAGGAAGGCATACTGAAGGATTTTAACGCTCTTAAAAAACCGACGACGTCGGCCGGGTTTCATCCCATGATCTTGGGTATAGCAGTTCAGAATGCTACCGACTACGCCACCGAAGCCGCTAGAATGTATTTATTAATCTCATGTATAAGGTGCGTTCAAAAAGTAACGAGCCGGAGGCTGGAATGCGAAAAACGGTGACGACATCGGCTAATCGTAGCGTGTGTAACGAGGTGTGGTTCCGACCAGAGCGTGGAAGGTCACAGCCCGTCGCTAGAGGGCACGCGTGCACGTCACGTGACGATACAAAGCGAGCAGCAGCATGCATCAATCGTCCAACGCTGCCAGTCGCATTCCAAACAGTGACATGGAGGCGTCAACCGAAGAGCAAAGAGGTGTTGTTCGGTTTCTGACAGCGGAAGGAGTAGGGGGAACGGACATTCATCGCCGAATGCCACAAGTGTACGGCGAACACTGCATGTCGCTTGCAAGGGTCAAGGCGTAGCACAAGCGCTTCAGGGAAGGACGGGTGTCGTTAGCCGGTGATGCCCGGTCTGGGGCACCCCCCTGCATTACCGATGACAATGTCCAGCTGGTTGATGCACTCATTACCCAGGACCGCCGAGTGACAGTGAACGCCATAGCCGACGTGGTCGCTCCACGACAATGCACGACCTCATACGGCCAACACAGTCGCGGCACTCCTGCAAGAATTCAAATGGGAGGTTCTCGGCCACCCTCCATACAGTCCAGATCTCTCTCCCTGTGATTATGCCATGTTTGGTCCACTGAAAAGGGCTCTGCGGGGCCAACGATTCACCTCGGACGCCGACGTCCAGCTGTACGTGCGGAACTGGTTCACATCGCAGCCCAGGGAATTTTATGAGACAGCCATTCACCGCCTCGTGTCACAGTGGGACAAGTGCCTCAACAGCCAGGGCCAATACGTCTAACATACAGGTACTGGTTTCTGTAATTATGCCTCCGGCTCGTTACTTTTTGAACGCACCTTATAATTTATTTCAGGTTTAAGGAAACACCCATTACAATTGGGTAGGCTACAATTGTTTTCACCGATTGAAAAACATTTATACGATTACTAAGGAATCACTGAAAAATGGCTTCTAACACGATCATTTTCTGCAAGAGCTGCCACTTTTCTCTTAGCCTCGTAATGAGCCATTTCGAATAAACCTTCATTAAGAGTGTTCCGTGCCCAATGCCACAATTTCTTGCTGCTTTTATCATCTTGGTCAATGTGTATAAAATATACAAGTAGAAGAACTTAAGGCAAACCATAATATTCAAACTGAGACCCATATGTTTCTGCACACTGAAGATGTACACGAGTGCTTCAAATTCTTGATGAAATTTTAGATAATTTTGTCCGTACTTCGATGTTCCATACATCTATGATAGACAAGCCCGTGGCAGCAGGCGATGTTTCTCCAATGATACGAGATGCAATTGTGGAATCAGATGGTGCTCTTGTACACAACAAACATCGTAGGACTATAAGTAATTTGCCTCAAGATTATCTGGCAGTGCTGTTCGGAAAACACCATCCAGGATTTTGCAACGCATTGACTGACCTTCAGAAAGAAGAGAGAGTGACACTAGGGCCATGATTTTAAAAAATCGGAATGGGTAAACGTGCGTGGGCACAGCCGAAGACAAATTAGATACATAACTTATTTAAAGGTGAATTCGAAGTTCAGTTCTAGACTTGCAAAAGTACAATATCACCGGCCGCGGTGGCCGCTACCCCGTGCCTGGCTGGCATCGGGAGAGCGTGGGTTATAATCCCACCTCAGCCGTCCTGAGAATGGTTTTCGTGGTTTCCCATTTTCACCACCACGCAAATGCCGGGACAGTTCCTTTCAATAGGTCCTCGGCCAATTTCCTTCCAAAATCCCTTTCCTGACCCGTCCTGATAATAAAATAAATGATAATTGGCTGCATTAATAAAGGTAATTAATAACAACAATATCAGAACTAGATGACTCATTTTGGAAAGTTCTACAGAAAATTCATCTTGTAATAAATTTCCGTTCATAACATAACTGAGGAGCTTATTTCCAAACGGTACCAAATCCAAAAAGTAATATTTTACAGGAGAGAGGAGAAACGCTCAGAGTGTAAAAATTCAACTGAATTCATTTGAGCACTTTTATTATGTTCAAATAGAATAAATGCATGGTTATACCAAGTATTTCTGTTTAAACTTTTGCAGTTTAGGAAATATTCAAAGAAAATGATGGATTTGGTACTTTTTGGCACTGAAACTATAAATACTTTCAACGGAAAGACATATATTTCACTGCAGTCATCAGAATCTTCGAGAAAACTGACTGTTTTTAGTTATGCAATAATTAGATTTAAGGTATTTACAGTGAAGGCATAGATTATTTAAATAATATTGAATACAATTGAACAATGAAAATTATGCAAAGTACCAGTGCTGAACTTATGGAATTATGATTGCAGATTGTGTCTAAAGAACATGAATATAGTAAATAACTTGTGAACTGGACAATGGATAATTTGCTGTTGTTCACGTGACCCAGAAATTGCCTCTCATTGGCTGCATGGATATGGTACGCATTGGTACATTCAGGCCACAGGATTTGGTACTTATTAGCATCAAACGAGATTTTTACTGCCCTGTTTGTTATGGATTTAGGTCGTTTTGGCAATTTCTTTTTCTTTCATATGGTGGAGCTTCCTTCAAACATACGTTTTCCATCATAATCTCAATTTTGATTTTTTTTAAATCTGGTATCTTTTGGAAATAAGCTTCTCAATTTGCTTATTATCTTTTAGAACATTTCAGGAAACATTTCTTCGGGGGAAGATAAATAGATGAATCGTGGAAATGCTAGGTGGGAATTCGGGAATTTGATTTCAAGAAAAATCATTTTCGGGAAGGCAACTTTAGGATAATGTACATAAACCTCATTCAGAAAGCATGGAGGTTGTCTCTGAGTACATTAATATCCCCAAACATATTCAAAATGAAGCTAAATTCAGTGACATTATCATAGGCAACAGCCGAAAACTCATGTTGTGCTGCAGTTCTATTCTATTTAGTGAAATAATCATAACTCAGCAATGTTTCTAGGTTTGTGCCTAGAAATATTGCTGAGTTTTAATTCACTGACCGTGAAAGCCAATATACCATCTTTTTGAAATAATTATACATTCCATTAAGAAGTGAAAAGAGTGCATTTGTATTATCAGTGGAGGAGCACAATCCTCAGTATAGAATTTTTCGGCCACTCTTAGGAACAATGTATTAATTCCTTGAGAAAATGTAAATTTAATGAATTGCTTTGAAAGCGCAACTTCTAACACGTTGAAAGCATTTTAAGCTTTCTCGCGATGATTAGCATAGGCCTATATCGAACAAAGGAGTGTAGATATAGTTATCCCGAGATGCCTAAAGCCTACAAAAGCAAACAAGGCAGTTCTGTCAAAATTCACAATAAAGTAAACAAGTTGCATTTATTTGTTAAAATGTAAAGTTACCCAGGTCCTCATCCCCCTGGGATGATACTTACTTCAAGTCCAGGGACACCTTGCAGATGCTCGCACCATAGAAACACTCACACACGCAAGGATTCACATTGTTTCTCTCTCCAAAAATCAAGTAGCGTAGGCTATGCGTTAATACAGTGAGGGCCCTCCATATAGAACGGAGCCTCACAAGGGCCGTGTGGTGGCAGGGGTACTGTGTATTGTAGCGTGTCGAGCAAGGCATTGACGCTGGCAGCAGCGTAGCGCCCAACTAGTTGAACAAATTTACACTTCTTAACGTATTTAATAATCAATAATCATAATCATGAATTTCAGAGTAGTTGCTAGAAATGCTGTCCTTCAATTTCCAAACAAACGTTGCACTGACATAGGAAGTTTTGGTACATTCACTGCAATTCGTCCTCGCTGATACATCGTATCAGTGCAGTTATTTCGTTCTCAAGAGCCTCCAGATTACGCGGACTGTTTATATATACCTTTTGTTTGAGGTTCCCCCACATGTATAAGGTGCGTTCAAAAAGTAACGACCCGGAGGCTGTAATGCGCAAACCGGTGACGACATCGGCTAAACGTGGCGTGTGTAACGAGGTGTGGTTCCGACGAGAGCGTGGAAGGTCTCAGCCTGTCGTTAGAGGGCACGCGTGCACGTCACGTGACGATACAAAGCGAGTGTCTTAATTGCCATTATAGACGAGTTGCATACGACTATGTTCGACGATAATTATAACTTTATTTTATGTTCTAACATACAGTACATAGTCATAAATATCTGTGGGGATTCAGTCTCTTGAATTGAGTGATCGGAGTGCAAGCGCTGGGTTTATTGTCTGTACTTTACAAGGTCTCTGACCCACGCATGCGCTCTGTCTGCTTGGCAATGCCATATGTTTACAGCCTGCCGATTAGCACCAGCATTCACTCAAACTGTCACTGAAGTCTTACGAAACACAATGCCTTGTGTAGAAATTGGTGTTGGGGATATGAAGGTACAGTACTATTTCTTTTCTCAAATTCGCCAGTTTATTTACGCGAACATATGGGACGGTGCACTTTCCATGTCGGTAATTTATATAGAAGGATGCTGTGTTGCAATCTTCTGGACGTAGATTCATAAATTTCTTGCATATTTCAGAGTATTTATTTGTTACCGTAAAGGTTCGTGCTGATGTTGTCTTTGTGTTTGGGATTGTAACTACAATGGTTTATCCAATATACTTTCAAATCATGTAATGCATGTCCGACATGTTGGATTTTGAGCGCATGTGTGGAGCTATCTTTACCTAATTGGTCAATGAATGAAAATATTGAGCTCTGATTGGTTGGAGAAACTGTATGATAATGAAAACTAGTACAGTTTTCTGACTTATAATATTTGCATTTCGATTTCGTCGAACATAAATATATGTATGAGCTTACACTACGATCAATCACTACGTATGTGTGTTGCGCTCACGAACTCTACTGGTCCGATAGTTTTGGCAGATTATGAAAATGGGTTAGTATTTTGTATAATTAATTAGAGGTAGCACTGGTATGAACCAGTGAAAGTTTTCCAAGTGCAACTAATGAAGCTCTTGTTTATTCAGTGTGTCATTGTACTAATTTCGACTTATTGCTCTTGGGAGATAAACTTTAACCAATGAGAATGGATGACATAATAATAATAAATGCCCACTGACTGCGCCAGGATTCGATCCTGCAACCATGGTAGCAGCAGGCGAGAATGTTATTGCTGAGCCACGCAGCTAGTCTTACGTCCTTGTTTTAGCCTATTTTCATTTATGAGAAAAGTAGGTTTATGAGATCACCTTTTGTCCGTGTGCGTATGTGTGTGTGTGTGCCCCACCCCCTAATAAAATCTAAACGGCTGGAGTGATTTCAATGAAACTCGGTGAGGTCATAGTGCCATTTTGGCCGACCCCGACGTGCCTTTCAAATTATATTACGTCTCACCAATCCAACATGGCGGCTGTGCGAAATATTTCCCCGCCATTCTATATCTCCGAAACTGTTACCGATATCACCCTCAAATTTCGTACGGTTATAAAGGGCACTACTAGAATTTCACCTATGAGACTTTAAAAATAATGTTAACTACAAAAGAACATGGCGGCCAAGCAAATTTGAAACTCGCAAATAGACTTTTCTCGCGATGTAACTATCCAAACGCAATGAAACTTGGTACAGAAAATGTTTATACACATTGTAATGCACTGACATCTAATTTAGTTAAATTGTTTACATAACCTCAAGATGGCGGCTCTGCGAATTTTTAAAATTAAGTTTGTATTTCTTGTGTATAAATCATGCGATTGAAGTGAACGTTTGAATAATGAACCTTCGCAATAATCGTCATCTAATAGTACATAACTCTATGGCCTACATGTAAAAATCCAACATGGCGACCATCCGAAATATTTAGACGGTTCTCAATATCATCGAATCTAGTACAGCAATCAAACTGAAATTTTGTATGTTGATAGAGGCAATTAACATTAGTAGGATATATGAAAATAGGCTGCATAGTTCTTTATGGAACTACATGTTTAACTACTGCGGCTTTTAGAGACGCAGGATGCCGGAATTTTGCCCGCAAGGGGATCATTAACGTGCCAGTAATTCTACTGACACGACTCCCTCACATTTGCACAGCTTCAAATGCCAACTGACTGCGCCAGGATTTGACTCTGCAACCTTGGGCACAGCAGGCGAGAACGTTACCACTTCGCCACACTGCCCGTCAATGTGAATAAAGGACGAATTTCAATGGCACAGTGATTGCTGAAGCTATCATCGTGGGACTACGAAAGATGGTTTCCAAGACGACCGATTGGAACATCCATTTCAATAAGACGTGTCGTTTATGGCAGGATGCATCTCTCAACGAGAATTTGTTTCGGTGCTGCTAGCTTCTTGCGGTGGTTGAGAAGATCGTTGCCTATATCGTCTCTGTTGTTCTGTCGCAGGCTACTATCTACTTACTAGTTGAGAGGCGAGCTTACTCGTGGATGAACTTGGGCCATGGGCAATAGCGAGAGTGTTTTTTTTTTCAAATAATTATTTTTCAGTTTCATACTCGAGCTGTAGGCTAAACATTTCACAAATATTATATACATGTGAATGTAATCTCTTTAGATGTAGCCAAATAATTAAAACAGCTAACATTAAGGCGTGTGAAGCCATTTTCAGTATTGCCTTAGTAAACGAATGTTTGATGCTTTTCAGTTGGTCAACACGATTGTACCCAAATGAGATGGGTCATTCCCTAATCCAGAAAAAAATTATTACCTCAACTAATACTGCAACTAATTATGTCTACATATTGTAAATATTTTCACCCATACTTTCAGACATACATTTTAACGGATCTGATGATGATCGCTTGACGATCTAAACTGGTGATCCAAGTGTGTTTATTAATCTCATGTAAATTCTTTTCAGGATTAGGGAATAACCCGTCTCATTTGGGTACAATCGTGTTGACCGACTGAAAAGGCATCAAATTTTCGTGAATGTATAGGAAATACGGTTGTCCTGCTTGTCGTAGCCTAATGGTGTTGTTTTTTTTATAGTAATTTTGTAAATCCCTTATAGTACCGTACCGCAGTTAAAAGCGTATTGAAGTGAATTGCTGGAAGACGACAATTCAATTCACGGAGATAAGTATTGCTCTGACTATTCCACTCACACTCTTTCAATTTGCACGTGACGTAACCACGACCGTAACGGGGAACTGCAGCAAGTCCGGAGATCGGAGTTTCGAAAACCAGCGCTGACAATGGCTATCCTGAATGTGATTTTTCCCGTGTTTCTTCACATTCCCTCCAGGTAAGGGCCCGGATAGTACCATATTTCAAGTCACGGGGCACTTACCCTGTCCCTAATAATTACAGCCATACGCCTAACTACAGTCAGCACAGAAACACAGGCTTTCAGACACATTCCACACACACCCAAGTATACGGGGCTGTTGACCAATTATCTCCCGAGTCACTTATACGAATTAACAGCAATATCTTTCAATTTAGACCAGTAACGTGTAAGAGTGTTATTAATTATAATGCTCTGTATACAGGGTGTCCTGAAAGTAGTGAGACTGAGTCAATTTAAAAATAAATATTGACAGAAATGAAACATACGCTCAATATTCTTCAAAGTAGGACTCTTCAGCATCCACACACCGCTGTCAGTGGGATTTCCTACCCTCGTACGCTTTCTGGAAGGCGGAAACGGGAATGCTGTCGAGCTCCCTCGTCACGGTCTGTTGTAACGCTTTCACGGAGCCGTGGCGATGTCCTATTAGGGTGATTTTGAGGTGGGGGAAGAGGAAAAAGTCTGCTGGGGGCAATGTCAGGACTGTAGGGTGGCTGAGGCAGGGTTGCGATGTTGCGTTGGGCCAGGTAGGCCAGCACGTGGAAGGCTGTGTGGCGCGGCGCATTGTCGTGATGCAGCCGCCAGGAGTTAGCGATCGATAGGCGGACACGGAAGATGCGTTTTCTCAGCCGTTTAAGGATCTCCACGTAAAAACCTTACTCTGCGGTCATTGTCCAAAAAATTCTTCACTCTTGACACATTTTCATCCGTTTTGGTGCTCGAAGGTCGTCCTGAGCGTGCGTCGTCTTCAACTTACTTTCTCCCCTCCCGAAACAGCTTGTGTCAGTCAAAAACACTCAATCTGTCCATGGCGTTATCAGCGTAAGCCGTCTTGATCATATCGTGAGTCTCTTTCCCGGTTTTGCCGAGCCTAATACAAAAATTGATGGCATAGCGCGCTGTTTCAACAGACGAACCATGACGAAGCGTGACGAGTGCACTTGCAGAGGTTATGGAGACGAGCGATTTACACTCCACTACAGCTGGGAACCAACTGTGTGGCTGGCTCCCAGCCTTCCTTACACCCCCATCCAGGGGGGAGAAGCCTCGGGTCTGTAGATAAGGGTGAAACATCCTTTTCACTTACCGTCGTTTCTTTTTGTTCACAAAGAACACCAATAAAGGATTAGTGGTTTTAAGCTCTGTTGTATGGATATCTTTATAAGGTTCCTTCGACAACGAATTTCGTAGGCCTATGTCATTTGTTAACAGAACATCTTAAATCCTATGTGTACTAATACATTAAAAAAAATGGTAATGGTGTTCACACTAACATACGAAAATTTGAAGAATTGCGTGTGTAAAATGCACTGCAGGTTCAAATAAACCGCAAATAATGAGGAATTACTGCAAACACAGATAAGCAACAAAATCAATTTGCAGCCGATTCCAGGGACATATCAATGGTAAAATATCGCGAGTTCGATAATGCTGGGATGTTGGAGTGTGAATTCAAGAAGATGTTATCATACCTCGAACCTAACCTAATGTTCTATATTGTACAGGGATCGGTAACTTAGATGTTAGGCCCCGTAAAACAACAATTATAAGCATCCTATCTTACACATCAGAAATATCATCCATTAATGTTAAGACCATGAAGAATTAAGTAAATTACTTAATTATTTGTGGATTGATTAACAAAGGACTAAAATACTGGTGCTTTGGCTTTGAATTTTTTTTTGTAGATTTTACCGTGCAGCACAGGGGTTTCAATAAGGTAATCTGTTTTTAAATATTTTTTTTAGAAGAATAGTCCCCCCTCCTTTACAGCTCGTTTCACCTTCCTTTTAGGGCTTGAACCGCCACTGATATGAATGTCTAGCAACTACACGTGACAGTGTGATATTAAAAAGCTGAGTGTGAGACATCGGTGGTGTAGTCGAACATGCTGTTTGTGTTGTCCTCAGTGGGGGTTCGGGAGTCATACTTTTGATAGCCTAGGTGTTGGACTCAGTGCACATTTCAGAACATAATCTTGTAGATGATCCGCTAGTGCATTACTTACATGCGTCTTCCACATGGGCCGTCCCGCAATTAATGCCTACTATTTTATGTAGGGACTTGGGCATTTTGGTCATCGGCCCCGTGTATTTGGGTGTGAATCCGAATTGTTGGGGAACTTGTTTCTCTAGTAGTGTTTTCAACCGTAATTATTATGGTTGGGAATTGGATAGGTACCCGGGAATTGAAATAAGGTACTATCCCACAATTTGACTGGAGGGAGTATCGGAGAAACCCAAGGAAAAACACACTCAGGATGGCCGCCTTCAGCGCCGGGATTCGAAACTCTGATCCTCGGACTTGCTGCAGCTTTCGAGATCGTGGTGAGCAATTTAACGCACACGGCTACGTTGCAGAGCCTTCATTTGTCTGTGTTAATACACAGTACCTAGGTATATACAGTATAACGTCTGAGACGGATGTTGGTGATGTTAAACCCCACCAATGTTTGGTTGTCGAAGACTGATAGTGACAGCAGAGCAGTGCTGGCATAAGAATGCGTACGAAATACAGTAGATAGAACGGTGGCTAGTACAACAGCCTCAATCAGCTAACCCATTCAGACAGGCGGATAACGAATTGGGAAACGTGTGCACCCCAAACATCAGCTGTAATGGATTGGAAAGTGGATTACCGCAACGTTTGCTTCCCGCGATTACTTACACAAATAAAATTCTATCGGGACGTGTTACACCAATTTGAAGCCAAAGGTGAAGGTTTAATGTTCAGCATTGTCACCAGAAATAATTGAATAATAATGTTATTGGTTTTACGTCCCTTTTAACTACTGCGGCTTTTAGAGACGCCGGGGTGCCGGAATTTTGCGCCGAAGAGGGTCTTTAACGTGCCAGTAAATCCACTGATACGGTTCCCTCGCTTTTGCGCACCCTCAAATGGCAACTGACTGCGCCAGGATTCGATCCTGCAACCCTGAGAACAGCAGGCGTGGTCGATACCGCTTAGCCACCACCAGAAATGGATGGTTCAGCGGTCAAGGCACTTGCCTCCCACCAAGGTGGACTGGTTTCGATTCCTGGTTAATGTATGTGGAATTTTAGAAGTGAAATGTCACGACCGGTAATAGGAGGTCCCATGGCTTGTGTTCGCAAAAATTACAAGGTTCCTTCCTTCCTTCTTTCCTTACTTGAGACATGGTGCCAGAAAACAAAATATGGTCCATGGAGTGGTATCATTTGAAGACCCCACGGAAAGAACGGGGTAAGTCCATATTTTTTTTAGAAATGAGTTAATGGCGCATTCTGGTGGCCAGCCATCGTCACTACAGATCAGTTGAATTAATTTCAAATAAAGCGAAATGTCACCGAGATACAGATTTTTTTAGTGGACACAGAAAGAACGTCCCATATCCTCTCACTTTTTTCATAATTAAACTTTAGTTGTTTTTTGTTTGTTTTACATGTACTTCCTTTATAAGAAATAAATGTGGCAAATAACTAAATTACTTACCCTCAATTGGAATATTTTAAATATTTCTTTTTAGTGTTGAAAGTTTAAAATCGCTCTCCTGAAAAAGGTACAGACTGTGATTTACCCCGCTCTTTTCCCGTGGCGTCTTCATATGGATTCCCCTCGCAAAAAATAATATAAGGTGCGTTCAAAAAGTAACGAGCCGGAGGCTGTAATGCGAAAACCGTTGACGACATCGGCTAATCTTGGAGTGTGTAACGAGGTGTGGTTCCGACCAGAGCGTGGAAGGTCACAGCCCGTCGCTAGAGGGCACGCGTGCACGTCACGTGACGATACAAAGCGAGCAGCAGCATGCATCAATCGTCCAACGCTGCCAGTCGCATTGCAAACAGTGACATGGAGGCGTCAAACGAAGAGCAAAGAGGTGTTGTTCGGTTTCTGACAGCGAAAGAAGTAGGGGAACGGACATTCATCGCCGAATGTCACAAGTGTACGGCGAACACTGCATGTCGCTTGCAAGGGTCAAGGCGTAGCACAAGCGCTTCAGGGAAGGATGGATGTCGTTAGCTGATGATGCCCGGTCTGGGGCACCCCCCTGCATCATCGATGACAACGTCCAGCTGGTTGATGCACTCATTACCCAGGACCGCCATAGCCACCGTGGTCGGATTGAGCGTCGGAAGTGTGCACACCATCATGAAGGAACGACTGCACTTGCGGAAAGTGTGTGCCCAATGGGTGCTCCACAGTCTTCAACCACACCAGGAAGCTTGTGAAGGCCTACTGTCTTGGTCTTGGTTGGACGATTGATGCGTGCTACTGCTCGCTTTGTATCGTCACGTGACGTGCACGCGTGCCCTCTAGCGACGGGCTGTGACCTTCCACGCTCTAGTCGGAACCACACCTCGTTACACATGCCACGATTAGCCGATGTCGTCACCGGTTTGCGCATTACAGCCTCCGGCACGTTACTTTTTGAACGCACCTTATATAATATGAAGAAGTTCAAGATACAGTTATCGGTATAGAAAGTGCTTTGTACGGTCTTTTTGAATAAACGGGGTGTAAGTTTGTTGAGTTTCCCGCAATCTAATGAGACCGTCAATTCTGAACACTGCAAGACGACGCTGACTAAGCTGAAAATCCAAATTTTCTGAATCAGACCAGAGAAATAGACAATCTTTGCCTTTCAACATGTTAGCACTTGACCGTATGTCAGTTTGGTGACCACTGCACACATCGCAATGGTTATCTGGAGTTCCACCTTATAGTCCCGATTTAACACCTCCAGATTCCATTTCTTTGGTCTCATGAAACAGAAACATTTCCCAGACAACGATACTGTCAGAATTAGGCTTGCCTTTGCTGGCGCAGACATTTACGAGTGCTCTTGTTCTTCGCTGGGGAAAAATGCACAACAAATGGTGAAAGTAGTAAAATACTTGTTCTATTTAACTGTGTTATTATGCTCTCTATAGCTCATGTAATTTTCATGTTAAAATAGGAGGCATTAGTTACAGAACGACCTAGTATAATGCCGTGAATAGTTCTTGAATCGTCTAATTGTCACATTTGAGAGCGATCTGTCATAAATTCGAACCATATTCAGTATATTTCCACTGAGGTAGTAGCATCTGAAACTTGTGGAGTTTCTGGTATGGGGAAACTTGGGTAGTTTCTGTTCTGTCTCAAACTTCCAACACAAGCAAAGCTCGCCGGACATGCTGGATCTGTGGTCAGTTTACAGGGAGCGTCCTACAACTTGACAACGTAACATAACACAAATGGGGAATATTTTCCTTTTTCTGAATACATTTTTCTGGCGTTTGTTGGCACTGAGGTATAAAACAAACAATATACTGTGCCCGTTTAGACCGGAGTCCGCACGACCACATATGCATTTTACCAATAATCAGTCAGCACGAGAGTCAAAATATCCCGGAGCGCCAGATGGGTTAAGGCTAATCGCAAAAACGACATCAAATGAAAAAAATGCTTTACTGATTTTTGGCTCAATGCAACAATAAGGATAGAAGGAGATTCAACTGGGCATAACACATCATATAAAATATCTCATTTTATTTTGAATTTAAAATTGACTGCAAAAATGCTCAAAGCAGCATCATTTACGTGTGGCGACCCACATCCTATTTACACAATATACAGAAATTTTCCAAACACATTTGACAATTATTTTTTGGAAACACAAGTCTGATTATTAGTCCTGTAGACTGTGTTCCAAAATTATTTATGATTAAATCCAGTTCAAATTTAATTGTCTCTACTGGAAATATCGTAGTTCACTGTTTGAATTTTTACATAATATTAACACTCGTAGAATAAATGTTCATAGAATTTTAACTTTCACTTATTTTTCCAGTTTCAAAAAATATATTGTCAAAAAATATTATTATTTCTGAATCAACACAAATTATTTACACATATTAATAACATCTGAAAAGTATTTGACCTTGAGCATAGCATTGAAGAACTGTGCGAAGCACAACAAAAATAATTGTTCTTCTGACATTAAACGTTTCGAGAAGTGACTCGATTATGAACTTCAAGTTCCTAACAAAATATATGATTTCTGAATCATCAACTTGATCAATAAATTGTTGAACCATTCAACTATTCAATTTTCCACTTGGAATCATCATTATGAAAAATATTTATATTCATGGCCATTTTTAGTAATTTTCACAACTTGCAATTCTTCGACAGAATGCGGAAATAACAATTGTAGCTTCGTAATAAATTCATTTAGTTCATGGCACTAGGATTGAAAACATCCTTCAAATTATTCGTGGTTAAAGAATTATTTTTAATTGGCAGTGGCCCATTCTATTATTTGTGTAAGAACACAATATTACAACAACAACGGCAAAGGTCTTCCTCTGAAGAAGAATAAACTACTATCATGACAAATCCGGGTTCTAGCAAAATCAAAGTCTAAATGGAATCCGTAAACAAGGTTGAAATAAGAACTGATGGTTTCTAAGAAATAACCTTCGGGTCATTCATACGACGAAATGTGTAGTTCCAATACTCCTTCTAAAAACCTGAGCCATCGAACCTGCTATTTGATTGATGCTCGAAACAACCTCCTCATTCCTGCGACTTAAATATGCGCACCTGGGAATGGCATTTCAACTACTCCACACATAAATTTTCTTCCCAAAATTTATACAATAAATCAAGCCTCTGCTTGTTATCAACACTGGAAGATTAATAAACTTACAAGTTTATTTTATTTTACCATTCAGTTCAACCCGTGAATTTACCATACTTATGAAAATCTTTATTTCACTTTCGAGTGTGTATTTACGTCATGATTTTATATAAATACAAAAATATCCTATTTGATACAAATATCATTTGCTTCCCGTTTCATGCCTCTCCGTGTTATCTGAAAAATATACTTTGCTCATTGCAAATGTCAACTGTTCAACCATAACTGAAATGTTGGTTGAATGCGGGCTTGCGCTAACCCCTCTCCTTCGGAAAATCTCCTGTTCCAAACTAGAAATGATTAAACTATTTCATAGGCTCTCTCTCAATACATATGATTATTAGAAAATATAATATCCAAGAATTATTTAGAAAAGTTATAAAAATTATTATTATTATTATCAGTGGATTATTATTATTATTATTAGTTATATTATTTTAAATATATTTAATTATCATCTCATTATGTGAGAATCCACATGTTCGAACCTTCGAATATGGAAAAAAAAATATCCATTCCTCAACAAAAATAATTATTAACTTTTACAGTTACATCGGCTGATTACCGTGATTTCCCAAAAATATGAAAAATTCAAATAAATGCTCGATATGCTCGGTCATCGATCCTAAACTGTTCTGAGTGCTGAAAATACTCAGAATAACTCTAATATGTCTTGCGTAAATCATTGCAAGATTTAAATACGAAGAAAAAATAAATGTGTTGGTCATCTGCCGAAAAATAGTTTGTTTCAATTAGCTAGGCATAATATAATTCAAATGTGGCTTACATTTCTTGATGGTCTTGAAGCGTAGCGAACCTGTTCTGTACCAGATTTATCCATAAACATGCCCTATCGGACAAGCATGTATAATCCTTGTATCGGCCGCCATTATATACCCACAATCCGTCTAACAAGACATAGTGGTAATATCTCTTGACGTTTGAAGTAACTGTTGATCCATTTTAATATTGGCTTCTGTTAACTCCATAACAGTTTGCTTAAATGGGGTCAGATCTAAGTGATCTATTCTTAGATATGTCAGTTGTAACATAACTCACGGTAATCTTTTCAGTACAAGAAAACACTGACAGTCTAACCAATCAACGGCTGTTCTGAAGATCGTTCCCTGGGCATGGCTTCACACCATCTACCATGCGCGAAGCAACATGTAGTTTCCCTGCGTTGGCTAATGAACAACACCGTGATAGACTGGTCTTCAATGTACTGATAGATCGAAATGGTTATTAAGTTACAAATATGAAAACTGACTGAATTGGACTTAAAATATCTAAGTATTAGATTATTACTGGACTGTGACAAAGTACTAATTCTAGACAAAGTCTAGCATATGTCCATGTGAAAATAAAAATATTTCACCAGTGTCTGTAGAAAAATCAATCACCTCAGTGATTCTCCTCGCCGGAAACTTACTAAGTTCCACTCGTAGCGCAGCACTTTTGTGACTATCACAACTTTGAAAATAACTTCTGCGTAGATCCGGCAACCATGTGCCTTGGCTCAGCGTAGTGGCACCTTGCTAGGCAAGTGCTTGTTTCGAAGTGAGCTATTGATGCCTGAGCCAGCCGGCTTTTATTCAAAACTGTCAGGGTCACGCGTCATCACGCTGAAATCTGGAAATCCTCATATCTCTGGTATCCCTGGTCCGATTTACTTGATACTAAGTGCATTCTCTTTCATTTGGCCGTGCCAGTAATCTGATCCAAGTCTCAAGTCTCTACTCCATGGTTAACTATTTAATCAATAAATAGCCTCGACCTCTGCTATTACTCGCTACGTCACTTGACATGCTCTTAGCGGTATATTCTTTCCAATTGCTTCGAGAAGCAATGTAGCACGATATTCAAATATCTCAACTTTCAAAAGCGGCTGTAGCCTTTCCCTTGATATCTAGGTGTCTGAATCTTGGAATACCCATTCCTAGAGTTGAGCACATCCACCCCACACCTAGCAAAAAATGAAAATTGAATTTTTTTTATTTTTCCTATCTACACATTAAATCATCTGGTTCTTGAATAATAAATCTTCAAATTTGATGCATTATAAGTTCCCACGATGTTACCAGTTCGTGTATTAGCGACTTCATAGCTTCCATTGTTGTTTACTTCCACAATACGATAGGGTCCAGCGTAAAGGCTTGCAAACTTCGAGTACACTCGATTTTGCACGTCAGAGGGTGTAGGTCTTTTCACTAAAACAAGAGTTCCTACGCGCAAGGGTCTGCGAAAACGCTTTCCTCTCACTCTGCGCTCTCTTTTCTCAGCTTGGCTCCTCAACTTGTCTAAAGCTAGAGTTTCCCTCATCTGACGACTTGGTTCAATCTCAGGTGGAATAGAGATGATTCGATCCCATAATCTTGTTGGTTTAATTCCATGACGAAGCAACATGGGAATCTGTCCAGTACTCTCGTGAATTGTAGAGTTGATGGATTCGGATGCTAGAGAGAGAACATCCATCCATTTCCAATGCTCATTTGGACAATAGAGGCGGCAAAAGTTTGCTATTTCAGCCATCACGCGTTCTGCTGGATTGCTTTCAGGATGTCTGATAGAACAAAACAATTGTCTAATCCCAAGATTATTCATGATGGTTCTAAATTCTAAAGATGTAAATTGAGGTCCACGATCTGATAAAAGGAATTCCGGTTTGCCTGCTTCCGGAATTACGTTGTCTCTAATTCTCTTCGCACAATATTTTTCGTTTGCCTTCTGAATTGGATGTAACATAGTGTATTTGCTGAAAACATCCATGGTCACCAGAATATATCGGTTACCTCTTTTAGACTTTGGGAGAGGACCATATAAATCAGTCGCGAAGATTTCACAAGGCTTAGAAGGAATAATAGGCCTTGGTAATTCTCTCAGTAATCTAGAATTATGTTTACTCCTTTGGCATAAGTCGCATTCTCGAATAGTGTTTCTGACAGTTTGTCGCATTCGCTCCCACGAAAATTTCTCTTGAATCATGTTGACCGTCTTATCTACTCCAGCATGACCTGCGATTCGATGTGCCATCCAGATAATGGGTTTTTGCATTCGTGGAGGTATCACTACTCTCAGCTTCGTATGGTCGGGATCTGCAAACTTGTAGATTAAACCATCTAACATCATAAAATCTCTTGAAATTCTTTCAGTTTCCACAAAATCATCATCATTTGGATCCATATCTCCCTGTAGAAAACGAAAAATGTTTCTGAAACGTCGGTCTCTCCTCTGGGATAAATGCAACAATCTTAACCTCCTCAAGGTATCCTCATCTTCCTGCGTCGGGTTAACTTGAAAAACCTTAGATGTAGACTCCACTGCTCTACTCAATAAATCAGCTCCCACGTTCAACTTTCCAGGAGTGTGTTCAATAACTAGGTTGAATTGTTGAATAAAAAGTGACCATCTAGTTATCCTATCACTGGCAAAGTTTGTTCTCAAGATAAACTCCAATGCGTGGTGATCAGTCCTCACAATGACTGAATGTCCAATCAACATTTTCTTCCACGACTCCAACGCGAAGATTACAGCAAGTGCTTCTAACTCCGTGGTGTAATAATTCCTTTCTGATGGACGAAGTTTCCTGCTAATGAACGCCAGGTAACGTCTCTTGTGAACTTCATCTTCTTGAAGAATAATAGCTCCAATCCCTACGGTGGATGCATCAGATTCTATGATGAAATTCTTGGTAAAGTCAGGATACTCCAATTTCACGCTGTTTACCAATAACCTCTTGGCATCTTGAAATGATTGTTCACAATCTTCATCCCATTTCCATTTGTTTCCTTTCTTTAATAATTCCTGCAATGGCGCTACCGTCTTGGTGAAGTTTGGACAATGCCCTGCAAAGAATTGGCATGTCCCGAGAAAACTGCGGACATTCTTCACTCTAGTAGGTCTAGGGAAATTTGTAATCGCCTGTATCTTCGTCTCATTGGGACGGTATCCTTCACCATCCAAAATGTGACCCAAAAATTTTATTTCCTTTCGAAAGAACTGACATTTTCGAAGGTTTACTTTAAAGTTCGCTTTTCTCAAATCTGCGAATAACATCTGAAGATGTAACAAATGTTCCTCCTTAGTCTCAGATGCAATTAGGATATCATCTATGTAACGAATTGCTATCTCTTTTACTTCAGGACTCAAATTTTGTTCCAGTGCTCTGATCAAAACAGATCCAGATGTTTTGACTCCAAATGGTAGACGGCGGAATACATATGTCTGCTGGTCAAACATAAATCCTGTAAACTTCTTGGAATCTTCACTAAGCCTAATATGATGGTAGGACGAAGTGAGATCAATGTTAGGGAACCAGACCTTGCCTTGGAATTTCCTTAACAGTTCCCTAATGATTGGTGGTCTGTCATACTCTGGCAGTAATCTTGAATTCAAATTTCGCACGTCTAAACATAGTCTCAGACTTCCATCTTGCTTAGACACTACTGCTAATGGATTGACATAAGATGTAGTGTACTTTTCAATCACATTGTTACTTTCCATCTCTTTGATAAGCACTTTTACCCTTTGTCGATGCTTTTCCGCCACCGGATACAATTTAGCATGAAAAGGTGCATCATCATTTACACGAATACGATATTCAAAATCTTTAATTTCACCAGGTTTAATATCAAAAATATCGTGATACTCTTCCAAAATTTTCCCTAGCTCTGGGGACTCCTTCTCAGTGTAGACTTCTCTTCCTTCAGGTTCATGAAAAATCAGAGACCATTGAGCATCTCCCTCGATGTCTTCCTCTTCTTTTCCCTCGAAGTTAATCTCTTCGGTATTCTTAAATCTGATCGTCTCTGTCTTCATGTCTATCACTGCTTGATATTTCTGAATGAAATCCGCTCCCAATATCATGTCAAAAGCCATGTCCTTCATTACTACAAACACATGTCGGAAATCATGTCCTCCAATCGTAATACATAAGTATAATTGTGTTTCGCACAGAGATATTTTGTTGGGTATTATTCCTTGGATCTTAATTCCTGATACTGGAATCTCCTCTAAATTCTCTTTGAGCTTCCACAGAATATAAAGCTTCTCGCTCACCAGACAAAGCATAGCCCCAGTATCAATCAAAGTATCGACAGGCATACCGAATACTTCGCATGATATGATTGGCATTCTAATTCTTGTACCCATTTCTCTCCGTTCGTCATTCTGTTGAATTAAGTCATCATCCTCTGCTTGCCATTTAATAATTCTGGAAGTGAAAGTGTTCAAAATTCTATCTTCTACTGTGAATTCGAAGTTTTTTTTTCGTTTCCATTCCCCCGGGATTGTTGTGTTCCCGATGGACCTGGTTCATTGGGCCTCTGCTCAAAAACTGCAAGTTATCTTGGTGTCTTGCTTCTAAGTTCTTCCTCGTCTCCTTGTTGAACTCTTCATTGGACTGACGAGTATCCACATTCCCTCTGTTATTGTAGTTGTTTCTACCATAGTACCTTCTTTCCTGGTACCTTCCTTGGTTATCCCTTGTCCTTCTCCATCGAGTATTATATCGATTTCCACCATCCGGTCTCGCATAAGGCTTGTAACTGTATCTGTTACTGTACTGATTCCATCCTCTTTTATTGGGCTCTTCCCTCGGCGTTTTCTCTTCTCGCCCCTCTCGAATCTCTCGAGGTGTTTGGGAATAACTGTCGGCCATAACAGCGTACACAGCGTTGTTATTCTTTCCTCCCTTCTGATGGAAGAATTGAGCGTTCGTATGATCAAGCTTCTGTAATACCTCGTCAAATTGCTCCATATTATAGATGTCAGCAGCGATCAAAGTTCTTTGGACGTCTGCTGGAAACTGACGTATCAATGCAGTAATTAATTCGTTATCTGGCATCGGCGGATCTAAATGATGCAGTTTAGAAAGCTGTCCAGAAAAGTACGTAGAGTATCGAGTAGGTTGTGACGTCGAGAATCTCTTCGAATATAATTCTGCTCTGACTTGCTGTTGGGTTTCCGGGGACCAAAACTTTTTTAATAACCCACGGGAAAACTCATCAAAAGTGGTTAGAGTGGATCTAAATGCTCTGAACCAAAGAAGTGCAGGACCTTCCAAAAATTTCCCTATCACTCGGATCTGTCTTTCCTTAGGGATCTTGGAATCTTTCAGGTAATCACCTGCTTCTCTCAAAAATTCTACGGGTGTCACAGAATCTCGCCCTGAAAATTTAGAAGGTTTATCCTCTACATTCTTAAATACAGTTATGGGGTTGGATTGAAATACTGTCCTGACCTCATCCTGTCTTTGACTATCAGTTTCTCTAGCTGCTCCTAGATTTATGTGTATCTGTTCTTTTCCCCTTACGCTTGGCATTTTCAACAGGTGGTCAGACTGTTTCTCGTCCTTGATTTGGGTTCTCATAGCCTCAAGTTCCTTTTGGTTTTCTTCTGCCATTTTCTTAATTGCTTCGGTTTCCTTACAATTCTCCTTGACATCAGTGGATATCTGGTTCATAACAGCCTCATGACTTTTCAACGACCCTGTCATATCTGATATGTCCTTCTGAGTTGCTTGGATATCTTTGGAAATTACTTGAATATGGGATGACAAAGATTCCCTAATCTCCTTGATTCCCTCTTGGTTCTCCAGCTTGAGTGTGTCTTTAATTTCATTGACAACTGTGGTTTTAATTTCAGTTTGTAACTCATTAATCACACCTTCTCTTATTTCTCCCATTACAAGTTCTTTGAATTGTTCTGTCAACCGTTGAACAACTAGAATTCCCATCTCATTACTCTCTTTCTTCACTCTGACTTCTAGGTTGACCATGTCTTCACCAACTTTCCTAAGACCATGTTCTATCCTATCAGCTAAGCTTTGGGATCGAAGATCGGCATCGCGATATTTATCGTCCATTAAACTTGCGTTAGTAGCTAATGAAATTTCGAGCTCATGTGTTTTTTCGCATAATTTAGTCATTTTACTCTCAAGTAACATTTTCAAAATTTCGGAATTCTCTTTAAATTTACTTTCCATAGAATTAAATTTACTATTTAAATTTTCTTTCAAGTTACCTTTTAAAGAATCAGAACTTTCTTTAAGTTTATTTTCTAAAGAATCAGAATTTTCTTTAAGTTTATTTTCTAAAAAATCAGAATTTTCTTTAAGTTTATCCTTCAAATTTTCTTTAAGTTTATTTTCTAAAGAATCAGAATTTTCTTTAAGTTTCCTTTCCAAAGCCTCAGTATTTTCTTTCATAATGGCTGCTACACGCAGTCCAGCTTCTTTTGAACTCTCCTCCAAACTCCTCATCATCTCTTCCATAATTTTCAATTATTATTCAAAACTTAGGGGTATACAATATTGGCAAACACAAGCTTATAACTAGAACAAGAAATATGAATAGCTAATTGGAACACTCTAATAAAATGAGATTTGTCCTAATGTCGACGTGATGGAAAAACAAAATTCTCTACTTTTACGAATTACATTTACCACAATATCACAAGAAAAATATGCAAGTTCTCAAATATCCTCCACCTGGATTCTAATAATGCGTATGTCCAGTCATCGAACGTTTACTACTGAATTTACTTGACGCCCTAATGGTTAAGCCATTATCAAAAATAATCACCCAATCTAATTATTAATCCAGTTAAATTTTTAATTTTCCCCACTAATTGGGTTTCCTACTAATTTATTCATCCAAACCAGACATCTCTCAACTCCGAAAATATTTATAAAAATTATCACAATTTAAATCGGCATGCGATTGACCATGTCTAACTCGAGCCCCACGTTCGAAGCCATTTCTCTCTCTATCTTATTTTATGTGCCCGTTTAGACCGGAGTCCGCACGACCACATATGCATTTTACCAATAATCAGTCAGCACGAGAGTCAAAATATCCCGGAGCGCCAGATGGGTTAAGGCTAATCGCAAAAACGACATCAAATGAAAAAAATGCTTTACTGATTTTTGGCTCAATGCAACAATAAGGATAGAAGGAGATTCAACTGGGCATAACACATCATATAAAATATCTCATTTTATTTTGAATTTAAAATTGACTGCAAAAATGCTCAAAGCAGCATCATTTACGTGTGGCGACCCACATCCTATTTACACAATATACAGAAATTTTCCAAACACATTTGACAATTATTTTTTGGAAACACAAGTCTGATTATTAGTCCTGTAGACTGTGTTCCAAAATTATTTATGATTAAATCCAGTTCAAATTTAATTGTCTCTACTGGAAATATCGTAGTTCACTGTTTGAATTTTTACATAATATTAACACTCGTAGAATAAATGTTCATAGAATTTTAACTTTCACTTATTTTTCCAGTTTCAAAAAATATATTGTCAAAAAATATTATTATTTCTGAATCAACACAAATTATTTACACATATTAATAACATCTGAAAAGTATTTGACCTTGAGCATAGCATTGAAGAACTGTGCGAAGCACAACAAAAATAATTGTTCTTCTGACATTAAACGTTTCGAGAAGTGACTCGATTATGAACTTCAAGTTCCTAACAAAATATATGATTTCTGAATCATCAACTTGATCAATAAATTGTTGAACCATTCAACTATTCAATTTTCCACTTGGAATCATCATTATGAAAAATATTTATATTCATGGCCATTTTTAGTAATTTTCACAACTTGCAATTCTTCGACAGAATGCGGAAATAACAATTGTAGCTTCGTAATAAATTCATTTAGTTCATGGCACTAGGATTGAAAACATCCTTCAAATTATTCGTGGTTAAAGAATTATTTTTAATTGGCAGTGGCCCATTCTATTATTTGTGTAAGAACACAATATTACAACAACAACGGCAAAGGTCTTCCTCTGAAGAAGAATAAACTACTATCATGACAAATCCGGGTTCTAGCAAAATCAAAGTCTAAATGGAATCCGTAAACAAGGTTGAAATAAGAACTGATGGTTTCTAAGAAATAACCTTCGGGTCATTCATACGACGAAATGTGTAGTTCCAATACTCCTTCTATAAACCTGAGCCATCGAACCTGCTATTTGATTGATGCTCGAAACAACCTCCTCATTCCTGCGACTTAAATATGCGCACCTGGGAATGGCATTTCAACTACTCCACACATAAATTTTCTTCCCAAAATTTATACAATAAATCAAGCCTCTGCTTGTTATCAACACTGGAAGATTAATAAACTTACAAGTTTATTTTATTTTACCATTCAGTTCAACCCGTGAATTTACCATACTTATGAAAATCTTTATTTCACTTTCGAGTGTGTATTTACGTCATGATTTTATATAAATACAAAAATATCCTATTTGATACAAATATCATTTGCTTCCCGTTTCATGCCTCTCCGTGTTATCTGAAAAATATACTTTGCTCATTGCAAATGTCAACTGTTCATCCATAACTGAAATGTTGGTTGAATGCGGGCTTGCGCTAACCACTCTCCTTCGGAAAATCTCCTGTTCCAAACTAGAAATGATTAAACTACTTCATAGGCTCTCTCTCAATACATATGATTATTAGAAAATATAATATCCAAGAATTATTTAGAAAAGTTATAAAAATTATTACTATTATTATCAGTGGATTATTATTATTATTATTAGTTATATTATTTTAAATATATTTAATTATCATCTCATTATGTGAGAATCCACATGTTCGAACCTTCGAATATGGAAAAAAAATCCATTCCTCAACAAAAATAATTATTAACTTTTACAGTTACATCGGCTGATTACCGTGATTTCCCAAAAATATGAAAAATTCAAATAAATGCTCGATATGCTCGGTCATCGATCCTAAACTGTTCTGAGTGCTGAAAATACTCAGAATAACTCTAATATGTCTTGCGTAAATCATTGCAAGATTTAAATACGAAGAAAAAATAAATGTGTTGGTCATCTGCCGAAAAATAGTTTGTTCCAATTAGCTAGGCATAATATAATTCAAATGTGGCTTACATTTCTTGATGGTCTTGAAGCGTAGCGAACCTGTTCTGTACCAGATTTATCCATAAACATGCCCTATCGGACAAGCATGTATAATCCTTGTATCGGCCGCCATTATATACCCACAATCCGTCTAACAAGACATAGTGGTAATATCTCTTGACGTTTGAAGTAACTGTTGATCCATTTTAATATTGGCTTCTGTTAACTCCATAACAGTTTGCTTAAACGGGGTCAGATCTAAGTGATCTATTCTTAGATATGTCAGTTGTAACATAACTCACGGTAATCTTTTCAGTACAAGAAAACACTGACAGTCTAACCAATCAACGGCTGTTCTGAAGATCGTTCCCTGGGCATGGCTTCACACCATCTACCATGCGCGAAGCAACATGTAGTTTCCCTGTGTTGGCTAATGAACAACACCGTGATAGACTGGTCTTCAATGTACTGAT
This sequence comes from Meconema thalassinum, assembly GCA_946902985.2. Lineage (NCBI taxonomy): Eukaryota > Metazoa > Arthropoda > Insecta > Orthoptera > Tettigoniidae > Meconema > Meconema thalassinum. The sequence continues at coordinate 1,407,334,156 of OX336389.2, forward strand.
AGATCGAAGTGGTTATTAAGTTACAAATATGAAAACTGACTGAATTGGACTTAAAATATCCAAGTATTAGATTATTACTGGACTGTGACAAAGTACTAATTCTAGACAAAGTCTAGCATATGTCCATGTGAAAATAAAAATATTTCACCAGTGTCTGTAGAAAAATCAATCACCTCAGTGATTCTCCTCGCCGGAAACTTACTAAGTTCCACTCGTAGCGCAGCACTTTTGTGACTATCACAACTTTGAAAATAACTTCTGCATAGATCCGGCAACCATGTGCCTTGGCTCAGCGTAGTGGCACCTTGCTAGGCAAGTGCTTGTTTCGAAGTGAGCTATTGATGCCTGAGCCAGCCGGCTTTTATTCAAAACTGTCAGGGTCACGCGTCATCACACTGAAATCTGGAAATCCTCATATCTCTGGTATCCCTGGTCCGATTTACTTGATACTAAGTGCATTCTCTTTCATTTGGCCGTGCCAGTAATCTGATCCAAGTCTCAAGTCTCTACTCCATGGTTAACTATTTAATCAATAAATAGCCTCGACCTCTGCTATTACTCGCTACGTCACTTGACATGCTCTTAGCGGTATATTCTTTCCAATTGCTTCGAGAAGCAATGTAGCGCGATATTCAAATATCTCAACTTTCAAAAGCGGCTGTAGCCTTTCCCTTGATATCTAGGTGTCTGAATCTTGGAATACCCATTCCTAGAGTTGGGCACAATACGAGTGCAGAATTGTTCTGTTTTCCTAGTGCATTGGTGGTTCAAGTCATACTCACATTCTTTGGTCTCGCGTCGTACCTTCTTTAACAGAATCGTCTTTTCCTAAATTATTCTTTCTGCTTTCATAGAACATAGCCCCTATAACAATTTCACCCACTAGTACAGCCATCAAAATGACACAGGGTTATCAGACAGTTTCCACACATACCCAAGTACACGAGGATACGTGACAACGATGTAGCAAATGAATCACCAATAACAACGATACTCTCTAAGGTACTTCCCATGAATAACCGCTGCTAACATTTCACTTGTAGGCTTCAATTGACAAATAGCCTAGTATTCTTGGAAAACAAATGAGTTGTTGTTTCGATAAGAGCTCATTGATATTACAAGGACCTTAATATTAGGAGAGTAGGCAGGCGAGAAGGTAGCAACGTCTCCGCTGAGATAAGTAACCATATTAGATAATAGAATACAAGTGCATGCTCTAATTTTTATTAATTATAACGTGTTGTTCTAATTTGCAAACACGTGAATAATATCCATACGTAATTCACGAACCTGTATAAATAAAAGAAACTAACCTGATATAACGAGATACAAACTGCAAATCAAAATATAAACACCAATTGTACGGACTACAGATATTGTGTAGTTAGATAACATTGTATATGAATTTAAACCTCATCTCAGAGACCAGATTTGATGATGACTGCCTGAAAGTCGAAACGTGTAATCCTTAAATTGCCTCATTATAATAGTGATCATAATTAATACATGTATTTTTTTCCAGGAGTGTTATTTACTTATTATTCATGTATTGTATATACATTGTACCCCGCATAGTCTTTGGGCAAAGTCGTGTTGACCGACTGAAGAGTTAAAACTGACAATTAGGATATTTACCCAGACCAGCGACGATCTGGAGGCTGAGGCGCAAACTCCCAGATTGAAAGGACATGCTCCTGATCTTCACTAGTAGAACCAATAGCATTCCATACGAATTAAATTCTGCTCGCATTCAGTTAAAATGAGATCCAGAGGATTAGTTATGTCAGAGGCATTTTTTCTGGAGGTAAATGCCGGTCAAGTTGTTATTTAATGTCGAAGGTTTGCTGACTCCAGGTTGGAGAGATAATTTAATTTTTCACATCTTTCACTTTGTTAAAACCAAAAAGGAAAGGTTTATAAACAAATCTTTTAGAATCACAGATATAACATTATTTGATTTAAGTAGAATTAGTAAGTGCTATTGTTTCTTACCGTGAATTGAGGTGGGTTTGCTGAGGGAATTATCATGTTCTTTTGATATCCCCTAAACTAAGTTGCATTGGGCCCGTGAAGCTTGTATTCACACCTGCTAGATTGTTGCTAATAGCACATTTCCTCAGAGATTTGCAGATTTACTATCGCGTCACAATTCGAATTAGGGCGCGGTCAACATGTCGATACTTTGTCATATCGCTTTGCATCTCGTAGTCGTGCTCGTTAAAAGTGTGCACCATGGCCGAGAGGGCAGTTGCAGCAAATACGGAGATCGCAGGTTTGAATCCCGCCACTGACAGCGGCTATTCTGAGTGTGTTCTTCTCCGGTTACATCCACATTTCCCCCAGGAGAATGCCAGGATAGTACCTTACTTCAAGTCTCGGGGCACCTACCTCATCCCTGTCTTTAATAAATGTACACTCATCACTACAGTCATCATATAAATACAGGTTATTAGACAAGTTCAAGGCACGCTGATGACCAAGATGTCCCAAGCCCCTGGAATAATTTAACAACAACAATCTTTGCATAACTCCCTGTTACATACAGACATAACAGTACTGTCGGTTTATACTGATAATTGAGTTTCTTTCAGGATATGGTAGATTCATAAGATAATTACAAGACAAGTACCCCAGCACTTAGTATTATGGACCCGTTATAGCTCGATTACCTGGGGTAGTATTCCCGCACAATTTGGAAGCACCACATTAAGACGTGCCACTTTTAGAATACATTGTTTTATTCTGTTTAAAGAGTGGTTTTGGACTATATGTAATACCAATTTAAATAGGAATATGATGTGTGCAATATTACTCAATCTTCGCACATATCTTGTTAGTTTTGTTTTTCATTGATACGCTGCTAACGTCACGGTGAATTTCTATGTTTTAAAGAGAAGCATTCTTTTAAACAAATGCCATGTTTCGAACAAAATGGCCTGAGGATTACAATGTTACATTTGCGAACAATTCTTCGGAATTATACAACAAACATTTACATGTAATTCAGGATGACATAAAATAAACAGGGTGTGTTAACGTTGCTCCTCTTACCTATTCAGGTATTGATTCTCATTATCCTTTCAATTGCTACTGACATGTTCCAATCGTTTATTCAGTTCGAATGTATAAACCAACGGATGTGAGAACTTCCTGTCCATTTCTATTTAGAGGGCAACAAGTTGTGAAAGTAATGCTCCATAGAACATTGGAATGCGATAAATTATTTGTAAAAATAGTTCCCTGTAAATTCTAGAAATACAATATACATATAGGATATAATCCGTAATGCCGAGTTTAGAGCTCAAGCCTTTAAGGGGGGGGGGGGGGGGGGAGATCCATCTTAATAGAGGAATAAACGGCAATACTCATTCGATTGTTGAATATGCTACAAATATTGTTGACAAATGATAGTCATATCACAGTAATGACATGCTTGTGGCAATAGAAAGCAACTTTTATAATGTCAAAATTCTTATCATAAGAGTTTTTTAGAAAATTTTCATAATTTACCAAATTTGTTACCGAGCATCATCGTTTCCCTTATACAGGGTGTCATTTATGTACTTGAGTACCCTTAAGGGGCGTGCAGGGGATGGATAAAGGATCAATTTGAGAAAGGGAACCTGGGGTCGGAATGGCCTCCTAACCCCAGAAAACAGGTTTGTTTCAGGCCCTCCTCCCCTGTATTGTCCAGGACACCTTAAATAAGTTACTAGAAAACCAACATGGCCGCCACATTTGGTGTTGCCAACTTACATCATTTAACACCAAAAAGTCAGCACATACATCCATGCAACACGTATCGCAAATGATCCAAACTAAGTAAAGGCCCTTTTACGAAAATTCGTTTTACATGAAGTTGTGAAGCAGTCCTTGCTCAAATTAGGGACATCTTGGTCATCAGTCCTCGACAGTAACTCTTAAGCAGTATTATGGTAGTGAAGTTAACTTAAATTATCTCTTCTAGATTGATTTTTAAAGCATCATATAAAATGCATAAGAACAGAAACATTAATACTTACTCAATTATTTTCGCCAGGGAGCTAAAGAAGAGCATGTTCATTTCTTCTTATAGGCTATATTTTTATAATTAGTCCAAAAATGCAGACCATTCTGTTTTAAGATGAGTGTTCAGAGAAGGATTTAGGAGTAGGAGAGAAATATAATAGTAGGGTACATATTAGCTTATTATTTCTTTATTTTTGATAAGTACTGTACTCATTTCTTGCATGTATAGGCCTACATATATGAAGGCAGAATTGAGACAAGCTGTTGAAAGCCTGTTGGAAAATCCCTATTGAGATGCAAGAAGATGGTTGATCCATATCTTAGGCCTAAAACCATTCGAACTAGCCGTGGATTTTAGGGGCATAAGACTAATGGCAACTCGAAGATTTCGTCTTGGAATGGTAGAAAGCAGCAGTCGGTTGATTTTGGGGCTTTGTGATATCATGGTCATGTAGATCTGTTTACTTGGGCATGTGGAATTTGTCTGATAACCTGTGTTATTGTGATGGCTGGATTAGTGTAAGGAAGGAAGGAAGCTTGTAGTTTAACGTGACCGTTAATCTCGCGATCATAAGCCACGGGATCTCCTTTTTACGTGGAATCCGAACCACGTGACATGGCATTTCACTTCGAAAATCTCACATGCACTGGCCGGGAATCGAACCCGGACCGCCTTGGTGAAAGGCCAACAGCTTAACCGCTGCGCCACCACGTGCCCCCTGGATTAGTGTGTGCATTTATTAATCAGATAAGGATTGGGAACGAGGTGGCCATGGACTTAATTTAGGAACCATCCCGGCATTTGCCAGGAGTAGAAGCGTGGAAACCACTTCCAAGATGGCTAAGGTAGGAATCGAACCCTCCTTTTCTCAGTTTTGCCTCATGAGGCTGAGTGTGCCTTGTTCCATCCCTCAGACCAAAATTAAAATTTCTTGGCAGAGCAGGAAATTGAACCTGGACCAACTGCCAAAAAATGCTAGCCGCACAACGCGAGATGGTTGGTAGAATAGTCTCCTGACCTCTCATCAACCGGCACATTAAAAGCCACTTGTAGAAAATTCAATGAATTCACTGAGAAATTGACGAGTTAAGTACAGGCGTTGAAAGGCAAGCATTATCGACGGAGTAATATCTCGAAAATTATAATTATAAGATACCAACACAAAACAATTTTCTGTGGAGAGCTGAGATATTTAAATTGCGAGAGCGGAATATATGAGAGGGAATTGAACTGAGGCAGCGTTGTCGCGAATGGGTACGTCCTCTACACTTCCACTCATTTCTACATGATCATAATAATAGCATTATCATGGCAAATAGAATACATAGTGTTATCACTGACCGAGTTCAAGCGCGCCCCGCTGTTGGCCAGCGCTAGTGGTGCAGACCCCCAACGCTACAGTCAACCGCAGTCAGCTGTTCAAAAATGGGATACGCGCTGGCCTGCGTAAACCTCTTTACGAAGGCTGCGGTTACGCTGATTACATCAAATTTTCAGTGCATATTCTAAAATAAAATAATAGCCCGCCTTCAACCAAAAATGTTCAAGGCAAAACGACTTACGTAATAGAGGTAACACTTCAGGAGTGATGAACCAAGTAGAATACTTAAATTAGCCTAAATACCTTGTGTAATGATGAATAATAATTATGGAAGTGATGTCCTAATAGATGTTTTCTCCTTCGCTGTCTGTAACCCACCCGCTATGCCCTTTTATAAAACGACATATACTGTAGTGAAATTTCAGATTAATTCTGTACCATAAATCACTCTTTTTTTCTTTTCGCTTTCACTTTGATAATATATCATTTTCATACCTTATTTCATCTTTTGGCGGGAGGGGGGGGGGACATTATCAATTGTAACTACTAACCTTGATCACTTCTGCACCGGATATAAGTGCTAAATCACTTAAACATGTGTTTTTATTTATTGTATATTTAACGACCGCAGCCATGTTCGACAGCATATTTGGTATGTGAAACTGCCGCAGTGAGCGATCACATTAACGTCATTAGTTACCAACATATCTGATACTAAATAGGCCTACATTAGACGACACATGCAATGTTGTAATTATGTGAGAAAAAGAAATAAACGAGCTCTTCTTGGTTAGACGACTGACTGGACGAAACCATTGGTCGCTACTTGGTTAGACGACTGTCTGGACGAAAATTACCGATTGCACTACAAGCAAGGAGGTCTGGGCGTAAGCCCCAGGTTAGGTTTGTTTTGTATGTAGAACAGTATTTACCACTGTAATGAACGCTGATCGCAAGAATTTCATGTTTCGAACTAATCGGGAAACCCAGCGCCGCACTGCCTAAAAGTTATTGGTCTAGGCACAAACCATGGGTTTGGATGAAAATTATTGATGCGTGTCTACCCCCACTGTGCGTGACAAAATCCAGGGGTGTTTGTATGGCCTAATGAATTAACAATTATTGGTCTAGACAAAAACAGCTTGCACAATCCATTGCGAACTGGTTCAAACTTGGCGCTATTTTGTTTCATGGTACCACGCTTATACAAAGTAGTCCCGTAAGTGTGGGATTGGCAATACTGTACTTGTGCATAATTAACAGCGAAAATGGCAGACTCAGCTGGAATTCCATCTATATAAGTCGTGATCCTATTTGGGACATCCTGAGATCTGAAAAATGCACACTTTGTCACGAACCTGGACGTAAAATGGATAAGGGGCACCTGCCACATTGCAACAAACTTGATGTGACTGCTAGAACTTCAGGAAACCTCACACAACTCTATTGGAATGCAAGAAAGCTGATGGATTGGAATCTGGGCTAGCCATAAGAAACAACAATGCTTTAATATGAAAAATTGAGGTAACGCGGGCCGCGTTAGCTAATATATAACACCCCCGGTTTTTGTCATGCACAGTGGTGGTAGTCAATCTTTATCCAGGCCAATGGTTTTGCCTTTTATTTCATTATTCACGTGTCGTGAATTTTAAGAATGTCCAAGCTGTGTAGTATAGGCCTACGAGATCTATGAAATTTTTAGTTTTCTATTACCGTATAATGTATAGCCTACAAATATCGTTACCTGCGTGCTAATAATTCTAGCGCAGCCATCACAGCATACAGTCACAATCATGTCCGATGCAGGTGTATAAGCCACTTTCTACGTTCATTCAGAAATAATACAAGTAGGCTATAGCTGCGACCAATATTTATAACGAATTGCAACCAGTGGCTTCGCCCAATCCGTATCATCTAACCAAGTAGCGAACAATGACTTTGTCCCACCCAACATTAGTACATCAGTAATTTTCACCAGACATTCAGTGGTGCAATAACTTATGTCGAGAACTAAAAGAGAGCTATGAGATATTGTTGGTATTCTCTGAAAATTTGCATATGTGACTCCAGCGCAGTGCATATACCATGCACATGTGAGTATATGGCTCTTCAGAATGATGATTGATTCATGTTGCACAACCATTGAAGTTAGTTGAAGGGCATCACACTACTCCGTCGCAACCATGACTGAAACAAATAAAAATAGGCCTAATATAAATATTTTATCTGCCTACTACTATGTAGGCTATAGGTCATTAGCCAAGTACATAAGTTATAAGCTTCATAAATAATCACCAATACATTCACTACCACCAACCGAGTGTGAATCATAGACTAGGCCTACTTCCAAGCTTAAGAGTTACATGTGCAATGTATTATAATATTATGGCTGACGGCATTTGGAAGTCGAGAATAATATACATTACTATATTAGAAGGCGAATTGAACCTAAGAGTATATTCCCGAGAGAGAATTAACATAGGCTATATTTTAGGTTATGTTTGAATTAGGCCTATACGGAAAATGCAGTCGGAAGACTATTTCAAAATTTCCAAAGACCATTAAGGTTTTTTATTACGTTATTTGTGCTCTGACTGAATATAAAAATAAATAAAACAACGATTAAATAACTCTGTACTTTAAATTGTGTAGGTCTAGGCTAGGCCTACTTACTTAAATTGTAGTGATCTTTGTAGAGTTACTCCAATCCATCTCCAATCTTGTTCTCGTATTTTTTTAGGCGTCATGATGAAATCTAAATAAGAATTTATCCAAAAATTAATTAAATAAAAGCTTCGAAACATCTCAGACAAGTGGATTTGACACACACATATCAAGAGTCTATAATAACTGTAAAAACTGTTTTAATCGATGTATATTACTAGTACTTACCTTGTACAACTTGTTACAACTTCATTACACTTGAATTTCCAAAGAAAACTGTGAAATTATTTAAATAATAAGTCATTAGTTACAGTCGTAATTATAATGTTGGCTGACTTTGTGAAAAATGCATTCTGGGAGTTGTTGCCAGAAACATGTCGGCAACTGTGTGGTACGGAATTTTACTGGTATTATGATCTTTGGAGATGGCGAGATTTTAAGCAGGGTTGGCGACAATGTGCTCGCACCTGAAAACAACTTACCTTCAAGAAATGCAACCATAAACCAACATTTACGTAGGCATAGGGGACGGCTGTTAATGTTGCCTACCCTGTTTTGATCTAGTAACTTATTTAAGCTGTCCCGGACTATAAAGTAGGGAAGCGTGCCATGTGTTACTCTGAGGTCAGGCACTCTTTCGCTGTCAACGGTCTTGGCGCGACCACCGCTCAACGCTGCGTTAGCCGAGAGCTGCATTCCTCTTGCCAATTGATAGTTCCGTCGTCTTTAACACTACTACAGAATCACACGTAACTCGTTGATACTAATAATCAAAAGGCAATTAATTTACAGAATCAACGATGGTTTAAAAGAAATCAGCACAGGATAAACATGCTCTGTGACTACGCCCCCTTCTGCCCCTCTAAAAATAAAGAAAAAAAAATGAAGGCATGGCACTCCAGGAGAAACGAACCCGGGACCACCGTGGCACCACGCCTCGCCGCTATCCTCTCGGCTAACGCAGCATTGATCGCCGGTAGCGCTAGGACCGTCGACAGCGAAAGAGTGCCTGACCTCCGAGTAACACATGGCCGCTTCCCTACTTTACAGGGGCGGAGGGCCTGAAACAAACCTGTTTTCTGGGGTTAGGAGGCCATTCCGACCCCAGGATCCCTATCTCAAATTGATCCTATACCCATCCCCTATACGCCCCTTAAGGGTGCTCAAGTACATAAATGACACCCTGTATATCCGAAGTTGATAAGAAATGTCCTACTTTTCTTTTTAAGGTGTGTATTACATCTGCAGGCCTCGGCAGCCGGCACAGTTCATATCCTCGCCGCTAGATGGGGGCTTCATTCATTCCATTCCTGACCCGGTCGGAGACTGGAAGCAGGCTGTGGATTTTCATTTTCATTACATCTGCATCTACAAAATGTACCTCAATCACTAACATAAACTGTAAATTAGGTATTTTATTGCATTTTTATTCAGAGCAGCTGGAAATAGTTATTTTTATAGAATAAATACAGTATGCAGAAACACGTATGCATCCCACTGACCTGAGTGAGGTATACATTGTAGGTGCAGATGTAATACACACATTAAAAAAAGAAAAGCAGGCCATTTCTTATAAACTTGGGATACATAAGGGAAGCGATGATGCACGGTAACAAATTTGGCAAATTTTGAATTAAATAAACTCTTATGATAAGAATTTTGATTTTATAAAAGGCGCTTTTGGTTGCCAAAAGCTTTCCATTACTGTGATATGAGTATCATTTGTCAACAATATTTGTAGCATGCTCAACAATCGAATGAATATTGGCAGTTTATTCCTCTCTTAAGCTGGATCTCCCCCCTAAAATATAACTGAATTTGGAACTAATTTAATTATCTCTTCCGCAGTGACCACGAGTACGAGCCAATATCGCCCCCCGCAGATCCTCAGCAGCCGCCACAGCCGCGGCTGACGATGGACATGGATGTGGAGATGGAACTGGGGGTTGCCTCCAAAAAGCGAGAAGGTTCACAAGCTAGCAGCACAGACAGTCGTGAACGCCGATTCCTTCGCATCCCACTGGATGACGAGCTCGTAGTCCCAGGTGACGGTGAGGCGGAGGATGCGGCCATGGGTGGTCGTGAAATGGGCGATACCATTAACGGCAACGGGCATGAAGATGCCGACGCTGAAGCTGAGCGAGAGATTTCTGCTCAAGAGTTACAAGCACAGATGGAAGAGCGCTATTTTGCTAACACCCCTACTACAGAATCACGCACTGATTGTGATGTAAATACTAGTCAACTAGACTCGTCCGGCCTAGAGGACTTGCCTCTTAAGAGAGACGCCAGGAGAAAGAAGCAGCAGGATGTTGCATCTGACAAACAGTCTCAGGCCAGGGGACTACAACAAAGAATACGGTCCCAGGCCGGAAGAATCAGGACCAAGCTTAGAAACATGTCACGACCCAAGTTCTCCATGCCAGAACGGCCGAAATTTAATTTACCAGAGCGTCCGAAGTTTACTATGCCTGAACGACCTAAGTTCAATTTGCCTGAGAGACCAAAGTTTAACTTGCCTGAACGTCCTAAATTTAATTTGCCAGAACGGCCGAAGTTTAATTTGCCAGAGCGGCCAAAGTTTACAATGCCCGAACGACCTAAATTCAATTTGCCACAGCGTCCAAAACTGACAATGAAAAGTTTAAGTTTATCTAAACCTTCCACCAAAAAACCCACAAGTAGTACACGGCGCCCTCTAAGGGATCGTCCATCAACAGTATCAACGGCCTCCTCCAAGAAAAATCTCTTCGACTTCGATTTCAGAACTTATCCTCGCATTTTTGACCGAAAGTCACGCGCAAATGCAGATTATGCTACATCTTCTCCTAAACAAACACGTGCTCAAACACCTCCACCAAAAATGCCATCAAGGAAGAAAGGCCCCATAGGCCAACGTTGGCTTCATCGTTTCAGAGATATAAAATATGCTGACGAAAATATGCCAGAATTAGGAGACGATGAGGATGAAGCTATGGGGGCCAGAGGAGGCATTGGCAGGGAAATGCAAGACAGGATGAACGTAAGTAGCGAGGAAAGATGTAATGTGGATGAAAGAGAGGGAGCGGAAAGACCAGTTTCCATACATACTGAGTCAACTTCAGGTTTTCGTGACAAGGACTATGGGTATGCAATCACCATGGTTGACAATGCTCAAGCGAAGGAAGACAAGAATGATCAACCGTCTAATAGCATTCCAGAGTCAGATCGTGAACAGCGATCTTCGGGGAGTTCCTCTGACCGCCACCGTGCAGGTGTACTTGAAGAAATCGATTCTGATGAGTTTTTCTTGAGAGAGAAAGGTCTTAGTCAAGAGGACGTTGATGTTGGCCGATACCTCACTTCTGAAATTAGGGATGCATTCCGCTCACCCGTTAGTGCACTGTCACAGATGGATAAGTATGATTACTACGATGATGAGGAAGATATAGAGAACTTGGGTCAGCAATATCGAGGCACACCTGAAAGAGAACCAACACGACCTGCCCGAACACGATCACTACGACCTCGCAAGCGAGACGGTAAAACTAAGACTCCTAGTCCTCCTGTAGGAGGAGAAGAAGAAGAAGAAGAAGAGGATAGTTCAAAATTCTTCAATACATTTCCACCAACCCGGCCGAAACGAATTCGTCGACAGCCAGAGCAAATACAGAAGCAGGATGAATTTATCCAACCAGATCAACCACATGAAGAACCAGAAGAAGAACACGTAGAAGAAGAGGAGGCAGACGTAGGTTTAGAAGAAGAAGAAGTAGAAGAAGAAGGAAAAGAAGAAAATATCCATGCTATTGGTAGGGTTGATCGAGAAGTTTCTGAAATTAATGAAGAATACCGGGAACAAGAATTTGACAATACAGGCTTAGATAAACCTACTTCGGATGTCCGACGAATAAGTCCAACCATAAGAGTATCTGTGCCTGAGGAGGAGTTCATCCAAAAATATATCGAAGACCAAGATGAAGAATTTCCAGAAAAATCCGAGGAAAACTGGAATGCTGAAGATGAACTCACTTCGGGGTCACATGCACCATTAGTGCCGAGGAGAAAGAGAAGAAGTAGGAGAGATTTGCTGCAGGATTTGCCACAAGAGCCTATTTGTAATGGCAATTATACTAAGGAGGACTGGTTGGAGAACATTGAATCACGCATTGTTGCTGATGAGGTAAGCACATTTCCCTTTCTATATATTCAATGTGTGTTATTTGGATTCGTTATCATACTTCACTTTACCTAAACTCTCAGTTTAACTAGATTATTAAAATATTCATGGCACATTTTTTGTGCATTGGCTGCGTAAGTTTTCAAGTACAGTATCAAACCTAATCAAGCTGGCTTTTCAATAACCGATAAATTAATACATATTTATATATTGTTTACATGAATTCGCAGATGAAAGGGTTTCATGAATATTTCTATTAAGAACCGCATACTAGTACACTTCATACCATTTTCAGATTGCGGCACTACGTATGGAGCCGGACTACATCATACCAGCGTGCCCTGACGAAGAGGACTTTGAGGAGGCCCCTGTTCCACCCAAGCGAGGTCGCCGTAAAGGTTCCCGAGGGACGTCACTGATAGATGAAGACAGAACATCGCGTGGTGCAGAATCCCTACCATCTGAGCGGGATGCAATTGCAGATGACGTTGCCTATGACATATCTCTAAACGAGATGGAAGGCTATGCGTCTGTGGATAAACATTCTAAACCTGAGCCTGCAAAGCGACGCCCGAAGCCACCTCGCCCACCTCCACCAGGGCGACGGAGGAAATCTGTAGGACAAATTCGTGTGAGAACAAACGACATTTCTCACTTCTTTTCTCTCCCTAGAAAGGCAATACGTGCCCCACCTGTTCGACCAGTACGAAATTACAGCACCCTGGGTCCATCAAGACCTCCAAGACGGGAACGGATCATTGAACATGAATATACTGAGCAGGAGCAGAGAAGTGAAGCCTACATGGAGATAGAAGACACAGAATCGTCCTTACGCCATGAAGAATCTCATGGAAGTACTCGTGATTTACAGTCTGGAGATGTTATTGAAAAAATGAAAGGGCGGCCATTGCCTCCTCCACCACGGCCACCTCGAAAGGGCAGAGAGGGTAAAGATGTCCAGGAAGCGGAAGAAACTGCAGAAGGCGTAAAGGAGAGTACACAAGAAATAGAAGAGTACACAGAGGAACCCTTGGCAGCTTTGAGCGATTCTGTATTTTATTCACAACAAGAACCAGTTCCACCCTATGACCAGTATGAAGATGATTTACCTACTGGGTTCGAAAGGGAGAAACCAGCATCTCCATCACAACTCACCCCAGACGGAGACTTGGAACCAGAAGAAGTATCGGTTGCTACTCAGACAGATCCACTTCCAGATGACTTTTGTGTCGAAGCAGGTGATATAGATGAACAGCAAGAACCACCCATATTAGCTGATGCCAGTACGGAAACTACACCTCCATCGGCACTTAAATCATCAGTGGATATTCAGACTGAGATCCTTGCTGAACCTTGCGAGGAGAAAGTGACGACGGCTCCTGTTCAAAAGGTTGAATCTTATCGAATAGAAGAAAAGCCTCCTCCAGTAGTACCCACGCGTCCTCCTGAGCCCATTATTATTGAACGACCTGTGCCGTACTATGTCATGCCAGACCCGGACACAGAAATTGAACTGAAAGCGCAAAGGCTTCAAGTATCGGAACTAGACGTGGAAAGACTTAATGTTGGTGAACTACAAGCTCAAAAAATTATGGTGTCTGATATCGATGGGATGTCAATGCAGGTTGCAGAACTAAGTAGTAAATCAGGACACTTAGTTGTTAGTGGTATTGAACTTCCAACGGGGTTCCTTCAAGAACTGGTAGACGCGCGATCTAAACAACCTTCTTCTGCGGCCCCAGAACCAGTGCAAGTAAGCCCGCCCCCACCACCTGCTGCACGAGAAACAGTCACACCCAGCTCTGCTCCACCCAGTTCTGCTGAAACAAGTGCACAAGTTCCTAGTACTCCTGCGTCAGTACCTCAAGCTGAAATGATCTCAAGTCCTCCTACACCATGTGTTCCCCCACAAACTCCACCAACTGCGCGATCTCGTAGTCACGTTCATAATATTCAGAGTGTTCCGCCAGAGTCTCTTCATTCATACATACCAGAATATTCCCCGTCCATTCCTGCCACAGTGCGAGGTTCGTCTCGCTCGAGGGCTCACGTTTCATCCGTTCAACGCGACTTTGGATCCGAAGAGGAAATGCTCAATTTGGTTCCATCTCACTCGAGTCGCAGAAGACGTCATTATTCAAGACCACCTGTACTTCGCGACAGCAGTGACGAAGAAGAGGGAGAAGACCTCGCTTCCTTTCATCCACCTACACGGCGCCACCAGATAAGACCAGGAGAACCTTCCGTGGGTGAACTTGGAAGACAAATGGTTCAAGCGTGCCAAGCAGCCACAATGAGAGCAATCCGACACACGTTGCAGTATGCGAACTCCCACCTACATGACGGAGAAGATAAAAGGCGCGACCTACAAATAGCGCTCTGTCTTCTGCTCGCTCTTGTGGCTGCCTTGATTCTCATGGGATTTGGCAGAGGAAAGACATTTCACTATCACCACTGGGATTATCTCTTCCCACCCACGCGTTGATAATTTTCAGGGATCATTCTCATCGATTAACTGCGATCAAACTCAAAACATCAACTGATCCTTCACTTTATTTTCATTATATTAGTGCTGCATATCCATTCTTTGTATTCCAATTATTCGAAGTTTATATTCGATCAGTTTAGAAGCAGTTACCTATTTATTTAACCTGCATACCTTTCTTAATTTTGAAATATGATCTTGAAGAAATTAAACGTTTTTGCACAAATCTTTACATTTTCGAGTAGCCGTTGATTTGTAAATAAATCACAAAGAGTTGTTTGTTTATGGATTTTATTTTTTAACCTTAAATATCTATCCCTGTCTTTCATTTATACGAGGTCACATTTTTCAAAACCCTGCATTGTATTAATTTATCCTGCTTTTTGGTCTTTCTTTTTCACCATGTTACAGGGTTGTGTAAGGTGTTGGTCAAATTAACTGGACTTCTCAAATATGGTAGCTAGCAAAATATCTCAGAGTACATCAATAAAAATAATAATAATAATAATAATAATAATAATGCTTTCCCTGAACTTTTGAAACTATTAATGTAATGAAACCGCTACTGAAATGGAAATCATATTCCTGGATCAGTTTAGAGGCAACAAAATAATCGATGAGTCGATCGATTGGTCACTCTAACCACAAATTGACGAATGTAGTTGATTTACATGCAGATTTATTTTTAAAGAACCAAGCCATAATGTGCTGTAATAGTTCATCAATCATAGTACTGTATTACTATGGCGGGTGTCCCAATAAGTTTATTTTAATTGTTCATCTTTCCTTAAATTTATTTATTTAGCAAAAGAACTATATGTGGAATCATAGACAGTGCCTCACCATCTAAGACTTTAAAACAAGATGTTCAGTAAAGAACATACAGTATAGCCTACATTCTCCAAAATGAATGGGTATAACTTTCTATCCTTATCATCATCATCATCATCATCATCTTGAACAGTTTCCAGCCCCAGGCTGGGTCTGTTTGGAACATAAGCCTAGCACCTTAGTCCTTTCTTCCCACCACCTCTCCGCTGTCACTCTGGTCAAGTCCTCGCCTCTCTTCTTGACACATTCCTCCACTTCTTTCAGCCATCTATCTCTTGATCTTCCCCTTGATCGTTTCTTCTGCATCTGCATCTCATGTATCCTCTTGGGAGTCTTCTTCTTTTCCATTCTCTTTAAGTGTCTATACCACCTCAGTCTTGGTGTCTCAATCCTACCTTGCAAGGGCTCCTCTTTCACTATTTCCCTGACCTTTTCATTCCTCACCCTGTCTCTTCTTGTTACTCTGATCCTACTTCGCAGGAACTTTATTTCACTTGCCTGTATTCTGCTTGTGTCTCTTTTCTTCATTATTCACTTTTCTGAGGCACATGTCAGTATCGTGATTTAGTAGCTTCTGTATAACACTTCTTTGCTTTTTTGTGGGACATCTTTATTCCACACTAAGCTACTAATGCTTCTCGGAAATGCTTCTGCCTGTCTGCCACGTTCCGTAATCTCTTTGTCATTTCTCCCATTTTCCTCCACTATACTTCCCATGTACTTGAGACTTTCCACCTTCTTCAGCTGTCCACCTCCAAGTGTTAACCCACTCATTGGTCTGTCCTTGTCCCTGGTCGTTAACAGGATCTCACATTTACTGATTTTGAACTTCCATCCGTACTCTCCCACTGTTTCTTCCCAAGCCTTCAGTTGCTCCTGAATTTCCTCCTCCTTGTTTCCCCAGACCATGAGATCATCTGCAAACACCATTGCTTTCATCTTATCTTCTCCTATCTTTCCTGCTACCCGTTTCAATACCTCGTCCATAACCACAATACAGAGAATGGGTGACAGTGCACTACCTTTTTTAAGGCCACTCATTTGTCTGAACCAGTCTGTTCTTTCCTCTCCAACTTTTACAAAACTCACACTTCCACAATACATCTCCTTCACTCTGCCAACAGTCCTTTTTTCCACTCCCATGTTTTCATTGCTTCCCAAACCTTCTCCCTACACACACTATCATAAGCCTTTTCGATGTCCAGGAAGGCCATCAACATATCCTCTCCAAATTCGTAGTGGTGTTCCTGGAGCTGTCTCACTGAAAATATGAGGTCCACTGTTGATCTCCCAGGTCTGAATCCATACTGCTCCTCTTTCAATTCTCTCTCCACTTTGGCTCGTATTCTACTTTCTAATATCTTTTCATATATCTTGGCACAGTGTGGCATGAGTGTGACTCCCCTGTAATTTCTGCACTCCTTCCTGCTTCCTTTCTTAAATATTGGGACAATTAATCCTTTCTTCCAATCTTCTGGGGTCTTTTTCTCCTTCCATACCACCCTCATCACACGGTACAGCCACACCTGGTGCCCTTCCTCCTTTCATCTTGTCTATAGCCATTTCCAGTTCTCTTCAAGTCAGATTCTTTTCCATTCCTGTGTTGTCTTCTCCATCTTCCAATACGTTGTCTTCCTCCATATGACCATTTGGATTCAGCAAATCCTCAACGTACTCTTTCCATATTGTCTTGAGTTTCTCTTTGTTGTGTACCTCATTACCGTTTTTGTCCACCATTACAACATCCTCTCGCAGACCTCTTCTCTTACTTTTGACCATCCCATAAAGTACTTTCTCATTTCCTCTGCTGTCTTCCTCCATCATCTCTGTCCACTTTACCATCCACTTCTTCCTCTCCTCTGCGACAATCTTGTTTGGCTTCTTTCTTCTTTATCTTATAACCTTCCCTTGCTAGATCAGTTCTTTCCTGGAACCACACTCTGAAAGCCTTGTTATTCCTTCCCACAGCTTTTTTACTCCCTCATTCCATTATGGTGTCTCCTTACACCGCTTTCTGTTGCTTGTTCTTCCACAAACTGCCACTGCAGCTTCCACCATTGTATTTTTGAATGGCTTCCATTCCTCTTCCCCTGTTTTAGGATTGTCTGTTGGCATCCGTTCCCTTATTATCTTCTGGAATTCTTCCTTGACTTCTTTTTTTCTTCAGTTTCCATACTTTGATTCTCCTTTCCTGGTACTCTGTCTCTTGCTATCCTTAACAACTCAGGTTCATTACTAGTATTCTGTAGTCGCTATCTAAGGCCTCTGACGGTATTACCTTTATATCTCTGACACTTCTCTTCATTTCCCAGTCGTACAGCATGTAATCTACCAAAGATTTCTTTGTTAAATCACTGCTGTACCACGTTACCTTGTGGCTTTCTTTCTTCCGGAACCAGGAGTAGCCTACCACTAAACCGTTTCTCTTGCAAAAATCCAGCAACTTTCTCCCTTCTTCATTCCTGCTGCCCCATCCTTCTGCTTCCATTACATTTTCATATCCTTGCCTTTCACGTCCTACATGTGCATTCAAATCTCCCATGACAATGATGCTCAGACAATTCATCTGCTGTTGTAGCTCCTCCTCCTCGAAGTCTTCTTTCTCGTGCGCTGTACATCTCGATCCTTATCAAGGAGTATAAATAAATGTTCTTATGATGAACGTTAGATGTTGTATCCTACCCTCAGACTCCTGGTTTACTATGTTTCATTGTAGTTCCGTCTATTGTCCAAGAGGAATTGGTTGAAACAATAGAATAGTACGAACCTACAAAATACAAAATAATAATTACACCACCACCAGGTCAGGAGGGGAAAGAAGGAGTAGATGCCTTCGAGAAGATACACAAAATACGGAGAAGACAGAACGACGTCAGGTGGACACCAACCATCTGAATATCACAACCCCAACTTATCCGTCTGGCGGATTTTTCTCCACGTGGACAAACGTGCTGGGTCACTGCTACCTGGTTTCGGAAAGGTCCACGCTGTGGTATTGCTGAAAGCGCCAACCCTGAAAAAGATGTATGTCCCCAGGATGTAGTGACAGGGATGAGGAGGATACTCATAAGATCTGCAACTCGTTCGCTCCAATCCTTGACTATGTCCTGATCAATGAATAGCGACACAGACGGATTTAAGGTAATCAAGATTTATTTAAAAAAAACTAACGTTTAGTTTACATAAATAAGGATAAGATAATGAGGTGTGCTTCTACTAAGAATCAGTACGCAACTAAATGTACCCAGGCCTCAACTGAATTTACCTGCTATCTCGCTAGGCAAACACATGTGCTGATGGCAAATTTAAAATAGCATTGGCTATTACTCGAAGAATATTTAAGAGAAAGCAATCAGGAACCAACATAATAATTCCATAACAAAAATGAACAAATTAAGTTAAAATATTGTGGGGTTTGAAGCCATTTTTTCAGTGTTGCTTTAGTAAACAAGAGTTTAGTGCTTTTCAGTCGGTCAACACGAATGTACCCAAAAGAGCTGGGTTATGCCCTAATCCTGAAATAAATTACATGAGATTAAAAAATACACTAGGATGACCAGTTTCGATCGTCAAGCGATTATCATCAGATCCATTACACTTAGGCTATAAAATCTATGTTTGAAAATACAGGTGAAAATATTTACAATATGTACAATTATTTAGTTGCAGTATTGGTACTGCAACTGTCGGTGTATGCTAAATGCAGTATATATGATGTTAGGTGAAATGCTAAATGGTGATAGATATCCGGAGTTTGTATATTTGGAGTGATTATATGGTTGTAAAAAGCAACTATGGTTAAACTGTAATATTACAGGCTACTACTTATCTGGTTGTCATCCTACTGGAGCTACGTGCAGTTTCGTTGTCAAAAGACAACTAAAATAAGGAAATAAGAACCATGAAGCAAATAGCAAAGGAAAACAATTTCCCGCCAAGCAAAATAAACCAAATTATAGCCAAACATAAAAATTAAGATAAAACCATTCCCAAACCGGAGAGTAATGAGAAAAAAATTGCGCGTTTCAACTATGTGAATGGGAATACATATAAAATCACTAATCTAATCAAAAAGCAAGGCATAAAAATAGCATTCACAACGAAAAACACAACCGGTAGGCACCTACAAAATAGTAATCTAAATAAACATGACCCGTATTCAAAGTCAGGGGTATATTCTATAACTTGGCAAGACACTGGTTGTCAAGCTAATTACATCGGACAGAGTGGAAGACGAGTAAACACACGTTCTAATGAACATAGGAATGCGATAAGATACAGAACACATTCAGCTGTATGTGAACATATGTGTGACGCGGGGCACAGCTTTACTAAAATTTAAACTGACCTAAAAATAATTCATCACGAATCGAAAGGCAGAGCTCTTGACATAAAGGAAGCAATCGAGATATACCTAGCCCAACGAAACAATCCCAACAATCTAAATGAACACACATTTAGGGGAGCTCACCCCTCTTCACTCTACTAAAAACACACCCCGTCGAAAACATACACAAGTTAGCGATACAGCCAAGCTAGAAAAAAAGGGGGGAAATTAGGGGGTTTTAATAGGTAAATGTTATCTGGATCAGGTGTACGATGTACTTTTCTTCTGCAATAAACCAAGGCCCGTATTCGCGGCAGTATTAAAGGTGCCGGGACGTCCTCATAAGACCGAGCAGCGCTTAGTTTGAATGGCTTATGGTCCACGCGTGGCGGGGAATGATCCACGGTCTTTAATAGTTATAGACCCACCTCATTCAATAACATACATCTTATCTAGGTTGGCAACACCCCACATAAACACATCACACTGACTCCGCACAGCACATATGAACAGGGGGGAGAAAGAGAAAAACCAGTGTCGTTGAGATAACAGCCCATCTCAGTTGACCACACCTGGAGTAACAGTGAACACGAAACTGCGCGTAGCTCCAGTAGGAAGACAACCAGATAAGTAGTAGCCTGTAATATTACAGTTTAACCATAGTTGATTTTTTACAGCCATATAATCACTCCAAATATACAAACTCCGGTTATCTATCACCATTTAGCACTTCACCTAACATCATATATACTGCATTTAGCATACACCGACAGTTGCAGTACCAATACTGCAACTAAATAATTGTACATATTGTAAATATTTTCACCTGTAATTTCAAACATACTCTAGATTTTATAGCCTATGTGTAATGAATCTGATGATGATCGCTTGACGATCGAAACTGGTCATCCTAGAGTATTTATTAATCTCATGTAATTTATTTCAGGATTAGGGCATAACCCAGCTCTTTTGGGTACATTCGTGTTGACCGACTGAAAAGCACTAAACTCATGTTAAGTTAAAATAACGAGAGTCATAAAATCATCAGCTATGTGAAGACACCAATAACAATTGAATTAAAACGACGTGACAAATGGATCACAAATCCATGAAGCAAAATTATGTTGCTTAAGACAAAAGGTTGCCATCACTAAAGAATATGATTGGTATATTAATACCTACATCTCGGTATTACATGCAGTGATAACTTATCATCACAAATGTAAACATTTCCGCCAAATGCTTATGAGAACACGGTTTTCACAAAAAATGCACATGTTATACCATTCACTGACAACCATGAACACAGCAACGTCATTACCAGCATGGCCATCAAAAACAATCGAATGACAGGAAAAACAGAAGAAAGGTTATTTGGTGTCGGTCTACAAATTATATCGCTTCCAAAAGTCTATTTTGAACGACTATAAATTTATATCAATAGCCTAGCGAGATGGAGAAGCGTCTTCAACTCTAAAAAATAATCAAATGTGAATTAAACAAGGAGAAATCTTTTTACAATTAATATTTTTTTTAGCTTGGATCCGTAAAACATTAAATACACTACTTAACTAATACCGAACATAAACTATTAGAACACAAACTAAATGTGTCCCGAAATAAATAATAAAATAAGGTACGTTAAATAAATAAATAAATAAACAAGAAAATATAGGCCAAGTAACACACAGACACTATTATCTTCACGCAGGAGAGCAGTCATTATTGTTTAATTGTCCGGGGTTTGCTAAATAAGTCCAATACTTTCTGTTTCAACGAAACACGAATTAAAAATAAAATAAAACACTACACGTACCTTCATTATCCAGGAACACTTTGCAAATACACACAATTCACCCTCTAGGGGTATTAACCAAATAGAACTGACACTTGCTGCCCCCCTTTTTCACGACCAACACGAACCTGTTGCGTTCACATTATGCATCACGTTTGTTACTGCAGGAAAATATTTCTTCAGCCGATACTACCTCTCACTTCCATCCTTTAGTAATGCTCTTCACATCGTAGCAAATTTGAATTTCTTCCTAAACAAACCCTCCCCAGCAAAGGAAAACCTTTGCTTGGGGAGGCGATTTCAAACACCACCGTTCAAGCCAAGTTCAAAGCGAATAATCATGTCACCAACATGTCTGCCAAACAACTCACGAATCAATAGTGCTGCCGATACTAATTTAAAAGGGTCCAGTTAGAATACTTGCCGCGATTACTAAACAATGTACAAGTCAACTGGTGCACTCTACACCACGACACATATTTACTCGGGCAATTAAGTCTTTTCAACTGTTAGGTTCATGTCATTTAGAATATTTCAAGACCAAAGCACTCCAACCTCACTCTCACTGACCAAGCATGATTTAACTGGCTCGCCATACATACCACAGAGCCATCTGTTAGCCACTAGAATAAGCAGAGCGGAACCCTACTGGCAGAGTGCGCCAGTTTGAAACACAAATTAATACTTAGGGCATAAAATATCTTCAAGTAACATGTCATGAGCCGAAATCACGGCTTAGACTCCCCTTCGCAACTGAGAACAGAGTTCACAATATGCTCCTGCATATCATTTCCACTTCTCATTATTTAATACCTTTAAAGGAAGTCCAATAGTTGCCAACAAACAGATTTCACGCCTGTTACTCCTCAGCGACAGTATAATCATCCCTCATGGCAGGTTCATTGGCGTACAGGGTCATAAATTCAGCGAGAAGACAAGAGAACAACTCGCACCTCCACTTAACAACAGTCTCGCTTGATTACATCCAAATGCTGCAACATGCATTCACACCGACACTCTGTCCTTCCAAAGGAACCACACCACAAGTGGACAGAGCATCCAAACATCATTACACGATGAAAACATTTTGTTCAAATCGGTAGGCACTCACTCTCGAGTCATTGGTAGAGGGGTTGTGATGCCACTTTAATATAAGTTACCTTTGGAGACAGCAAGTTTACATTTCAAAATAAAATTTAAAAGAATTAAATTTAACCAAATCTTTACAGTTAAAATTTACATAAGTTTAGTTGAGATTTAAACATCCCTACGTTCACCTAGATCCGAAGCTTTACCATAATTTCTTACAATCAATTTTACAATAGTCATTACAGACCACTTACAATTTCATTACCTTTTGGTGGATTATTCTGAAATTACAGATTACCACAACACACTTATGGTTTTCGGAACATCGGCTTTCAGACAACCTCCTAAATTCGAAAGAACTGCTACAATTAATAGCAAGGTAAGGTTTCCGAGCCAAGCCTTACTTATCTATATATGGTCCACTTTTAATTATAAGACAAGGTTACATTTATACAGAACCAATTCTTCAAAAATACCTAATCAGCAACAGTAACATCTCAAATACAGCCAGTGCTCTCAATGCAATAAATATAACATACCTTACTTATGTATCCAAGTTGAGTTCACAAATCTAAATCGGGATGGTTCAGAAGCCAATTGGCATCAAATTTACGTGGATACACTACTTTGATACATACGTTTTTGCAATCACTTTTACAATCAGATTTCTACGCAGTAAATCTCGCCGCCACGTTAAATGTGTGACAAATGTACCCAACAAGTCCTTGTTCCTTAGGAATTCTTACAAACAAGGTCACAGAAGTTAAAATACCTCAATCCAGTATGGACCCTGTAACGTGAAGTTAATTTTACCAGAAATAAAATCATAAGCTTTAAGGGCTCAAACTTCAATACACCAAACACATTTCCAATCTCAGAATCAGCAAGAAATGAGTACTACAAGTAATAGCATGTCCACAAGGGCATACAAGAACAGAATGGCGACTGAGACCAACTCGATCCCATTCCCAAATCCACAAGAGGTCAATGGTATGGCAGTGTAAACAAAAAGATTACAAGGAAATAGCTAAATCAAAAAGAAATTGGCGATGCAGACCACACGCAAACATATTACCACGGAGACAAAAAATCAGAAGTATGACACCTACGGACAACATAATTCGAATCCCACCTGGTTGAGGAAAATCCAACCATGATCGAAATAAATCCGACAGTAGAATAGAGGTCTCCTCGTTCAGGATTAAGAAATGAACAATATATTCAGCAGCTGCCTTGCATGGCCCGATAAAACGGTTATATGAAAACAAGCCGCCTTAGTTGAAATAAAAAGCTTA
The DNA here is from genome assembly GCA_946902985.2 of Meconema thalassinum. Taxonomy (NCBI): domain Eukaryota; kingdom Metazoa; phylum Arthropoda; class Insecta; order Orthoptera; family Tettigoniidae; genus Meconema; species Meconema thalassinum. The sequence goes on from OX336389.2 coordinate 1,407,358,131, forward strand.
CAGAGATTGCATACGCACAATTCCTAACGATTCCACCATGCAAGGCAAAAACACGAAGAATTATTAAGGTAGGAAGGGATGATGACCGCCATTACCAATGATATTAACAATTACAGGATGAAATACAGTTAAAATAAGGTTACTTATTACCTCACATTTCCATTTAAATTACCAATTATAGTGGTTTAGGACGAAGGACAATTAACATATGGTCACTGATGACCATAGTTTCCCAAAAATTTACACTTACAGTACAATTAAGCGACAACGTAGATAATTTACGGTTATTGAAGACCTTGGTTTCCAGTTGAAATTTCAATTACAGGCGTTTCGGGACGTAGAGAGTTGACATGAGGTTACTGATGACCGAAGGTTCCCAAAATAAAAAAATTACGATTAACTTTTGATGACTTTACACAAGTTATAGGGCACCAAAAGAACAAATTAACTTTCCAGACAACGAACTCGGACTCCATAAATACCACAAATGATCCATCGCAACTTCAAATTTCCACGACAACATTTTAACCACTCACAAACATAAATTCTCTTTTCGACGCACAAGTATGTAAATAAGTAGTCGCTAAGATACCATAACACACAGTAACAACACAACACTTACCATCACATTTTCTTACCCGGAACAGACAAAGAAGTTTACAACGAACATAAAGAATGCCTTCTTGATGAACCATGTGGGAATAACAGCACCTCTAGGGATCTCCAAGTCTGACCTAATGCCAGCATCCTCACTCTATAACCAGAAATTTACTGGTACCCTAAAAGAAACTTGTCGCTATCCATCATCGCTGCTTTGCTGGCCCATACCAGGCGAAGCTAGAATCAGAAGGACCAATATAGGCCTACAGTTGTAATACTGAAAGTTGAAGTCTGACAGTTCTTAGAGGGAGGTCCTTTTACTGCCTACCGGGGTGGGATAAAGAGAGGTGGGGGTATGGTTGTCATGAAAACGGGGTGGGGCGACTGCGGTTGCCATGGAGATAAGCCCTCTGGCCAGCTCGTGTTGAGGAGGAGTTTGTAGGAGTTGCCAAACCTCGCACTTCTGAGTTAGATCTTGTCACAAGCAGTTCAGTGTGAGTGTTATTCTATTTCTGTTTCTGTTTGGAGGCCGTCATTAAGTGTCTAACGGTATTTTAAATTCTTATTACGTAGACCTACAATTACTGTATTGCAGTATATATTTCAAGCATTATGAATACTCCTCGAGGGAGAGGGAGGCCCAGAACTCGTCCACCTCATGAAAAAAATACTGCCGGCCATGGTGTGACAATTCATCACCAAGGAAGAGAAATGATATGTGCCGCAAGGGAATTCTTTGAAGAGGAGGCTAAGAGTTTGTTCGGAAAGGAATGTTCCTTTAATTCCATTCCAGTGAGTTCGAGAACGCACTGCGAAAGCTCTGAGAGTTAGTAAAAGTACTGTGACAAGAGTTACGATGGAGAAATATAACAACTCAGAAGAGGGTTCATCTAAACTGTCCACGCCTGGAAAGAAGCGGCCTAGAACCTCCAGAATTACAAATCTGGATCCGTTTAAAGACGATGCTATTCGCCGGCACATATTACACTTCCGAACGACTTATTTAATGCAGTTACTCTTCCTTACTGAAAGTGGTTCATAACCTTGGTTTTGAATACAAAGCTATCAACAGTAGGAAGCTGCTGTTGGAGAGAGGTGACGGACTGAGCCAGGATCGACCCTGCCAAGTTGAGCTCAGAAAGCCAGCGCTCTACTGTCTGAACTTTTCAGCCCGACCTCTGTTTAAAGAAAACCGAACATAAGACCAAGTCAGTCATGGTCTGGCCAGGTAGTCTACAAGAAAACACAGCGGTCAGAATGAACGAACAAGCCAGCCGGAAATGAGAAGGGTAGGGTATGGAATGCAGGAATGTGGCAACCGCGTGAAATGGCACGTGCAATGCTCCTCCCTCCAGCACTAGCTGTCAGACGTCAACTTTAAGTATTACGACCATGCATCCCAACCTTCGCTCGATCCAGTCAAGGAGTAATAAGGAGACGCCCTGCCAGCGCTATAGCATGCGGAGAGTCGAAGCACTGACCACGCCCCCATACTTGCTCGGCTCGAGCGGTAAATGGAGCCTATGACCGTAGACTTATTTGTTAGTGGGATTTAAGTATGATTACCAGTAAAAGATTCGTGTGCAGGTATAGTACGAAGTTGTAAGTTAGGCCTATATGACGATGAAAATCAAGGAATATTTGTTGATCTTTGCGTGAGGTGTACGGCAGTCACAATACTTTTCGTCGCACTCGAAAATCATGTAAACTGCCGTAAAACGTTTAATTTTACAACATAAACTAGAGCAATACACCGATCTAAAATATAGTATAGCACTTGGGAAATAAATGTATTATACCGATATTCAGTTTTTATAACCTGTATTATTGTGGGACTTCAGGGAACCAGACACCCACCATTGTTCTTAATTTATAACTTACCAAATAATAGGCAAATAATTACCGAGATACCAATAGGCCTGCCATTATATCCACGAATGTGTGTTAAATACATTAAATAAATTTAAAATATTAAGGCATGTGAACTAATTGGGTGGTGGCGTTATTGTTTTCATTGCACGATGTTTTTTTAAATAGGCCAGTTCAGTTCCGGTGACACACTAAACAAGGTCTAGGCTGAGGTTTGAGATTAACACACTAAAATATGCAAATAATGGCATATCAATCTTCTAACACCCACGAGCAATAAATCTAGAGCTCAAGCCACGTTAAAAATAGATTGGGGAAATTAGATTACAGTAATGCCGTTCAATAATTGACAAGCAGAAACTATTTCCAGTAAGAAACGAAGGAAAATATCCGTAATTAATTCATAGCAATCAAAATACTTATATTGGTGGACACACATGCCAATATTTGAACATTTAACGAATGATAACCTACTAGAACAGTACGGTACCGTAAGGTGGCTACTCTAACACAATAAATGGCAAATAAAGTGCATTTACTTGTGAAATGATATTACTTTGGCAGGTGGGAGTTCTGCATGTGCAAACATATGCCCCACACGTCGACATTTCGTCCCACATGCGAAATATCCCCACTTTTAAGTACGTACGTCACACCATTACATGCTTTTCTTATGGGACTACCGCAATGTTTTGAGCATATGTGAAGGAGTAACTTCTGGCTTCACTACGTTGCCGTTAGGGCATCTCCCTAATACTCCTTGGATCCAGTATGTTTCCCATACAGCAACCAAATCGAGCTTGGATTGGTAGGTAGTCCAGTGCAATTCAGACTTACATACTTGGCTTATTTTCACGATGAAACTAATGAAACGCTAAATAATATAGCCTACTACCTAATCTGACTTTTACAGCAAAAATCACCCTTAATTGACCCGTTCCCGCAATACTAATGCAAATCTACATTACACACATACACGATTTACACAAAATCCAAGCATATCGCAGCACGTTCGCTGAACAAAGCAAGTTCACAACAGATAATTTACAAATCACACACTGAATACAAAATTCAAAACAGAAACTTGCCTTGGATTAGCATTTAAAAGATTTTCTAGCGAGACGCTTAGTACACGTACGTATAACATGCCTTATGGCATCGCAATAATAACATCTAGGGAGCTGATAACAATTATTTACCCTTCAGTAGGACTACACTACACAGGAGGGATATTGGTATAATTGGCGGAGGGAGCGCTGGCGTTCAAGGTGTCACAAACAGCATGTGCACTTCCATAATTCATAACTGGGTTACCATTACCAGAAATATTTTGCCTAGTATGCAGTTGAGGAGGCACATTAGGTGAGGATAATGCACTGCCAGGTCTAGAACCAGAGACTTCGGACCTAGTTATCTGAACAGATTCGTGACTAAAGGGCAGTTAAGTGTCCTAATTTCTATTGGAATGAAATACACGGAAATCAAATACACTATTGTTGTCAGACATCTTGCACCAAAACACAAATACAAGAAAATACCAAAGAAACAGGAAATAATAGGCCTACTAACTGCTTTTCAACCGGCAACATTCACCTCGATTTAGGGTTCTTACAGCATACCGAACCTGAAATATTGATAGCAACTAGTCAACGTTGACTGGAGAACAGCATGAAACATCACCGACCAACGTTGTTTACAATCAGAAAATAAAATACACACTACAGGCACAAGGTTACATAAAACAAAAACAATTCTGCTAGAAGACGATACATGTACTGCCATACCGCGTCACCCTAGAGAAGGAAAAAATCGAGCCAAGCCAAACACCACAAAATACAATGCCAACCAACACAACAGTCACTCACCCAAGTTTCATCAAGATTGGTATGCGGACCGCATAATGCGGTGAGGAAATTTACAGCAAATAGTTACTTCAGATTCCAGTCACGTGTCAGCGTCCAACACCATTCAGGGAGCAACATGAAACAGCAGTTAAAACAGAATTAGTAGAAGGACAACAATAAACAATTTCAATCCATGTCACACTTCGATGGTCAGACACTCAAAACACTGAATAGTAGCAGAGTTTTATGAGTATTAGGAATAGACACTGCAATAAACGTGTAGAAGCCACGCTCTGCTACCACTACACCACCATCAGGTCAGAGTGTGAAAGGAGTAGTAGATGCCTTCGAGAATATTCACAAACGAAGGGGAAAAGAGAACAACGTCAGGAGGACACCAACCACCTGAGGATCACAACACCAACTTACCCGTCTGGCGGATTTCTCCCCACGTAGACAAACGTGCTGGAATACTGCTACCTGGTTTCAGAACGGTCCACGCTGTGGTATTACTGAAAGCGCCAACCATGAAAAAGATGTATGTCTCAGGATGGAGTGACAGGGTCGAGGAGGATACTCATAAGATCTGCAACTCGTTCGCTTCAATCCTTGACTAGGTCCTGAGCAATGAATAGCGGCACAGACGGATTTAAGGTAATCAAGATTTATTTTCAAAGACAACGTTTAGTTTACATGAATAAGGATAAGATAATGAAGTGTGCTTCTACTAAGGATCTAAACGCAACTAAATGGATCCAGGCCTCAACTGCATTTACCTACGATCTCGCTAGGCAAACACATGTGCTGATGGCAATTGGAAAATAACATGGACTATTACACGAAAAATATTTGAAAGAAAGCAATCAGGAACCAAAATAATAATTCCATAAAAAATAAACAAATTAAGTTAAAATAACGAGAGTAATAAAATCACCAGCTATGTGAAGACACCAATAACAATTGAAATAAAACGACGTGACAAATGGATCACAAATCCATGAAGCAAAATTATCTTACTTAGGACAAAAGGTTGCCAGCACTAATGAATATGAATGGTATAGTATTACCTTCATCTCGGTATTACATGCAGTGCTAACTTATCAACACAAATGTAAATATTTCCACCAAATGTTTATGAGAACACGGCCTCCACACAAAAATGCACGTGTTATACCATTCACTGACAGCCATGAATACACAACGTCATTACCAGCTCTGTTATAAAAAACAATCGAAAGACTGGAAAACAAAAGAAAGGTTATTTGGTGTCTGACTACGAACTATATCGATTCCAAAAATGCTATTTTGAACAACTATAAATTTATATCAATAACCCAGCGAGAAGGGGAAGCGTTTTCAACTCTAAAGAAAATAATCAAATGTGAATAGAACAAGGAAAAATCTTTTTACAATTAATAATAATTTTAGCACGGATCCGTAAAACTTTAAATAAACTACTTAACATTGTGAGGTTTGAAGCCATTTTTCAGTGTTGCCGAAGTAAACAAAAGTTTGGTGCTTTTCAGTCGGTCAACACGAATGTACCCAAATAGAGCTGGGTTATGCCCAAATCCTGACATAAATTACATGGGATTAATAAATACACTAGGATGACCAGTTTCGATCGTCAAGCGATCATCATCAGATCCATTACACTTAGGCTATAGCATCTATGTTTGAGAATACAGGTGAAAAATATATACAATATGTACAATTATTTAGTTGCAGTGTTGGTAATGCAACTGTTGGTGTATGCTAAATGTGGTGTATCTAATGTTAGGCGAAATTCTAAAATGGTGATAAAAATCCGGAATTTGTCTGTTTGGGGTGATTGTATGGTTATACAAAATCTACTATGGTTATACTGTAATAATACAGGCTGATGCTTATCCGGTTGTCCTCCTAACTGGGGCTTCAAGCAGTTTCATGTTCACTCTGGTACCAGTTATAGTCGACTAACCCGGGTGTTAACTGGACGAGACTGGTTTTTCCCTTTTCTCCCCCTTTTTGTTACTATGTTCGTTCTGAGGTCAGTGCCATGTTTATTTGTGTGACGTTGCCAAGTCTAGATAAGAATGTATGTTATTGAATACAGGAAGATCTACAACTATTAAAGACCGTGGAACTATCTTCGCCACGCGTGGACTAAAAAGCCATTCAAACTAAGCGGTACACTGTCTATTGAAGACGTCCCGGCACCTTTAATACTGCCGCGCATAACGGCCTAGGTTTATTGCAGAAAAAAGTACATAGTACACCTGATCCAAATAACATTTTCCTATAACCACCGCTATTTTCCCCCCTTTCTTTATCTAGCTTGGCTGTATCGCTACGTTGTGTCTTGTTTTCGACAGGGTGTGTTTTTTAGTAGAGAGAAAATGGGTGAACTCCCCATAAAAGTGTGTTCATTTAGATTGCTGGGATTGTTTTGTTTGGCTAGGTGAATCTCGATTGCTTCCTTTATGTCAAGAGCTCTGCCTTTCGATTCGTGATGAATTATTTTTAGGTCAGTTTCGATTTTAGTAAAGCTATGCCCCATGTCACACATATGTTCGCATACGGCTGAATGTGTTCCGTATCTTATCGCATTCCTATGTTCATTATAACGTGATCTACTCGTCTTCCGCTCTGTCCAATGTAATTAGCTTGACAACCAGTGTCTTGGCATGTAATAGAATATACCCCTGACTTTGAATACGGGTCTTGTTTAATTTAGATTACTATTTTGCAGGTGCCTCCCGGTCGTATTATTTGTTGTGAATGCTATTTTTATGCCTTGCGTTTTGAATAGATTAGTGATTTTATATGTGTTCGCATTCACATAGTTGAAGCGCGCGATTATTTTTCTCATTAATGTCCGGATTTGGAATCATTTTATCTTTATTTTTTATGTTTGGCTACAATTTGGTCTATTTTTCTTGGCGGGAAATTGTTTTCCTTTGCTACTTGTTTAATGGTTCTTATTTCCTTATTATAATTATCTTTTGACATGGGTATGTTTAGAGCCCTGTGCACCATTGAATTCAACCCCGCTAATTTATGCGTACTGGGGTGACTAGACTGATTGTCGATTGCATGCGAAATTTGTGTGGCTTTCCGAAATATGGAATATGAAAGCTCATTGTATTTACGTTCAATAGTTATGTGGAGATAATTTATTTTTCGATCTGTTTCGGATTCCTTAGTCCTTAGCCAAAACGTGTTTCAATTCGACAATAAAATGTATACACAAACAGAAGGCTTAGCGATGGGACCATCACTAAGCGGACTAATCGCTGACATCTTCATTAATGCACTAAAAATGAGTTCTTAGAAAAGACTTCAACAAAGGGAATAGTAATGTGGAAAAGATACGTAGACGATGTAATTTGCATCTACGATACTGAATTGGCAAGCGAAGAAATAATTCTCCAATCCATTAATAGCCTACACCACTCAATCAAATTCCGACCAGAGTTAAGAGTGTACTACGGGCTCTTATGGGCTTTTACATTTAGCGGACTCTCCCAGAATTGATGACTTCGAAGTCTTTAAAACTGGATTTTCGCTATGTCATTTAATAGGTTAATGGTCATGGGTAGAGAGTACATGATCCTCAGCATTCATTTAATTCTTACATTCTTGATATGCAACATGATTTTGTAATGTATCTGACAGCAGTGTCTGCGCGCTGGATGGAACAGCGCGCACGTTGTAGTACGCAGGGGGACGACAGTTCATAGGGAGCGCGTGGGTCGGGGTAAGGCCCTGTACTGTTTGTTCTGCCAACCAATGAAGAATTAATTTTAGCACTAAGGTTCCGTAGTTGGCACTCATGAACGTTCACATCAAACCTAATGGCGGAAGCGGGAATAGTCTGTTTTGATTGATTTTCCTCGTGGTGTTGTTGGTTGTTTTGATTTGTTCAGTATTTTCATTGTTTATTTGAATTGAATTGAGAGTCAATCATGCCACTGCAAGGGAGGAAAAATTGCCAAGCACCGGGATGTAAGAATTATAATGATAGTAAGAACAATACGGCAATTTTCATCTTCCTGGTGTTGACCATGTATAGCCTAAAACTAGTGGGCAATATGGACTACTCGCGAATAAAAATATATAGAGAATAAATGTGTGCATTTCATCTCTTGTTTGTTTCCTTACCCATTCTCCTTTGCATTGCAATAAAATTTGTTTTAGGGCTACGGGGAGGGGTGGGTGGCAGCCGGCATGCTAGGCAAAAAGTGAGGTTATGGCAATGTAGTGTGTGCATTTGGACGATTTTCTTTATATTCATCGAATATCCCAACTATTATGTAGAGTATGAGAGCATTTTTAATTAGCCTAGAGGTGAATTAAGCTCTAGAACGGCATAACTGTGTCTTTCGTGACAAATCCATTGCCAACATTGATATATATCAAAATGTATTCTTTTCCTATCTGGACGTATATTTCAGCACCTAGCGAAAGGCGCAGTTATGTTTGAGTTATATTCATCAATAATTAATAACTCGTCGCAGAACATACTGTTCATTTACGTGTAATAAAGGCTACATTCATATGGCTTTTTACTTTTTATGTTGCCAGACTTGGCAGTACAATCCATAGCCTCAGGCGGTGTTCTCTCTCGGAAATTTTATAACCAAAAGTGACAAATCTCTTATACTTATATGATCCTTGGTAGTACGTGTCTTGGCTCTACTCTGAACGCACGAGTCCAGTTTTCTCCAAGATATGTGAAACAGTGATGGAGTGTAAGGATCGTTTTGTGTAATATAAAAATAATTGTGATTTAGGTATAAGTAAGTGGCATTGAAGATATGGATGATGCTCCGTTTGCGAAACGTAAACCTGGGGAAATTTTAAGGCGTAGAGAACGACAGATAGTTTTTAACGTCTACAATTATACGAGTATAAAGACCAAGAATCAGGAGACAAGTGTGGACTGGACTGCGAGAGAAACTGCTGAAGCATGCAGGGTTTCAAAAACGTTGTCTGGAGGTAAGATTGCAGTCTTATACATAATTGTGTTGTGTTTTAACTTATGAATTTCCCAGTCTCTGGTATGACAACTTCCTATTCACGCAGCTGTACGTTTTTGAGAAACCCGTGATGATATTATTATTATTATTATTATTATTATCTACTCACCTGCAATAATGTGCGTAACAGAACTTTCATGCATTTAAATTACGCGATTTGTGCCGACTGAGAAGCTTGTAGTTTTGTATAAAATAAACCGCTAAGGCTCATTATGAAATGGATAATGATTGTTTTGAGAAATATTTTAAAGAACAGATTATCGCAAATTTCCCACATCAGTCAGTAGTATTTGCCATTCATTGTCCAATGTACGTTGTGCCACTGCATTTTTTGATAACTTTCTTTCTTTCATCTATCATACTGAGCTCGATAGCTGCAGTCACTTAAGTGCGGCCAGTATCCAGTATTCGGGAGATAGTGGGTTTGAACCCCACTGTCGGCAGCCGTGAGGATGGTTTTCCGTGGTTTTCCATTTTCACACCAGGCAAATGCTGGGGCTGTACCTTAATTAAGGTCACGGCCACTTCCTTCCCACCCCTAGCCCTTTCCTGTCCCATCGTCGCCATAAGTCATATCTGTGTCGGTGCGACGTAAAGCTACTTGTAAAAAAAATCTTTCATCTACGCGTGTAATAATATGTGAACTATCATATGATAAGAACAAAATTACTTGTTATTTCCGGGTACTCTCCTCGCCTCTGCAAATAAAAGTGACTCACTGGGATCTGTGTAGGTGTCGCTGCGACAGATGATTTGTATCCTGTCACTGACCTAGGCTGACCTTGGAGAATATATTGCCATATTACGTATTAAACTTGATCCGTATCTAACGGATGACTCAGGTTAGCTTTCATGTCATTCGTTTTGTCATAGCCATACCGTACGTAACTAAAATTCCAATGTAAATAAATAGTAAATTGTCGCAGTATTTATAATCCGTTCTAAGCATTGTTATGTAAATCAATTACTATCCTCGGATCCCCCACTCATTAGGGGAATAACTCTGTCTTTATCTTTATTAAAAATTGTTCATCCTAATTCTGTTATTCTTACGGGAATTATAGTAAAAGGTTGCAGATTATAATGGCGCGAAGGATCGGCATTCCGCCCGGATGAGCAGCTTGCTGATACTGTCCGGCTGCGAGCTGTACTACTCGTGTGGAGTGCTGTACAATAGCTGCCCTTCTACATTCGCTAGACGTGGCAACGCTTGTGCCATAAGAGCTACAGTACACTCTTAACTCTGGACGGACAATAGCCATACTTGGCTTCAATTCATGTCCCCTTCATATTTGCTTGCTTCTTAAATTGCTTCAACAACATATATTAAAAGAATACAAAAGCAAGCTATAGTTCTTGTCGACATCCACTTTTAGGTATCCATTCAATACGCAGCACTAACCATCACATATTCAAATGTGTACACGAGAGACAACACCTTTACTGCCATTTACAAGTTAATTAATTAAAAGAAAAGAAAACTATTCCATTTCGACTCATATTTTGGTCAAGCCCATTACGACGAAGTATTATGAGGTAAGTAATCCGATTGAGTAGCTAAACGCTACTCGATATTTCAATAGACTACATGATGATACGTCCGTTGATGATCATGTCCCAACACATAATAATCAATCATAGCGAAAATTATAACAATTGTCACTACGGGTTGCTACATTTTGTTGACAAGGAAAACTTTCACTCTACACGCGGACAAGACTACAGATTCCGCCACCAGGCGACCACGACCACGACCAAGTTACAACCTTCATCCAGGTGATGCTGCATCCTAGCGGAGCCTAAGAGTACTACATCGTCACATCTCGAGAGCAGTTGCATACAGCTGTCAAAATCATGTGTACTTACGGGCGAAGCGAGTTAGTATTGTCTCAATTACATAGGAAACCATGTTGCTCTTATGTATTAACGAGAAGGAGACTGTTACAAAAGGACAAATGAACATCGAGAATCGATAACATCACATTCTCCCACCTTGATTTGGTGGTGGACAAATCAAAAGGTACAAAATTAAAATTACATAAAATACAGCTCTAATACAACCAAATGAACAAACATTTTGTACAACATCCTGAGCAATCACAAATTCAACTTTTCAGGCACTTTGATTTGCCTTCCACTCTCTGTGCTCCTTGGTACTCCTTCTCTTGAAGGAGGACCTGATGCTTCAGCAACCCTATCAAGGCCTTTTACCTCTTCCACCCATCCAGCAGAGACTTCTAAAGGATAAACCCTTTGGATAGGTCTAAGTAAGGTAGACGTTGCAGTCTGCAGTCGCACAAGGCAAGTGACATCATAACCAGGCAAAATCTGAAGAACCCGTCCCAATGGCCAGTCTATGCGTTTTGCTTTGTCACTCCCTATTAGGACTATGTCCTCTAACTTTACTTCACTTCTGTTTCCTTTTACTTGGGACTTCTGGATTAGAAGACCTAAATACTCTGACCTAAATCTATTGCGGAGATCTGTCCTTATCTTCTTCCGATACTGCAGCCTCTTGTTGAGGGAATTTCCCTCAACGAAATCACAATCTGATACTTGAGTTTCGGAGACATCATGTAAGAACAATGCAGGTGATAAGGGAAGTAGTCTCTGAAATATAGGTTAATGGTCTTGAATTTACAAGTGATTCTGTGTCACAGAGAACAGTGCTCATTTCTTCGTAGGAAAGCAGAGCTTTACTCAGAACCTTTATGTAGTATCTGCTTCAGAACTCCAATCAACCTTTCACAAAATCCACCCCACCCTGGAGCTGCAGGGGGAATAAACTTCCATTAAATTTTCCTAATGCTACTGTACTGAACAATATGATCCCGGTCGATTGATTTGAGCTCATTTGAATCTCCTATGAAATTTCTACCATTCTCCGAGTAAATTATCGCTGGTCTCCCACAGCGAGCAATAAATCGTCTAAAGCCCCGAAGAATGTTTTCTGAAGACAGTGATGATAACAGTTCGAGATGTACTGCCCTATAAACAGCACAAGTAAATAAGGCAATCCAGACTTTGGCACCACCTTTCAGATAAAGAGGTCCAGCCAATTCAATGCCAACCACTTCAAATACGGCTGAATCTTTGATTCGGTCTTTTGGCAAAGGTGCTCAAATTATGTCCTACTTGCCTCAAACAAATTACACAACTTATCAGCAAATTTCGGATGGTTTTCCTGGCTTTCATGTTCCTGTATCGTTCCCTCAAAATATTAAGCTGGGTCTGAATCCCCACATGTGAATCATTTTCGTGTTCATTCATAATCAATCGATACACTACAGGATGAGAGGAAGGCAGACTAACCGGTGCACAAAAATACTTGTTATCTTGCCTGTTGACTAGTTTTGTCTGAATCCCCACATGCGAATTATTTTCGTGTTCATTCACAATCAATCGATACACTACAGTATGAGAGGAAAGCAGAATAACCGGTGCACAAAAATACTTGTTATCTTGCCTGTTGACTTATTTTGTCCTCAACCTAAGAATGCCTTTTTCATCCTTGAATACCTTTAGGCTACTTAAACATCTGTCATTCTCTGAAATAAAAGTTTCCCCTTGTACAAGTCTGATTACTAATTTTTCGGCCAAGGAAATTTCTTCACATGATAATTCTCCAGTTCTTCTCATTGTCTTCTTCTGGGAATTATGAATGAATCTCTTCATACATCCAATCATTCGAATCTTCTTATCATAGATTGAGAAATATCGACAGTACAAACTATGACCATGCTATTTACACTGTTCATTGTGCTTAACCTTAGGATTGTTGCACCAGGAACAGGTCATTGACTCCTTCACAAGACAATTCACTGAGTGTGATGATTCATTTAGTTCTTGGGTGATCAGCTGTTCATCTAGTAATATCTCTCCCAAGGGCCACTCTTGTACAGGTCTCTTAGGCCAGTCTGGTCCCTCCCTCCATTTCGGTGTCAGTAGTTTATCTGCCTGGCATCCTCTTGAAGCAAGATCCGCTGGGTTTTGGTGGCCAGGCACATGCTTTCATAATTCGGGCTGAGTAAGACTGTGAATTTCTTTTACCCGGTTGTTTACAAATGCAGTCCAGTTGTCTTGCTTCTGGATCCAAGTCAATACGGTGGTAGAGACCGTCCAGAAATGCAGGTCAGAATCTTTCAAATCAAGTGCATCCAGCACAGACTTACATAACCTGGCTCCAATCAGAGCGGCAATTAACTCCAGACGGGTTATGGTAGTTGCCTTAATGGGAGTTACCCTTGCCTTGGCTGCCAGAAGACATATCTCAACTGAATCGTTGACCACGAATCTTACGAACACTGTGGCAGCATAAGCTAGCCCACTGGCATCACAGAAGGTATGAACACTTACAACTGAGTTGTCTGTAATAAAATGGAACCAATGTGGGACTTTCAACCTTTTAAGAAGGACGAGACCTTGGTACCATGACAAAAATTCCATTCTAGTTGCTGTATCAATTTCCTCATCCCAAGATATCCCACTCGTACATAGTGTTTGCAGCAACAGTCAAAGAATTAACAATACAGGGCTGGCAATCCCTATAGGGTCAAAGATCTTCTTGGCTACTGAATGAACTGTTCTTTTCGTCACCTCACCTAGCACAACATTATCCAGCCACTCTAACTTCACTAACAATGTATCTGAAACTCTATCCCACAGCAAACCTAATACCACAACCTTTGTGGTTGGACTGCCATCCCCTTAAATTGAATTTAACATCGCCCATTGCCTTACCAGCCTTACTAATAAATTGATTTAATTCAGATACAGATTCAGTACTAGTTACCAATTATCAACATAGAGGCTTCGTTTCAGTTCAAGCATAACCTCATTGTCATAAAGTGAACTAAGCATGGCTTGACTGACATGATAGTCAATAACTGCACCCAAGATGAAAGGGCTACATTTCAACCCGAACACCACTCGCTGATGCCGAAACACTGTAACCCTCGCCCTGTCATCCATATCCCACCAGAGGACACGAACACTGTCTCTGTCCTCGTGTCGAATACTTATTTGCAGGAAGGCCTTTTCTATATCCGCTGTTACCCCAAACTCTCCTCTTCGAAATTTGAGTGCTGTTCTGCTTAACGACAGCTCGATGGGGCAAGTAGTGCCCATATTCATCCAGTGCCTGAGGTGGTACCTTTCTAACTGTCCCCAATCGTTCCCACTCGGTCAAAACTGCATCTTGTGGACTAAACAAATTGCGTTCATGTAATTTTCAGCTTGTGGACTCTAGTCTCTTAAGTGCCATATCTCTGTTACATGGAAGAGTTAAGTGATCATCCTTCCACCTCTTCTCTGGACTTCTGAGTGGCTGAGTCTGATATACCAATGACATCTAATCTCCACAGGTTACTAAAATCATTAATAAGTAGTGAGTAACCTCCACTACCAAGTTATTCGAAGCCTGATATGGAACCTTTCCCATCAGAGTCCATCCCAGTTTAGTTTCAATAGCTACTAAGCCTGAATCCAATAATCTCAGTTTCCCTGTCAATAACTTACCAGCTGCATCTGCCCCAATTAGCAAAGTCTACCTGTCCATCCGCTCCTCCTACATCTGTTAGAGAAATATTCCCCTCCGCAAGTTCCTTCTAAGCAAGGTCCTTTCTCGACAGAAGGAATACCATCACAGATGATTGTTTGTTCAAGTGCTTCCAAATTACATTGAAATTTACCATCTAAGCTTTGTAGCTCCAGATTGTAACACCAATGTTGCTACAAATTAGCTTTTACACCACCAAAATGGCCATGTTTAATTGTTTCTCCCCCCAGTGGTTTACAACCTAATTTGTCCACAATTTATTTTCGGATATATGACCTCTGAGGGCCTGAATCAATTAATGCTCGTACAAAGATTGTAACGTGTTTTTAGAGGGTATTTGATGCCACTGACATAAGTCAGTAGGAAGCCAGTCAATATTTATTTACGCAGCAACTTGTTCAGCCAAGATAATTTTCATTTAACTTATTATTATTATTATTATTATCAATGGATTTTTGGAGCGTTTTCCTTAAAGATTATAAGTATACAGAGAGGTTTTCGATTTTATAGAAAACTCTATCAAGTGAATTATTACGAACAACATTATCGCGGAAAATTATATGATTACGGAATTTTACGGATTTTAGTCAGTTAGGGTTTATTGTGAGAGAGATGAGTCATTGGGAATTCAGCTACAGGTATATTCTTGTCGAGAAGCGATGACGAAACCGAGGAACACTTCCAGCTGGCTGTATCAAGAAAAGGCGAATTGGACTGGAGCGGCAAATCTACTTCGTCACGCCGAGTAAAATGACCCTTATGTCGGGAGTCAGGGTGGTGGCTCAGCCAATCAGGGGAGTCCGGACCACTGGGCGACGGCACTGGAGAGGGGATTCGGCGAGTGCATAAAGTGTTCGCGCACCGAGAAGAAGGAGCTATTAACATTGTATATCTTGACCAAAGTGGTCGCTCGTTTGGTTGGTTCCGGTATGATCGGACCATAACTTTAACATTTCAACAACAATCTCCACAAGTGACGAAGAAGATGGCGACGCCCAGAAGGCTGTTGGAAGCTCTCTTGAACCATCACGTACGAGGGAAATGCTACGGTTATTTCCAATGGTAAGCGCGAATGACTCAGAACTACATAATCTCTCTTTTCATTGTTTCATAATCAGAATTTGAGTAACTTTTAGCTTGGGAATAATAGTAAATTCAGTAATTCATCCGACTCCGTTTTCACGTAATTTTCAAGTGGTAAAATTCAAATCGTCACGCTCCATTTTTAAATTATTATTATTATTATTAAAATTGCCACTACTTGTTTTTTATATAATAAATTCATTTCTATACTATGCATTCTTTGCTTTCAGTAGGTAGCATTAGATATAGACCAAATTCCTTCTCCTGATACAATTGTTAGTTGGGTTAATGATCAAATCATGCCACGGTCTGAGTGTGAAGATTCTTAAAGGTGTTCTGCCCGAGCTAGGCGTTGATAAATATAAATTTAGATTTCAACTTAGTGTTGAGGTCTTGGCGCCCATTAATTCAACGTATCTTAGTCAGAGTAAACATCACAATTAGCTCAAACGTGGGACTTGTGGTGGTTTTTCCACACTCTCCCCAGTAAAACCGTTACATTTGTCACCCAACAGTGGGGTCACTAGTCAAACTATTACAAGATGTACGACCTACTAGTACCTTTGATGTTCACAATTAGGTTCTGTAACAGAATATGGTGATGTGTGGTGCTACTAAGGGAGGTTGCTTTCTGCTCACCCTTTTCTTGGTTGTGATCTGAATTAATTTTAGAATCACCTTTCTTTCGATTACTTGGCACATCAGAGCACATTAATACATTATGATTCTTACCAACAACAACAAAAAAACAAGACATCTCGCAGTTATTTTGCATTTATTCGAACAATGACCCATTTTGAAGCACCGAAAGCAGACATCCTTATCTTTTAACGCTTTTTGATTTTCAGGAAAGTTCATTTTCTGAGCCTTAAAACAATTGGAACCATCGTGTCGTCCATTACAAAAATAAAATTGTATTTCCTATCCTCTACACCACTTGTACTTAATAGCTCAGCAGCAGTGGCTGTTGCAGGCTTCCGGCATGTTAGTGTTGTCTGAGTATTACAATCATCTTTAATGCCAAAACCTGCCACAGCCAAACTAATCCTTTCTTGTGATTCTACTTCCAGCTTTAGAAATCGTATTATGTTTTCTAACCTGTTTTCGGAGTCCCTTGTAGCTGCAAAATTTGGGCTTCATTGCTAAGCCCCGAGAAGTTCCTCAGGTAAACATGACTCAACTAGAGGGTATAACATAGCAGCACACTTGTCAGAAGTAACACCTAGTGTTTCCTTATTTGGGATTCCAAACTGTCATATAAACTACTCAATGAGCTGGAATCACTAACAGAAGAAGCATTCTTCAACACTAATGTCAACAGCTCTCTAATATAGACTTCAACAAGCAAATCAACCCTGCCAAATCTGCCTGTCAAACTTTCTATTACTTTGCAATAGTTTTTACCTGTAGGTGGAAAACTTTCTACTACTTCTCTAGCACGCGAACCTTTCGCTATTGCTTGCACTAAATACTGAAATTTAACTTCTGGTCCAATATCTGGGTCTTGGTCAATTTTTTCGAACCGACCCCAAAATTGTAACCACTGTCGAACTTCGCTGTCAAATTTTCGAAGTTACAACTTCGGAAGCTTGAACTTTCGTCTACTTGCCATTATCAGCACTACCACTGGTAGTACTCGCTGCATCAAGTAAGTTCGTTGAGGAGGTTAATATTTCACTTGCATTTACCTCCACGTCTAGGAACTGCCGTTGATATTCGTCGGCAATGCGGCACTCATCCTCCAAATCCTCCTGCCCGAGATCTATTTTGAAACTTAGTATCTTGCCGTCTAATGAAAGCAACTCTTCATTTTTCTTTTGTAGCAAGGAGAAAAAACTTGAACCTATCTTCTCTTCTCCTCTTGGTGTACATTCTCGATCTCACTTCACAGAGCGTTCAATTGTCTGGTAATCGCTGCACGAATAACCTTCCTGAACTTCAATGAACGTTGCAAGTCCACTTCCATGATGCTATGAAAGACTTCCTTCGAGGCACAATATTGTCACGGTCGCCACTAGGTTACGTTATATTATTTCACTAAATGTTGAGAACCTGTAGATACGCGGGTAGCGTAAAGTTATTGCTTCGTAATTTTGACAAGCTTATTTCAGCAAGGTCTGTTATATGGTAGTTCGTAATACTTTTACGGTACCCACCTATCTACAGGTTCTCAACGTTTAGTGAATAAATCTTACTTCGGTGTTAAATCAGGGTTTATTGCAAAGCTGCTCAACATCATAGCACTGTACAATCATTACATAGGAAGCCATGTTGCTCTTATGCATTATCGAGAAGGAGACCGTTACAAAAGGACAAATGAACATGGAGAATCGATAACATCACATCACAAGGATTTCAAGATGGCCACTGTGCGCTAAATTCAGTGTCATATCACCACGAATAATGGTAGCGAGGTCTTTTGTTTGGAACTCCTCTCTCACTAAATTTCGCGTTATTTGTGCTATTATATCGTGAGTTAATAATATTCAAGTTTTAAGAATGGACCCACCCGCCATCATGAAAGGGTGGAGTCGCTGTTTCTTTGACTTGGTCATAGGAAGACACTTACAAGGATCTAAGTAACTGCTGATTTTCGTTGTTGTATCTTAGAAATTCTTTGAGATAATCATTATTATATTTTATATTTTCAGGAAGGCTGCCTCGCGTTGTATCCAGTGTGTTATTCTTATGGCTTAGTTTAGCAAGGTCTGTTATATGGTACTTCTATCTTATTAAGTTTCGTTATAATTGCGCATTTACAATCTGAGTGATTTAATATTAGGTTTTAATATTACGTCCGTTCATAATCTTAAACATTTAAAGTCGCTGTTATATTCCGTTGGGCATACGTTACTCCATATAGGATTCTGCATCACAAAATATTTTCGTAATTGTAGTTCTAAAACATAAAAAGTGATTTATTTTTAAATTATGAAATTTCAGGATGGACGCTGCACCCTATATTCTGTGTGATTAATGTATCACTAATGCCACTGACTCCTCTTATAAAATACCCCCCTTCTACTAAGTTTGGTCTTAATTGTGCAATAACATCCTGAGTTACTATTGTGTATACTTTAATGGTACGTCTAGCCACCATCTTGAAGCTATGGAGTCGCTGGTATTTTGCTTTGGGCCTACGAAGCGAGTTACAAGTTTTCTATTTTACTACTTAATTTCGTTATTATAGCTTTAGGATTTCTTTCTTTCTTTCTTTCTTCGGCTCTTCCCAATTAATTGGGGTCTCCGGAGCCAACCAGGCTCATTTTGGTTTTGGCCGGGGATTTAAGGCCGGATGCCCTTCCTGACGCCACGTGATTTTGCAGGTGAAAATTCCACCCCGCTGTCACCGGGATTCGAACCCCGGCCGTCCGGGTGAAAGACGAGCAGCTAAGCCACTGCGCCATCACGCTCCCCCGTTATTATAGCTTTAGGATACCTTAAGTTAATAAGTTATTTTGAAATTTGAAGATGGCCACTGGGCCCTATATTGAGTGTTATAATCTCTTGACTAGCGCATTGGGAGCTCTAATATGATACCCATCTCATTGCAAGGTTCGACTTAATTACCCAATTTCATTCGGAGATGTCGATTTTTTATGCTTTAATATTTCGCACAGCCGCCATCTTCAATGTATGGAGAGTCTGTTCTCGTGGCTTGGCCATACAATACCACATATATGGTCCTATCTTCTCACTAATTCTTGTTACAGCAGCTCTTAAGTATTGAGACATATTTAATTTCAAGATGGCGTCTGCGCGTAACATACAGTCTCATTTTGTTAGCACGTTGACAATAGAGGGTCCTCATAGAAAATGATGTTTGTTGGAGTCTTCAGTCTTTTGACTGGTTTGATGCAGCTCTCCATGCCTCCCTGTCCTGAGCTAATCGTTTCATCTCTACAAAGCTACCACACCCTACATCCGAGGCAATCTGTTTAACATATTCTAACCTTGGTCTACCCCTACAGTTCTTGTCCTCGACCCCTCCTTCCATAACTAAGCTTGCTATTCCTGGGTGTCTTAGTACGTGTCCTACCAACCTATCTCCTCTCTTCATTAGCAGTCGCCAGAAACCTCTCTCCTCTCCCACTCGTCTTAATACCTCCTCGTTTGTAACCCTATCTACCCATCTGATCTTCATCATTCTCCTGTAACACCACATTTCAAATGCTTCAATTCTCCTCTTTTCTGCTGCTCCAATAGTCCAAGTTTCACTTCCATAGAGCGCCACGCTCCAAACAAAGGCTTTCAAAAATGACTTCCTAATACCTAAATCTATATTCGATGTCAACAGATTCCTTTTTTGTAGAAATGCTTTCCTTGCCTGAGCCAACCTACTTTTTATATCCTCTTTACTTCGTCCATCACTGGTTAATCTGCTTCCTAAGTAACAGAAGTCTCCTACTTCCTTCAGCTTTTCACCTGCCAATTTGATCTCCATAGAGGTTTCTGATTTATTTCGGCTGCATTCCAGTATTTTTGTTTTACATTTATTAATTTTCATCATGAATTCCTTCCGTAAGACGGAATCCATACCATTCAAAAACTCATTCAAATCCTCAGGCTTGTCGGCCAAGATGACGATGTCATCAGCAAATCTCAGAGTTGAAATTATTTCTCCTTGAATCTTCACTCCCACTTTAAATTTTTCTCCAATTTCCTGCATTGCTTGTTCAATGTAAAGATTGAAAAGTATGGGTGATAAGTTGCAGCCTTGCCTAACACCTTTCTGAATACCAGCTTCTCTCTCATGTCCTTCAGCTCTAATGACTGCTGTCTGGTTTCTGTATAGATTGTATATCACCCTCCTATCCCTGTACTTTATTCCAATAGATTTCAAAATGTCAAACAATTTAGTCCAATCAACGTTATGAAAAGCCTTTTCTAAGTCTACAAATGCCATGAACGTTCTCTTATCTTTCCTTATTATACCTTCCAAAATCAGCCTAAGACTTAGTACAGCTTCCCTTGTTCCTACACTTCTCCTGAAACCAAACTGGTCTTCACCCAACTCCGTTTCTATCTGGCTTTCAATCCTCTTGTAAATTATTCTAGACAGGATCTTTGAAGCATGAGTAATCAAGCTGATTGTACGGTAATCGTCACATCTGTCAGCTCCCACTTTCTTTGGTATAGGGATGATAACATTCTTCTTGAAATCAGGGGGTACCTCACCTGTCTCATAAATCCTACACACCAAGTGAAATAACCTGATCAGACCATCATCTCCTATGCAGCGTAGCAACTCAATCGGTATATCATCTATGCCTGGTGCTTTGTTCCTGCCTAAGTCCTCTAATGCTCTGTCAAATTCTGATCTCAATATTAAATCTCCTTTTGCATCCTCATCAATTTCCTCCTCCCTTTCCATTACATGATTCTCAATCTCCTTTCCCTTATACAAGCACTCTATGTAAGCTTTCCATCTCTCAACCTTTTCTTCCCTATCTGTTAGGGGCTTTCCATTTGTGTCCTTAATATTACAGCACTTAGTCTTCTTTTCCCCAAAAGTATTCTTAATCTTTCGATAAGCTGTGTCTACTTTTCCTAATTTCAGACAATTTTCTATACCTGCACATTTCTCTTTCAACCATTCTTCTTTCGCTTCCTTGCACTTTTTGTTAACCTCATTTCTCAGACGTCTGTATTCGGCTTTCCCCTTTTCATCTCTTAGATTCTTGTGTTTCCGCCTTTCATCCATCAATTCTAGTATATCCTGAGTGATCCACGGTTTTCTCCATATTCTTTCTTTCCTACCAATGTTTTCTTCTGCGGATTTTGTTATTTCATTCTTCAAAAGTGCCCATTCGTCTGCAATTGAAGTTTGTTTAGGGGTTTTGATTAGTCCTTCCTTTATACTCTTCTTGAATCTTTCGTTTACATCCTTTACTTTCAGTCTGTCAATTGCCCACCTTTTTGGCTTTTGACTTTTCTTCAGTTTCTTCAACTTTATGATATGAATGCTAAATACTGCGAACATTGGTCCACTGGAACATACGTTATAGATGATGATTATTACTATTATTAATATAAATGCAGCCAATGGCTATTTATTTTATTTTCAGAACGGGTCAGGAAAGAGATTTTGGATTATGCATGCATGCTTCGCACCGCCACCATCTTTTAATTATTAATCTGATGACCTTGTAGATTCAACACCGGGCGCAATTCTCACGAAGGTATCTTTTTACGAAATTTTGTAAAGATAGATCCGATGATTAGTTTAGTCATAATTTGATTTAAGCGTTCAACATTTGGGTGGCCGCCATTTTATTTTACTTAAGATGGCGGCGATATAAAACATGACATTGAGGTGTCCTTTACTAGTGCTATCTTTGTACCAAATTTGGTCCAATTCGGGTTCGTCGTGTTTCAATTAATAGGGTACACACACACACACACAGACGAACGGACATTTGGCCCGAAAGCCTAGTTCTTTTTAGCATTAATCGAAACTAAGCTAAAAATATTCGGGTCTATAAACGGCAACTCTTGTAGTAATGCTAATTGTACTTAATCAGTTTTGAACTTAAAATTAAAACTAACTAAAATTAACCTAATCTTTTTATTCGGGGAGGGTGAGAGAGTCCCAATATATTGAATTGCTTTTATTTATCTATAATTTTCAAATTTCATTTCAGCAGTGTGACACCACCGTTGGGCCACTCAGACGGTGGCGCCGTCTCTTTGCCAGTAATTTTGGATTGTTTAATTGTTGACAGTTATTTTCCAGTGTTAGGCAAATTTGTTCTTTGTATTTGAAAAGTTTTGTTAATTTTGATAATAGAATACATTTTTCGGTTTTGCTTCGAGGGGAAAATATTTTATGATGTATCACTTAATAATGAAAATGAAAATCCACAGCCTGCTTCCAGTCTCCGACCGGGTCAGGAATGGAATGAATGAAGCCCCCATCTAGCGGCGAGGATATGAATCGTGCCGGCTGCCGAGGCCTGACGCACTCCTCTGGGGCAATGATTAAATGAATGACAGATGAAATGAAATGATAGTGGAGAGTGTTGCTGGAATGAAATGTTGACAGGGAAAACCGGAGTACCCGGAGAAAACCTGCCTGCCTCCATTTTGTCCAGCACAGATCTCACATGGAGTGACCGGGATTTGAACCACGGACCCAGCGGTGAGAGGCCGGCGTGCTGCCGCCTAAGCCACGGAGGCTTCTATCACTTAATAATAATAATAATAATAATAATATTATTATTAATAATAATAATAATACATTCTGCAAACGAGATTTATTGTTTGGATAACGATTGGGCGTACGAGAGTTTGGTCCCAATTTTTGTAAATTATTTAATTGTGCCACATGTTTTTAAAACTGTGTGGGTTTTCGTTATTATTTCTAAACAAATAAAGGGTCTGAGTTTTGAGTTCTACGCGAATGCCTTTTGTGGGTTCATTTGTATTAATGGATCCGTCCCTACACAATGTTGAACGCATCCAAAAGTACATTTCCCTACAGTTTGCATTACTGCTACCTAGAACAATACTCTTCACCGGTTTTTTAGTCTACCTCTCTTCCTTCATTATTGATTTCCTCACTACTACTCTTATGCAGTGCGCACTCGGCAATTTTTAAACATTACGGAGATGGGAAAAAAGTAGAGTCTGGTGCCTGTGAACTAGGCTCCTTTTACTCTGTTTTGAAGTATAAGAAAATTGAAAAAGATAATTTAATAATTTTAGGGGAAGTTTAAAATTTTTGCGAATGACAATTAGTGTCAGTTGCCCAAAGATATTTGCATTGGTTTGGCATTGATTTTTGATAAGGATTTATTTATTTTGCGTTAATGGCACTTGTAGGGGGAACAAGTAGTTCCGTGAAGAACTAAAGCCTCTTTTCATATATCCTACTTATGTTGATTGCCTGTATCAACATACAACATTTCAGTTTGATTGCTGTAATAGATTCGTAGATATTGAGAACGAGATTTTAAAATATCCCTCAGCTGCCTTCTTGTAGTTATGAAAACAATTAAATAAATTAGATGCCAGTGAATTAACAATTGTATAAGCATTTACCGTACCACGTTTCACTGCACTCGACCTCCATTTAAATATTTACATTTCGCGTCCCCGCCATGTTGGATTTGTGCTCACCAGGTTATTGAAAGTCCTATAGGTGAACTTATGTTCATGCCCTCTATGAATATAAAAAAACTCAGTTTGATTGCTGTACTAGATTCGTAGATAATGAGAACTGTTTAAATATGTCGGATGGTCGCCATGTAGGATTGTTGTATGTATAGACAATAGAATTATGTACCATTAAAGGAAAATTATTGCGTTGGTTCATTATCCAAACTTACACTTCAATCGCATGATTACGACACAAAGAATGAAAACTTAATTTCAAAATTACGCACAGCCGCCATCTTGAGTTTATGTAAACAATTGTACTAAATTAGATACCAGTGCCTTACAATGTGTATAAACATTTACTGTACCATATTTCACTGCAATCAGATGGTTACATCGCGAGAAAATTCTATCAAAATGTTTCAACTTCGCTTAGCCCCCATGTCCGTTTTGTACTTTACAAGTTTTTGAAAGTTACATATATAAACTTGTAAAAGTGCTCTTTATCTACGTACAAAATTTCAGGGTGACATCAGTAATAGTTTAGGAGATATAGCATGCCGGTGAAATAGTTCGCACAGCCGCCATCTTGAGGTTATGTAAACAATTCAACTACATTAGATGCCAGTGCATTACAATTTGTAGAAACATTTGCTGTACCAAGTTTCATTGCATTGGGATAGTTAAATCGCGAGAAAATTCTATTTAAAAGTCTTAACTTCGCTTGGCCGCCATGTTGGTTTTGTAGTTACCAGGTTTTTGAAAGTCTCATCGGTGAACTTCTAGTAATGCCCTTTATCACCGTACAGAATTTCAGGGTGATATCGGTAATAGTTTCGGAGATATAGAATGCTGGTGAAATAGTTCGCACAGCCGCCATCTTGAGGTTATGTAAACAATTCAACTAGATTAGATGCCAGTGCATTACAATTTGTATTAAATTTGCTGTACCAAGTTTCAATGCAATGGGATAGATAAATCGCGAGAAAATTCTATTTAAAAGTCTCAACTTCGCTTGGCCGCCATGTTGGTTTTGTAGTTACCAGGTTTTTGAAAGTCTCATCGGTGAACTTCAAGTAGTGCCCTTTATCACCGTACAGAATTTCAGGGTGATATCGGTAATAGTTTCGGAGATATTGAATGCTGGTGAAATATTTCTCACAGCCGCCTTGTTGGATTGGTGAGACGAAATAAAATTTGAAGGGCACGGTCGGGGTCGACCAAAATGGTGCTATGACGTTACCGAGTTTCATTGAAGTCACTCCAGCCGTTTAGAAGTTATTAGAGGGACACACACACACACACACACACACACACACACACACACACACACACATACGCACACACGGACAAAAGGTGATCTCACAAGCCTAATATTTCATAAAATGAAAATAGGCTAAAAGTAAGAGCATTTGTCCTTTTCAGCTTATTTTCGGTTGAGGAACTGAAAATTGGTCCTTGAAAATAGGCCGAAGCTCTTAGTTGTTATTTGAGATACACTCGCCATGGCCGGTACAGACTGTATGAGTTCTTCTGATTGGTTGACATGGGTGAGTGCTGATCTGTGATTGGTAGTTGTTAATTTGTCATTATTATGTAATTATGATTGAATTAAATTTAGTAAAAGTGTATATATATTATTAGAAGCTATTGTTGAGTGTTGTGGAAAAGTTTAGAAACATAGTAATTGCTGGTTATTGAGTTATGAGTAGTCGGACGTTGGACAGCCATCCAGTGGCTGGCCCACGACCGAGACCCTTAACTAATTGAATTGTTTCGTTATTATTTGTTATTAGGTGGTCTCTGAGAGGCTTTTGAAGAAGTGGGAGGCATATTGGGGAGAGGGGGTGGGGGGAGAAATAGATAATAAATAAATGAGGGGTGGGAGGGTCAGCGGGTGTAAAAACGGTTTTCTCTATGGTAATGGTGTTTATACGAAATATGTTCCTTTACTTGTTCACTTAATACAGTTCCTTCGGAGACTAGGGCTTTGATTTAGGAGGGAGTGTTGTGATTATTTCAACTACCGGTAAGCCACGAGAGGTGAAACCTCTGCTTTCGCCAGTAGTTGAGAGAATAAGGTAGTTGTGTTGAGTTGGATGTGTTGTTTATACGTCTGGATGTTGTAGTTGTCGCCTGATGGTGAGAATGTATTTGGGTTGGCGTTTTAATCGTTGGAGTGGGTCTACCTGGTATGATCCCAGTTGCCTGATGTGGAAGTTAGTGTGCAGTGCGTACTCCCACTACTGCTGCACAATAGCGGCAACTTTGGAACTTCGACGTCATGTCTCTCATGTCTCCCAGGGAAGAAGATATAAACCTTTATTTTCAACTGTTCACATACATTCTGATTAATTTATGGTGACAATTTGACAGATTTAAGTTATTTAATGCCAATGCTGTTCTTGTGGAGCAAAATATATTCCTAAAACAAACATTTTGTTAGTTTGTGATCTGTATCCCCGTATGTTGTGAGCGTCACCAAGCGGTATAGTCATGTCTCGAACGCTTGCTCAAACATTTTATTTTCATCTACGAACTATATTTTGACTTTTCTTCGCAGTGTTTGCTATTTTCTACTGTTCTCTCCTTACTTCAAAATTATGCTATTTTTCTTTATGTTCATGTATCTTGTTTTCTTTCTCCACGTTCCAGGACGAACATTTTAAGAACTTTTGGACTTTATTTTCTGTGTCAAGAACCACACAGACACTGTTTGTATTTATTTTTGTATTGTACCCACACTTTGTATTTCTGTTTACCTTTTGCTGAATAAACGGGGATTGTTTGGGGGGTTCCTCCTTGGCGGGGTGTGGTGGGGGGCCTTTTCTCTGGGGGACTTCCTGGGTCGCGGTGACCTCTGCGCCAGCCATTTCATCTCAACCTTCAATATACGTGGGCATTAGCACACTACCCTCCCCTCTAATATCTTCTCTCAACTTCACTTTACCTGACGGCCAAAGGGCTACTTGTTTAGCCGAAGGCCCGCCCTCGCCCCGTGTCGGGGCGGAGGAATGAAATAACGCATTACATACATACATACTTGCTTAAACTTCCTCCTCCCTGTCTACTTCATTCGCCTCATCCGCAATTTCCTCAGCCTCATTACCACTCGCATTTCCATTCATCACACTCCCTCTCTCGCTCCTTCCCCCTGAACCAAGGTGTCCTCCAAGGTAGAAGTGGGAAACCACAGAAACCCACATCTAGGACAGCTGAGGCTCTTCTCAGTTTTGCCCCATGAGTTTGAGTGTATCCCATTCGAACCCCCAGAGCAGAATTAACTTTCTTGGCAGAGCCGGGAAACTAACCCAGGGCCTTTAGTACCGAAGTCTCAATATGTATCCCTAGACCACATAAGACGGCTGTTGTAGTCTAAGGTTGAAGGTACGAAGTGATGTGGCCCGTTGGAGGCTGGCCCTCAGAGACAAGCAAATTGTGCAGACCTGGAGGCCTACTAGTTCAACATAATATCTATATACTGTCGACGTAAGTCTATTTTGGTGTACGCGTGATGTTGACAATGCCCCTTGTGACGTCCGGTTAATTACAGTAAGTCACGGTGATATTCTGGGAAACAAAGAGCTTCAGAAACCTGCATTCTTTTAGCATACCATGAATCGTTTATTCCTTCAAGTTTGTCGAATTGTATTTGTGGGCAATCGAAGCTAGTGTTTTCTTCGTTTTTCTCAATATTGCTATGTGGACATTGTATAATGTCGATAATGACGTTCTTACTTCATTTTAGGGGCTTGGAACATCTTGTATATCAGCACCGTGTACTAGGGTGTGTGTTGAGTTTGTCTGATGGCAGTGACTGTTGCAGTGTCTGTAATTGCAATTATTAGGGATGGGGATAGTGACAGGTGCCCTGGGACTTCAAACAATTTCCTGGAGGAAAACCCGGAGGGAAACCACGCTGAGAATGGCCGCCATTAGCCCCAGGATTCGAACCTCCGATCTTTGGACTGGCTACAACTCCCCACCACAGCCATTTAACGCGCACGACTACGCAGCTGATGTTTCTGGTGGTAGTGACGATGGTAATGAAGAACAGGATTGACACGATAGACTGAAGTGGCACGATTAATTGTAGAATGTGGGCAATTAAGAACATTTACTGTAAAGCAAGTTTATAAGGCTACACCATGTAAGATGCACTCAGCCTCGTGAGGGCAAACTGAATAGGTGTCTGGCAGCACCTCGGTCATGAAAACAAGATTAACGGCCAAGAGTATCTGACTAGCTAACCACGCGTCACACTGCAATCTCTAGGCCGATTGGCCGGACAGCGGTCGCTCGGTAGGTCAGGGTTCCTCATGGGCTGTGGTGCCCCGGGGTTTGTTTACACTATATAAGGCGTGGTAATTAATAATTCTGTAAGGGTTACTGTACCCGATTGTCACCATGTGGACCCTGTGTTCGTATCCCAACTAGCTCACGGTCTTTCGAGGTATGGGACGTTAATGCCCACAATACGACCACATGTTCAGGATTTGAGTCTACCAGGTAACTACTCTACAGGAAATACACAACATTCCTATGAATAAAACATTTACTGGTCTAAAATCATGGCTGTACAACAAATACAAAACAAAGGACAAATTACAATTAATTCCCACAAATAAATAGGGTTATTCTGTGAGCTTTCTCCTTAAAAATAGCGCTACAATGCACTCAAACCTACTTCTAATATCCTGTCAATAATAGTTCAGATTACCAGGTTTTCATAGTGTCCGTCATGTGACACAATTTTATTTAATGGAAGTATCTTAACACAAAAACCACATGTCACAAACATGAATTTCTAAGACATTATTCCGTCTTCTACGACATTTACTTTAATTATCATTACTTCAATGTTTCCTACATTTATTAGCAAATATTTTTGTTGTGTCGTGCGAATCATCTTCCTTCTTTCCATCCCTATGAACGCTCTAGGAAAATGAGTCATGCTTCTTAATCATAAAATAAACATAAACATGGATAGAATATTTATAGTTTCACCATATAACGATTATCTGGGTCTTGTCGGACTTATTATAGATACAACTGTGTCATGTTCTGGGAAAAACACATACCCGTTTTTCCTAAATTAGCATAAACTGGCAAAATGCACTTTAAAGAAGATGCCTACATTACTTTGGTTCAGCCTTCCCCCTCAGAGGATAACTTCGCCAAATATCATCAGATTTCTATGGTTCAACCACGTATGTGAGTTGCCATACACCAATTAATTCCATTTGCATCACTAAAATACTCATATTTTAATTTCATTATTGAATACCGAGACCTCTCAGTGTCCTATTGTGACCGTAATTGACAAGGGATCGGTCGAGCGACCTCTCTCCCCTCAGCAGGTCATAAAATTAGTTCCAGACAGCTCTCCAAGATGGCTGCCACGGAAATGGTCTATATTTCCTGTCTCTCTCTACCTTCAAGGCCATCCTTGTTTACAATTTTATAACAATAAAGATCCGCTAGGCATGGTCCTAAGTAATTGAGTCATTTAATTAATTAGCACCTAACTTTACAGTGTATTTGGGCTCAAATGGCTCCTATTAAACATTCATGGCAGGGGTGGAATTCTAATGATAGCCTTGCCGTTCTAAGGTGATTACTTGTGGCTTTAAAGACGCGCATCATAATGAAACCCCATGGTTATCATCAGCAGCTGTCATATACATATATTGGGAACCACGTTCCTCGTCGACGAATATGATTCTACCTCTCGGGCAGACCATAAGTAAAAATGCTCACCGCGCCTCGCTGGGCGTCCATAGTGGCTATAATTCAATGCAAGCGTTGGCAATAGACAGACTCTATCCAAATCGCTGCGTAATACATAGAGTATGCACAAGGGCGATACTTCTCGAAGATTAAGCCCATTTTCACCTCACGCGCAAGCTATACTAGTCTTTCCCGTGCTTATCTTACGTAAATCACTGGATTCTACGTTAATCTGCACGCTATATGCGGCTAAACAATATTTCACATATATGACTCCATTATCAAGGTACCTGCGTTCTTCATGTTATATTATTTAAGCCAAAGCTTTACATAGCTCCTAACACAAATGTATAAATATACTGGCTTACTTTAATTTCACATATTCATTCAAAATTTCACTGACACTGAGAAAAGCTCTCGTATTCGCGATATTCCACACTACATTCTTTACTGTTTACCAAATGACAGTATCTTAAATTAGACATGACACTATTTGAACATCACTTAGGCTAATTTTGTCCTTACTTTATGGTTGCCGACCCCAGTTATTATTATTATTATTATTTTAACGTTTAGATCCATCACTATTTTTGACCTACATGGTCCTAAGCAAATCACCTTCCAAGTCATACTTTATTCAAGACGAGTGGTGAAAACTCGTTCAGTAAGTGACTATTACTTCTTTAATTTCAAAGTGATTAATCGTTACATGGTGAACTATGCCATTATAATGTTATTATTTGCATGTTTACTCACGTTTCCTTCTGGCTGGAAAGTACCAGTATCTCCGCCTGAGCTCTACCATGACGATTGACTTAATCCATCATGATATCCAATACACAACACTGAGATTCACACTTTTTACACATGATGCACATATTACCACAAGTGGCCTTTACCACTGATAAACACTGAATATTAAACATTAAACACATTAACACTTTAAATTATTATTTCACAATTTATACACTTCATCTATCATTTCACATGTTGATCCTTAATCTGGATTTCACCTACGCTTGACCTCAGAGATGCGATGACTTATGATAACCGCTGGTCTCCGTGAAATCTAGTAGCGTTTTTATAGATGTTCGATCCTAGTTCCCTGCACTCCCGTTTACCTCACTGTCCTGGATAGGTGGCAATAACTTCCACTCTCCCATCACTGGAGTGTTCCTAATGCTGATGTCATATAATTGACAATACCTTCCGGTATACGAACTGTTCCAAACATTATCAGTTCCTATTCGCTGTAGCGAATTTATATCTGTGTCAGATAATAAAGCAATATCTGCACTTTGTTACCTTTTATGCACTTCATTATCACTGATGAAGCTTACAATTTGCCTCCATTGTCTTCAACGGCGGTACGCTGATATTTTAATAATTGGCGTGCTTACTGCAGAGCGCTTGTAGACAAAGAACTAACTTCCAACTCGAGCGACCGTCTGACGTCTTCAACTGCTTTCCACTGAACCATCACAGACGTGTAACTGACTTCGACTGACCATAACTGACCATAACTGACCCTCGGCGTAGGGTGCTCTCCCCTTATATTGGTTTCTTGCGCAAAATAGTTCACGGGACACGTGAGAGCGACTCCCTTCTTGAAATACTCCGTCTTCAGCCGAAATAACAACTGCATCTTGTTTATCTAGGCGTGGAGGTTTTAGAAACACTCGCGTGCCGGCGATCGCTTCGGCCAATTAATTACAATTAATTGCCTTAGTTCAGCGCGTGGGACGCTACGGTGGGGATTTCCCGCTGGTTGGTTAAAGTATTCATGCTCTCGAGCGTGAGTTAGGTTGTAATGCGGTCATTTTGAGAAATAGGCGTAATTTTAGGTGAAAAACCACTTCTAAATTACTCCTCCGTGAATACATTCATCTATGTGTATGTTCCATCGCATTACAATGCTCCATTTCTCTGTAATTAATTAATTTCTTGTGGGCTTGGTCCCGCCAAAGCTTTGCCCGTTGTCGACCGGTGAACTCCCGGGTCATTAATTTTGAGCTGTCTGACCGCCCTAGACAGAAATAGTTCCGTAGGCGCCAAGGCTACTCCGCCTACTTTTAAAAGTCATTTGTCAGACTTCAATACTAGCCTCTTTCGACTTCGTATGCACTGAAAACGTACATTTCCTTGCATTTTGCTTACAATTTCTCCTTTCAATTGCTATGATTTGCACCTAAATAATCGTGAAATCACGCTAGACTATTATGTGTCAGTAGATCTCTCATTGCTCTGTGGGTTCCATATAATGGCTCCCCCTTAGAGACCACTGGTTCGACCTTAGGCATAACCATTTGCCTGGTCTTCTCTGATAAGGCCCTGAGTTCGATACCAGACTGCCGTGACCATTTGGGCACATCTTTCTCCTGCTAAGTTCGAAAAATTCATTTCATAAGTGAATTTTTCGGGCCTATCAGCTGGTATCAACTCCTTGCAGTATTTACTTTAAGCGGTCATTGCTCTTGGCAATGGGCTTTCACGTTTTCCCACTCCACTCTTGTCTGCTGTCTCGTAGACTTTCGTTTTCCTGTCTCAATTGTTCATTCATCTCCTCTAACTCCACAGCGGCTCCCTTTAACTGGTCGTAAAACTCCTGCAGTCGACAGCTGCACTCTCCCCTCGTGTCCGCTGGGCTGGCGAGCTGTTTCCTTTTCTTCGACCCTTCTCGAGTCTGCAAGCTTTTCTCCGGAACCTTTCCGTGCATACGTAATGATTCCTCGTTCACTTGGGTGTGTGTAGCTTGCTCTTCTCTCGCTTCATAGTCTTCTGGTGGACTATATAACTTCAGATTTGCGGCATTTACCACAACTTCTCTACCTGTTGCCTCATCTTTAATCCGATATGCGTTATTCTGCAGATCCCTTATAATCAGGTAGGGTCCGAGATAAGCGTGCTGAAATTTCTTATATTTCCTGCTCTCTGGATCTGAACTGGCGGTTTTTTTTAATAAGACGTATTCTCCCACGAGTAGCGGTCTATGATAACGTTTCCTCCTGTTTCTCCGCTGTCGTTTATCTGCTTGTTTCTTGAGATACTCGAACGTCCTCTGGATTCTCAACTCACGTCCAAGTTGTGCATCGACGGGTGTCTGGATGACATTATTCCATGGCCTCTCGGGTCTT
The DNA here is from genome assembly GCA_946902985.2 of Meconema thalassinum. Taxonomy (NCBI): domain Eukaryota; kingdom Metazoa; phylum Arthropoda; class Insecta; order Orthoptera; family Tettigoniidae; genus Meconema; species Meconema thalassinum. The sequence continues at coordinate 1,407,391,069 of OX336389.2, forward strand.
CTGTCGAGATGTAAGCTCACTGGCACCTCTCCTGTAGCTTCGTGCACAGTATTGTTGATACAATATTCAATAATCTCAAGCACGTCAATCCATTTCCAATTCTCAGTAGAGCAGTATATCTTCATGTATTTTTGCACCTCCCTCATAACTCTCTCAGCTGAGTTCGACTCCGGGTGCCTAACCGTGGACAAAATCTGTCTTATGCCCAGATTTTCCAACTCCCTGCGAAATTCTACGCTGGTAAAACAGCTTCCGTGATCCGATAAGATGTTTTCTGGCTGTCCTAATATAGGAATGATTCTTTCCTTCAGCCTCTTAAGTACTTGTTTTGTACTGGTTTTCTGAATTGGACACAGGACTACCATTTTGGAAAACACGTCTAGTGCAACTAGGATGTGTTTATTTCCTCTTCTAGCTCTCGGCAGGGGCCCAAAGTTGTCCAGCGCCAGGAGCTGACATGGCTTCTCTGGTAAGAGTGGTATAGGTTTCTGCCTCATTAAGTACGAGTTAGGCTTTACTCGTTGGCACATATCACATGTCCTGATAGTATTTCTGACTGTTTCTCTAAGTTTAGGCCAAATAAACGCCTCTTTAAGCAGGGCAACAGTCTTATCTACACCTGAATGTCCAAAAGCTCGGTGTGCTAGCCAAACTAGCCTTCTCTGCAATGCTGGTGGTACAACAATTCTAGGTTTTGTGTGGTCAGAGTCGCTCCATTTATGTAGCATCTGGTTAAACCATAGATATTCCGTTGAAAGTCTTCAGCTTCCATATACATCGGGGTTCCTCTATTCAGCTTTCCCTCGAAGTAATTTATCATCAACCGTATCCAGGGATCTTCACGTTGAAAAACGGTGATGTTCCTCAGATCATCTAAGGTCTTCTGATCTCTATCTTCTATTTCAATAGCTAGAGTTTCTTCTTCCTCTGCAGTAGGGTATCTGCTTAGCAAATCAGGTATGATATTGTCCTTCCCCGGGCAATATTCTATTTCCACTTGAAATTGTTGTATGTATAGGGACCACCTTGTCAGTCTTTGACTCGACAAGTCAGTTTTCAGCAGGAACGTTAGGGCTTTATGGTCTGTTCTCAAAATAATTCTAAAACCATAAATCAGCTTGTGCCAATACTGTAATGCATACAGTATCGCAAGTAACTCGATCTCCGTGACCGTATAATTCTTTTCATTAGGCCTCAACCTTCTACTGATGAATGCGATATAAGTTCTCTCCTCTGGCCTGTCCTTATTTTCCTGATACAACATAGCTCCAATGCCTACGAAGGATGCGTCAGTCTGGATGATAAATTTCTGAGTGTAGTCAGGATATCCCAATTTCACATAATCTAACAGCATCTGTTTAGATTTCACGAAGGCTTCCTCGCATTGCTCCGTCCATCGCCATCTTCCTCCCTTTTTAAGTAAGTCTTGGAGTGGTGCTACAGTCTCGGTGTACTTCGGACAATGGTTCGAAAAGAATCCAATAACGCCTAGATATTGCCTGACGTTCTTCACCTTCGTTGGTCTCGGGAAACGTTTTATAACTTCCAGTTTTCCCGGATTAGGCCTAACTCCTTGTGCATCGATTACATGACCTAGAAATTTAACTTCTCTCTGAGCAAAGTTAGACTTCTTTATATTGACCTTGAAGTTAGCCTGACTTAGGTCATATAACAACTTGCGTAGATCTCTGACATGTTCTTCAACTGTTTCAGAGGTCAGTAGTATATCATCTACGTAGCATATGGTTGTAGCTTTTACTTCTTCGGATAGGTTCCTATCTAGCGCTCGTATCAACGCTGAACCTGCTGTTTTTAATCCAAATGGAAGACGGACGTAGGAGTACGTGTGCTGGTCAAATAAAAATCCGGTTAACAGACTTGTTTTCTCTTCCAGAGCAAGATGGTGAAAACTTGCCGTGAGATCAAGATTTGAGAATACAGTCTTTCCTTTGAACCTTCTGAGTACCTCCTTAATGGGTGGAACTGTATCAAATTCCGGTATAACCTTGGAATTCAAATTTCGTAGGTCCAGGCATATCCTCACACTTCCATCCTGTTTCGGTACAACTACCAGTGGGCTGACATAAGGTGTGGCTGTCTTTACAATGACGCCTGCTTCTAGCATTTCCTGTATCGCTTCTTTGACCTTTAAATAATGTTTCTCAGCTACAGGATACGGCTTCTGTTTGAATGGCGTCCAATCGCTGACTTGAAACGCATACTGGAAATTCTTGATCCGGCCAGGTCTCGAATCGAAGACTCCTTTATACTCGAATAGCAGTTCCCTTAGCATTTTCTTATATTCTGGACCAAATTTAGCTTCCTCAATCTTCTCTTCCAGGCATTCTTCAAATTTTGGTTCGAGATCTTTTTCAATGTCTGCGGCCAGTGTTGCCAACTCTTCCTCAATATCTTCTATTGTCGACACTGCCTCCCCAGTCATATCTCCGTATATATGCCATACGTATTCTTCTTGTCTCGCTTCATTATGCCTTAATGAGAGTTCTAAGTCTTCCTTTCCCTCACTTGCGCGAAACATTACAATGTCTTGCGAGAGATCTATAATAACTTTATACTCTCTTATGAAATCCATCCCAACAATAAGGTTATATGGCAGCTTATTTACAAGTAGGAAGCTCTGTGAGAATGTAGAGTTCCCTATCTGCAGATCTAAAAATACTTGGTATCTGCATATCATAACTTTGTCTGGTATGACACCTTTTATTTTCACGCTTGAAATGGGTATTTTCAATACGTGGATTTTACTCTGGATTTCATTGTATAATGCCTGGGTTATCAAACTCACTGTTGATCCTGTATCGATGAGGCTTCTTACTTTCGTTCCCGCAATGTTTACAATAATAATAGGTAGTTCCCTTCTTACATTGACCGTTCTTTCATCGAGGTCTTCGATAAGCTCCTCAGGTTTGGCAATCCAGTTAATAACATTTACTGTACTCCATCCTGAACCTATCTCTCTCTGGTCATTTAAAATTGGTGGTTTTTTTTTTCAATTGCTCCATTCTTTGTGGAGTTCTTCTGCCTGTCTTCATGCTGTTGAAGTTCCAGACTTTTGGCACCATCATCATTTTGATATATGTCGGGTGACCTTCTATTTCGAATCGCTTCATCCCAGTGAACTCGCGATTGTCTTGGATCATCTCCGCGCTCTTCCATGTATCTTAAAGATGCATGATAGCGTTCTTCCGCCTCTTCATCGAACCCACGACTCTGCTCTTGGGATCTCCATCCTTGGTTATTCCCATTTCGGCCGTAATTTCTTCTGTTATCCAGCTGCTGGTCTCTGGTACCACGCTGATTCCAGTTTTTCCTTCCTCGGTTACCACGGTTCGAACCTCCTCGATACGCTGGCCTCCAATTTTGGTTTTCGCGTCCTTCGCGCTGCCAGTCGGATTTTTCTGTTTCGGTGCTTGTAGACTTGGATTTCGTCTGCACCTTCGTTGGCTCGATCGGCGTATTCGTCATATTAACCTGTTCCACATGTCGGCTTTGTCTTGCGTGCTGCACTGTGGTTAAATCAAGTTGTCTCAGCACCTCCTCCATATCGATTGCAGTTTTGGCGTTTGCTGAGATTAGCAGGCGCTGCACTTCATACGGCAGCTGCTTAGCTATTGCTATGCATAAGTCTGACTCTCTGAGTCCTTCGTCGAGCTCGCGAAAACGGCATAATTGGTTCACAAAAAACTCTCCGTACTTGGTCGGGTTACTAGTACTGTAACGCCTGGAATACAAGTCCAGTCTGAGATTTTGTTGTACGCTCGCGTTCCAATACCTGCTTAAAAATGCTTGGCGAAATTCCTCAACGGTGTCGAACGTGTACCTAAAACTTCTAAACCATAGAGCACACTCTCCTTCGGTGAGTTTTTCAATCGCTCTCAACCTGCGCTCTGGCGGTACTTTCGCATCATTCAAGTACTCGGAAACTTCTTTAAGCCAGTACTTGGGTGTCATATTAGAATTACTCCCAGAGTATTTCTTTGGTTTTTCATCACTAGCCCTTATAACTGTGACTATTTGGTTCTGTACAGCATTTTCCTGCGGTGTTGACATAGGCATTGGCATACCAGGTGTGGCATACGGGCTGTCACTTGGCATTGCTGCATTCTTTGGAGTGGGCTGTATTTCTATCTCTGCCCATTTATTCCTCCTATTCTCGTCTATACTTCCTTCGCTAGACCTAGGATTCCGCAACATGGATTCTTCCTGCGCTATCATTCTCGTTTCTAACTGGCTGTGCCTGTTTTCAGTCCTTTCCAAACGAGCTAATACCTCTCGTTCTATTTTCTCGAGGCGATCTCGGTTTCTTTCTGCCATAGAAAATACCTTTTCTTTATTATCCTTAAGGTTTTCCTTCAGGTGGATAATTTCCCCTGCTAGACTTTCTCTTACTTCGGCAAGAGTCTTATCACTGGCTTCAGTCTTTAAGCCTTCTCGAAGCTCTAACTCTTCGCGTAAGCCTGTAACTTCCCGTTGAATGTGACCTTGTATATGAGAGATTTCAGTCCTCATTTTCGTGATTTCTCCTTGGTCTTCGTCCTGTCTTTTATGGATAACTGCTAAGTCGTTCTGAGTTTGTTCCAACTCTTTCTGCACTTTTCCAACTTGTATCTTCATATTAGACATTATTTCCTTATTATCTCGATCAGACGTCTTTATTTCCTGCATTTCCTTGCATTGGTCAAGGATATTCTGGTCCTGCTTTCTTAAAGCTTCGTCTACAGCCTTGGCATAACCTGCCATTCGCGTATTCCATTTTAGTTCATTATCCTCGAACCTATGATCCACGGTCTGAGTAAACGTGTTAAATTGTTCTAACTGACGTTTCGTGTTTGCTTCATTCTGACTTTGAATGTCTTTAAGCTCCCGGGACATACTGTTTAAATTATCGTTAATTTCACGCTGTGACTCTCTGCACATTTGCAAATTGCTTTCTAATTTTAATTCAATAGACTCAAAGCGTTTTTCGTTATCATTTTGCATTTCTGAGATCACGCTAACAATATTCTTAGTTACCTGTCTCTGGACAGACTCTTTAACGTCGTCCATTTTCTTATTAACCTCTACTAGGTTTAATTCTAACTGCGTGTTTACATTAGTTTGACTAGCCTCTAGTCTAGTATTTATTTCGGCTTGATTAGCCTCTAGTCTAGTATTGACTGTAGCCAACATCTGGCTTACCTCATCTTTAAATGCTTTGGATTCTTCCTTACTTTTATCATTAGCAACATCGAAATGTTCCCTTAACTCGGCGATACACCTGAGTACCTCTTCCGTTCCGGCCATCCTGTACTACTTAATTTGAGATTCAGGTAGGCCCTAGCTGAAGACACTGGCGCGTTCTATTGGAAAGAAAAGATTCCGATCCCGCGACAACAACAACAACATATTATAAAATGTCAAAACTAACTATGGAATGGGTATAGACCCTCGTACCCGTCTGACAACATTTGTCTGACGTCTGAACATCATCTAGAAAGACTCACAATCGCTCAAACCAAGTTTGAGGAAAAAAAATTATTTCTATGGTTTTCCCCATGAAAACCATGCTATTATTATGGGGTTTTTCTGAATCCCATAAGCCAACCACGTACGGGCGCCATGTTAATTTAAGACAGCATGCATGGTTATTTATGCCATGCTCATGATGCTTAAGTGGAGGTTACCTGTATTTTAAACTGGCCCCACATATCAGCGTCATGTTGTTTTATATGTGTTATCTATGGCTATGGTTTATGAAAGTTACAATTATATAAGCATGTCTTATGGAGGATTAACAATTATTTTTAATGTGGTGGCTTATTAACAAATGGGATGCGGTCTTCCTATTCTGTCCTAATTTCTATGCTATATTTGCTTCTACCATTAATACCTTGACCGACTTAAGTAATTACCTGTGACTCAACCCAAGTACAGAGACAACACCCCCATGTACCCGATTGTCACCATGTGGACCATGTGTTCGTATCCCAACTAGCTCACGGTCTTTCGAGGTATGGGACGTTCATGCCCACAATACGACCACATGTTCAGGATTTGAGTCTACCAGGTAACTACTCTACAGGAAATACACAACATTCCTATGAATAAAACATTTACTGGTCTAAAATCATGGCTGTACAACAAATACAAAACAAAGGACAAATTACAATTAATTCCCACAAATAAATAGGGTTATTCTGTGAGCTTTCTCCTTAAAAATAGCGCTACAATGCACTCAAACCTACTTCTAATATCCTGTCAATAATAGTTCAGATTACCAGGTTTTCATAGTGTCCGTCATGTGACACAATTTTATTTAATGGAAGTATCTTAACACAAAAACCACATGTCACAAACATGAATTTCTAAGACATTATTCCGTCTTCTACGACATTTACTTTAATTATCATTACTTCAATGTTTCCTACATTTATTAGCAAATATTTTTGTTGTGTCGTGCGAATCATCTTCCTTCTTTCCATCCCTATGAACGCTCTAGGAAAATGAGTCATGCTTCTTAATCATAAAATAAACATAAACATGGATAGAATATTTATAGTTTCACCATATAACGATTATCTGGGTCTTGTCGGACTTATTATAGATACAACTGTGTCATGTTCTGGGAAAAACACATACCCGTTTTTCCTAAATTAGCATAAACTGGCAAAATGCACTTTAAAGAAGATGCCTACATTACTTTGGTTCAGCCTTCCCCCTCAGAGGATAACTTCGCCAAATATCATCAGATTTCTATGGTTCAACCACGTATGTGAGTTGCCATACACCAATTAATTCCATTTGCATCACTAAAATACTCATATTTTAATTTCATTATTGAATACCGAGACCTCTCAGTGTCCTATTGTGACCGTAATTGACAAGGGATCGGTCGAGCGACCTCTCTCCCCTCAGCAGGTCATAAAATTAGTTCCAGACAGCTCTCCAAGATGGCTGCCACGGAAATGGTCTATATTTCCTGTCTCTCTCTACCTTCAAGGCCATCCTTGTTTACAATTTTATAACAATAAAGATCCGCTAGGCATGGTCCTAAGTAATTGAGTCATTTAATTAATTAGCACCTAACTTTACAGTGTATTTGGGCTCAAATGGCTCCTATTAAACATTCATGGCAGGGGTGGAATTCTAATGATAGCCTTGCCGTTCTAAGGTGATTACTTGTGGCTTTAAAGACGCGCATCATAATGAAACCCCATGGTTATCATCAGCAGCTGTCATATACATATATTGGGAACCACGTTCCTCGTCGACGAATATGATTCTACCTCTCGGGCAGACCATAAGTAAAAATGCTCACCGCGCCTCGCTGGGCGTCCATAGTGGCTATAATTCAATGCAAGCGTTGGCAATAGACAGACTCTATCCAAATCGCTGCGTAATACATAGAGTATGCACAAGGGCGATACTTCTCGAAGATTAAGCCCATTTTCACCTCACGCGCAAGCTATACTAGTCTTTCCCGTGCTTATCTTACGTAAATCACTGGATTCTACGTTAATCTGCACGCTATATGCGGCTAAACAATATTTCACATATATGACTCCATTATCAAGGTACCTGCGTTCTTCATGTTATATTATTTAAGCCAAAGCTTTACATAGCTCCTAACACAAATGTATAAATATACTGGCTTACTTTAATTTCACATATTCATTCAAAATTTCACTGACACTGAGAAAAGCTCTCGTATTCGCGATATTCCACACTACATTCTTTACTGTTTACCAAATGACAGTATCTTAAATTAGACATGACACTATTTGAACATCACTTAGACTAATTTTGCCCTTACTTTATGGTTGCCGACCCCAGTTATTATTATTATTATTATTTTAACGTTTAGATCCATCACTATTTTTGACCTACATGGTCCTAAGCAAATCACCTTCCAAGTCATACTTTATTCAAGACGAGTGGTGAAAACTCGTTCAGTAAGTGACTATTACTTCTTTAATTTCAAAGTGATTAATCGTTACATGGTGAACTATGCCATTATAATGTTATTATTTGCATGTTTACTCACGTTTCCTTCTGGCTGGAAAGTACCAGTATCTCCGCCTGAGCTCTACCATGACGATTGACTTAATCCATCATGATATCCAATACACAACACTGAGATTCACACTTTTTACACATGATGCACATATTACCACAAGTGGCCTTTACCACTGATAAACACTGAATATTAAACATTAAACACATTAACACTTTAAATTATTATTTCACAATTTATACACTTCATCTATCATTTCACATGTTGATCCTTAATCTGGATTTCACCTACGCTTGACCTCAGAGATGCGATGACTTATGATAACCGCTGGTCTCCGTGAAATCTAGTAGCGTTTTTATAGATGTTCGATCCTAGTTCCCTGCACTCCCGTTTACCTCACTGTCCTGGATAGGTGGCAATAACTTCCACTCTCCCATCACTGGAGTGTTCCTAATGCTGATGTCATATAATTGACAATACCTTCCGGTATACGAACTGTTCCAAACATTATCAGTTCCTATTCGCTGTAGCGAATTTATATCTGTGTCAGATAATAAAGCAATATCTGCACTTTGTTACCTTTTATGCACTTCATTATCACTGATGAAGCTTACAATTTGCCTCCATTGTCTTCAACGGCGGTACGCTGATATTTTAATAATTGGCGTGCTTACTGCAGAGCGCTTGTAGACAAAGAACTAACTTCCAACTCGAGCGACCGTCTGACGTCTTCAACTGCTTTCCACTGAACCATCACAGACGTGTAACTGACTTCGACTGACCATAACTGACCATAACTGACCCTCGGCGTAGGGTGCTCTCCCCTTATATTGGTTTCTTGCGCAAAATAGTTCACGGGACACGTGAGAGCGACTCCCTTCTTGAAATACTCCGTCTTCAGCCGAAATAACAACTGCATCTTGTTTATCTAGGCGTGGAGGTTTTAGAAACACTCGCGTGCCGGCGATCGCTTCGGCCAATTAATTACAATTAATTGCCTTAGTTCAGCGCGTGGGACGCTACGGTGGGGATTTCCCGCTGGTTGGTTAAAGTATTCATGCTCTCGAGCGTGAGTTAGGTTGTAATGCGGTCATTTTGAGAAATAGGCGTAATTTTAGGTGAAAAACCACTTCTAAATTACTCCTCCGTGAATACATTCATCTATGTGTATGTTCCATCGCATTACAATGCTCCATTTCTCTGTAATTAATTAATTTCTTGTGGGCTTGGTCCCGCCAAAGCTTTGCCCGTTGTCGACCGGTGAACTCCCGGGTCATTAATTTTGAGCTGTCTGACCGCCCTAGACAGAAATAGTTCCGTAGGCGCCAAGGCTACTCCGCCTACTTTTAAAAGTCATTTGTCAGACTTCAATACTAGCCTCTTTCGACTTCGTATGCACTGAAAACGTACATTTCCTTGCATTTTGCTTACAATTTCTCCTTTCAATTGCTATGATTTGCACCTAAATAATCGTGAAATCACGCTAGACTATTATGTGTCAGTAGATCTCTCATTGCTCTGTGGGTTCCATATAATGGCTCCCCCTTAGAGACCACTGGTTCGACCTTAGGCATAACCATTTGCCTGGTCTTCTCTGATAAGGCCCTGAGTTCGATACCAGACTGCCGTGACCAGTTGGGCACATTACCAAGTTATGAAATTTGATGTGCAGTGTCCATGTTCACGAACGTGAAATAATGACGCCCTTGAGTGATAGCTCGCCCGGGTGGTAGGCATCCCCCAATGCGCAAGTCTGCTACTGCCCCATACAGTTTAGAGTAGACCATTGTTCCTGAATGCATGACGTCTTGAACGGCTTGTAACGTCGTTCTGTGATATTTCCAACCTTGAGTGCCCAATATCAAATCAATTGCGTAAGGAAAATCTAACAGCTTCTAGAATTTTTAAAAATTTTCAATTCACTCCTTGTGGAGAAGTTTTTGAACGTGGGCATCCAAAAGCTAAGATTGCTGGTACAATCCTGGCTTAGTCCGGTGACACCGTTGCGGCATCCTTAAGTGTCTAAGTGTGACAGCTTTGCGTTGGTATACAGGGTGTTGCAAAATTACGTCGACAAATTGAAACCAGAGGTTCCGGCCCTTATCTGAAGCAACTTGAGATAGGACACTTATGGCCGGAAACGAACCGTTAAAAATCTGTGCTACGTTAAACTTTTAACGATGCAAATCGGCAACACCGCGCCGAGAAAGTGCGACTTTTTCTAATGTTTCCGTTCCGTACCAGCCGCGGAGGGATGCCGCCACTTCCCACCTGGGGAACTAGCTCAGTGGTATCGTGCACGGCGCGGCGTGTTCCTTGAAACGAGACATTTGGTAGCGGTTTGAATCACAGCCAGCGCAAGTATTTTCTTATAACAATTTTTCCTTTTTTTTTTTTTTTGCTGTGCACGAATCCACTGAGCTAGTTCGCCAGACGGGAAGTGGCAGCATCCCTCCGCGGATGGTATGGAACGGAAACATTAGAAAATGTCGCACTTTCTCGGCGCAGTGTTGCCGATTTGCCTCGCTTTAAGTTTAACGTCGCACAGATCTTTAACGGTTCGTTTCCGGCCATAAGTGTCCTATCTCAAGTTGTTTCAGATAAGGGTCGGAACCTCTAGTTTAAGTTTGTCGACGTAATTTTGCGACACACTGTATTTACTGGAAATTTTATTAATTTCACCAGGGTGGAGTTTTGGTTACCGGCGTCTTTTATTATTATTATTATTATTATTATTATTATTATTATTATTATTATTATTATTATTATTATTACCTAAACTGGGGTTGGGTTAGCCCAACGTATGTTACTTTCTCCCACACGAGGGTTTTAACAACAGGAATTGAAACATTCAGGTAATTAATTGTTTTTGTTAGCTGGAGTTGCAACACACAAGCAGTGTGTTAACAATATTTGATTATCCTTTGGTGTTACCTTCTATTTTATGCAAGACTATCATTTATTGGTGTAAACAAAGCTACTTTGAACCATAAGAGTTTCAAATAATTTGAGCAACTTTTAATTTCTATCAGTTTCCTTTTTAATAATATCGCTGTTAGCGTGTAGTTCAATCAAAGTTTACACACGTGCATTTGTATGTATTGTGTGGCCTTACATCGACCCGAATTAATATTACTATGTATACAGTATGTAGGCTATCAGAAAATGCAGGTGGGTCAAATTAACCCCCACGTGGGTAACTTTGATCAACAGTGTTCAAGTCATATTTAAAAGAAAAATACTTACATTTGTCCGTGACTATTATCATTGCTGCCATAGTGTCTGTAACTGTCCCTGGACTAACGTACTGAATTTAGTGTTTCGTATAAAAAAAATATGAATAAATGCATTAAAATGGGTAAAAGAAACCCTGTTTTACGGTACTACTACTATTATTATTATTATTATTATTATTATTATTATTATTATTATTATAATTATTAACCGGCCACGATGGTCAAAAGCGCTAACGTGTAACTCGTGCATCGCTGCAATCGGGAGAGCGTGGGTTCGAAGCCCACCTCAGCCGCCCTGAAAATGGTTTTCGTGGTTTCCCATTTTTACCACCAGACAATTGCCGGGACAGTTCCTTTCAACAGGTCCATGGCCAACTTCCCTCCGAGATCCCTTCCCTGATCCTTCCTTAATTAGACCCAAGTTAGTGGTCGCCTGGGCGATCGGCCCGTCACCATCCCCAGTCGTATCTGCTGACAAAGTGTCACCGTCCTTGCCACCGTAGAAGAATGATCCCTTGCAGAGTCCGTGGGTGAAGCCGAGCTGGTAGGATAAGCGATTTTAAAATATTCTATAATATTAGGCTATCCTTATTTACCGACAGTAGTGGCTACGCTGGCTAAAGCGCAGCATTAGGTCATGGGGCCAAGCTCTCTACTGACTCGGTAGACGCGTGGGTTCGAGCCCCACCGTCGGCCGTCCTTGAAATGGTTTTCAGTGGTTTCCCATTTTCAACACCATGCTGGGACGGTACCTTCTGACAGGCCACGGCCTTTACCTTCCACATCCTTGCCCAGTTTCATTCACCATCATTCATTTCATCTCTCATTAACTCCTCTCATGAGGTTGGCGTCAGGAAGGGCATCCGGCCTTAAAAACCATCGCCACAAAGACTTCCACCGCATCTCATCCCCGACCCCGTTGGAAAACGGGAATAATAAGGGGTAGACATACATTAGGCTATCCTTATTTAGGTGTGGAAATTTCTTACATCAAGTATAGCAGAGAGAGAGAGAGAGCCTACGCTAGACGAAGTACAATGATAGAATTTACTCCAAACTTGAAATATTGTTCAATTGTGATGTGTATTTTGATTCCAGGATCCAAGTGGAGAAGTACTCAAATCCTATACCATCACGGGGCAAAGCAACTAATGTGCAACTATTCTGCTATTGAATGTATTTAATATTGGAGACATTGTAACAATCAGCTTGTGATTTCATAAAGAAAGTAGAAGACATAATGGCCATCAGCTCCGTGTATTTACCTTATGTGTGAGTTTTCTGATTGATAGCATTGGTGTGATTGTCTAGACTTGAGAAAGGCTCCTGAGGACTTGAAATACGGTACCTACTATCCTAACGTTTGCCTAGTGTAGGCGTAGACAAATCTGGGTGAAAAGAACGACATCGTTTCTCAGTATTTATCCAACATTCTAATTTACTCGTGGTGCGTACCGGTACGCTAAATGCAAGTTTAAACATCAGATTTGAGCATAGTGATCTGTGTTCAGTTGGTACTCCTCTTACAGTTCATGATGGTGTCCACTTGATCTAAATGTAGGACGGATATCTTGGCGCTTGGATCATGCCCATAAATACCACACGGTTAGAGGCGTGAGGTACAGTGTTTCAGCGAACATACAAGGATGATAACTTTAGCCTATTGCACTTGTTGCTGCAGCTACCATTTAACCCCGTGTACTTGGGTGTGTGTATGTGTGGAAGTTTTGTCTGATAACCTTTAATATTGTGTTGGCTGCATTAATTTGTGTATTTGTACACTGCCTGACAATTATTGCTAAGGAACTATTGCCCAGGAAGGACGGACAAATGCGAAGAAACAACCGACCAATGAGAGTAAAAGGCACTGGAGAGGGCGGGACGTGTTAACTGCAGCGAAAAGAACAGACATCTCACTCCTCGTCAGATAGCTGCAGACCTTGCAACTGCTACCGGTACACATGTATCTGCCAGAACCATTTCGCGGCGAAACACTCTGGTTTGTATGCTCAGAAGACTGTTAAATGCCTCCCACTTCAACCACTCCATCGTCGAGCAAGAGTTAGTTTAGTGGGTGTAAGGAACATGTTTGCTGGGGTCAGCAACAGTGGTCCAGAGTGATGTTCTCCGACGAATCCCGCTTCACCGTGGCAAGTGATTCTGGCCACCAGTTAGTGTGGAGAGAGAGGAGAACACGTCACGCACCTCAGAATGTTCATGAGCGCCATCGGTATGGCCTCGGCGATATGGTGTGAGCAGGCATTAAGCACAATGGCCGACCACCACTGCATATCTTCGAACGAGGTACCGTTACAGCACAGCGGTATTGCAGTGAGATTATTATGGAATAAGTTCATCTTTTTAGGGGTGCAGTAGGTCCCAACTTTCTGTTTATGGACGACAATGCTCGCCCACATAGGACCACTGCAGTAGCGGACACACTGGAAAATAAAAAGAGACAGTCAGTCTGAAAGACTGGACTTTTTATCATTTTAAATGCTACAAATGCTGAAAAATGCTAGAAAGGCTGGAGGCCTCTCGCCTCGCTCGAAGCCAAAGACTCTTGACATGTTAGATGATCAAGAAACAATCAGAACGCTAGAAAGTTACAAGTCATGAGGGAGCTGGAGCGCGCGGTGAAAGGAGGGAGCTGGCTGGATGACGTCACGCTCGCCGTGTCGTTTCCGTCTCGTAACGCCAGAGCTCGCCAGTGAACACAGTACACATGCACCAAGCGGTACTATGACGTCACACACCTCAGTGCATTCTCGGTACATCTCGTGACGTCACCGTAACGTAACGACGAAGTCGACTAGATCATTTAAAAAGATAAAATATTGAACTATGGAATGGCCTGCGTACTCCCCGGACTTCAATACTATCAGGCATGCCTCGGTTGCTCTTGGCAGACGTGTTTCTCAACTAACACCCCCTCCCCGAACCGTGCAAAACCTTAAAATCGTCTTGAGAGAGGAGTGGGAAAATATCCCCCAAGGACTCCAAAACAGTTTAGTAGACAGCATGAATAACAGGTGCACAATGTGCATTCGTGTCGGAGGAGGGTATATTATTTACTGAGAGACTGCTATCACCTTCATTTTGTGAGTCTGAACAGTTCCCAGCAAGAACGTTATGTATTCATTCCTTTATATCTGTTATCCTGCTTTCCCATGAGGTGAAATCTCTACTAATTTTCGTTTTTATTTTTTTTTATTTTTAGCGTATGGCTTTAAGTGCCGGGAGTGTCCGAGGACATGTTCGGCTCGCCAGATGTTGTAGCTGCTTCTCCGCGGACACCCATGGGGTGAGATACATGGACCGCCGCGTGTGGAATGTTGTCTGGGGAGGAAAGTGTGAATGTAAGGACTAGGAGTTGGAAGGTAGTGGCTGTGGCCTATAGTTAGGGACCAACCCCGGCATTTGCCTGGAAGAAAGATGGGAAACCACAGAAGGCCATCTTCGAGGTTACCGGCGGGGGGATTCAAACCTCCTCGCCTCCCGGATGTGAGCGACTGCCTGCAGCCACGCCGTAACGACCACGGCTAACTCACCCGGTACTAATTTTCGTTATAATTATACCACTCCACCTCTATTACGTATGTACAAGCTAAGCTGCGCTGTGGACCCGCGAAGCGTGGATGCCTGCTTGAAAAGCTGAGGCTGACATTCTGCTCACCCCTGGTTCCAAGTCTACGGCCTGTCAAGCCAGTTGTGTCATGGTGAGACTTCATTGGTTGCCCTGTGATTTAAAAAAAACACCCAGAATAGAACACTATCAACCAGTGACCATACAAACAAACTCCAAATATAACCTGCTTAGTAGTCGAGCCCTTACTATAGGCTCATACGAGTGGCATTTGGTCTGAGCGCTGGAACATTTCTAGTCCAATCCTCTCCTGAATTACACTGCCTGACAATTGCTAAGGAACAAACATATTGGTAGAAACGAATATTCACAGGCAAGGATGGAAGACATGCAACACAGTACATACAGTACACACTCTGCAGTCAGACTCTGGTGCAAGCTAGTCGCTTGCTTTGACCTCTCCGCGCGAGGTTTCCGTTCGCCCGACATTTTGTGATGGCTGGATAGCTATCCTACACGAACCTGCTACAAATCATCATGAGAAATGTAAGTACCTGAGATCAATTCAGCATGAGGCTGTTTTAAGTGATTCATCACCTTTTATCTAGCTGGCTAGACTCAAAAATCGCTAAAGGTTGTATCTGCTAGAATGCCAAATCATTCATTTTTTTAATGAAATATCCTTCGCGGGATCTCATGCTTATACAAGTAACTTTGTTCGGGCCATCGGGGGAATACTCAACTATGTTAAACGCTACTATTTAACCATCATGGGAATCCTTTTCAACTATTGTTAACTGTGAACAATTGGGCGTCATGGGATCTCCCCATAAATTCTATTAAACCCAATTGAATGGGACATCGTGAGAATTCACAACTGCTGTCAACTGTGAACACCCTAACCTCAGTGAAATTCATATTGAATTACCTAATCAACCAGAAATTCAATCCAGAACGCTCTAGAAACATTTTCTTAGATTTAAATGTTTTGACGTCATAGGAAAATTCACCTGTTTACTTCTGACAATTTAATAGGTCAACTCAACCTAACACAAAACTTTCAAGAAACTACAAATACTTCAACCCCCATAAAATTGCAATATACTTTCTCTATAGAACTATATCAATTTGCCATACAGTGGCAGTTAACAAACAAAATTACTCAAATTCTCTCAGTGCTTCAAAACATATTGCGTTCAATCGTTCAATCGGGTCGCGTCGCGAGTAAATGGATATGTGGCCAGACAATACTTCCCCATTTCTTTCCCTCTCTCCCGCATTCAACATCATACTAACATACTTAGTTTAAGTACCGGTACTTAAAAAGTTTTTTTTGTATTGTTAAATTGAAGTTTCATCAAATCGATGACTTTCCCCTTTTTAAACTTAGCATCAACGTACCTCTGTATAACTAATCAAGTGGTTATAGCCCACTTTTTAATCAACGTCATTGTATCATTCTGGCACTTTCTTCGACCAGTCTTAGCATTTTCTCGCTGCCTAGGCGCTGTAAAATTTAAGATCATGTTTCATGTACATTCCATTAACTTCAAAGGCACCTAATGTGCCCAAGATCCTAGGACCCATACTTTTTCGGCTATATTAGCCTCCTTCTAATTTAACTGTGTCTACTGATACACCCTATAGGAAATAATCACAAGGTTTCACATTTAATCATTGTAGCTGTGTTCTGAAACCCATAATTAAGCAATATTCTTGCCTTCTCTTTACTTAAATTTTGAAGCAATTAAATTGCGTACTCAAGGCATAGCTTTTAGGCAAGAGGCCACGGCCACCCTCTTGGGTAATTACAACGATTTTGACAATTATTC
The DNA here is from genome assembly GCA_946902985.2 of Meconema thalassinum. Classification (NCBI taxonomy): domain Eukaryota; kingdom Metazoa; phylum Arthropoda; class Insecta; order Orthoptera; family Tettigoniidae; genus Meconema; species Meconema thalassinum. The sequence goes on from OX336389.2 coordinate 1,407,407,737, forward strand.
CTACTCGAAGAGTATTCTAAATCACAAAAAATGGTTATTATTCAACTCTATAATGTACTTCTTAAATTGTTTAAGCTATTGTAAAAGCTCCACGTTGAGTTGTGTGAATCTTTTTTATTCTATTGTGCTCAAACAAATTGTGATTAAATGCGTTTTTGCCAAGTTCGTCCTACTATTCTCTTGGACTGTAAAATGCTAGTACAGTTCGCTCAGCCAAGTTCCTACTGAGCCATTTCAATCTAAGCTTCTTGACTGTGTTTTTTCCCAATCAAGATTTGGTTGGTTCACTCTCTCGCTAAATTTCTCATTAGTTTCCTGCTGGTGACAAATTTAGTATTTCGAGCACAATAATTGTCCTGTCTCTGAAATTATTCCTATTTATAGTTTACTTTTCCACCTGGCCACGGCAGTCTCCTGGTCTTTCTTTACGGATTTTTCTATTTGCTTGGGTTCTCGAAACCCAGGTTCAAAAACTTTTAAAGTAAATTAACCTTTTCGTTTTTGTCAATCTTAACTTGGTTGTCATTTGTTGAAGCGCCACTTGAATTTGGGTGTTCGTTGCCCCTTTGCCTTTTAGTGCTTTGTTACAATTGTATTTCAGATTTAGCAAACTGTTCGAGTAACACTATAAAATTATTAGTTTTATAAACTTTAAGCTTGATCATAATTGTGATCACTACTATAAACAATATTTGTAAATGAGCTACGAGTTCCCCCCTCTCTACAATTTCTTGCTTGACTCGCTCAGCGATTCTCAAAACCATTAGATACTTCAGTCCTCTTTTTTTTTATTGTTACCACTTTTTTCAACTGTTTTTGTAAATAAACAATTGTTATTGGTGTCTGTCCCATTTTCTTAATCTTGTTATTTCGCTCCTAACTCTTTTCCTCAATCCTTCTTCTTCTTCTTCTTCTTCTTCTTCCCATGTGGTAGTTGTTGGAATTGGATTCCAATTGCTCCACCAGTTTTACTCTAGGTAATTGTCGGAATGGAAGGCCCGGCCACCTTCTTCCGTACCAAGTACACTCATAAGATATTGCTGTTAATTTAATTCAGGGGACAGGGACATCTTAATCATCAGCCCCATGTACTAGGTTATTGTTTGGAAACTTTCTGATAAAATGTATTACTGTGGTGACTGTAGAAGTGTGTGGAACCGTGGTTATTAAGGTAAGGAATGGGGTAAGTGCCCCCGGAATTGAAGTAAGGTACTATCCCGGAATTTCCCTGAAGGGAGTGTGGAGAACACCTGGGGAAAACCACATTCAGTATGGCCGACATGCTGCACTGCTTCATCGCAGTCATGTTGCGCGATTTAACGTGCTCGGAAACACTGCGGGGTATACACACATTAGCATAGATACCACAATAATACAGGTAATCCTACATATTTCGTTGTTGTTGTTGTTGTTGTTGATTCGTTAGGGGCTTTGCGACATCATGGTCTTGTAGCCCCGCGTACTTGGTTGTGTGCAGAATTCGTCTGATAACCTGTGTCACTGTGATGTCCGTATTAATGTGTGTGTTTTTAATTGAGGTAGGATTGAGTTGGAAGCGGCCATGGCCTTAAGTTAAGTACTATCCCGGCATTTGCCTTGAATAGAAGTGGGAATGAGAAACCATGGAAAACCATCTCCAGGATGGCTGAGGTACGAATTGCTCCCACGTCTTCTCAGTTTTCGACCGCGCTTACATGTAAGTACATGGGGCAGATGACCACAATGTCTTAAGCCCTTAAATGAAACATCAGCCTAGCCAGATGCACAAAACTGTTCGGCATGGTGGCTATTTTCTTCCAGTGCTATAAAAGGATCGATTAAAATTTCGATTTCTCGTCAACAGTTGAGAATGGCATTTGTTACGGTAGTTCTCTGCTGTAAGTATAATGTGCGTTCAAAAAGTAACGAGCCAGAGGCTGGAATGCGCAAACCGGCGACTATATCGGCTAATCATGGCGTGTGTAACGAGGTGTGGTTCCGACCAGAGCGTGGAAGGTCACAGTCCGTCGCTAGAGGGCACGCATGCACGTCACGTGACGATACAAAGCGAGCAGCAGCATGCATCAATCGTCCAACGCTGCCAGTCGCATTACAAACAGTGACATGGAGGCGTCAACTGAAGAGCAAAGAGGTGTTGTTCGGTTTCTGACAGCGGAAGGAGTAGGGGTAACGGACATTCATCGCCGAATGTCACAAGTGTACGGCGAACACTGCATGTCCCTTGCAAGGGTCAAGGCGTGGCACAAGCACTTCAGGGAAGGACGGGTGTCGTTTGCCGATGATGCCCGGTCTGGGGCACCCCCCTGCATTAACGATGACAACGTCCAGCTGGTTGATGCACTCATTACCCAGGACCGCCGAGTGACAGTGAACACCATAGCCACCGTGATCGCTCCACTACAATGCACGACCTCATACGGCCAACACAGTCGCGGCACTCCTGCAGAAATTCAAATGGGAAGTTCTCGGTCACCCTTCATACAGTCCTGACCTCCCTCCCTGTGATTATGCCATGTTTGGTCCCCTGAAAAGGGTTCTGCGGAGCCAACGATTCACTTCGGACGCCGACGTCCAGCTGTACGTGCGGAACTGGTTCACATCGCAGCCCAGGGAATTTTATGAGACAGCCATACACCGCCTCGTGTCACAGTGGGACAAGTGCCTCAACAGTCATGGGCAATACTTCTAACATACAGGTACTGCTTTATGTAATTATGCCTCCGGCTCGTTACTTTTTGAACGCACCTTATACATTATTTGTGTAACCCTTCCACAACAAGAATCTCCTGAAGGGTATATGGTCTCCCTGTGCCGTGGATAGTGAATCCGGGCCATGTGGCTGCTTTTGTAATGGTATTGTATAGCATATCTTATTTATTGAAATAGAAGAAGAAAAGAAGAAAAGTTGATCTCAATTTATTATAGGATCTTGACACTTGTTCATCTTCCCCGTATACTCGGGTGTGTGTTGAATTTGTTTGATATCCTGTGTTTCTGTGGTGGCTGTAAGAGTGTGTGTAACTGTAATAAATAGGACCTAGGATTGGGGTAGGTGAACCGGGACGTGAAATAGGTACCATTTTGGATTTTTCATGGATGGAGTGTGAAGAAACTCCGGGATTGAACCTCATTGAGGAGGCCACTGTTAACGCCAGGATTCAAACCTTTGGTCTCTAGATCACCAGGTCACAATCGCAGTTGTTGTGCGTGACTTATGTTGGAGAAAAAGAAGAAGAAGAAGAAGAACAACAACAACAACAACAACAACAACAACAAAAACCACAATGACAACAACAGTAATTGTTGATCCGGACGAGAACTCTGAACCCTAGGTGACAGTAAGGTGAGTTCTGTACTCGTATGTCCAAAGCCAAGAGTTTCACCATGCTACATGCTATATTTACATCTTGTTCCTCGTTCGTTCCGGTCACAGTTGCCAGAGAATAAATAGCTCGCGAATGTCGCCCGATAATGTACTGTCTATCTGAGGGTGAACGTACTCTGAATGAATCGTATTAGTTTCTCCCACACTCTGTTCTGAAGTCAGGAGTTCAAACACTTCCACGTAACCTCCTTCACATACAAGCATTCTTTTTAACCGTTTGGTTAAAAATAGTTCAGACTGGAGGAGCTGAAACTCCATAAAAATTAGGTTCTAATCCCGGTGCAAACTACTAGACTACCCTCTCTCTCACAAACAGACAAAAAAATTACAGTCAGTCTGAAAGACTAGACGTTATATCATTTCAAATGGCGCATGCTACAAATGCTTCACATGTTAGGAAGGCTCAGGAGGGCTTCTCGCTTCGCTCGAATCCCCCGGACTCTTTCAACGGACTCCATTACCCATTAACTTAGACTTCCCTCGCGGGCACCTCTTTAATGGTCACCCTGTATTTGAGTCTGACATCTTTTACAACTCTTTAAGAGTCACCCATTATTTGAATCTGATATCTTGCAACCCTCTTTAAGGGTCACCCTGTATTTCAATTGAATCTAACATACTGTATACCTCGTTATCACCCTGTATTTTGCTCTGACATCCTGCACACGTCTTTAGGAAGCACCCTGTATTCTTATCTGGCGACTTGTATATCTCTTTAGGAGTCACCCTGTATTCTTATCTGGCATCTTGTACACCCCTTTAGGAGTCACCCTGTATTCTTTTCGCTTCGCTCGAAGCCTTAGGTCGCTCGACGCACTAGGACTCGTTCAACAGACTCCTTTAACCATTAACTTAGGCTTCCCGCGCGGCTACATGACGTCACAGTCTCCGTCTCCGTAACCGTCTCCGTCTCCCATAACGGTAGACCAAAGCATAACGACGAAGTCGACAAGATCATTTGAAATGATAAAAAAGGAACACTCACTCATTCCCTCCAAGCAAATGCTTGAACGATAACTCATTTCATGTCTTGGGGTGCTTTCGCAGTAACAGCCTTGCAGTAGAAAGAAAAGCTAAGGAAGCTTGTAGTTTTACGTGGCCGTCTCGCGATCATGAGCCACGCGGCTTCCATTTACATGTGGAATGTGAACCACAGGACATGATATTTCACTTCGAAAATCTCAAATGAATTGACTGGGAATCGAACCCGGCCTGCCTTGATGAGAGGCAAGCAGCTTGACCAGTGCACCAGCACAACCCCCCTCATTTAAACAGTCCCCACAATAACACAATTTATCAATGCACCTACGATCAATGGATGATTATCACGCTATCCCAAGCTTTAAACGAAGCAACAATAAACAAGAGAATACAACTTATTATGCATGTAATTAGTGCTATCTCATTTATGCTTATACCGGATTGTAGTGGTAATAGGGATGAAGCATCAATGTCTAAATCGTCGTATCTCCTTAGGCCCGTATCACACGACACTTGCTGGCAAGGAAGCTGTTGTGATCACTGGTACAAAATCCTGTATGATTCTGTTCATCCTCGTCAGTACACCTGCTTTTATGACCGAAGTGTAACACACGCTAGCATTTCCTGCGCCATATTGTATGAAATAAAACATGGAGGGTGGTTGTCGTTTGGGGGTAAAATGTATAGTTGGTTCGCATTATTAACGCAAAGTGGTCGTGAAACTTGCTTTACGTACATTTGAAAACATGCGTGGTACGGAATGAATGCATTCCAATCAATATTTAAGATCTAATTGTAATAATTGGATATTTAACCATACGCGTCAATAAGAAGCGCAGCAAAAAGCTACGGAGTCTATTGGAAATGTGTGCGAGTGGTATCGCGCCCTCTCGTTGTTTTCAAGATCCCGGGTTCAAGGCTATCTAACGACGATTTTTTAAAAATTATTATTTTTAATTTATTTTTTATTTTTAGTCGGTTTACCCTCCAGGTTGGCTTTTCCCTTTGACTCAGCGAGGGATCCCACTATTACCGCTACCAGAGCAGTGTTCTAGAGTTTGAAACATTGCGATGAGGGATACAACTGGGGAGCTGGGACAAGCACCTCACCCAGGTGGCCTCACCTACAAAGCAAGCAGGGACCTTATGTGGGATGGAAAGGGAGGGGAAGAAATGGAGGGATTGGCAAGGTAGAGGGAAGGAGGCGGCCGTGGCCTTACGATAGGAACTGTACCCGAATTACCTACTAATACCTGTTGAAATCCCACGATGGCAGCTGGATCGTAGAACCTGAAAATTCCCGGCTATAAAAATCCCCAGATCCTACCAACAAGCAAAGGGGATAATAGGGCACAGTATATTCCTAACAAAGGTAGCATTAAGAAATACCATAGCGAAAAATAAAATTGCACAGAGAACACGAGAATCAGATAAAGTAATTATCTCAGGAATGAGAGAAACTCCAGAAACACCCAGCGATGGCCATCCTAACGCGACCTTCCATCACCTCTATAAAGCATCACACCAAAAGGATTAAAATAGAAAACAAAATTTATTATCAAAAGACGACATAATAACAGAAGCAATGTCATGAAACGAAAAATTCAATCCTCACTTAAGCTTGCATCATAAAATAGATGCAACAAATGCAGCACCATGTCCCGTCGGACGTGACTGCTAATACCCTATTCATAATTGCATACTTGAAATATTTACAGCAATGATGATCCCTTGACAAAAAGAAAAACCCTACTGGATCATCCAATTGGTCATTCCAATGTTTAAAGTGTACGCATAAATAATATTACTCTTGCATATACACATTTACAAATTTATTAAGGCACCCTTAAGTGCATTCGCAATAGACTTCTTTCTGGCACCTTTCAAAAGTGCATCAATCATGTATAATTCGAGCAATTTAATGTAGTCATATTCTGTTTCAATCGACCAAGCTTTTACGCTGAGACGACGTATGTGATTGACATCCTCACAAGTACTATTAATTAGGGATGACTAGAAGAACTTTGCAGGCATCGCTATTCAACTTACCATGTGGAATAAATAACATTCTGCAATTAACAACTATCACTTCGTGCTATGAAACTCATAATCAATAAACATGTTATTAGTGCGTAATTCCATTGAGATACGGTCCAATATTATTTCAAGTCAAACATGACATCCACATTTCCATACATAAATGGATGTATACCATAAATATTACTTAGAATAATCCTTTGGAATTCTTTATATACTTGGCTCTCATTTGCACAACATAATATATGTACTCCACTAAGTACTTAAATCTTTATTAACAATTAGCATCCGTAGATGTTGATAGTCTATTCAAATATCACCCTCATGGTGACTAATAAATTTTATTACACGCATCCAGTTTCATATTATCCTTCGCACATAATATTGTGTCGAATAAAATTATTTAATAGCATTACACTCTATTCAAATTATTTATAGAGGATCATTAATACATTCCAATGGAGTAGAAAAAGCTTTGCCTTACAAAATTATGCTCTTCGTCACGTATATAGAACAATACGCCTCCACTCTTAAATTGTTCCTGGGAAATGTGTCAAAAAGATTGAATGTTCCTTCTTGATAATTCTCATGCCAAAATACAAATATACTCTAACGATGGAGATAAATCAATACTATACCATACATTCCTACATGCACAGAGTACACGTGGAATCGAAAACAGAAGCGAGGATGATCAGACTAAAATAGAACCAACCTCATTCAAAAGAGCTCAAAAATGTCAGCAATGACCCTACACAATGGATCCAGGTAACATCGAAGGTTAGACAGCTGTTGATCCATTAGAAATCAATGCTGGCATAATTCGCCCGTGAGAATAAGAAGTGCTCCAAAAATATGAGAAAGATCAAACTTCTCATCGAAAATCTAACTTTTAACAGCTAATTCATGATAGTAATATGCACTGGTAACTTCAGAATAAATAACTTTCGAGCATCGACGTAGGTGCATACTTACATTTCTAGACGACACTCGAATATAAAATCAGCTTCCTGACAAAATTCAAAAATAACTACTAGTTTAAATAGTCTTCTTAGAAAAACGTATTTCATCTCCTAATAATCCTCTTCACTACATTTAAGAATATTCATATCAATTAAATCAATTTATTAACGCGAAATATTAATCTAAAATTTAAATAAAAAATCAATATATGAAAAATGGATGCACTCGTTTTTCGAGTCAAAATCCGATTGAAAATGAGGCCAGTCATGAAAGAGACATCATACCTGAACCTCACCTCAATCATGCTACTCAAACAGGAAAAATAGCAATTATGGTCACGTTGGAATTACATCTCCTTCTTTTACTTGAACAATATTGTCAGTTTACGATGAATTGCACCCCAGTACGCATTCCATTATGCCTAAGGAAAATAATTTTACTAGTGTTAAGTTACAAAGCTTTATTTAGGAATTTGGAGAAGAATATTTTTGTGCAGATGGATCAGTTCTGTTCTGCAAGTTTTGAGAAGTGAAAGTCGTGGCTGAAAAAGTGGTTTAATGTGCAGCAGCAATGCCAGTCGGCAACATCAATTTAGTGAACATGTTTTATAGGTTTTATAGGTATGTATTCTCAGGTGTTTGATAAGTGAGTAAAGTAATATATACTGTAAATAACCACTTCATGTATATTCAGAAAATTAATATGAAAATAGGAATAAAGAATTTAGTTGACAATTTAATCTCGAAGGGATCGTCGCTTGGATTTATATATTCAAATCATATTTAAATCACTTTCGGGTTATATTTTTTCATTTGTGAGTCATATTTTGTCGTTTTTAAGGTCATATTTGCTTGCATATTCGGGCTATCTTTAGGTCTTCAACATCCGAGCCCTAATCATCAGCATCAGACATAGTCCATGTTTCTGATCCGTATTTCACAACCGGTCCAATGAAAGGCTTGTAAAGTTTGACTTTCAGTTGCCTAGATAAAAGTGCTGATTTTAAGAGCTTAATATTAGTGAAGTATGCTCGGTTTCCAGCCATGATTCTCTTATTGATCTCTTGTGTCACTGAATTTTCACAGATAGTTGAAACTCTATACACTCTCAAATTCATAATGTTCAAAGATTATGTTTTGGAAGCATCTTCTATACTCCATGACTGATACCTTCATGTATTTTGTTTTACATCACATCGCCACTCCAAAAAACACCCAACTATATATATACTCCCAACGATGAAGTCTCGCCTATAGTGTGAAGTTTAAATCCCCCCCCCCCCCCAAAAAAAAAACTCTCAGCCATCAACTCGTTCTCCCCACTTCATTCTCAACCTTTCATCAACCACATTCAACCACCACAATTGAAATCATATTCATCATATCACTTCACCAAATTATCATCATCTCCCACTTGCATCACAATTCATCCAATCAACGCCATCCATTTCACAAACACTCACTCCCTCACTTCCATCAAAACACCCCCTCACATTTCATCCACTCATTTAATAAATTTAAAAAATCATCACAACATTTCGTTATCATCCATCTTTCCATCACAACTCAGCAACCCATCTATCATCCAACAAACCTCCATTTCATAACTCCATATACACAAGGCACCTCATCTCATCAATTCGTCCCCAATCATCTCACCTCCTATACCATTCTCTCCTTTCTATCTCTTCTACAGCACCACTCTCTTTCTCATCTCTACAAACATCATCCACATCATCCATCACCCCCATCTCAAACACCACCATCCACTTCTTCCATTCCATTCATTATACTGTATCAGAAATAAAAAATAAAAAATAAAATAAACTACTCACTCTCATGTCTCACACCCCACCCCAATCACATCATCTCATCACATACCATCACCCCATTCAACCTTTAAGTATTATCAACTTCATACGATCATCTCATCTCATACATACTTTTCTCTTCTCTTTCTCTCAGCACCGCTTCTCATCTCCACAAACATCATCAATTTTCCATCTCATAATACATCATCAACCTTTTCTCAAAAAAAGCTAATCTCAACAATTTCAAAATTATCTAAATTCCCTAACTTCCACAATTAAAAAATCACAACATTTTCAAATGTCTAACTCACAAAACAAATAAATTCAAAAATCTCATAATTACAAACCTTCCAACTCCACAATTTACAATAGTGCAAAGCATAAAAGAGCAAATTTTCTCAACGTTAAACATTTTCAAAACTTTAATCTTAGCCAAGAGGTCACGTCATTTTTCCTACTCCAACTTTTACAATTCACCATCACCCTTCTCCTATAACTCTCAATCTCCCAAACAATCTCCTCCTCTGGCCCAAGAGATGGTGCGGCCATCTCTAGGGGCCCGCCCACTCTCCCTGGATCGGAATTAAATGACTTAATATATATATATATACAGAGTGGTCCACCAGCCCCTCATTATTTAGTTTTATGAAACCCAACTAACATTAAATTTCTCCCGATGGTCGATATTGCTCTGCGCTCTGCCTGTGTGACAGCAATGTAATTGAGCCATGGGTCTAGCAAGGAAAAGACGAACCTAAAGTTTTCCGCGCCAAATACTAAGGACCATTCTGCTAACATGTGATTTATTGCTCCTTGAGAGAACACACATACACGTAATACGATCGAATTAATAGTTACGCTACGTGATCTGTAATAGTAGGAAGTTAAATTAACACCATAAACCACGATTGAAAACTTTTACATGGATAATAACGTTTGAGGTGGGATGCACACTGTAACAAGTACACGTGTAGCGCGCAGTTTCCACGTTGTAGTAGTGGACGAATCTACAGTTGGTCACTAGTCGTGGCCGAGTGAGGTGCGCGTGTGAGAGTTGTGTGATCGCATTGGAAGAGTGTACGTATCTTAATACCGGTGTTTGCGATAGTTCCACGGGTGTACTGACCTTCCGTGTGTCATTCGGACAATACTTTTCAAGTAGTGTTCCAGATAGGACAACAAATCCAGAAGCCCAGAAAACCCCGCTGAACATCATGTCCGGATACCAGAGGAAAAACACTGTTCGCTGTCAATGGGACAGGCAGAGTTCTCGCCCCACACCAGGAGAAATTCACCGCTGGATTAGCGATACCCTCCGGTTGACTGTCGACCAAGTAGAAGCCATCCAGTTAAATGCGCAAGAAAGAACCATGTACATCAAGGTAATCAGCATATCTACTTATCAAAAATTGCTAAATACTTTAGAAGCTCCTATTAAATTTCAGTATGACTCAGGCGAGGTGACTAATGTTAAACTCTCCACAGCGGATTCCAATTTTACCACAGTGCGTATATTTAATGTCCCACTCGAAGTTCCCCCTGAAATTTCCAAATCCGTCCTGTCGATATATGGCACTGTGAGTGACGTCAGGAAAGAACAATGGTCTTCTGCTTATCAGTTCCCGGTGTATAATGGAATACGTGCAGTCAATATGGAAATCAAACAAGATATCCCCTCCACTGAGACTTTTGGTGGCCATTCTGTTTATATATCTTATAATGGACAGAAACAGACCTGTTTAATTTGCAATGCTAACACTCATCTCCGTATCAATTGTCCAATGAAAATGATTCCCCTCGGTATTACTCCTACCCAACAAAGACGTGTCCAATACTCCGATGTTGTGACACAGCAAACGTCACATGAAAGCATGCTTATTGATCAGTCAGCTGGGACACCGGCAGAAATGGCCTCATCCTCACATGAAGCAGACCACGTACCTTGCACTGAACAGATCAGCGAGCTGCATAGTGCCCCTGCGCCATCGGCCGCCTGTCTTGCAGCCATAGAGCCAACTCCTCCGTCACTACAGGCTGCACCAGAAATTTGGTCTTCACTGCCCCCACCTACTCTGGTACCTACCGACTCACTGAAGCAGGTTGATCGGGGATCTGAGAACGTAACTAAGAAGATTAAAACAAATCCCTCGATTGCTGTACCAGCCCCGAAGAATCAAACTGGTTCTACACATGCTCCCGCAGCTGTGAAAAAGAAACAAAATCTTCCTTCTCCGTCATCTAGGGACTCACGAACGCTCTCAAACGCTGACAGTCGGCCCATGAATGGCACTTATAAGGAACTCTCTCACCCTAATTTGGCATAGTGCTCCAGTATATTTCTCACCCGTATCTTTCTTCTTTTTATTCTTTATCCTCTTTCTTGAGTCCACCTTCCAGGATGTCTAGCACAGCTTTTATACTCCTCTTAATGGTGCAATTTCTCACTGTGGCCACTGTGAATATCAATGTAATAGAATGTCCCATGAAATTTCAACTGTTGGAGAGATTCCTTCGAGATGCAGACATTGACATTGCTTTCATTCAAGAAGTTGCTATACCCTGTCTTCCCATATCTGCCTTCTACAAACAATACATCAATACCGGTACTAATAATAGAGGGACCGGCTTCCTCATAAGGCATGATATCCCACTCGAAGGTGTGCTATGTCATCCATCAGGACGCATAATATCTGGACACATAAACAATACCACCCTGATAAATGTATATGCCCCATCAGGGTCCAGCAAACGTGTGGAACGGAAAATGTTCTTTCAACAGAGTATACTGCCTCATCTGCACGACGTTAAGGAAAAACTTATTCTTGCAGGGGATTTCAATTGTATTCAACGCCTAGAGGATTCCACTAGTCCATACCAAGGTGTCAACCCGGCTCTCAGGACCCTCCTTACTTCCTTACACCTCATTGATGCTGTGGATAGTTTAAGGGTGCCCCTGCCCCATTACACCTGTATAAGTCACAACTCCTCATCACGAATTGGCCGCATCTACTTTTCCCAAGAACTTATCCAGCCCAGACGATATGAAGTGATACCTGCCAGTTTCACTAACCATCATGCAGTTGTATGTACAATCTCTTACCCCCATCCCGTTTTTCACATAGGAAGAGGTTATTGGAAATTGAATTGCTCACTGTTACTGGAGGAGGAATGCCAAGATATTTTCAGACAACACTGGAGTCGATGGGTCCAACAAAAATGCAACTATCGCGACTGTGCAGACTGGTGGGATATTTTAGTTAAACCAGGAATCCGCCGCGTCCTTAAGAACATATCCTACCAAAGAGGTCGGGAAAGACGGGATACAGTTGAATTTTACTATCGAGTTCTTCGCCAGCTCCAGCACAGATCTGATGCTGGGGAGCGTATCTATGACCAGATTCGGGAAGTTAAAGCCAAGCTCCTCTCTCTACAGCAACGAACGCTCGCTCATATAAACGTGGCTTTAAAAGATCGTAGAGTGCTCCCGGACGAAAGTGCAAGTGTATACCATATCGCCAAAGGACAACGTGAGCGGCAACGTAAATATATCCACCGCCTCCGCACCAGTACTGGAAGTGTCGTCACCTCCCCTGACGCTATACGTAGTGAAATATCATTATTTTATCAGCGGTTCTACGCTAAGGCTCCAATTGATCCACAGCAGGTGACCCTATTGCTTTCATCTTGCAGTACCCAACTATCTCTGGACTACAAAACTCTGCTCAGCGCGGACATTACGGATGACGAGATTCACTCTGTGGTTAAGCACCTCCCAAATAACCGTTCACCTGGCATTGATGGACTGCCATATGAAATGTATAAACACTTCTGGCCTCTCATTGGCAAAGAATTTTGTCACGTCGTGCGTACCATTCTCCATCGTCGTGCTCTTTGTCAATCACATCACGAGGGTATTATAGTCCTCATACCAAAAACAACCTCTCCCATGGCAGTTGGTGACTTCCGACCAGTTACTCTGCTCTGCAGTGATTAGAAAGTCCTTACCAAAGTAAGGACCGAAGACTGTTCTTCGTGATATCATTGGTGATGAACAATGCTGCAGTATTCCTAGAAGAACTCTGTTAACGACCTTAGCGATACTACGGGACCTACACCTAAAAGCCGAAGTGCTCCCCACTGAGCCAATGAGTTTTCTCACCTTAGATCTTGATAAAGCTTTCGACCGCATCAGTCATGAATACTTGTACATGGTCTTGCAGCACTTTGAATTTCCCGCAATCTTTATTGACTACATTCGTACGATAAATTGTAATGCTACGTCTCGAGTGCTCGTCAACGGTTTTCTTTCCTCTCTGATTCCAATACTACGATCAGTTAGGCAAGGATGTCCCCTTTCCATGCTACTTTTTGTCATTGGCCTTGAACCGTTCATTCGGACTACCCAGGTGAAGCTACAGGGTTACAAACTGTCCACACATGTTTTCGGCATGTGCGCCTATGCTGATGACGTATCAATATTGATCCGCAATAATGAAGACATCTCTCACATCGATAGCGTCCTTCAGCTCTACCATATCGCCTCTGGAGCACAATCGAACCCCCAGAAAACTGCTTTGCTTCCGCTCAATACTAACTCAGTGATTACCCAGCAGCCCTGGTTCCGGATAGTAAATGAGGTGAAAATTCTTGGCATTACCTGGAAGCAATCGCTTCTGGACACCGTGCAAGCAAACTGGAATAAGGTCATTGCCAAAGTTAGGGGAGTGCTGATCCAATTTGGTCAAAGAAACCTCAATATAGTGCAACGGGTCATGGTCCTCAACGTGTTTGCGCTCTCTAAAGTATGGTATGTCGCACAACTTTTCCCACTTCCCAAAATGTTTGAGAGCCAATTGCCAAAATATACAGGTTGGTTTATATGGCAAGGATTTTTGTTTCGAGTACAACGGGAACAGTTGTATCTCCCATCCCGGCAAGGCGGGCTAGGGCTAACAGCTCATGGCATGAAAAGCCGAACACTTCTCTGCAAGAACTATATCACCATCCTTTCCCAACATGACACTTTAACGAAAGCGCTATACAAAGATCTTCGAAACACAGCCCGTGGTTGTGATAGAGCTTTGCCGAAGATATTTAGGGACCATCAACAGCACCTTCTGGAAATTGTTCGCCAAATGCCTTCAGGGACTGTTCCAACGACGAAAAGTATTAATACCATGTTGCGGCAAGTGGTACACTCCAAACCGCGAATCGAGGCCACCACCCTCTACGTCCATTGGCCCACTGTTTGGAAAAATTTTGGGGCGATGACCATTTCTTCTGCTGTACACTCCCAGGTTTTTATCTTCCACAGCGATCTCATCCCAACGGCTCTACGGCGCTATAACATCCGTCTTGAATCTCACCCATGGTGTACTATATGTGGTCAAACTGATACGGCGATACATCGCTTCACAACATGCACGCGAGTTGCCTCCACGTGGCTGTGGTGTAAGGGACAAGTATGTCAACTATTAAATGTGCCCACGGGTGACCTTGATGACAGGAAGTTGATTCGTTTGTCGGTGACCGCCTTCCCTCAAATTAAACAGACTGCCATTGTGTGGATAATGGGCCAATATGTACACTTCGTGATGGACAATGATCAACATTTCTAGTTCCTGGATCTCGTGTATCACCTGCAGAAAGAGCGCTGGAAGCTTAGTGAAAGTGGACAATTTTATGATAAATATGGACACTATTTGGATTTTCTTGTGATGTAATAGTATGGTATTTATACTATCTGAAAATTCTGTAATTCTATCGAGAGCTAAAAAAAAGTGGATAAGGTGAAAAAGAAAAAAAATCGGTAAAGTTCGGGCTGGACATGCTCGGTGAGAACGGGAAGAATGCAGCTTCGAATCCAGCCGTGGGCATTCTTTTTTGAAAGACAGCCCATGCTCTATTATGGCGGGGATGTAATATTAAGCCACACGTACTAAATCACATTGCCACATTTATTAACTTACGATGTATTCCTGTGAAGAGTACGTTGAATTTTGCTGATTTATAAAGAGAATACGATCGAATCAGCAGGTTGTGCCACGTGACCTGTAATGGCAGGAAAAACTGAGAAGAGTTGGGTTCGATTCCCACCTTAGCCACCCTGGAAGTGGTTTTCTATAGTTTCCCACATCTACTCCAGGCTAATGCCGGGACGGTTTCTAACTTAAGGGCACGGCCGCCTCCTTCCCAATCCTCATCTTAATTGCTAATACACACACTAATACAGACACCGCTATAGCACAGGTTATCAGAGAACTTCTACACAAACACACAAGTACACGGGTCTAAATGACTGCGATGTTCTAGCCCCTCAAATGAAACAACAACTACATATGGAAGGAGAATCTGATCGCCAGTGATAGCATATTCCTGAGAAATTCTCTTGGTATTATTTTGTTATTGAATTCTAACAAAAAGAAGACACCTCTATTTGAGGTGTACATATTAAGATGTTTCGTGTAACATCGCATTCGAACACCCTGTAACGTTCATGGAATCCAAACTGAAAATGCATCTGCTCGCTATATTACCAGTGCCCCATCCTCACTAATTACGGTAACTGTTACCTCTTGTATCATTTATGTCGTAAGACATAAGACATTGGTAAAGCGGTCGACAAAGACGATAAAACGTAACGAAAACAAATTATGAAACTCTTACCCTAACAAGTATCGAACCCCGAATCCTTCAATCCGCAGTCCAGCGCGTTACCACTTTACCCACGGATGCTTACACATTTCATGAAGATAGAAAGTGTAAACTTTTTGCGTTGGATACATGCCACCGCTTGCTCGATCGCATGCTCAAGCCACCTGAGCATCATGCGTTACAGAGGGCTTTGATTTGGCACAGCGTAAGAATAAGAAATGGTTAAACCCGGTGTTACAGAGGGCCTTGACGCGACACGTGTGGCGGCCTGAGTGAGTCTGAGATTTCCTTTAAGCCAAGGTGGTCAACATTTCGAACCCTTGCTTCCCTGAATATACAGAGTACCATGTTTTTGTTGTACAGATCATTATGTCGTCGTCCAATCTAGCTACGTATTATCGGATAAAAACGTTCCTCTTCAAGACCAAATAAAAATCACTCGTTGGAACAGGTTGATAAGAGTATGTATCCACTATAAACGACATAAACCAAAAATAAAAGAATGTACTAGCTCGGGATTCGAACATGCTACTACCTAAGAGCTAGCGAGACTTCAAAAATGCTTGATTTATCCACCTTAGCTACTGAGAGCAATGGTGTACAGTTGGCACGTATTGAATCTATTCGTTGACAATTCCTGTGCAATCGTAAGGTGTAGTTATTCGAAGCTGTGATCGTTTTAATCATGCATTATATTTGAGGTCATTGAAATAACACTGCTGCTAATGATTTCAACTATATTCCCGAGCTTGAACTCAACGGTAAAGTTGGACTAAGGCCGAAAGGAAGCAGGTACTAATGTTTTTAGGATGACTGTGATATACGCGTTAGTTGGTTGCCTTCCTCAAAAAAAAGGGGCTGGTGGACCACTCTGTATAATTATGTTTACGCGTTAGATTTGCATGAAACACTTGCTTGTTTTCGCATTGCTTTAGCCCCTAAAGAATGTGTTAATCCATGAGTTAACAACTCTTGGATAACAACATTTTTTGTAAGGTTTTACCATGGTGTAAAACCAAGAAGAAATATCAAAGATAGTTTTAGATTGACTCCAGTAAAGGCTTTTTACATCGTCGCCAAGTCTAAGATGCCCGCCTCATGCTTTTCCTTCGGCTTTCTACCTCAAATATTACTGCTTGGCTATACCAAACACAATACAATATTGTGAATGTGTGGTCGTCCTGCTGAGAACTGTTGCCGGCGAGAGAAACTACGCTCGCTGTATACACATTATACATGACGTTTCCCTTGGAAACAAGGCGGTCCGAATGTCAGTGCTTGTACAAGATGGAGGGCCTAAACAACGGAGTGCGCACATGTTTACAATTGCGATATGAATTAGACTATAAGATGTGAACCTGTCAGCCTCCTGGTGCGGCGGCTGGCAGTCTTGGCTGTCACCCCGAGGTCCTGGTTCGCATCCCGCCTCTGGCAAACAATTCAATTCTGGTCTGATAGCTGGACCGGGATACACTCAGCCTCATGATATAAAACTGAAAAGAAGTGGGTTCGAATCTCACCTCAGTCATCCTGGAAGTAGTTTTCCATGGCTTGCCATTTCTATTCAAGGAAAATGCCAGGATGGTTTCTAACTTAAGACCACATCCACCTATTTCCCAATCGTCTATCTGCGGTTTTGTGTACTGTGTTATAAGTGTAACGCGATCATTTTTATGTAAAGACACAAACAGACTATGGAAATGAGTCAACAACTTATAGGCAACACGATGTGGATCTACTTAATAACATTACTATACAGAATATCAAAGGGCAAATATAAATCCGAAAGTGCTCTCGGTTAAAAGGTCCTGAAAAAGGAACAGAACAAATTATTAAGAAAATAAAACTCATAGTTAATAGACAGAAAATTAGATAAGTTTTAGAAATTGAGAATATCAACTCTTGGTTTGTATCAAATTACTAGCTAGAAAATAACTAAAAGATTTGGATAAAGATTTAAATTATAAGCTAAAAATAAATATGAATGTTATTAAAACTACAATACGAAAAATAAAGGGAGTACTGTATTATGTGTAAATATTATAGATATATTTAAATCAATAAAAATATTGCATGGGTGCCGCTTGTGTTTCTTAATTGTTACCAGATTCCCACTCCTAATCCAATCGTTAGCCTTCGAGGAGCTTCGACAATGTTCGGGGAGAGTGGCCAAAAGTAATTAAATGTGGATGTGGGAAAAAGTTGGGGTGATTTAAGGAATTTTGAGTTACTTTAGGCAATTTTGGTCACATTTAGCAAATTTCATGGTGTTTTAAGGAATGATTGTATATTAGAAAAAACGGAGAAATCTGGTGAATTTAGGGGAATTTAGGGACATTTAGGAGAATTCTGGTATGGGCGTTAGAAATCATACAGGGCTCAGTATTATTATAATGTTTCTTTATTAATGTTTTATGTTTATTAGTCATTTGTATTATTATTTATTATTATTATTATTATTATTATTATTATAATAATTATTATTATTATTATTGGGTTTGGAATAAGGTAGGGGCATATGGTGGGATGAAAGGGATGTTGGTAGAGGTAGTCTATCACTTAACCGCGTCAGGGAAGGAATTTTGGAAGAAAGTCGGGCGCAGACCTGTTGAAAGGAACCATCCTGGAAACCACTTTTATAATGGCTGAGGCAAGAATCGAGTCCATGCGTCTATCGAGTTTACAGATAGCTTGGTTCCTTGACCTCTCCATTGAGCATCGCCAGAATATTATTCCATTTACATTCTGTCGCTCATAGTTATAAGAGTAGCCTTTATAGAGTGTATATTCTCTACCTTTGTTGGTAGTAGTTAGTTCCATAGTAGTAACTGACTTGTCAGTCTTTTTTACATACTACAAAGGTTACAACAGTTTTGGTGAAGGAGTGATTCAGCGTCGGCCTTTTTTTAGTCGCTTATGTCTATACTCACTCTTTATGATGCTGGCTTATTTGGAGGATTATTTTATGTAGGCTTACTTGGTCGCTTATTTTAATGTCGGCTTATTTAGCGGCTTATTTTATATCGGCTTATTTGGTAGCTTATTTTTATGTAGGCTTGGGTGGGCGCCTCTTTTTTTGAAACCCCATATATCGCCCATGGTTTTATAGGGGTCTAGCAACTCTCTCGACAACATTACTAACCTTACTGATAGCTCCATAAGTAAGCGATAACAACAGTAAGATTTTAAAAAGTCTAGTATACATTTACCTATCTTAACCAAACCTAAGTCGAATAAAGAATTTCAAAAACATAGGTTACCACAAACTGGTTCCTTTACATTCCCGCTACAGCCGGCTCTTTCCCAATCTTATCCTTGCTAAATAGAGATGTTACTACACCCCTCGAAATGGTAATCGCATATTGCTAAAACATTAGTTTGCTTTCTACAATAATTACATTATATACATGTTTTTTTTTCTAGAAACACATCGCTAAGAATGAGAACTTAATGTATACATGACTAAGATTGATACTTTAATATCAGCCACATAGCATATTTAGTTTCAAGTTATGTTACGTTAAGATTTGATATTCGAGGATTTATGGTAACCGAATTCGTAATACAAGGTAGGAAATACTTTGACACGTATGTGTTATTAATCACAATAACACAGGTTCCTACAAAAAGGTTTCTAACGTCTGATTACACATTTCACAAGATCACTTAAATATCAGCTCTATCTTTATATTTTCTTTAACGATATATGAATACTCCCCTGATAGTAGACAAATATACTACAATGGCTAATCGTTGAGATTTGATACCAACGGATGCTCACAAACCGACCTCTAGTTAAGTTATCTTAGAAATAGGAATTATAGAAAGAAACCATTTAAAAAAGTTAAAATGGGAAATTTAAAAACTTAAAAATGTGATTGAAAATTTTTAAAAAACTCCGAAATGAGAAAAGGGAAATGGATATCTGTCTGAGTGTTTTAAAATTTTCAAACACCGTGAACGAAACTCGACTTTTCGTGATATATCGATTTGAATGGCTGCCTATGATTGGCTGGTTAAAGTGATTTCACTTCTGACCGCTAGATATCTCTAGCGTAGCGCTAAAACTTCAAGTCGGAAGTAAGGGAGGCTCTACTAATAGTCGCCAACCTAAAACCATGTCCTATTCGGTTGCAGTAAATATCCACAAGCAATAGCCAATATCCTTTCCCACCATCATACATAGCCTACTTCAGAGCCCGAACAGATGCTTATGTCTTGCCCTCGCACAGTTCTTGAAGACGTCTGACATCAACAATTGAGTGTGTACGAGTGTGCATGTGTTTTTTATTGTCAATAATGACATATAATGAAACTGTGTCAAACTTTCCATCGTCATTTCCCTTGATGTATTCTTCTTTGCAATTCTCCCAGACTTTTGCATAAGTTTGATTGTTATCATATCTCTCTATTTCAAGTAGGCTACTTTAATCCTGCATTATTACTTGTATTTTTTCTGGCTGCATGTCCAATGTGGTCTTATGCCTTAAATGTAAATGACAAAGGTAAGTATAACGTGTTTTAAAAATATTTGACCTTTAGGTTGATCAGGAACTAGTCTTGGCTTAATCCCGAAGAAGAACAACCACATATATTCCATACTAAACGTAGCCAACTCATTTCTTGTCAGAGCCCCAGCAATTAAATGGAACGCTTACGTAGAAACCGCCAGGTTCACAACACCACGTTATGTTCAATGTTTGTTCGCCTAGTTACGTAGTGACTAACGTTCTTGTCACTCTGAAGGCCCGGGTTCAATTCCGGCTCTGCCAAGAATTTTCCTACCCAAATCCTACCTTGATTACAAATACACACACTATTACAGATCTTACAATGGCACAGGTTATCAGACAGCTTCTACACACACACACCCAAGTACACGGGGTTATTGACTGGCTGCGTGGCTCAGTGGTAACGTTCTCGCTTGCTGGGCCCAAGTTTGCAGCTTCGTATCCTGGCGCAGGCAGTTGGCATTTGAGGAAGCGCAAATGCGAGGGAGCCGTGTCAGTAGATTTACTCATACGATAAAGATCCCCTTCGGGGCAAAATTCCGGCCCCCCGGTGTCTCTAAAAGCCAGAGTAGTTACAAGGGACGTAAAACCAATAACATTATTATTACACAGGGTTACAAGACCACGGTGACACAAAGCTCCTAAGATTCAACAACAACAATTAACTGTTCATATGTTGTATTCTTCTGTGTTGTATCAAATTGAACACTCTGGAAAGCGTAACTTACTATTTATTTTGTTTCTTTCGGTAAGGTGATTACGGTATCTACTGATACGGTTCCCTTGCTTTTGCGCATCCTCAAATGCTAACTGAGTGCACCAGGATTCGATCCCGCAACCTTGAGCACAGCAGGCGAGAACCTTACCGCTGACCCACGCAGCCAGTCAAGAAGAAGAAGAATGATGGAGATTTTAATTTCTCTGTAATCAAATGTCGTATACCCAAGTCAATTCTTTGTTAAACCTGGATGAATGGTTGCCTGTTAGAAAATATCATGGAACAGGTTTAACTCGTATAACTACGTTCACCATCAATAAAACAACCTACAACTCCAACAATAGTATACTGTACATATTTTACTGTTCAGAAAAATGCATACCAAATTGATACATCAGATTCATTAATCTAAAAGATATTATTATTAATAATAATTGAAGTCCCGCGCACTCGCTCGGCAACTGCAGCCACACTACAAGGACAAGCCCAATGGTTGGTGGTAATGTAAGCTAAGAAACAATGGAATTTGATAAATGATGACAGCGAAAAAGACACGGTACGATATTAAATTAAATAGTTACACAATTTTTTTTAGAAATCAACCTGACAAAATAATGATTGTAGGCGCTGATGCCTTAAACGTTTGGACATAATAGAGAGTAAAATGCCTTAAAAAGCTTATAGATCCATTTAAAATGAGGCAACGGGATAACATACATTTCAAAAATATGCAAAGGTAGGCCTAACTACTTTGAACCTTCGCAAATGCGAACACATGTCCTCGATATTTTACATTGCTCTTCGTTATTTATTTATTTATTTATTTATTTTATTAATACCGGTATTTCATAGACATCCTTCGAAAAAAAAACGCATTTTGATTGGTGCCACAGTACATTTACTACAAGAGAAACGTGCGCACGTGTGGCAGGGCTTGAATAGGCTACCGGAACGTCAAAAATTGAAAACAAAAATAGCTTGTAGTTTAACGTGACCGTTAATCTCGGGATCATTAGCCACGGAACCTCCTTTTTACGTGGAATCCGAAACACAGGACATGGCATTTCACTTCGAAAATCTCAGATGCATTGACCGGGAATCGAACACGGTCCGCCTTGGTGAGAGGCCAACAGATTGATCGCTGCGCTACCACGCACCACCATCAAAAAATTTAACACAGTCATTTTGGTGAGTTTCAGTCCCTTTGTTTATTCAAGCAATGCATTGTAATGATATTGCAATCTCTTTGCTCCACCAGCAGCTAACGTCATGTTAGCTTCGGAAACCTGACGTCATTGAAATCAATATTATTCAAACAGCTTATACAATGATGGTGACCTCAAATTTTATATGCGAAACTAGCGCCGAGTTTGCCTCTAGTAGTAATGGGTGATAACGCGATGAGACGATGAACTCATAAACCCTGACCTACGCTCTTGCGTGTGCATGCGCGAGCCGAATTGAAGTTACTAGCGGTTCTAACTCGGGAAACCCTTATGATCACTTCGTTTGCATAATTATAGACCTCGTGCGAATGGCGATATTTTAGCTGCTGGCGCCCCTAGCGGCAGCTCGCTCACTGAGTTCGTAGGAGTAGTGTGTGTGATGGCTCGTGCTGGAGAACCGAGTAGGACAGTAAAATAAGTTATTTAATGGTGAAATGTCGTCATCCATGGAAATTGATCAGGGTTTAGGGAATATTCGGAGGGATACGTCGTATTTCACAGCCTCTCAGCTTAAGAAAGGCGGAAAGCTCAGAGTGAAATAAAAGTTGGGAGAAGACATAATTATACAGTTTGTGTTTGCGAGAAACTAGCATTAATCAACCATTTAATGCTGTTAAATTTGAGTTGCAGTGCCTTACATTTTGCACTGTTAATCATATTAATTTAGAATAATATTATCAACGTAAAACTTTACTTTTCTCTTTCCCATTTTTTAAAATATTTATTTAACAAAGAAATCTCAATCCCCTGCGGGTGGATGTAAACCATGTCTTTCAAAATGTAATCCTTTCTAGGTTTCAAAATGGTTTAAACAAATCACGAGAGAGATTATTTGAAGTCTTCCGTCCTGCAACAATGGGAAAACCCTAAGAACGTCGCCGTGGAATATTGTAAACGATAGGGTCTGAGGGTTAGAACACGGAACACTCAGACTTGTGAGGCTACATGTATGGCTGTTTGACTGCAATAAAAAATTAAAAACGCTAAGTAGAGGATGGTTCAATTCCCACCTCAGGTATCATATAGGCCAAATTGTTTTTCTTGGTTTCCCCAGGAAAATGCCGGGATGATTCCTAGTAATATAGGCTTTTAAACAATTTCTACACACACGCAAGTACATGGGCACAAATAATGAGCAGGACACTTCAGGAGTTGTTTATTGCACAAATACTGCGTGGGGGGGGGGGGGGGGGGGGGGCTGGATTTCTAAAAGAACAAACTTGATGCTACTGCAACCCGGAAAGAATATTGCTAGGCCAGGACTGTCTCACTCTTATGGAGATTGGGTGCCCTTATTCATGTTGTGATTGATGACAATACATGCAATGTTAGCTGTGGTGGTGACATCAAGCTCACCTCAGTCTTATCACTATTTATGGTCATGATATTTGTCGATATACTCTCGTTACATAATAATCCATATTTAAACACACTTCCTTCACATCCCTCATTTTCAGGAAACAGTCAATCTTCCCTAGCTGCTCACAAATAGTAGGACGTGGATTGGTGACCACGGGACTCCAGCTGAGCATTGAATTACTTCCACTTGTGCTGGGCTACTCTCTGTCATCTTGCATTTCAACCTCTCTTCACGCAGTTAATCTGCTACCCTCCCCTCGTTCACGCTGATCTGATTAGCTTGGCTTCATATACGGTACAGTAGGACAGTGCCTGGGTCTGTTAGGACCTCTTGTCGGTGTTCTATTTATAGAAATGCCGACTACAAATACCACAATTACGGAGGCGTTCATTCTACGAATGTATTGTTTTTTTGTTTCTGAATATGAAGAATTACGTTGAAGGTGGATATTTCTGTATGTGTAGTTACGTTCAACCACAGAACTATTTTCCCTACTCTCCGTAGAACTTTTACCGTCTTGAACTTGAAATCTTTCCACAACAAGATCTAATCACGTTGCTCCACTCACACGTAAGTCCTACAGAATATTTGAGCGGCTTGCCGCCAGAGCGCAGCAACGTTCATTCGCACGAGGTCTATACTGTATTTTGTTGGTAGACCAATGGTTTCAGTGCACATTAGACCTAACCCTAGTCATGCTCATTAAAGAGCCCAGCAATATACTCTGTTGTCACTAGATAGCAGCCATGTCCTTAACGAGAGTGACGTCAACAATATCGCAATACCCGACTGTGTAATTGAATAATATTGATCCCGCTCCAACGCGACGGCGCTTGCGTCAATGTGTGTTCTGCTCCAAGACACCGTCCTGAGACGGTACAAGAATAATCCCTCGCAGAGACCGTGGGTGAGCCCGAGCTAGGAGGATAAGCGACTAAAAGAAAATAGAATATATAGCAAGCAGCGGCCTTACTGAAATTCCATAATTTGCAAATAAATTCCATTTACACTACCGTTATCTGGCTGTTCAGACAGACGACAGTGGTGGCACAGAGGTATTCGGGGCTGATGATCAAGATATAAATAATCCCCAAATAAAGCAACAACATACCGTATTTCCAGTATAACACCCTACCAAGAATTACTTAAGCTTTAAGCACCTCGTCCACACCACTAATCCATAAAATCTGATTAAGCACCTCCTAATATTGATTTCATCTTGCTGATTTAGCCTAATGTTGTCATTATTAAATAAATCGTTCCTTTGTTTGTAATTACTTTAGTGCTAGAAATATG
Source organism: Meconema thalassinum (assembly GCA_946902985.2). Taxonomy (NCBI): domain Eukaryota; kingdom Metazoa; phylum Arthropoda; class Insecta; order Orthoptera; family Tettigoniidae; genus Meconema; species Meconema thalassinum. The sequence continues at coordinate 1,407,432,678 of OX336389.2, forward strand.
CGGTAATTGCCAGCTGTGTCAAACAACTTGGCTGATGCTCGGAGAGGGCACTGATTGTGGCCATCCTGAGTTAGGCTACCCTGCCTCGCCCTCGATTATTTCTAGTTCATTCGAGGCAAATGTTGCGATGATAGACTACATTTTTTCATGCCTCTAGGCACCTACCCCAAACCTAGGCATAAAAATATATTTATACACAATTCATGCCCAAGTACACTGATCTGATGATCAAGATGTTCCAAGCACTTAACTGAAGCAACAATAAACATATTACTGCCCATACCTTAGGTGACTCAAATCCGATTATCTGTGATATTACTATATATTATAAAAGATGCTTAATTAAAAAGTAATTAACTTAGGCTATCACCTTTGTGCCGAAGTTTGGCGCAATTACTGTATTATTAGCCTTAACGTAACATTGTTACTGCTATGGTCTGCCATCTCGCGGCACTTGCCGTTAATGATTCCACTCTTGCTCCGTGTGAGGTACGATCTAGCGGCAATTGTATGAAGCTTGACAGATTGATTTGGGGTGGATTTGGTTCACAGATTACCCTACTGGAGGGGGGGATGGCATCAGATGGAAGTCCAACCACCTACCGGCGATGAGATGAACTTCCGGACACAATGCCTTGAGTATCAGTTTAAATGTACAGACAGTGGTCGTTTAATTTCAATAAGCCTGTCTTATTATATTCAACTTATTATGCATTCATAGGTGTAAATAAATATATTATTCTAAAATTATTCTAATAGTCGAATCGTAATTAAAATAAATTTTACATACAAAAATACGATATTGCAATGATAACTGTCTCAACATGTTAGCAGCTGTGGTTCAGACTGGCGACTGACAACACCTGCACGCTTATTGCAAGGTCAAGTTTGTACTATGCGCGCGCCTTCAATACTACAGCAGGGGGCCGTGGCGCGTCACAAGCTCGGCCAAGCCGGCTTCAGCAGCGAATGACAAAACCGCCGGTCGCCGTTCTTACTTTATATGAAAGACCCTGTATATATGTATGTCATTTCATTGGAAATGTTAAGCATTCAATATTTAGGTTATGTTTGAACTCCTTAACACAGTCTATACACTTTTAATGAGAATTGGGTGCATTCTTGAATTATTACACAACTTGAACATGGGCTTACCAATTATGGCTTAGAGTTCTATTTATTTTATGATTGAATTTCATTCATTTATTCTACAGCATGATAAATGAATTACAAGAAAATTATTATGAAATTCTCCCCATAGCGTGATGGTAATGATCGATGCAAACATAGAATAGATTTTCCAGGAAAATTAAATCAGAAAATATTTTATATTGGGATCCAATATTAATAGCATTTTAGCAAGTCGGAGGGTGTGTACGCTCAAATTGATTCTGGTTGTCAATTGGTTTGTAGAGATGGGCATCAGCAGTCGACTGACAAAAGTTAAAACCATCGACTTGTTTGACTGCTTTTAGAAAACAGTCGAATGAATTCAACGACTACTCACCGTAACATAAACAAGTCGTTTGCAAACGACTGAACTGATCCCAATTGTTTTAACATGCTCTGAGCGCTGGCATAGTTTTACGTTCTGGTCATAAATTGTTTGTATTCACATGGTTGCCAACATCTCCACTGAAAGTTCGCTCTCGTTACTGTTCTAAAGTGCTCTATTGTCGTGTCTCGTGTGTATTTATTCTAGGCTGTCGTGTTCTTGTTCAAGTTGTATTTCAACTCTACACTCTTAGTACGGTATTTTCTGCAAAACAACTAAGAAATAAAAGGCACGTCACAATTTTGGCTATGGAATTGTTACCGGTACTTTCAGTTCTAGTCATTTAATTAAGTATTGCTCTATTGCTTCACTTATTCAGAGTACATACAGGTAATGTGTCCTATACCAATATCGGGGAACATTTACTCATTGCAACATTGGATATAATGGCTGCACTATACACAACGCCGCAACCTCCATTCGAAGCACAGTAAAAATAAATAACTTGGATCAATTTCAATTTCTTTTTAGTACATATTATTCTTAAAAATAAATGAGACCAACCAGGTGGTATAGTTCTTGGTTGACACTTCTGGGGTCCATGTTTGATTGCTGAATGTCAAGAAATCTAATTCTAGTCTGAGGGTAAGAACAGGGTACACACAGCCTAGTGAGGTAAACCGGGAAATGTTGGGTTTGATTCTCCGCTTAGCCACCCAGCAAGTGGTTTATCATGGGTTCCCACACATACAGATAACATACACATAACAGCAAATTCAAGTTCTCCATTTCAAGCATTACACATTTATTAAGTTAACTGTTTCAACATACAAACTTGCATGTGTTGTAGGAATTTGCGGTTCATCGGTGTCAGCCATGGCGTCAAGGAGGTAATAGGTCCATTATCATGTGCTGTAGCCTACCGTTATACCTTGGCAAGAAAGAAGAACATGCCTCAACACATACTTTTAAAAGGACCAGATTTGATTACTGTATTTTTGCTAAGTTTGATTTTGGCTCTCCCTGTTATTTTTTCTTAGTTGACAAACTTTTTAAATAAAACATGATGATTTCTAGCAGTATTGAGTGTGTTTCTTGTTTTTCATTGAAAGTCCTATTTCTCCTTTCCCCTTCACAGCATGTCATAGAATTTACTGTATTAGTGTGCCATGAAATTTGTTTATGTACATGTACTTACTGTATTTCACCCTTCAAAATTGGTGGACTGGATATATTTTAAAGGGAATATCAAATGAACTATTGTATATAAATTTTGTGATATCCAATTATTTTTCTGAAACTAATGAATTTGGCATTAATTACAATAACAATTTTAGTGTGATGAGGATCAGGTTACACCACCTATTTCCTTAGTATTCTCTCTTAAAATTTTCCTGTTATTGCGAACAGCATCATGCATTTTAAGATATGAATATTCTCCCTTCCCAGTACTTTTCCTTTCTAGTTTAATCTCGGAACTAATCGGTTATAATTGGGCCTACAGTGGTTAATTGGAAGGGACCATTTTTTTAAATTGAGTAATAATGTGCTGCAGACCTTATAGTAGCCTAATTCTTGTCAATGCAATATGCTCCAATTGCAACTGAAAGAAATGTAAACATGTAAATTATTGATGAGGTCATGTCCTAAATGCTGTGATTGCTCATTTCAGAGTTCCGGAATTCACAATTTCCCACTTTGGTATTATTAAAAAAAACTGTTATTGCTATTTTGAATGTGATTTATTTCGTGTAGATCATATTATTATCTCCACACTTAAAAACGTGTGCTATAAGTATTGGGAAGATTGTGATTTTCGGAACATTGAAGTGGGCAGAGCAGTTAGGACGAGAATATTTAGCGGAACGAGGGGAAGGGGAGGGGTAGGCTACCCGCACGGCCGTGCTCAACTAGTACCGCGGTCATACACCAGGCAGCGTTGAAGTCTTAGGTGCCAAGAATTAGCATGGCTGTCGGCTATCTGTAGTAGTAGGTAATCTGTGTTTGGGGTGGATTTGGTTCACAGATTACCCTACTGGAGGGGGGGATGGCATCAGATGGAAGTCCAACCACCTACCGGCGATGAGATGAACTTCCGGACACAATGCCTTGAGTATCAGTTTAAATGTACAGACAGTGGTCGTTTAATTTCAATAAGCCTGTCTTATTATATTCAACTTATTATGCATTCATAGGTGTAAATAAATATATTATTCTAAAAAAAAAACTAAAAAAAAACAGTTGTTCCTAGTAAATAGCGTTTGCTTTATAGAGGAGGACAAAATGTATACACTCATACTTTCAAACCTGAAAACGTCATATAAACATTTATGGATTTATGTCTACGCATACATCTTATTTTCTGACTATATTCAGAGGAACGTCATTCTCGACGAATAAATCCAGAAAAGTATCTACACGTCATCATCGAGTCATCGCCATCGTCATAGCTCTGGAAGTTTCTGGATCTTTCCAGGCGACCCCGTCTGGCCACGTGGAGCTCACATCACGCCATTACAGTTAGTGCACTTTCGTTTCATAATTTCATACATTTAAACAACCACTACATCTCATCCTCGCATCGCAAATCCACTGAACTGTCTGGTGACATCGTCATATCCACGCTGCTTGCCTACCTACTGTTCTTCAAGGGGATTGACCAGAGCCAGCAGTTTTTCATCGTATATCATCGCCAGTGCACGCTACTCAGATTACCTAGTGCTTGTAACACACAGCTACGTTTTTTCTGTGTAGCGCCTGTAGACGTATTGCCTTCTTCTCGAGTAATGTTGCAGTGACATTACTTTCATCGCTACTTCATTTTCTCACGAAACATCATCATCCATATTACATTTACACTTACACACAGCTCGTCTGCGAAATATTTCTTTCCAGACTTACTCATTCATCATACATACTGCTTTCATTCTCCCATTATCATTCAGTCCTCACCAGCGAGATATATTTCTCCTGACGTAGGCACTTCTTCGACATATCTCATAATCGTCTTACGTTTTTGTCTATAATTCCCTTGCATTCCCTTTCACGTACCACTCCATTCCTTATTTTTGAAGGCGACATCATACCGCTGCGCCTTACAGCCTTCCGTCCCACTTCACCCAGCGACCCATTCGACTCCTCCCTACACTTCCACCCATTGTCAGTCGACTTCCCTGGTTTCCTTGCTTCTTTCCTTTAATATTTCACCAACTCGCTTTTCTTAAAACTCTCAACATCTCACCATGGGCAGAGGCAAGGGGAAAACTTCGCCACATCGCCAAGCACACAAGCAAACCACTCCTACCACATCCGGCCCTCCGGGGAACGTCACTAACGTTCCGCCCGCCCCTCAGGGAGGAGGGGGTGGGGCAATCCCCCCCCCCCCCCAAAAAAAATCACGTCCATGATCCCCACCTTACCTCCCACTGGAACCCACTTCCAACTACCGGGTCTAGTGAGACAAACTCCGAGCCGTTCTGTAAAGCGGCCAGGATCTGACTCAACCGATACTGAGGGGGCAGCCCACCGCTCTCGCCAGAGGGTTCATGAAGGGATGGAGGAGGCTCCGTCCTCTTCCAGGCGGCACTGCAGTATTTCCCCACCACCCAAAGTTCATCCTTCTCCGCACGATCCACGCTTACCTGCCACCGCCTCTATCCCTAACTTGGCACTCTCCGACGCCGCACCAGCTTCTATCCCCTCCACCCTCCCATCCTATGCCTCCAAGGCTTCCGAACCTACTTACAAACATGTCTTCCTCTTTCGTGGACACACACACGCTAACAAATACCTCTTCACCGACGCACTGCGCCGTGTGCTTGGCCACGCCAAATTCACCGCCACAGCCTCCACCAACGGCGTGTACGTAAAAACGGACGACGACGCCACGGCCACTGTACTGCACAGCCCGGACGTCGTTCGCGAACTGGGCCCTAACGTCACCACGGAGCCTCTCCGCGCCCGCCAAACCTCCGCAGTCCCTCCCCCACCCCAGCGCCAACCTCACTTCTCGTGCGTCATCCGGGGTGTGGATCCCGACCTCACCGAGGAGGCGGTGCTCCAGGAACTTCAGCTTGAGCAGATTGATGTGAGGAAGGCTTTTCGCATCCGTAATGCGGACGGTCCGACCTGGATGGTGCGTATCCTCCTGGCCACCCAGGCGGAGGTCGACCGCCTTCTTACCACTGGGTTTTTCTATACCGTTATCACCACCGTGTCGAGCCCTCCAAAGCACCGGCCCCTGTCGCACTTCGTTGCAATCGGTGCCTCCAATATAACGCCCATCCTACTGACCAATGCCGGGAACCCCCGCGCTACGGCCACTGTTCCCAACCCGCGCACACCACCGGACGGTGCCCTAACCTCGCTCAGCCCCCTCGTTGCAACCAATGCCACGAGCCCCATCCCACTTACTCCTATAAGTGTAAGGCCAAGCCTGCACCACTCCCCAACCGCCCTGAAACCGTAGCCCCGGTCAGGTCCATTGAACCCCTACCGCACCCGCTCTTTCCCAATTCCCTCCTCCCACCATCGAGGATGTGATCAGATTCATGGTCATATCCATTCAAAACATTCTGCCGTACAATCGCCCTCTCATACTGACTCAACTTCAGTACGCTGCCCAGCAGATCTTCGGGGTGCAATTCCATCCCTCTTTTTCGGGTCCTCTAACTCACTTCACTTTCTTCCCCTACCCCCGCGTCACCGCAGTATAAACCGAAAATGGCCCAACAACAAACAAGGATCCGAACACCCCGTAACATCACCATCCTCTACCAGAACGTCTGCTCCTTCAATGCCCGCCGCACACTATTGAGCCACACCTTATCCACCCACCACGTCGATGTGGCACTTTTAAATGAAACGTTTCTTCGGAGCGATCACCACGCCCTACTCCCCGGATATACCCTTCTACGAGCGGACCGTCCCCATAACCTAGGCCGTGGCGGTTCTGCACTCGCTCACCGACCACGCTTCCCCATCCGCCCCCATATCCCCCCTCCCCCCCCCCCCCTACACTTTCCAGAGAGCCTCATCGCCACGGTTTATTTCCCATCCCGCGTTCTCCATCTCGCAACAATATACACCCGTCCTCGCCATCCTCTTCCAAAGGTTTTTATTGCCCATGTGGCCGAATCCTTCCCCCACTTTATCATCATGGCTGATCTCAGTCTATATGATCGCACGGCTACCGAACTCCGGAGCCTCGACATCTACCTAAACCACATTAACGCCTCGCTCGTCCCCATTCCACAACCCACGCGCCCATCCTCCCAAACCACTCCTGATGCCATCATAGCGCATAACTCCCTACTCCACCTCCTTCACGTTTCAGTCTTACCTCTCATTGGAGGCAATCATGCCCCTGTTTTATTATCTTTTCACACTCCCAATCGAAATGTACCTAAACCACCTCCCGTTATGGTTCAAAACTTCTGCTCGGCAAATTGGCCAGCTTATCGCCTGCAGATCACGGAGCGTTTGCGAACCGACACCTTACCGCTCAGCTCCCAGGAAACGGTCGATGCCTACACGTATCATTTACAGGATACGCTCCAACAAGCGGCAAAATGCCACGTCCCTCTTACCCCATTGACCCCTAACCGACCACCTATCCCACCCAAAGCTAGGCGTCTACTAGCACTCTCCCACTCCTATCATAACTCCTACCTCCGCACCCGTGACCGCTACTTCCTGCAGCGGCATCGACAGACTCTTCGCCAGGTAAAATCTTACATTGAGGCTCACAAGCGGCGCTCCTGGCACACCTGCTCGAAGCTGAATGGAGTATCGCCCTCCCTTTCTCGCTTCTGGAGTCACCACAACCGACTCACCAGAAAGACGTCCACTCCGCAATACCCCATTGTCTATGACAACGTCGCACTACCTGACGACCCGGCAAAACTAGCCATCTTTGCTAACCAATTCGCCCGAGTATTCCGAGACGCACCGGACCCAACGTTTCTAAACGACGATGACGAGTTCATCTCCACGGTACCTCAACGCCCCTATCTGCAGCCCTCACCCAACCATGCCCTCTCCCCCCACCATCTAGACGACCCCATCATCCCCATCGACATAACCATCGCTCTCTCCCGTACCACTAACACCGCCCCTGGTCCCGACTCCATCAGATACCGCCACCTCAAGGAAGCACCACCCCCTTTCTTCACCGCTCTAGCCCACCTGTATAACCATCTCCTTCGCACCGGTTTCTACCCTAGCCACTGGCGGCAAGCCACGATGCTCCTCTTCCCAAACCCAGACAAACCACTTTCCTCGCCCGATTCCTACCGTCCCATCTGCCTGACCGCCGTCCTTTCAAAAACCTTCGAGAGAATCCTTACCAAGCGTATCCATATCCATCTCCACCGACACCAGCTCTTACCCCTCTCCCAATGTGGCTTCCGTCCCCACCTCTCCGCCCAAGACCAACTCCTCCGTCTCTCCACCCTCATTGCTGATAATTACAACCGTCCTGCTCCCACCCTTTTCATCGCCTTCGACTTCCAGAAGGCTTTTGACACCGTCTGGCACGACGCACTCGTCCTCAAACTTCATTTTTTCCATCTCCCCCACACTTACCTCCGCTTCCTCAACACCTTTCTCCGCCACCGCAGGGCACGAATCCGTATCAACGGCCACTACTCCCGCCCCATCCCTTTCGAACAGGGCGTCCCCCAGGGCTCCGTCCTCTCCCCACTTCTGTACGTCCTCTTCGTCGCCGATATCCCCCAACCATCCCCTCCAATGCAACTATTGCAGTTCGCCGACGATACGGCAATAGTCGCGCCTTTTCCCACCGTCGCCCACATAAACTCTCAAGTCCAATCCTATTTGGACCTTTTCTCCTCCTGGTGTGGCAGATGGCACATGCGCCTAAATTCCTCGAAGACACAAACCATTCTCTTTCGCCCCCGTCGGAGGGCCTCTGTGCCTACTCGAAATCCCGACAACCTCAACATCCGCCTGCACAACCGTCGACTGGTCCCCGCCCGCACTGTTCGGTACCTTGGATTGATCTTTGATGAGTTTTTCACCTTCCGACCTCACTTCAAACTGAAACTCCCCAATGCACGCAAGCGCGCATATCTTCTTCGACGATTGGCAGGGACCACCTGGGGCCTCAACGAGAAGTTATTATTATATATATACAAGGCCCTAATACGCACTTTCTTAGTGTACGGGCATCCGGCATGGGCAGGATTCCCTGAATGCCCCCTTCGCCCCTATCTTGCACTGGAGCGCCGCCTCGTCAGGGTCGCCATGCTGTTGCCTTTCACATATCGAACGGCAGACCTGCTGGACAGGATGCCACTGCCACTGCTCACCACCTATATAGACCTCCGGCATCGCCGATATCTCTTGAGAGCGCGAAGAACCGGCAACCCAATAGTCACGCCACTCATACAACAACCACATCGCGCCCCGGTGCGGACAACACTGGGCATCTACAGCCTTTTGGCACTGCCTCCAGCCCCTAACTGAGAATGGCGTTGGACGACAAACACGCAGTAACACGAGCCTCACCCACCAGCTCTAGCACCGACCATCGGTCCAAGTAGTAACCAATGGTTTTAACTTTCAACATCTCCATCACGCACATCTCACGCCGATATAACTTTTCATAACTCTTCAACTATTCATTCACATCATCCGCAACTCCCCCCCCCCCCCCTTTCACTTCATTATATCGCCACTGTTTTCATATCGCCAGCAATACTATTCTCTTTTTCCTTTTCTCTCTTTCTTACTTTTCTTTCTTTCTCTCTCTATTCTATATCTGTCTCATCATCATCTCAACCAACATCAATCAATACCCTCTTCCCACCAACATTTCTCTTTACTACCATACCACTTTCCTTCTCATCTCAGCACACATCTTTCATTACTTCCTTCTCATCGCCATCATTCATAAAAATAATAATAATAATAAACTTATGATCTGGACGTAATTACAGCCCCCCTTTTCTTTTTCTCCACCAAACTTATTTCGTTACAAATTTACACAAATCTCAGACCAATAGAAGTTCCTTAGTCTACTTTGGCACTTGCAGCAGTTGTTTCCATGTTTTCCGCGTTTTCTTGGTCGGGAAAAAAAAACGACATTTCAAAATTATCGTTACACACAATGAAGCAGTCACCCTTCTCTCCCACATCCCCATTCCTGCACCTAACTCTTCCTGCTCAAAACAATACTTCGCCCCCCGCGCCCTTCTCGAAATCTCCCCACAATGCCTCCACTAACAATCCTCACACACTTTCTTCCAAATCCAACAACCAAACTCCCCCACCACCAAAATTCCCACCTCTCCCAAACACCTTAACCCCTGGCCCGAAGAGACGGCGAAACCATTTGAGGGGACCCGCCGCCGCAGGGGCAATAGCCATGCGGCAGAATGAAACCACTGCCATATATATATTGAACCCTTGCAACCCCCACTTCTCCTTCTCGATCTCTTCGGCATTTAACTCATCCAAATACTTCTGTGATTCGACGTACCGCTCATTCCAATCATTGCGATAGTCTCCCTGATTATCTTGGCGATAGTTCCTCGTATTGTTCCACCTGCCATCTCCGTTCCTTTGGTTTCCCCTCCAGTTGGTATACTCTCGCTGGTATGTCCACTGATTATGCTGGTTCTGATTATTATGATTATAATTATCTCGGCGATTCTGGAAGTTCCTATTATTTTGATTGAATTGGTTTCGGCCATCATACTCTTGCCGTCTTGGTGTAAATTGCGTTCCAGTAGATTGTGTTTTTGTTTGGTTAATCTGGTTGTGATTAGTTTGGTGTCCCTGAACCACTTCAGCTGTGTTTACACACTCCATGTTCCTTCTCCCTGTCTGCGGACTAACCATACTTGTCTCGTCTAGATGGCGGAGTAACTCTTCAGCCTGAACTGCGGTCTTAATATTACCGGCCACTAACAACTGCTGAATATTCATTGGAAGCTGCTTACCAATGGTTAAAACCATGTTTTCCTCAGTAGGGGGGCCGTCAAAATCCCGGAATTTAACCAGCTGTTGGCTAAAGAATTCGGAAAATCTGGTGGGATGTGTGCTGTGATATTTCCTAGTGTATAAATCCATTCTCAACCCCTGCTGCAAAGAAGGACTCCAGAACTTTCTCAAGAACGCCTCTCTAAACTGTGCCATGTCGGTAAATGTGTATTTAAAACTCTGGAACCAGATTAAGCTTGGGCCCTCCAAAAACTTTTCCACAAGTCGCAACTGTTTTGCGGGACTGACATGTTGATCGTTAAAGTAGTCATCCAGCTGACGTAAAAATGCTTTGGGAGTGGATCCTGAGTTCTCGCTGAATTTATCGGGTTTGAAATCATTCCCCCTAATTACCTGTATCACTTGGGCAGGTGCCAGGCCGGGTTGTGGCGTTGACGTCTCCCCTCTGTAATGTTGGAAAGTGTCGCTCGTTATCTTAGGACTTTGACCTTGGCTCGTATCCTCAGCCAACTTCAAGCCCACCGGACTTCCAATGCTTCCCTGTTTGCCTACTGCGTTTTCTGCAGAAAATAAAGTTGCGTTTTCTAATGACCTTATCTCATTTTTAATTATGAGATCTGTGTGTTCTTGGAGTTTGGACTTCATGTTTTCCTCCAAAGCCTGCATTCTAGAATTGTATTCACCTAGCCGCTTTAAAATCGTCAGCCTGTCTTCTTTAGTTTCGTTCACCTGCTGCTCCCAATTTTTCCGGATCCTGTTCTTCAAACTGCTAATTTTTTCTTCGCTCCTTTCCTGATTCTTCTCTAGCTCTTCTCGTATTTGCTCTTGTATTTGCTCTTGTGTTTTAACTAATTGTTCTCCGACCTCTTCTCGTATTACCTGCTGGGTTTTAATTAATTGGTCTTCCAAGTTTTCCTGATTTTTATTTAGCTGGTCCTCTAGGTTTTCACGCAAGTGCATACGTTCTTTCTCTGTTTTGATTTCCAGCTTATCGATTTCCTTTATTAATTCGAGTACATTACTATCGACTGAATTAATCTGTTCCTGTAGTTTATCCTGTGTACTTTTTATTCCAGCCGTGTTGTTTACGCATGCTGCCTCGATTTGTTTTAATTTATCGGCTACCATTTCATCGAATTGTATGAGTTTATTGTCGAATTTAGCCTCCAACTTCTTAATCTCTCCCAATTGTTTTGCGTTATTTTCCGCTACCTCATCTGCCAGTTTCTTTACTTCCCTAGTACTTTGGTTTATGTCATGGGTGATCTTTTCTAACTGTTCTGTTTGTACTGTTTGTGTTATTGCCTGTTCTGATAGTTTATGGTTCAATTCGTTTAATTGTTTATCGGTATCCACTTTCTGGACCTGCAATTGCGTAGTTATGTTACCGCTCATGTCTTGTAACTGTCTTTCACTGTGCTCACGCTGAATTTGTAACTGTTCTTCCGTTTTCGCCGACATCTGCTCTAACTGTTCTTCCGTTTTCGCGGACATCTGCATAGACATCTGCTCTAACAATACCTTGATCTCTTCGATGCTAGCCATCGCACAATACACAAATATAACCAGAGAAAAACAGGGTAATGCACCGGGATTTCAGTCATACACACGTACACATGTCATGATATTTAAATACTACTGATTCTAATTTAATAAAAATTTCAGTAATCAAAATTTACTGAATAATGACTCTTATTTCCAAACAACAAAATAACTCCCTTGTGATCTGCTTTTAAATTCCTAACCAACAGAATTTAAGAACGACACCAATTAACCGAAGTTAAATAAATGTAAAATATAAGGCAACACCTTCCTGCTTTGACTGAATTCAATAATATGCAAATTTTCTAATTTTAATGCCGGGCGCCAGAACAAGTTAATAACAAATGCAATATCAACTTCTAACCTTGTTCAATATTTCTAACTTTAGAAACTCAGTGATTTTACTAATGCACATGGCGGTACAACATCGCCTCAATTTACTGAATTTACGTTTGCCCGCTTGACCTGGCATCATTTCTCAACGAAATAAATATGAGATCAGCAAAGCAACAACAACAACAATCCCCACTTGGTCACTCATTTTTGTTTTATGAACCCTTGCAAAGAAGCTTATGAGACTCAGTTTCGGGGTGTGTAACAGTCCATTTCGTAAGTTGTTGTTAAAGCGCTTCCATAACATGCAGGGTAACATATAACAAAATAACATGCAGGAAAAAAGTGAAGCTAGGGTTAAAACAAATGAATTTAATGACAGATCAGCTATTTACAAAATGAAATAAACAAACAAAACTCCCAAAAATGACTCCCACTGAATAAAATTAATTGCCAAAAACTAGGCCTAATCTCAGGAGAGATTATTAAACGGACCAAATGTCCCAAAAATCTGCAGTGACAATGTATACGTGTGTGCCGTTCTACATGCTTAACGATGAGTACAAATGAATGCATGATTCGTCAACATCCGGATAAACTTTCAGAAGACGAATCTGCATTGCTTTGAGCTAGACAGACGCGGGGAACATCTATACACAACTTAAAACTAAACCGACACTTCCTATACAAAATAAACCACAAATAATTTCCGCTTGAAATTGGAATCAAGAACTGCCGTAGCAAAACATTACTGCCTAAAATTAGGACTTCTCAAAAATCAACACAAGTAAGTTAACACGTGACCAACAAAGAAACACACATATGACCGCCGTCATTTTTACAAGTAAAATACAACTACACCACACGGGTGTCACAAACAAACATGAACTGAGTCATAGAAAAATCACTAGGCTCAAAGCCAACATTTACATTATTAACACAATATTCCATCCATACGACATGCAATAATCCGTAACAAACGTGGCGAACTCCCCAATTAATTATGGTCCAAATAACCATCACAAAAGAACAGGTTTGCTAATGATAGCTTAATAGGGGTCAGTCGGACAACAGGACTGCCTAACCAAATAAGTCACCAAGGCTAGACGGGCGCTAAGTGGAAATCTGCACATCTGTCAACCCACGTGTCAATAACCTCGACCTCCCAAGGCACGGGATCGAGTCTCGAAGAAGTGTGCCCCAAAGCACAATATATACGTGTGTGTGCGTCAGAACAAAATATATCTCAGCATTTCCCCTAGGAAATCCAAGAATCAGCATTGGACAAGGTACAGTAGTTTCCTCGGAGCGCCCTGCCTTTCCATCAAAAAAAAAGAAAAACAACAACAAAAAATATGAGGGCGGTAGCACCATCTACCCCTCTTCACGAAGAATCAAAACACACACTTGACACAAGAACACACACAGAATCACACGTAAGGGTTTGACAGAAACCTGAAATAAATGACATAAATATTTTTCCACCAGCTTGCGCTTCCGTTCTAGGCTGTGACTAACGAACCTGAAAAGGACTCAAAAAAATCTAAAAAATTAGAACTATGGTGTTCTACAATTACATCTTAATTTGTTGCGCTCGACAACCCTAGTATGATTAATAACCTGTTCATCAAACATCTTACAATAATTACCTCCCTTTCCTATCAAAAATATGAACTTTAATAAAGCACCACTTATCCAATGTAACGAGTTTCGCATCCGCATGGATAAAATCAAATACACGCGCCGTGTACACTAAATATGACTCCAAAGAAAATATACAACAAACAACTTTGGCCACGCGCCAACGTACATTTAAAACACTAGTGTCGGTGCAAAAAAATCTAAACAAGAAAAAGAAATAAATTAACTATTTACAACGTTCCCACGCCTTATCTAATTACATATTGAGTAAATCAATTTTTGTACATCACCGTATCAGCTTGCAGAACATATAACCTCCGTCCCGGCTCATTTCCCTACGGGAAATTAGCCCTCCATCGTCGACGTCGTAGAAGAAGCGATGCACATCAATCCGTCTCCTGGCCAAACGTCGGACACCTTGGCGTAGTTTCTTGGACAGAAATGTTCAATGTTAATAAAATTGCCTAGCTATAATCGCTGTGAGTTACTACTTCCACTCACGATATGTCCTATGCGATTAATGATCTAAGACTTTCCCTAGCTTTGCATTCGCTTACACACGCACAATTATCACTTGAAAAATACAATACAAAATTTACATAAATTATACACTTTAAACACATCGTCACTGGCTTGAAAAACAAGTCTTAAACATGACTGTCTCGCAGTCCTTATCTCGCTAGATATCTCTACTGCTCTACGTGAACCTTGCTCGCTTTGAGCACTAATTGGAATGTTAGTAAAGTCTTGCCCATTAAGAGCTGAAAATCGTGACGCAGACTGGCATGAACCTTGCTCAATACAAAAGTTGTCACTAGTATGATTATTAAGAGCGGTAAATCGCGACGCAGACTGGCGTGACCCTTGCTCACCAGAGCTCAAAACAGTTGTCACCGAAACAGCTTCTCCTCGATCAATATATTGGAAACTGACAGAATGAGGTGGAGTGGGGAGAATTAAGAAAAATATTCTAGAGTTTTCATCTCACACACATGGGACTAGTATCAATCTTCATCATTTTATTCAAACGTCTCAGCGCACTTATGCGGAATTATTTCGGATCGGCGGTTCTTTAGATAAGCGTTTCCGCGCCTTTTTTACAGGGTACGTCACCCATCGCGTGGTTTTGGCGTGGTCTCCTCTGATTGGGTGATTCAATCCTAGGTCGGTTGAAACTCACTCGTGACCATCCCCTAATGACTCCAATTTTGGTGCGCGTTGTTACACAATTTGTCCTTGAACTCGGCTTACCCGGTCGTCTTCAAGAATAACTACCAAGCCTGCCTCTGTGGTAATCATTGCAACACACTATCTTGCCTTCCTCTTTGTAAATTTCACATGTACTGCCTGGGCCTCTGTAATAATAATAATAAATCATGAATACTTATTCATCGCAGATTAATAAGGGTTCAATATATATATATATATATGTCTACGCATACGATTAGGCATGAAATACTTACTTGTTTTCGCATCGCTTTAGTCCCCTATATAACATGTTAATCCTTAAGTAACCATCTTTTGGATTAAAACTAAATTTTTTAAGATTTACCATGGTGTAAAACCAAGAAGAAAAATCTAAGTTAATTTAAGCTTGACTTCGTTCAAGACTCTTTAAATTGTCACCGCGTCTAAGACACCCATCTTAGGCTTTCCTTACGACTCTTTACCTCAAATATTTCATATTACAATATTTTGAATGTGTGGTCGTCTTGCTGAGAAACTACTCTCGCTGCGTACACATTATACATGACGTTCCCCTCGGAAACAAGGCGGTACGAATGTCAGTGCTTGTACAAAATGGATGGCCTAATCAACGGAGTGCGCACATGTTTACAATTGCGTTATGAGGTAGGCTATAAGATGAGAAACTGTCAACCTCCTGGTGCAGCAGCTAGCATTCTTGGCTGTAACCCCGAAGTCCTGGTTCACTTCCCGGCTCTGGAGAACAATTCAATTCTGGTCTGAGAGCTGGAACGGGGTACACTCAGCCTCGTGAGATAAAACTGAAAAGAAGTGGGTTCGAATCTCACCTCAGTCATCCTGGAAGTAGTTTCCCGTGACTTCCCATTTCTATTCTAGGCAAATGCCAGGATGGTTCCTAACTTAAGACCACGGCCACCTATTTCCCAATCCTCACCTGAATTACAAATACACACACTCTAATCCAGACATCACAGTAACACAGATTATCAGACAACCCAACCCGGAGCTAAATGACCAAGTTGACCAAGCCCATCAAATGAAACTACAACGTTATGTCACATGATGTATTCTACATCCCATGTCATTCCGAATTACATTGCTGCCAACCCTCAGGGCAGAATCAAATGCCATGGCAGAGCCGGGAATCGAACCTGTTCCTGTAATGCTAGTCACTACCCTACTAGGTAATCTTACAAAGAAGGTTACACGTATGCACAATATAACGTTGATTTCAAAGTAGATCGCTCTACGCACTGCACTTAGAGTCATGTACCCCGTCTAATGACCCACTTAGTATTCATGAACAGTCTGCACCTTCCACTAATTTTGGGTTTTGAATATCATTTTGTTATTATTATTATCATTTGCTGAGAACGCGAGAAATTGTATTATGGTATGATTTGGAATACACTTCCTCAAAGCAATTAGCTGGCCGCGCCTCGCCCGGCCAGGTAGAAGCCAAGCCCCAAGAGTTTGTCATATCTTTTTAAAAGTTAATTCTTGTACTTCGGTTCAAGCAAAACATATATTGCTACATTCTTAACACGGCTCAGATAACCATACTCAGAAAATCTGAACGTCGCAAAACAATGAGTAACTTCTTGAGGAAGCTAAGTCTTGCTCCTTCGTCAAAAGATTTCTTAGAAGTCAATGTGTTGGTATTTAGTTACGCCCCTGATATTGCCCTAACAAGCATGTTGTCATTGGTTGTTACTCCCTCCTACCACAGTGTTATTTCTTACTGGTCACTAACTAATATATGTATTTTCCTATTGGTGAACTCCATTCGGAAAACCGAAGACGTTCGTGTCATCTCCCATCCAAACTAACCTAATATAAAATATCGTGTAAGAGCTGCTAGAGACCTCTTCACCAAATTATACATTCAGACCAAGTAGTCATTTTGTACGAGCTGTCATTTGACAAGAGAGACTCTTTAACAAGCATACTAGCTATGTAGATATTGTGTACGCATTGCTAGATGGCTAGCAAGCTAGACTTCACATAAATGTATATATTGTAAAGTACTTGGTATTGGTTAACCAATAAACATCACTTTTCAACATCTTCAGTTCTTTGAATATTTAATAACTCAGATGCGAGGAGAATCCGTGAGGACCGAATCAAGTAGATTCTCACTGACAATCTTGGATAAAAATATAAATTTGATAAGTTAATCATTCTTCGCCTAGACAACCGGACGGAGATCTACAAACTTATCCATTAAATTATTGGCAATAGTAACATAGGAAATCGAAAATATTGGTGAAAGATCGCGAGAATATCTTAGA
This sequence comes from Meconema thalassinum, assembly GCA_946902985.2. Taxonomy (NCBI): domain Eukaryota; kingdom Metazoa; phylum Arthropoda; class Insecta; order Orthoptera; family Tettigoniidae; genus Meconema; species Meconema thalassinum. Next base: position 1,407,450,153 of record OX336389.2, read on the forward strand.
AACGTATTACGACTTACACGAGGTTTATTCTATTGATTCAACGGTGAACAGTGCTAAAAGAACTAGTGAAAATATTGTTACTTTATACGCCGAAATTTAGTGAACAATGTTATACAGTAAGTTTAAAGTGGTGGGTATTTTTTCCTACGCGACGGTGAAATTTAGTATGTAATGTTGCAAATTGGTAAATGACTTAGGACAGCTAGCTTAGAATGCCACAATTGAAGTGTACCGAACATATGTTGGACTATTTTTACGCTCAGATGATGGGGTACATCATGAGACCACTAGACGACACTGCCAGAGGGAAGAAGGAGATTTTCAGCAGCTAGAAAACATGGAGGAGTTCAGAAAAAGCCAGTTCAATCTATTCCAGAGCCGAGTGTTCGAAGGGAAAGAAGATGCATCAGGAAATGAAAGTAACACGAGTCTGCCATACGAACATAATATAGTTATAAAAATTATCGTCGAACATAAACAGTCGTATGCAACTAGCATATAATGGTAATTATTGCCAGTATAGGCTCTTTGCATAATGTACTATAGTATATTCCACAAAGGCCTAAATATATTTTTCATTTCGTGTAGTTCTACGAACGAGCCCTTACATTATAAGTTTTGATCGTAGTAATGCTATGCTCTCTTGTGTCCAGCTGGCTTTATCTGCATCGGAGTAGAAAAATTAAATTCTTCCAAAGTTAATTGTATCTTGGGAATCGCCTGTTGCAGCTGGCATTAAAATGTATAACGTAGTTGTGAGAGCATTTCCTATGAACACATTATATTATGTGTACTTACAAAAGCGCATGTCGGTTGTTTTAAGATCTAACTAGGAGGCCTATGTGTGCGTTATTAGCTGGGATACTCGTAATTCAATTTCTACAACGTTCTGATCAGAGGACAAGGTGTCTTTGTGTCCCATTCATGTGATATATATAGCCCGTTCACTGCAATGAATGGTACTTTAAGTTACTAGATCGTGTTTAGATGACAATTACGAGCATGCAAAGGGATAATATAATCGGGGGCTTCAAATAACCTTAAATATTATGTGCGGACACGTGTGCTACGTATTAGAAACTTGGAATGTTATCGTACATGCTCATGTGTTAATATGTAAATATGTATTTTAACTTTGGATTTGGATGTGGGTCTTTGAGGAATGGTGTTAGAATAAGTATATATTAAGGTGTGGGGAGTGAATTAATTGATAAATATTTATTTGTAGATATGTGTTTAAATTAAATTGTTAACAGAATTTAAATTGGAATTTATAATTAAGACAAGTAATTCCGTATATAACTAAATAGTTTATAATTATATATCATACTGGCCTTACTTATGACACGAGAAATGAAAACAAGATTTTAACAAGAAGTTCCGTGACGAACTAAAGAGCCTACTTTTCTTAAAATTAAAGATCCATGGCAATGATTAATCTATATGGATCTATCTAGAATAATGACGAAATTAAGTTTGTAATATCGAAATTTCGATTTATTTCGAAATACTGTATACCTGGCATAATGTAGCCTAATAGAGAACTACAGTTGGCAGCCATGGTGACTGAATATATTCTTAGTTCCATCTCTTAAGGTACAGAATACAAAATTTGGTTTAAGTCCAATGGATAGCATGGACGTTACATGCAGTTAAACATTGGATCTAACAGCGCGCGTAAAATCATGTTGGCACCAATGACATACATGTATTTGTCAGAAATAATCTGAAATAATATGATCTATTGTTGTGTCAATTTTTAATGAAATCCATTAGTTAGTATAGAAGTTACATGCATTTTAAAATTGGACCTATCAACAGACTTAGAATCATGTTGGCAGCACTGATGTTTATAAGTCACTCCAAATTAATCTAGAATGTCAGGTACTATACGTGTGCAAAGTTTAGAGCTGTTGGCTTGGATACTTTCTGATATATTGATATTAAGAAAAACGAATAGAGACAGCATTTATTAACAGTTGGCAGCCCTGGTTGCTCCTAAGAATACGCATAGTAATGTCTGTTACGGTACACATTGCACATAAGAAATTTGATTGAAATCCAATTGATAGTATAGAAGTTACATGTATTTAAAGTCGGACCTCTCAGCAGGCTTAGAATCATGTTGGTAGCACTGATGTATATACGTTACTCCAAATTAATATAGAATGTCAGGTACTATACGTGTGCATAGTTTAAAGCTGTCAACTTGCATACTTTCTGATATATGGGTATTTGGATTTTAAAAAATTGAGAGCATTTATTAACAGTTGGCAGCCCTGATGGCACTTAAGAATACACTCAGTCATATCTGTTTATGTACGCATAGCACATACGAAATTTGGTTGAAATCCAATTGATAGTGTAGAAGTTATATGCATTTAAAATTTTGACCTATCAGCAGGCTTATAATCATTTTGGCAACACTGCCATGTATGGCCTCCTGGAAATTACACTGCAATATTACTATCTATACGTGTGCCAATTTTGAAATAGCTCCCATTCATACCTTCCAAGATATCCAACATGGAGCTCAAATTTCAATTGCGATTTTTCAGCAGTTGGTAGTACTGACATCATTTTCAAATATGGCCGTGAGATATTCAGGTATAGATCTTTACTCCTACCAAATTTTGTTTCGATTGCTGCAGCCGTTTAGGAGTTGATAGGGGGACACACACACACACACAGACAGACAGACAGACAGAAGGACAGACAGACAGACAGACAGACAGACACACATTTGCCCGATCTCATAAGTCTACTTTTTCCTCATTTTTGCAAAATGTGAAAAGTAGGCTAAAAATAGCAGAGTGGCCGTTTTAAAGGTCTCATAAAAATTCATTAAATAAGACGTGTATGAAGATATACCGTGCCAAGTTTCACAGCGCTCGAATGATTAAATCGCGATTAAATTCCTTTTAAATATTTTACTTTTGCTTGGCCGCCATGTTCCCAGCTTATTAAAAGTTCCATATGTAAACTTATGTTAATAGCCCCTATCAACATACAAAATTTCAGTTTGATTGCTGTAATAGATTCGTAGGTATTGAGAGCCGTCTAAATATTTCGGATGGACGCCATGTTGGATTGTTATATATAGAGAGAGAGTTATATATAAGGTGCGTTCAAAAAGTAACGAGCCGAAGGCATAATTGAGGCACTTGGCCAACACCTTCTGAACTTCAAGCCTGCTCGCTCTGCGCGTGACGTCATCAGTGTGGTCCGGAAGGTTTGAGCAGGGAGTCCGCTTCGTAATATGCGTTGTTCTCAGTGCGTTAAATTTTATGTTCGACTGGACTCAGCATACCAACGCAAAATATGATATTCTTTCACTTGACCGAGAACCTGACGAAACAATATGTCTTTCATGCTGCGTGTGTGATGGTTTGACTGAAAACAGCAGTACAGAGACTACAAACATCCGTAAAAAGAAAGTCACTGCACAAAATATGTACTGCTGATTTCGCTAGGAATCATCATTGGATCCCATTTTAGAAATATACCTGTGAATACAGTTAACTTACAACTAACGCACGGGCAGTCGGTAAAAATCTACTCCGCGCTGTTTACCTGCACTATATTCAAGACATCACTAGGAAGGAAAGCTTGTTAAAAAGAAAGCAATTTATGTACGATAGTACTATTATAATATTATTTATTATTACTACAACTATGATCATTAGTCATAAAACTCAGTGAATTGATCCTCCTTACTATGATTGTGTTCTGGTTGAATGAAGGATACAGAAGAAAGTAAACAAGGAGGGTAAATACAATATTATAGCGTAGAAATTTTTACGAGAGTAAGGACATGAGTCATTTAAAAAGTACAGATATAGACAGCACATTACATCACAATTTGATTGGTATCACCTTGATTTTTCATTCATGTTCTGCTTAAAATTGATGGCATTCTCCTAATTCTTGGCAATATTACACATTCAAACTTAAAGTAGGTTTATAAGTTATTGATATTCTTATCTACAAACCGGGAGAATTAGACATCTAACATTCTCCAACACAGAGGAACCTCCACAAACTGTGTATAGATTTTATTGAGGGAAGATGATTGTTGAAAATAAACGTTGACTTGCGGACTACAGTTAAAGGAAATAATATTCCAATTTAAGTTACCTTACATTTATATGAACTATGAACCTTGTTTACGACGTTAAAAATGTTCTCTTTCTTCTGAATCCACAGGATTCAATTATATTTCAAAAACTATATTGTGTAATGTCTGGTTTGATTAAAAATAAAATAATAATAATAATAATAATAATAATAATAATAGAGGCTAATTAGACCATGCCTGCCAAGATGTTCAGTTGGGAGCCTTACATTAATCTGTTCCCCTATTTACTCATGAATGCACTTTTTAAGAAACCAATGCAATTAATGAAATATTAATACACTAAATAATACTCAGTGATATAAGTAGAAAGAGTATGTTTCATATTAAATATGCTTGGATATTTATGTACCACAGAAGAAAGTGAATTATATGCTTTCTTGAATACTTTAAATGCCTAGTAGCAAAATTCTCAAAAACATCAGGATACTATCATTTCCCAGAATTAAAGAAGAAAAAGAAGTAGGATGTTGCTATGTAAAAAGGCAACACTGACGGAATGGCTTGTCCACTCATTGAGCTAATGTTCTCAATACAATTTGAAATGTGGATATAAATTGATGTCGCATATATGACCAACACATTTTGTCCTCTTATCATACACATCATACTGTGTGTGCCTTGCTACCACTGCTAATACTGTATTTCATATTTGGAAGTTACACCACTTCTGAAAAGTAATCATTCCGTTTATGAAAGAAAGGCTACAAAGTAGTGCAAATACACTACACTTGACCATCAACATGGAAATGTCCATGGGTCATTCTTGCTGTTGGTACAAAATTCTATTCCAGAAAGTAAGGACTGTAAATAAGCAACAACAAAAAATTCAGAAGCAGTATACATTTGAAATGTATAGCTGTATTCATAAGATATATTCAGGGTACTTTAATTGGCAAACCTTAGTTTTGTGTTTGTGTTGACCGACTGAAAAGCTTTCTTTCATAAAACTTTGTTCAACTTTAGATCTGTGATGTTTCCATTAACTCTTGTTTTTGCTGTTAAGTAAATGGTACATTCCACAACCATATTTTAGAAACTTGAAACAGTTCCAGAGCCTTGCTTTAAAAACTGGGCTATTTTATAAAATAAATTATTTACAATAAATTAAAGATGAACAAGAGAAATGGATAATGTTAATTATTGCAAATGGGAGTAGCTGTTTTGAGAGCTACATATGCATAACTAAATGAAATTTCAGTGTAATAGGGAATCTATCCACCATGACATACTAGAACTGATTTATTTCTTAAATACATTCCTGTAAAAACTCAGTAGATGTAGAAAGAATAATTTGTCCAATAATATTTGTGGGAAGAGATATTTTTCCATGAGATGACCAACACGCGTTTCACTTCTTTTATTTTTGGCATAAGATGCTGGACAAATGACAAACATGTTTTGTCATAAAAAATAAAATAAAAAAGACATTTGCTTTACATGAGTATTACCATTGCAGTGTCAACAAGCAAATCAAGTGAATGTCACTGAAATCTAAGACAACACTACTGCTAACGTTAACTTCATCCTATAAAAGTCACATTTTGTAGTCCTCGGGTACCAGGGTGATATTTAAACTGCTGTAAATGTCAAACGTGCAGCATGAAGAGTTATGTTCAGGGCTACAAAGTAGAAGAAAAACCATGATAAAATGTATATTTCTCAGAAATCCTGTGCAAAAAAACTATGCAGAAATAGGCATAAAAGTATATTTTTCCTTCAGTATTAAGTCATAAGTTAGGATATGCCACTAACTGTGATAAGTCAGTTACAATTCTATTATTTTACAGATACAGAATCTGTTGTTCCAATTGTGGACTTCTGTCATATTAGGAACATAAATGAGATTTCCTCTACCGTGTGTCGAAGAAATTTGTAAGCATGTGGTGAAATAAATTTTGTAATAAAGAGGCAAAAGGCATATCAGAGCTGTATCTCAATCTTTCCTTACAGTAAAGTGTAAACGTTCCAGCTAAGATGAGATGAATTGAATCATACTGCACAAATGAGAAATACTGCATGGCATGGACTGCTCTAAATTATGTTGTGTAAAACTGCATGAATAAGCTACCTGTCACATTATTCAATACCAGGGGCAATTGAAAAGAACTCCGTAATTTTAAAATTTCTGTGTCTTTGTAATCAATTCTAAGTTCCAGTTGCTCGTGTACAAGAACAGAGTAACCAAGCTCCAAATCCCTGCTGAAATTTAAATTTAAATAAAAAATTGAATTTTCTCTTTCAGCCACTGAAGCAAAACATGATAAACAGCCAGGAAAGATTATTTCCCACAATATATCAGTTTCTTTAAAGTGTATATGGCACAAGCAAATAAAGTATGTGATAACCTTTAGGCCTAAACATGCACTTGTAGGCTTAATTTCTGCTTAAACTAGCTTGCGTCTATTGCATATTCAAAATATTTACATGCAGACCTAGTCTATACTTTAGTTTACTTTATTTTTTAATTCATATACTGTGCAAAATATTACATATTTACAATTACCTGAGGAGTGAGACAAAATGCAGCCTAACCTAAAAGTAGGCCTATAGCTTAATGTGTCATATACCATCCAAAATAAGAGTGTATTGCAGGGGCGCACCCAGGGGGGGGCTTTGGGGGCTTAAGTCCCCCCTAAAAACCTGGGAACACTTTAAAAACATTGATGATATCTTTCAAGAAAATCGATTGCTTAACGGGCTCCAGAATGTTTAGTGTTGGAACGTTGGAACATTTTGCGATTTTCTACTGGTTTAAAACAGAATTATGTTAGGCCTATATTTATGCAACACTTGAGTGATAGTAATATATATTGTAAACACAACACGATCGGATATTTCCGGCCGTTGTCGTATCTATGCTCGGAGCAAGATGCGCGTGGGACAGCGGTGAAAATTTCTCTCCCCAATGTATTGTGCTGTGCTGTGCTCTGTGTCAAGCGTCAAGTCAGTAGTGGTGTTTGTAAAAGTTCATTCGTTGATTGTTGTTATGTTTGTATTTTCTATTGGCTATTGGTGTTCGTAGTGTGTCCAATTGGACTAGTAGTAATGGGAGACAAAAGAAAGTCAAACATGCAAAACTACTTTAAACCGTTAAAAATAAATAAATATGATGTGGTTAGTGTGGCAATCCTTCAACGAGTAAGGAACTGTTAACAAGGACTGCAAGCATAGAAAAACAGCCATGTTGTTCATCAGAGGAGGGATCAGAGGCAAATGTGAGTAGGTCTAAGGCCGTTGTAAGTAAACATAACGTGGATTTGGACATTGGTTTATTTAAAAACAAGGTGTTGACGGACAATGAAAAGTTCAAAGTTTTAAATGACAAATGGGTTCCTCAGAGCAACTTTAACTTTCCTTTTAGATCGCATGGGAACCAACAACGAAAATTTTCGTTTTTATGGCTAAAGAAATATACCTGGCTTTCGTATTCTGGAATTGAAGACTCTGCATACTGTGTCCATTGTATGCTTTTTTTTTCAAAAAAAAGAAGTAGGTAAGAGTAACGCTCAACATACTGGACAACTTGTTGAAGAAGGATTTTGTAACTGGAGAAAAGCACTAGAAAAGCTTGAAAAACATGCAAACTCGCAGTTTCATAAATACTCATGTGTAAGCGCAGCTAACTTTAAAAGAGTTATGGACTGCCGAATGAAACCTATTGACAAATCTCTTGATAAAGGAAAAGACGTCCAAGCCCAAAATAATGTGTAAAGAATAATTCCAATAATAGAAACTATAATTTTGTGTGGCAGGCAAAATATCGCCCTTAGAGGCCATAGAGATTATGGTCAGTTTCAAATCGACAGCAAACCATTTGACAATGAGGGGAACTTGAGAGCTTTGCTCAGAGCTAGAATTGAAGCAGGTGACAACAATTTGAAAGATCACTATGGGTCATGTGGCAAAAATGCGACCTATATAAGTTGGAATTTTCAAAATCAAGTCATCGATGCTTGTAACCAAATAATAACTGAAAAAATAGCAAGTAAAGTAAAAGAAGCTAAGTTTTTTAGTGTTCTCGCAGATGAAACATGTGGTATTTCAACTGTTGAACAGTTTTCTTTGTGTTTACGTTATGCAACGCCAAATACTTTAAATGGTTATGAAATAAGTGAGCAATTTTTGAAGTTCATGCCTCTAACCTCTACTACGGGTAGCGTATTGGCAAAAACATTGATTAAAGGTCTTGAAGACAGTAATATAGACATACATAACCTACGTGGCCAGGGGTACGATGGGGCGGCTGCCATGAGTGCAAAGTTTAAAGGGGCTCAAGCGTGCATCCAAGAAGCTCACCCCACAGCAATATACGTGCATTGCGCTTCTCATAGCCTTAACCTGACATTGCCGACCGCGTCTGAGGTTGTATCAATCAGGAACTGCTTTGGAATAGTGGAGAAGTTGTGGGATTTTTTTAACAGTCCTAAAAGACAAGCGGTTTTAAAACAGTGCATTAAATCTGTGGTAAATCTTGAAACCAACAAGAAAAAAAACTCCTGCAGCTTTGTCCAACGAGATGGGTACAAAGGCACGATGCTATTTTTGTTATGAAAGAACTGCTGCAACCTCTTGAAGTAGCGTTAGAGGAGAAAAAAACTGGAATGTTAGGGAATCTTCTTCAGGAGTTCTAATACTACTAAACGCCTTAAGTCAAGGTGAATTTATAATTTCTCTCATGGCATCAGAAAAACTGCCAGGTTACACAGTAAACCTAAGCAAAAAGCTTCAGGGAACTGATTTAGATTTATCGTCTGCAATTACACACGCTGAAACTGTGATTGAAAGCTTAAAATCTCTAAGAAAATATGCAGATCAAGAATTTCACTCGTTGTTTGAAGAAGCTACCAAAATTGCTAATAACTGCGGTTCAATAATTTCGATGCCTCGAACAGTTGGAAGACAACTGAACAGAAGCAACATTCCAGCAGAAACTCCAGAATTATACTACAAAAGATCTGTTTTCATCCCTTGGATTGACTCATTCATTATTTCATTGGAATCTCGATTCATCAAGCATAAATACTTATTAAAGAGTTTTGAGTGCTTACTGCCATCAGCCAATGCATCACATACGCATAAAGAAACCTTCCAAGAAAAAATAGAACTTGATTTCTTACAGCTGTGTAATTTTTATAAGAATGACATAATTGAAAGTGGAGGAAACAACAAAGGCCTGTTTATGGCTGAGTTTGAACTGTGGCACAAGAGCTTCAAGACCCACGCTAATATCCCTAAAAAAACAATCGATGTGTTGAATCTATGTGACAAGGACTTGTTTCCTAATATCCACACATTGTTGAGAATTTTGTGTACCATCCCTGTGACTACAAGCACTGCTGAGAGGTCATTTTCTACACTACGTCGGCTGAAAACATAGCTTAGGAATACCATGGGGTGCAGACAGGCTGACTGGACTAGCAGCACTGAATATTCACCGGGAAATTGAAGTCACCAGTTCAGAGGTAGTTTCCGTTTTGAAAAAATCTGCTAGGCGGCAGGATTTTGTTCTGTAAAATTTGAGTTTCCGCTTTATTCAAACAACGTTAATGTTAATTCATTAATACATGATTTGTATTCAACTATTTGTTTAAACTTGCATTCAGCCTGTGTGATTAAGTTCGACTTCAAATTCTAGAAATGTTTAAGACTTTTTTTTATTATAATTATAATTATAATTATTAAGGAAAATTAAAATAGCATATATTTTCACGTACAGTACATAAAATATTTGTTACAATCCATAACACTATGGTATACAATTACATCTCGTAATTTTTAAAATGTAATTTTTAGTTCCAATTAAATTTACATATTCAAAATCAAAATGTTATTATTAATTTCCTAAAACCTGTACTAGTTCTTGGTATAAACAACTCAAAACTTAGTAAATGATTGCAGATAATTGATGTTACACATCAATCTGACGATCCTGGTAGCTGGATATATAGTTATGATAATAGTGAGTAGAGCAATCCAGTCGTTATCACTCTGATCGTGATCAAAAGTTAATTCTTGATAAAAATCATGCAGTTCCTTTTTATTACTTGTATAACCTTAGCTCAATGGTACTGTAACTAAAATTTCTATAAAACCAATGCACATTTTGTTTAAATAATCTCCAGTCCAATAGCATCTTTTGTATTGGTTTTAACAGGACATTCTACAGTATGTTTGATCTTATAGAATATCTTTTTATGCATATGATCTCAAATATTCATATTTACATACAAGACTAATAATAAACACATTCTCTTTCCATAGCTGAAATCATGTTATTGAGGAAAGCCCCCTCCAAACCAAAAGTCTGGGTGCGCCCCTGGTGTATTGTATTATAAAAGTAAGCCTAAGGAATGTTATTAATATCTCCAAATGCTTTATTATATGGGCAGAAAATATAGTTTTATTTATTTATATATTTATTTACCGGTAGGCTACCGGTATCTATTTATCTATTTTTTTACTAGGCTATTTATTTATTTATTTATTTTACAACGATGCAATTGTAAATAAAGTAAAATAAATTAAAATTACGGTACCAGTACATTAAAACCCCAATTATTTATATCGAAATCCTAGACTGCCGATAACATAAAATGTATTACTTACTCTCCTGAACTGAGTTGGCGGGAAGTCCTTTCGTGGAATAGCATTGAGCTATTAATTTCACTTTAAATTCTTCGTCCATGGGGAATCTGAAGACATGGACCCTTGGTCCAATATCATAATTGCCACGACAACCTGTTACACAGCAGGGATGAGGCATCTTTCATCATTTAAACACTAAAACTTCACTGCACTGAACTACAACGAAAACACTCCAGCAAGACAAATTCAACATGTCCGCTAGGACCACACTTTTCTTAGCGTGGACCGGTGACGTCAGAGGGTGCTGGCCTGGATATAGAAGGTGTTGACTTGTCCCACAGTGACACGAGGCAGTGAATGGCTGTCTCATAAAATTCCCTCGGCTGCGATGTGAACCAGTTCCGCACGTACAGCTTGACGTCGGCGTCCGAGGTGAATCGTTGGTCCCGCAGAGCCCTTTTCAGGGGACCAAACATGGCGTAATCACGGGGAGAGAGGTCTGGACTGTATGGAGGGTGGCCAAGAACCTCCCATTTAAATTTCTGCCGGAGTGCGCGACTGTGTTGGCCGTATGAGGTCGTGCATTGTCGTGGAGCGACCACTATGGCGGCTATGGCGTCCACTGTCACTCGGCGGTCCTGGGTAATGAGTGCATAAACCAGCTGGACGTTGTAATGCAGGGGGGTGCTCCAGACCGGGCATCATCGGCTAACGACACCCGTCCTTCCCTGAAGCGCTTGTGCCACGACTTGGCCCTTGCAAGGGACATGCAGTGTTCGCCGTACACTTGTAACATTCGGCGATGAATGTCCGTTCCCCCTACTCCTTCCGCTGTCAGAAACTGAGCAACACCTCTTTGCTTGACTCCTCCATGTCACTGTTTGCAATGCGACTGGCAGCGTTGGACGATTGATGCATGCTGCTGTTTGCTTTGTATCGTCACGTGACGTACGCGCGTGCCCTCTATAGAGCGACTCAACCTTCAAAGGCAGTATGAAATTAAATGTAGTAGTTGCCTCTCACTCGCACTCCTATGTCCTGCAATTAGCTTCGTCCTCTTCCACCCCGGCGATGTTGCCATTTCCCAATAATTGAAAGTGACAAATCTAATAAACTGTTTGCGTGGTCCTATAGAGAATTTTCCGCTCTTTATGATGATGTAAAAATAAAAGCCATAAATAATTAACACATGGCCCAATTTTCACAATTACGATATTTTAGCGCGAATCTATATTTTTGCAGATATAAAACTTATCACGCCATAGATAATGAACTAATGATCGCAACAGATCAAGAATTTATTTTTAGATTGCCTGATGTTGGTAGAAGATACGCTATGTCTCAGGGCAGTAATTATTTTCATAGTATGAATGTTATGATTTTTTTTTCTTAAATGTTACTTGAAAAATCTGAGATGGTATCACAGGAAAAGTCACGTAGCGATAAACTTTTTTGCTATTGACTTTGCGTTGGTGACTAAGCGAGAAGAAATGTACATTAATATGTGAAAAAGTTTTTAAAACAAACCCGAGCTCGATATCAGATAGCATTCATAAGTTATCGCACTTATTCCTCCCGCCCAGCGCTGACGCTGCGTAAGTTTGTTTACTCAGGCGCCAGTATCTCCCCGACTAATGGTGTGATGGTGTGAAGTTAAACTGTGAAATGAAGTGGTCCTTGAGTTCTTTATAAATTGTCCGCCTCGTTGCGTACCTTAGTGGCTAGCATTCCTGGTTGTCACCGTGCTGTCACCGTGGAGACCCAGGTTTGAATACCGGCTCCACCAAGAAATTTAATTCTGGTCTGAGGGCTGGAACGGGATGTACTCAACTTCATGAGACAAAACTGAGAAGAGGCGGGTTCGATTCCTACCTCAGCCATCCTCTAAGTGGTTTCCGTAGTTTGCCTTTGTTCATCCCGGGAATAACATATTATAATATTATCATATTCATGAATAATTGAAAAATATAAATTGTTATAATGTGCGCATTAAACTCGCGCTCTGAGGTTCTGCGTATCATATCTAAATATTGTAGCGTTGTTCGCTGCAAGGTATGAGCTACAGTTATATACAACAAACAAATATTTTGGAAATTTCCCGAGTTTTGCGTAAAAGCACGCCTGTATACGAGTTATATTACATCATGTGCCCACCCTTGCAGAACTTTGTATATGCAGTAGATCTGGCATCAGCGCGCCCGATTTAATGCGTACTGTCTTTTAAGGTAGAGACGCACTATAGCGACGGGCTGTGACCTTCCACACTCTGGTCGGACCCACACCTCGTTACACACGCCACGATTAGCCGATGTAGTCACTGGTTTGCGCATTCCAGCCTCCGGCTCGTTAATTTTTGAACGCACCTTATACCATTAGATGAAGATTATTGCGTAGGTATATTAATCAAATTTTCCCTTCGATCCCATGATTAGGACACAAGAAATAAAAACTTAATTTTGAAATTTCACACAGCCGCCATCTTGAGATTGATTAAACAATTGAACTAAATTAGATATCGGTGCATTCCAATGTGTATAAACAGTTTCACTGCGCTCGCATCATTAAATCGCGAGGAAAGTCTATTTAAATGTTTCAACTTCGTTGGCCGCTTCGCGTTCATCATCAGATCCATGTCGAACTTTGATGTAATGGATCTGATGATGATCGCTTGACGATCGAAACTGGTCATCCAAGAGTATTTATTAATCTCATGTAATTCTTTTCAGGATTAGAGAATAACCCATTACAATTGGGTACAATCGTGTTGACCGACTGAAAAACATCAAATTTCGACTAATGTATGCATTTGTAAATTGGGAATGGAATTGGGAAGGAGGCGGCCATGTCCTTAAGTTAGGAACCATCCCAGCATTTGCATGGAGTGGAAGTGGGAAAACCACTTCCAGGGTGGATGAGGTGGGAATCGCCCCCATCCTCTTCTCAGTGTTGCCTCACGAGGCCTTACGAGGCTGAGTGTAGCCTACTCTGTACCAACCCTCACACCCAAATTGACATGTCTTGCCAGAGTCGGCGATCGAACTCGAGGCGACAGCCAAGAACGCTAGCCACAACACCACTAGATGGTCCTATTCTCTTAACGAAACGCACAATATTGCTTTCGCTTTTCGCAATGTTTCATTTTACCTCGTATATTGTCTTATTAAATAATGCGCGCGGGTCTGGTGGCCCCATGCTACTGGTTACCGATAAGCGTTCATTATTTCAAATTAATATTCACTGCCCACATGGTAGTTCGCATTTTCAACAATTAATTCATGTATTTCGTCACTAACAAAACGATTCCAACATTCAAATTCTGTTCTAGTATTCTTACTATTTCTTACAACACCAGGTTGTTTCGTCGGAATATTGTGGAGCCGTGACTAAGTAACCTTCCATGGTTTGTCGTTCTACTTCTTGCCATCCTTGCCTAAAACGAAAAAAAAAACCACATATAATCTGACATAATAATAATGGGTTGACGGACAGGTTCGACTGAAATCAAATAAAGAAGTATAGAGCAAGATGGAACCGATAACAACAACAATTAGAAAGCGAAGATTGCTGTTTTAAGGGCACATAATGACCGGCTCACAAAGAAAATCTGGAATTTTATTGAACCGACGATCTCCAAGTTGAAATGGTTCCATGAGTGTGAGAAAGATATGAGACAGGTGGCCATTGCGTAGGATAAAATCAAAGACAGGAATAGTTTCAGAAGGATGGTGAAAAGCTAACAGGGTTTTATGGTCGAGGCAGAATCCAGAAGACGGAGAGGCCCTTTAACAGAGGAGCGGAAGAATGAGCTGATAGAGGGGCTCAAGAGATACTGGCAAGATGTCAAAACTGACAAACGAACATGACGCAGACACTGAAATGAGAGTGGTTGTTAACACGCAGTCAATAGAGGCTCAAGTTGACGATTTAAAAAATAATAATAGGCCTAACATAATAATACATTAGTTGTTGTTGAATCTTTAGGGGCTTTTTGACATCGTGGTCATGTAGCCTCGCGTACTTGGGTGTGTGTAGAATTTGCCAGATAACCTCTGTCATTGTGATGTCTGTAGTAGTGTGTGTATTTCTAAGTGAGGTAGGATTTGGGTAGGAAGTGGCCCTGGCCTTCTGTTAGGTACTGTCCCCGTTATCCGGATAGTAGGCTGTCAGATATCCGCCCCCCTCAATCGGATTGCCAATAATCAAACGCACCGGCACAGCTACATCAATGAAAATGGCACTGACAGATACTATCGAGATTAGAGCACAATAGTTAACAATAAATTATTGTGGAACACACCAAAATATACGGGGGTTCATACTTACCTTTTACTTACCTTTTAAATTTATCTCGGGGACTGGGTTGTCAACTGGATCACTTAAAGTATGCCCTCACAATAACCTCCACCATGATATTTAAAATGAACCATAACGAAGACGAGAAACTTTAAACTGCACAATAATTTATTTCACATAAAGAATGAATTTAACAAAAATAAAACAACAAAATCCACGTGGCAATCAGAAGTAATTGTCCACATAACTATGTCCTCCTGTAGAACTCCTGTATACTCTACATACAATGTTTCAGCTTTCTCAAGCTCAAAATAACGTAATTAATAATGCACTTGGAATGGAAACGGGATTTGGGACGAGACACATATAGCAATTGTTTTGCGTGTTTATACACTTCACATTTTATTTATAGCCACTAGGCTATTATGGAGACGTCCTTGGCCTCTATCATACAGTTGTCCGGGCCAGCTGCAATGCACCTGCATCGTCAAAGTGGACTCACCCGTCCGTTCAACCCCAGCATATGCGAGTTACATCAGAGCCTAGCTCTCCTTCAAAACACGTTAAATGTCCACATCTCAACTTAAATATTATCACGCAAATCTTTTAAATGCTCCATTCAAACACCAGTGGAATACTCTAATAATCCTAAATCATGTTTAATTGTTCAATCCACTTGCTTAATTAGCGTTGTTTAGAGTATAAAAACAAAACTCCTAATGTTAATAACAAAAGTTCATTAATTATTTATAACAATAATAAATTGTTTATAACAATGTCAAACGACAATTGAAAATTTTATACACGCCTCTATTAATCCCTTTCATTTCATATTATTTAACAAAGATATTTACAAAATTATTTTCAATATTATATTGTTTATATTATTTATACAAGAAATACATTAAACCACACGTTTATCCGGTTGATAATTACTTAAATTGTGTTGATATAATCGACCAATGAAGGTTAGTTATATTTAAATGTCAAATTCAGGTTTAATAAGGTTTAATAATTATTATTAATATTTGTGACGGTGGGCCGATAACCTAGATGTTAGGCCCCTTAAAACAACAATTATCATCATTATTATTATATTTGTGACGGTAACCTCCATTCAAAATCTTCATCTCAAATTATTTAACACTCTTGTTAATTTTAACAGTATTTTCACATGAATAACTTTCAAAGAACCAGGACAATACATTCAGCGGAAAAATACTTCGCTCAAAACGCACAAAATTGCACAACAATAGGCCCAGAATTCATCATATATCTCAATATATATGGCATAAAAATCTCCCAAATTACATACAAAAACCTCCACTTATAAATTCATCAACTTCATTAATTACTGTGGGAACCTCCTTCATTATTCAAGGGCATTACTCATCAGCGACTTTTACACGTCCACTGAACTAACGATTATACATCCATTGTTCCTCTTCAAAAATTCTTATATTCATCAATTGTATTAATGACTGTTATTATTTAACCTTCGTGGGTTCCATTCATGAATCGATATGAAGTAAAAATTTGCCAATCACAAATAAATTTAATAGCAAATACGATTAGACACTCCTCCCTGGTCTATCAAAATTGAGATTAATATCATCAAAGTAACGCAGTATAAAAATACTATCTTTAATCAAAGTTCATCTAAACTGCATAAATAGTCAAATAGAATACAATTAGATTGTGGAATGCAAACATTATTGTTCCAATCTATAATTGAGAAAAAACTCCTATCAAATGTTCATTACTATAATGTATTCAATAAATCGTAATCAAAGTTCATATTTCATAAAATTGTCTATAATGCAATGATAAATGTCTATGTTTCAATCATGTTCATAAGACGACTAGTATTTCAAAGATCGTCGATAACGTAATAGATTTTAACGCTCTAAAATCATTTAATCATTCTTCTTTCTTGAGGATGACAGAAAATTGGTCAAAGTAATTTACTGAATAGAATTACTTTAATAAAATGACACGCTGTCTGAATTCAAATTTGCCATAGCAAATCATTAACTTTACAGTCAAATCGTGACTACAAAAATATGCAAATTACTGAAAGAATATTAATTATCAGTCTCAACTGATCCAAAATTATTTAAGTATGCCAATGACATAACAATGTCTCAATAAATCGTAGAAAAAGGCATAAATCAACGAAGTGTACTGAGTACAGAAATATCAAACAAGAAAATGGGGCAAAAATATGGGACAGAAAATATGGAAAAAATGGTTGCTCAGATATCGCTACATGACTCAAATAATACAAGAAACGTTCACGACTACCTTATCTGTTGATTGAAGTTCTAGAGGAAAGTTTTCAAAGAAAACTGCTGTTGGTTCCATTTCACCAGCGTGAAGATGTGCTCCGTCCTCGAACCTGGAATCAGCGTCCTCGGAGAATCGAACTGCTTCCTCCTCCGGAAATTGCACTGCTCCATGTATACGAAAGACATCCTTCTGGCAAAATTCTTCTTTGTGAGCCGGGTCCACCCTGGCCTCTCTTGAAAGTTACCAGAAGTTCTGGTCGCAACTCGCCATGAAGTTTATTGCAGTTATTTCCGCAGAAATATTCATAATCGTGGAGTATGAAAATATTTCCACTGTCATTTGATATTATTCAGCGATGGATTCACGATGCATGAGTGTAGTTGGATGTTCACTACATGCTCGCTTTTGTAGAATGACGATTAACGAAGTTCCATGCTGCTATTTCACTCCATCGATATATGTCCCAATTGCATTAAAGCCTTAGCCTTCCATCTCAACTTCTGTTATAAT
Source organism: Meconema thalassinum (assembly GCA_946902985.2). NCBI lineage: Eukaryota > Metazoa > Arthropoda > Insecta > Orthoptera > Tettigoniidae > Meconema > Meconema thalassinum. Next base: position 1,407,467,968 of record OX336389.2, read on the forward strand.
CATTGAAAGCACTGCCAGACTATAATGTTCCATGGTAGAATGTATCGTCGTATTACCAAACGTATGCTCCAAGATCACGGTTGCGATATACGTGTCAGCCGTAGTGTATAATGTGGAATTTTAAAAGTGCTTCTCAGGTGGCGAGAAAATCACTTTTGTCTGCAGCCTTAAAATGCCAATATCTTTCAAAGTATACCTGTGAAATTGTTCAAATCTTCTACACACCTCAATGTTGTACTGCCCAATTGAATTATAATAAAGGCAGAAGTTAACTCTTTATATATCATCAGGTAGAAACGTTAATGTGAGCGTTACAACTTCACCTAGTTTCGAACAGCGTAAAATGGAACTGCTCCGTGTTCGTTCGATGCGCCGGGCTTTAACCACACGCTAAAGATGACTTGCTTCACTTATTCACTCGAAAATGACTATATAACATCTGAAATATATATGCGGTATCAGAAATCAGATATGCGGTTATGAGAGATATGAGAGCTCCTCTCTCCTGTGCACGACCTTTTATTAACTTCTTAAGGGGCGTATCCATCCCTTCCATAGCCTGTTGCTCCGTCATTGCTAGAAGTTTTAACTTTGGCTATACTTGACGGATTTTCAAATTTCAAAAACTCAAAATTAATTTCTTCAAAATTCCAAATCAATGCCATAACTGAAAATAGTTTTCCACAAATCTGCATGCCAAAAGTAATTAAATATCGTTGTTTCAGCAATCTCCGTCTTCCTTCCAAACTATCGTTCATTGGTTCGAGTCTCTCCTCCAATAGCGTAACTTCTTCCTTAGCACAATACCTTGTTTCCTGCGACTGCGTCGTAAATCTCAGATCTTTCTCGAACAAAATCATGACGTCACCAAGAATATCAGCTCAACCAGCCTACTTGCATGAAGTCTACGTCATCCGTGCCTACGTCATGAATATACACGTCACAACTATGACATTCATAACTTTATTCATATATGCCAATATAGCCATCGTGGTCTCAATATAATTCAATTTACGGGGGCAGTACTGAGACAGTATTTTGCTATTTATTTGAACCCTGATATGACAGCGAGACGTATTTGGAAGTTATTGCTTGACATTATTTTGACTGTGGACTTTGAGGCACAGTTTGCTTCTGATGCGCTAAGGAGATGGTTAGACTACCCCGCCACGCTCTTGATCACGTGCACAGGACATGCTCACGGACTTGCCATTGCAACTAGTTGAGGGATATATGAAATGATAATCGATTGGGTTCGATTGTTCACCTCGATACAGGTGTGATGCATCTTGGGTAGACTCCCAGCTGTGACAGGAATCAGCAGCTTTGAAACGAGAGACACTTGAGTAGAGCAACCTATGCAGTGAACATGTTATCGTTCGTATAAGAAAGTTCCGTGTATCACGCGGTAATACGAGTGCTTTCTACACGCAGCGCGGTGCGAACGAGTGAGCTTAGCCAACACATGGACTTGTTAATACAGACTTCGATGAGGAAATTTGCTACGTATTGGTTTGAAATGCAAGAAAGCATTATTATCAAGAACATTATGACTGGATTTTCTTGTGAGAAACAAGCTATTGGAGTAATGATGTGCTAAACATATCGTTCAGGAATGTAATGCAGTAGCAGAGTTGATCATTTGGAATGACATCCTTTTGAACTCTACAATGAAGAGAAAGAAATGTTGGGAACGTTAGTTCTAATCCAGTGATTTTAAAGTAGCCAAGAATGAAGACACAACTCCATAGAAAGGAAGCTACTTTACTGATAACATCGAGGGAGCCTTGTGCAAGCAATATGCAGGAACTCCGTTTCGTGGACAGTAGTTTCCGGGTTAGGAGGAAGTTGGTTCGGCGACTTGCAGATCCAGCCATGAACTTCTCAGGGATGATGGTTCAATTCCTGACAGGAATGTATATTCCTACATTTTCTTCAATTTCAACCAGAACTTCGCCCAAGGTAGCTGGAAAACTTTTCTTCTCTTGTAGACAGTAGAACTTGTCACCTTTAGTTCGATTCTTTTCACCAATATTTTATTTAATTAGCATGAATTTCATTCGAAGGCTAGATCTGGTTCTTCTTTACCATTTCTGTCGGAGAGTGTAATTTTTTGTGTAGTTAACTGTAAACGTGATGCAATTTAGAGCATTACTTTGTTGCTTTTATTTTTAAAATTTTGGAAATAAAACCAAGCATTCAATTTTGTTGGGAAGATATCTGCAGCATAATTAGGACCAAGACGACGATATCTTTGTATAAGAATAGCAATTAGGAAGAAGATGGCCACACACTCGTGCACTTGAACCATTACGGTAATATTTCAGTGATACTATTCGTTTGGACTTATGACATTCTAGTAGAAATTCTTTCTTTTAGAAATGTTAGTGCATTTTCGTCGTTATTTTCCATGCTTATGGATTTATGGAAATCGTCCGGCGAAAACAATTGTGAACTGATTGCCAAGGCATTTGCAGCCTACTTTCATATATTTTTTTGATTAAAGATTTTTCTTTAAATGTAATATTTTTGTTCGTTCAGTTTTTGCTTGTATTATTTCAATTCGTTTTTGGGAAGACTCTTGGATAGATCATCGTCTGATTTAATGGTTTGCGTGTATCTATTGATATGATAATAGACTCCTTTCCATGATGTAAGTCTCACGTGTTTTCTTCTGAGTAGTTGAGCCATTTTTCGAGTTTGGATAGGCGAAACTGAAACGACTATTTTGATAGTGTCTATTTACAATTTTTCTCTCACATATAAGCCATTATGGAAATATATATATAAATATATTGGAATTGTGAATCAAATTTAACTACTCACACTATTATAACAGAATTTGTCGTAGACTTTAAAGACGATTATTGTGGAAATGAATAATACACACATCAAAAAAAGTTTTGCATCACCTCGGTTCCCAGATCTCCGGCATATAGACGTTGACTGTGTATATTGTATCCAAGATACAGTCCCTTTGACTGTTCATAGATGTCACTAAAACTGCTCAAAGATGTAAACAACCATGCATGAGCAGGGCCTATTAGACGGAGGGGGTACGACAGCCGATCAGTTCCAGTCATTCCACCATGACGAAGGTACGCTGCTCATGTTGTCTGTAGTTCTACCATGCCTAGAAGGTCAATACCGCAGTTCGATCGCGTCCGCATTGTTACTTTGTGTCAAGAAGGGCTCTCAACAAGGGACGTTTCCAGGCGTCTCAGAGTGAACCAAAGCGATGTTGTTCGGACATGGAGGAGGTACAGAGATACAGGAACTGTCGATGACAGGCCTCGCTCAGGCCGCCCAAGGGCTACTACTGTAGTGGATGACCGCTACTTACGGATTGCCGCTCGGAGGAACCCTGACAGCAATGCCACCATGTTGAATAATGTGTTTCGTTCAGCCACAGGACGTCGTGTTTCAACTCAAACTGTGCGCAATAGGCTGCATGATGCGCAACTTCACTCCCGACGTCCATGGCGAGGTCCAGCTTTGCAACCCCGACACCATGCAGCGCGGTACAGATGGGCCCAACAACATGCTGAATGGACCCCACGGAATTGGCATCACGTTCTCTTCACCGATGAGTGTCGCATATGCCTTCAACCAGACAATCGTCGGAGACGTGTTTGGAGGCACCCTGGTCAGGCTGAACGTCTTAGACACACTGTCCAGCGAGTGCAGCAAGGTGGTGGTTCCCTGATGTTTTGGGGTGGCATTATGTGGGGCCGACGTACGCCACTGGTGGTCATGGAAGGCTCCGAAACGGCTTTACGATACCTGAATGACATCCTCCGACCCATAGTGCAACCATATCGGCAGAATATTGGAGAGGCATTTGTCTTCATGGACGACAATTCTCGACCTCATCGTGCACATCTTGTGAATGCGTTCCTTCAAGATAACGACATCGCTCGACTACAGTGGCCAGCATGTTCGCCAGACATGAACCCTATCGAACATGCCTGGGATATGTTGAAAAGGGCTGTTTATGGACGTCTTGGCCCACCAACCACTCTGAGAGATTTACGCCGAATTGTCGTTGAGGAGTGGGACAATTTGGACCAACAGTGTCTTGATGAACTTGTGGATAGTATGCCACGGCGAATACAGGCATGCATCAATGCAAGAGGACGTGCTACTGGGTATTAGAGGTAGTGGTGTGTACTGCAATCTGGACCACAAATGCTGAAAGTCTAGCTGTATGATGGTACAACATGCAATGTGTGGGTCTCATGAGCAATAAAACGAGCTGAAATGTTGTTTGTGTTGATCTCTATTCCCTTTGTATTTAACGGTTCCGGAACTCTTGGAACCGAGGTGATGCAAAACTTTTTTTGATGTGTGTACAATTTATCTAACAAATTGTTGCTTCTTGTTTAATGAAGTTAGAAAGGAAGTAATATGTGGCATTTCTATATTCGTCTATGATGGGGCATGATATTTTCAGAGCAATTTCTGAAAGGTTTTAAGTTTAATAACGTTTGGGTTTAATTCTTGACAGCTTTGGAAAGCTGAATTGAGGTATTGCAATTTTGTGCATACGATTTATTGTGTTAGTGAAGCCAATATTTGACATCATTGGATGGTCAATATTAATGCTGGATATTGTACTTGTAGTCTTTTGAGAAGACGTTAACGTAGTTATTGCGTTTTAGTAAGAGTGAAATTAGCTTTTGAGCTATCACTTTTTGGATATGATGTTGTAGTTATCGTGATTTGGAATCACGAATGTTTTTCTTATATGCTTGTTTTATGCAAGTAACCCTACGTTTTATTCTCGCCTAGTAGGATTTGCCGGAGATAATTTGTCTATATCATGACACCCATATTCAAGTAACACAGCTACTTCTTAAACTACTTTAACTAATTCATGCAACATAATACATGTGATATTTCAGTAATTTTAGTAAAAATATACTGCATTCTTTGAAGCTTATAAATAGTTAATAAACTATTTTCACAACTTGTAACACTATTCGATTATCTTAATTGATTGTTGAATCCAACGAATTAAGGAAATGATAACCATGAAACATACTTGTAAAATTAAATGAAGATAGGCAGCGTTGAGAACAAAATCCTAATTGAGGATGTAACTTGTATATAAAATGTAAAATATGTATAAATCTTTAAGGGTATAACATCAGAATATAATGTAATATTGTATTTTTCTTGTTATTTGTTCAGCGATTGATATGAACAGTAAGATGGGGCCTTATTGTAGCCATTTATTTAAAACTACATTTTTTTTTATCATTTGATCTAAAGAAGCTTTTCTTTAACTTTGTGTCTAATTGACGGACATTCATCATTAATCAGTCAATAAATTGAGTTTAATTTTAAAGAATCTTAGAACGACTAGTGTTTTATATCGGAAAAGGGGAGTGCGTTAGGAGGACCAGTGGGTGGTTTTCTTTGAGTTTGCTTAAACTTAACGCCCGAGATATTTTTATTTTATTTTAGAGTCTCTTGTTCGAGTTCTTTTGAGCTTTGTTTCATCGTAATTTTATACACCACTGGCATCTTCGTACCGCATTCTTTTATATCGACGTATCCTGATCCCTGGTTGATCCTAGTTGGTAGGTTTTTCAGAGGTCATTTGAGCCGGGAACTTCTAGAATCTACGATCCAGCCTTTCCATCGGATTGCAACAGGTAAGACCACGTGGATTACGGGTACATCTATATATGGCGACCCAATCTATGGGGCTATCGAATTGGCATTCTCGATTTCTCCAATGCTAAACCCATGTGTGAGAATCCATTTTTATGAGATTATTGAGTTTAGCAGTTTTCGAACGTTGTAGTCGTTAGCAAAATTTTCTTTGGCATTGCTACGATTATACACGTCGAATTCGTTGGGAATTCACGTTTCTTCAAATCGTGAAGATGAGTTTACTCAATCTACCTGGCATACAGATAGAATTATCGCCATTGCTTAAATTTATTTGTTTTGTGCGTGCCAAGTAAAATGTAATTTGATTGATTACGACATGACCATAAAAGAGATTTCTAGGAAATTTTTATGGATCAGCGTGGTCAGATGGGACATGACATGGGGCCATTTTTCACTCCATGCTTGTCGGCCATTTTGTGTTCGTTACCGGCGATGATTATTTGTAGATCATCTGTAATAATAGAATCATTTTCTTTAATAATAATATAAATAATTCATCATTTCAATTTTAATTTAAACCGTTTCTAATATAAATCACCGTCGTTGCATACCTCCTATTTTCTTATAGACTTAATTTATATATAATAAGTTTAGAAGCAAAACAAAATTCAATGCTTGTATTGGTGAAAAGGGTCATTCTAAATGTGTCAATTCTGCTATTTATGTATTGCATTCCTGTGTTTTCTATAATTGTATTTACCATGACAGCTGTGTCAATGGAAGACATTGCCAATATGTTGATGGCAATGCAGGAAAAGATGGGTAGTCATGCCCATGAATTAGCTGAGATAAGGTGTAATTGCCAAACTAGCTTTGACAATATCAACTCCATTGTCAATAAGAATACTGATTTAGTTCAGGGATCTGTAGGGGATATTAATCAAATGCACTTGTCCCTCAAATATCTTCAAGACAGTAATCGTAAGATTGCAGCTAACGCTAAAGATATAAAGGAAAAGATAATTGATGTAGAAACAGGCATCGACAGTGTGACAGCCGATGTCAAGCTTGTTCAACTTGACATTAGCAGTGTTAATGTAGAAGTTGGTCATGTTAGGTCTAATGTTGCATCATTAGAAGTAAAAATAAATTCAACAGAAAGTAAAATTGATTCAGCTGAAGGCAAATTAGATGCAATGCAGGGTAAAATAAATTCAACAGAAAGTAAAATTGATTCAGCTCAAGTTGATATTACTGCAATGCAAGGTAAAATAGATTCAACTGAAGGCATTGTAACTGGTATACGAGCTAGTATTTCTACCATAAAGGAGGATGTTAGAAATATTAAATCGGAACTAGATAGTAATCAGAAAGAAAATAAAATTAGTTTAGATGCATTGCAATTGCAGTTTTCAAACGAAGCAAGTGCAACGCAAGAAACTCTAACCAAATTAGAGGGTGATATGGCCCAACTTAAAGAAAAGGTTGAAGATCACAACAAAGTCTTGAGAAAAGATATTGAGATCGATCTCAAGGCTATTGTTAACGATCAAGTGACCATCTTAAGGGGGGAAATCACGAAAATAAATGCAGATGTCATTAGAAGCATTAAGTCAGATCTTGAATTAAAGATTAACAGAACAGAATTAAGACTTAACCAAGATATTTCCCAGGCTAGAATAGACACTGACAAACGAATCGATTCAGTTCAGACTATGCAGGTCGAAAGCGTTACTGTTCTTAGGGAGGATTTAGAAACGCAGATTAAAGGCGTAATTCTGAAAGTAGATCAAGTTAAGATAGATCTAAACTCAGAGCGTGAAATGAAAACATCAGAATTAAACGAGATTAGACAAGAGTTTCAAACGTTCAGGTTAATGGATCATATAGACATAAATAAATTAAGAACGGAAATCAAGTCACAATTAGAAACGTTGGGGAAACCTATAAATTCCGATGGGGAAGGAAAGGTACACCATTTAAGGGACAGGATGGATACCACAACGCCAGCTAGGAACTATTTAGCGAGGTTGAATAAGGCACATGAGACAGAACAGGGTCATGTTAGATCAGAGATCCCGAATGAGGCTACGTCAGAAATAAATCCCAGAGATTTTAGGATATCAACGCCTAATGACAGATCTAATGTCACGATAGTGAGAAATTACGAGGAGAAAATTAAGAAGTTTTCAAATACGGAGGGTTTGACTCCTATAGAATTCATTAGAAATCTACAAGATCACTTTGCGGAACATCATGTTGCAAGGGACAGAGAACTGCGGATTGTTGAGAAGCATCTGGCAGATGCACCGTTAAATTGGTTCCGAGCTTTCCGATATACTTTCGATAACTTCGAACAGTTTTCGGAAGCATTTATTAAAAGATTCTGGTCGATAGAGATACAACACGCAGTGAGGGCGGAAGTCTATTCAAGGAAATATAGTAGTACTGGACCCACCAGTTATTCTGAATTCTTCACATCTCAGTTAGCCCGCCTTAGATATCTTCAACCCCCATTGAGACAGGAGGAAATTCTTGAGACAATTTCACGCCAGTTACCGGTGGAAGTTAGAAGGAATTTAATTTCATCAGGCGTAGAGGATTTAGCGGCAATGGACGACTTGCTGCGTAGGCTAGACCATACTTCTATGTTACCTACCATAGTCAAAAGCGGAAGGACGGAAACTAAGGCCGTGAACGCGGTAGTCGTTGATCAAACTCAACAAACAGAAAGGTCAAATAGGACAGGATCTAGATGGGAAGGTCCGATGAGGAACAGTAGGACGTATAGTCGAAGATTTGAAGATAGAAACAACCAACGACCATACGGAAACTACCAACAAAGATACGATCGAGATCGGAATAGACCTAACCATACCGATCGTATTCAAGAAAGATATAAACCTTACGAAAGTAGAAATAGGAATGACAGGTACATGAATGAGAATCAGGAAAGAGAACAATACCAACCTAGGAATAACAGGTATCGAGGTTATCAGAACAATAACCGATACTATGATAATAGGGATAGACAAGGCCAATATCAGCAACAGAATAGAGGTCAACAAGGGTTTGCCAGATATAAAAACTATCGAGACAAAAACTATCATAATCAGGAAGATAGAGAACAGTCTAGAAAGGACAGGGATAGGCGTGAAGAAAGGAAGGATCGAAGGGACACAGAAAGTGAACCAGAACCTAACACTAGCCATCACACTAGTGATAATGAAAGGGGTTCACAGGAAAAAAAACGCCAATTTTGAAATCCCAGAAGGATTAAACAGCCAGCCGTCTCCATTTGATATAATTATACAAGATGTTTATGAGGTCACGGACGAAGATTTGTTGTTCGAAGAAATGGAAGGAATTGTGAGTGAACGTGCTGAATTGCCTATAATTGAAATCTCTGTGGGCAATCAACATTGCAGGTCTCTTATAGACACGGGAGCGGTCATTTCAATCATGTCCGAAGATTGCTTTTTGAAATTAGAAAAGGAACAACAATTTACCACATTGCCAGCTTCATCGATCAAAGTGAGAGGACTATTTCAAGATAAATCGATGAAATGCAAATTACAAGTCCAGCTGAGATTCAGTATAAATGAAAGATGTTTTGAACATATTTTTGTGGTGCTCAAAAATATTAATTTTGAAATAATCCTAGGGATTGATTTTATTACTCGTGCCAGAATTACCATTCACATGGACAGGAGAATTATCAGGTTCCCAGAGAAAACTATTAGGAAGATAGTACATGAAAATATTGATTCCAATGAGGATGTGGAAAATTTGATCAGGGAAGAAGTTTTAGAAAATATAATAAATCAGGCCGAGCAAGAAAGAGAGCATTATGCACTTTACGTCGAGGGATTTACAGAAAGTACTTCAAGAAAGTGGAATAAAACGCAAAATTCTGTTCATTGACGAATACCTAGAATGGTGTAATAAAAGTATTCGCACACTTTTATTAGCTAGGTTGGGAGGAGGATGAGACAGTATTTTGCTATTTATTTGAACCCTGATATGACAGCGAGACGTATTTGGAAGTTATTGCTTGACATTATTTTGACTGTGGACTTTGAGGCACAGTTTGCTTCTGATGCGCTAAGGAGATGGTTAGACTACCCCGCCACGCTCTTGATCACGTGCACAGGACATGCTCACGGACTTGCCATTGCAACTAGTTGAGGGATATATGAAATGATAATCGATTGGGTTCGATTGTTCACCTCGATACAGGTGTGATGCATCTTGGGTAGACTCCCAGCTGTGACAGGAATCAGCAGCTTTGAAACGAGAGACACTTGAGTAGAGCAACCTATGCAGTGAACATGTTATCGTTCGTATAAGAAAGTTCCGTGTATCACGCGGTAATACGAGTGCTTTCTACACGCAGCGCGGTGCGAACGAGTGAGCTTAGCCAACACATGGACTTGTTAATACAGACTTCGATGAGGAAATTTGCTACGTATTGGTTTGAAATGCAAGAAAGCATTATTATCAAGAACATTATGACTGGATTTTCTTGTGAGAAACAAGCTATTGGAGTAATGATGTGCTAAACATATCGTTCAGGAATGTAATGCAGTAGCAGAGTTGATCATTTGGAATGACATCCTTTTGAACTCTACAATGAAGAGAAAGAAATGTTGGGAACGTTAGTTCTAATCCAGTGATTTTAAAGTAGCCAAGAATGAAGACACAACTCCATAGAAAGGAAGCTACTTTACTGATAACATCGAGGGAGCCTTGTGCAAGCAATATGCAGGAACTCCGTTTCGTGGACAGTAGTTTCCGGGTTAGGAGGAAGTTGGTTCGGCGACTTGCAGATCCAGCCATGAACTTCTCAGGGATGATGGTTCAATTCCTGACAGGAATGTATATTCCTACATTTTCTTCAATTTCAACCAGAACTTCGCCCAAGGTAGCTGGAAAACTTTTCTTCTCTTGTAGACAGTAGAACTTGTCACCTTTAGTTCGATTCTTTTCACCAATATTTTATTTAATTAGCATGAATTTCATTCGAAGGCTAGATCTGGTTCTTCTTTACCATTTCTGTCGGAGAGTGTAATTTTTTGTGTAGTTAACTGTAAACGTGATGCAATTTAGAGCATTACTTTGTTGCTTTTATTTTTGAAATTTTGGAAATAAAACCAAGCATTCAATTTTGTTGGGAAGATATCTGCAGCATAATTAGGACCAAGACGACGATATCTTTGTATAAGAATAGCAATTAGGAAGAAGATGGCCACACACTCGTGCACTTGAACTATTACGATAATATTTCAGTGATACTATTCGTTTGGACTTATGACATTCTAGTAGAAATTCTTTCTTTTAGAAATGTTAGTGCATTTTCGTCGTTATTTTCCATGCTTATGGATTTATGGAAATCGTCCGGCGAAAACAATTGTGAACTGATTGCCAAGGCATTTGCAGCCTACTTTCATATATTTTTTTGATTAAAGATTTTTCTTTAAATGTAATATTTTTGTTCGTTCAGTTTTTGCTTGTATTATTTCAATTCGTTTTTGGGAAGACTCTTGGATAGATCATCGTCTGATTTAATGGTTTGCGTGTATCTATTGATATGATAATAGACTCCTTTCCATGATGTAAGTCTCACGTGTTTTCTTCTGAGTAGTTGAGCCATTTTTCGAGTTTGGATAGGCGAAACTGAAACGACTATTTTGATAGTGTCTATTTACAATTTTTCTCTCACATATAAGCCATTATGGAAATATATATATAAATATATTGGAATTGTGAATCAAATTTAACTACTCACACTATTATAACAGAATTTGTCGTAGACTTTAAAGACGATTATTGTGGAAATGAATAATACAATTTATCTAACAAATTGTTGCTTCTTGTTTAATGAAGTTAGAAAGGAAGTAATATGTGGCATTTCTATATTCGTCTATGATGGGGCATGATATTTTCAGAGCAATTTCTGAAAGGTTTTAAGTTTAATAACGTTTGGGTTTAATTCTTGACAGCTTTGGAAAGCTGAATTGAGGTATTGCAATTTTGTGCATACGATTTATTGTGTTAGTGAAGCCAATATTTGACATCATTGGATGGTCAATATTAATGCTGGATATTGTACTTGTAGTCTTTTGAGAAGACGTTAACGTAGTTATTGCGTTTTAGTAAGAGTGAAATTAGCTTTTGAGCTATCACTTTTTGGATATGATGTTGTAGTTATCGTGATTTGGAATCACGAATGTTTTTCTTATATGCTTGTTTTATGCAAGTAACCCTACGTTTTATTCTCGCCTAGTAGGATTTGCCGGAGATAATTTGTCTATATCATGACACCCATATTCAAGTAACACAGCTACTTCTTAAACTACTTTAACTAATTCATGCAACATAATACATGTGATATTTCAGTAATTTTAGTAAAAATATACTGCATTCTTTGAAGCTTATAAATAGTTAATAAACTATTTTCACAACTTGTAACACTATTCGATTATCTTAATTGATTGTTGAATCCAACGAATTAAGGAAATGATAACCATTAAACATACTTGTAAAATTAAATGAAGATAGGCAGCGTTGAGAACAAAATCCTAATTGAGGATGTAACTTGTATATAAAATGTAAAATATGTATAAATCTTTAAGGGTATAACATCAGTATATAATGTAATATTGTATTTTTCTTGTTATTTGTTCAGCGATTGATATGAACAGTAAGATGGGGCCTTATTGTAGCCATTTATTTAAAACTACATTTTTTTTATCATTTGATCTAAAGAAGCTTTTCTTTAACTTTGTGTCTAATTGACGGACATTCATCATTAATCAGTCAATAAATTGAGTTTAATTTTAAAGAATCTTAGAATGACTAGTGTTTTATATCGGAAAAGGGGAGTGCGTTAGGAGGACCAGTGGGTGGTTTTCTTTGAGTTTGCTTAAACTTAACGCCCGAGATATTTTTATTTTATTTTAGAGTCTCTTGTTCGAGTTCTTTTGAGCTTTGTTTCATCCTAATTTTATACACCACTGGCATCTTCGTACCGCATTCTTTTATATCGACGTATCCTGATCCCTGGTTGATCCTAGTTGGTAGGTTTTTCAGAGGTCATTTGAGCCGGGAACTTCTAGAATCTACGATCCAGCCTTTCCATCGGATTGCAACAGGTAAGACCACGTGGATTACGGGTACAGTTCTATCCCGTTATTTGCCTGGAGTTGAAGTGGGAAACCACGGAAACGCACTTCTAGGATGACTGAGGTAGGAATCGAACGCGCATCTTATCAGTTTTGCCTCATGAGGTTGAGTGAACACCGTTTCAGCCCTCATACCTGAATTAAATTTCTTGGCTGAGCTGGGAATCGAACCCGGGCCTCAGCGGTGGAAGCCAAGATTGAGGATGACATATAATAATACTAATAATTATTATGGCCTATCTACCAATAAAATAACGACGATCCAATCTTTGGCTTCCGTTACCGTCCTCAGAGTCTTGTTTGAACTTTGTCTTCAGTATCAAAGTCACCAATTTCTTTGAAATTATCATCAACTAGCGATTAGTTACCTTTCAGCATAAGGCGAAACACTTCATCTACTTAGGTTTTCTTAAGGGGTAATCTCTTTATTGATATTCACTAAGACAACGTACTGCACCCTTCTACCTGGAATGATCCACCAATACCCGCAACTGGAAAAATGGATTGTAGCATCTTGAAGTTCCCGGCTAAAAAACTGCACAGTGCTACTTGGGGAATACATTCAGGACAAGGAACAGGGATATACAACCGAATGTGCTATAGCAACTAACTACAGAACAACGGGATCTCTAAACTACTTGGGAATACGAGAATCAAAGAAAATCTCGGGCGTAAGGATGTGGATCAGGTCCCTTGGAATACCTCCACCCTATAGCACATTCCCCTACCATTAAATCTACAAAAGACAATGCCAAATTTCTATAAAAAAAAGATCAGTAAAACGTAAGTTACGTGCCTGTCATTTATTAAAACGACACGAATACACGCACAAAATTCAAACACTGAATTCAAAAACAAAACTTACGTCTGAATAAAAAATATCTTAAAAACTACGTAAATGGTATTAATTCCATAATAATATACGCGTCTGTTTCCTCAAGAAACCATTAATAAACTCTAGCAATGATTTTACAAGCTCCAATAAATCTTAAATAATTAAACTGTGGCAAACAACTGCCGTGCCCTAGGTATCGGGAGTTTAACAACAAAAATAAATTAATGTTATTAATTTTTTTAAATCCCCGCAAAATAAAATGGATTTACTCATGACGTACATCTCCGTCATTACAAAACCTCTTTGTTACTCTATACAATCTAACTCCCTTCACCTATCTTCATAAAATCCTTCCGTAGAAGCGATAAAAAATCGTAAGATAAAATAAAATTAAAATATACATAAAATATTACTCTTCAAAAATCCCTATACCTACTATACACGGTTTATATACACGACATATATTTATTATGAAGTTCGTCAATTATTATCATCTTAAACAAATTATTTACAGTTGGCAAAATGCCTATTTCTTACTTGAAATACAGATATTATCTGTATGTCTACTTCTCTCAATTTAATTCTTTTAGAATTCAGAAAACCTTTCACATAACTATGTCTTTATCGGTTACAGTGTTGCAATCTGGTATTCTATAATCCGTACAGCTAAGTATACACATAGTTTTAATTACCTCCACATACTGGTCTGTCGTAAAATAAAAATACTTAATAAAATAGTTTTCCTTTCCGTCGAATAATTACCTTTAATTTAATGTCTACTCAGAACCATTTAAATAGAACTCAGCTTCAACTATTGAGCCTATCTCAATAACCTCCAATACTTCATACAACGATACTGCCTTTTAAAAATCCTTCCTCTCAATAATAAGAATCTTACACACATCTGTCTCAACAGATTTCCTTCTAACCAATGAAACAATGACATAATTGTGCTCATTGTCATAAATACAACATGTTCCTCCGTGAATACGGGAATATAATAAAATATCTTTCCTAGATATACTTCGCAGTTCCTTCTTAACATTATATAGACTTCTCCAAATACATTTTTTCTCGATATTAACTTCGTATTGCAGTTCCAACTCATTTAATAAAAATATTGGTACTTTCGATAACTTATCTTAACAAGTAATTTAATAAAATACTATTCCTTCGATAACAATTACATTAATTTCCTAAATAACATTTTTAATGATAGCTGCATTGCTCCACCGGCATTTAATTTATTTCAATTGTTTTCATAACCACATGATGACACATGTGCAAAAAATTTAAATCTCGATTTTTATTTCCTGTGTCCTAATCATGCGATTGAAGTTTGAATAATACCCCTACACAATAATCTTTATGTAATAGTACATTAGTCTAAGACCTACATTTATAAAAATCCAACATGGCGACCATCCGAAAAATTTAGACGGTTCTCAATATCTTCGAATCTATTACAGCTCAAACTGAAGTTTTGTATGTTGATCGAGGCAATTAACATAAGTAGGATATATGAAAATAAGCTTTAGTTCTTCACGGAACTACTTGTTGCAACATGGGAAAAGTATGCAAAAATGTATATATAGTATAGCAGGTGAATCAGCTGCCCCTAATAATATTGTTTTATGCAGCCCAACTATCGCGTGTTATCAGGAAGGTCGATATTTCTCTGCTTGCATCCCGAATGGTACTAATGCACTGCAAGCATATACTGCAATCGATACTGAACCCTATTATTTTACCCTAGTATTAGTCAGCAGTCAATTCGAGGGGAAATTAATAGTGCGCAGTATTTCAGTATTACAATTCACACATGTAAAACAACAATAAATGTTTGGTAAACATGTCTTCGGAAATGAATATTTATTTAGATATAAGACAGGGAAGTAGTTGGTGCCTCTGCCCATTTTAGTTGTATTGTCCGTGCACACATGAATGATTGATATGATAATCGCTGGGTATATAGTGGTGGGTCAAACGCTTGGCCCCCAAGCTCGCCGGAATTTAACCCATTCTATAATTGTGTGGATACATTTCAAGTCAATTGTATACTCATCTGCTGTGGAGAATGAAGCAACTTTATTAACGAATTGTGCAGGGTTATCAAAGAATACATACAATCCCAGACATTTTGAGTATGTTCGTACTTCAATACGACGACAACCAGAGGCCTGCATTATGTCAGAGAGTGAGAATTATAAACAACTCGTGTAAGATACTGAACATGGTCATCATTGAAAAAGTGAAATGACACAACATAGACTACTTCTATGTCTGATATCTCAATAAATATTCATTTCCGCGACGATATTTATAGATCAGTATTGGCCCATTGCATGTATAGATTTTGACCAAGAAAAATTGCCGGGCATTAATGAAATTTATGTACAGAATGGTCGGGAATTAACTCTTCAGTTGTTGATGGACAATGCAAGGTGACAGACTGTTCACACCATAAGCGATCTCTTGTGTTAATGGCGATGGGAGTTACGAGGAAACTCACCGTATGGTATGAGATCGTACGATTATGATATAGTCACAAAATGAAGGAACTTCTTTGCGACAAGCATTACTAGACAAGGCCGGCCCCGTTGTGTAGGGGTAGCGCGCCTGCCTCTCACCCGGAGGCCCCGGGTTCGATTCCCGGCTTCGTCAGGGATGTTAGAAATTGGCGTGAGGACTGGAATGGGGTGCACTCAGCCTCGTGAGGACAATTGAGTAGCTGTCTGACAGTGAGGCAGCGCTCCGATCACGAAAACCTAGATTAACGGCGGAGGGGACCCGATACGCTGATCACATGTCACCCCAATATCTGCAGGTGAAATGGCTGGGCAGCGGTCGTTTGGTAGGCCTAGGCCCTTCACGGGCTGTAGTGCCAGGGGTTTTATTACTAGACAAGAGAAGCCATTAACCGTGCTGTAGACAAGAGCAGTCACTATAGGACATGCCAGAGATGCACGGGCTGGCATAACCATGACAGAATGTGGTTGTCGTGGGACTAGAGCACTTTGGTGAAATGTAACTGGTGTTTGCTCCGCCATTATAGTCAGTACAAATTACAAAGGTGCTGCTGTTATATTTTATTCAATTTACAGTATGTTTAATTCTAGCTTGAAGAAGAACGACAAATACATTAGTTAACACCTCTCTTCATATATTTCAAGACACCAAAAGCGCTGCACAGGACCCAGATGAATAGATAAAACTAACTGTCGGACCAAACCAGTGGAAAATCTGGAAACATTCTTGATAATAATGGTGATATCCGGCTGTTCGGGGATAACTTCTTTTAACTATAAATTGCAAGCCTATAATGTAAAGATGGTCTTTTGAAAACTTGTTTGCTCACATATTTTGAGTTATTTCAATGCTTAATTGTTTGCAAATTTCACGTCTTTAGTGCCTAAATGCACATTATGTTTGTATGTTTGTTCCAGGGCACAGCGAAGCGGTAAGAAAGCAATGGGGCTCAGAGTGGTCCTGTTATTGATGATCGTGGCGCTAGTTCAGTCCCTTCCTCCTAGCGGATTTGAAGGCGAGGGTGACGGTAGTAAAACAATCTGTGTTGCCTAGCTACTCAATCAAGGTTCAACAATTACGTGCAGCAAGGCGAGTATTGAATCAGAAATCATTTAGTTCATCCATGAATAGGGTACACTATGATTCGGCTTTTATATAATTCAGTACGATGGACCAAGCTGTGGTGTTGATTGCTTCAAAGAGTGCATTTTCAATGACTAAATGGATTGTACTCAGTGGCGGTTTCTGGGTATTCGCCCTGGAGCCAGTGCACACCCATTATTGAAAAATTGCCGTTCACATTTCAATTTTACGAATATAAAAAAATAATATAAGATATTATGGTAGTATAAAGCGTCAACAAATGTCCAGGATACCGCTTTTTTACATTTAAATGTACCGCGTTCGTTGCGCCTCACTGTACGTTGCTTGTGTGCAGGCTCGGGTATCATCAAATATCGCCGTTTGCCACTTGCAGCTTTGTAGCCAGCGTTAGGCTTGAAGGCAGAAGAGGGGGAGGCAAGAGGGGAGAGGGGATGTGTGTTTACTATAACAGAATCGGAGCCAAATCCTTGCTTGGCGAATTGTACTGCGCATGCTCCGTTTTATTTTCCGTCTCCCGTTGCATCTGATTGACAGACGAAGAAGCGATGACCGCTAGCGTGCAGGAGCTACCGCACTATCTGTTGGTGAATTGTTGTACCAAGTAGAGTTTCATGCGCAGTTTGAAATGGTTTGAAAGGTTGTGTCTTTACGCAGCTTGTATAATAGCGCCACTGCCATTTGATTTTCAAAGTGCATTTAAAAACCACAATCATACTGCCAACTGTATGATATTATATAGTCTATAGTTGTAACAGTGAATTCAGATTCATAACATTTCTTTATAATTTACAGACTTTTAAGTTCCAGTAATTTGGAGGATTAACGCAGCCCATTTATCTTGTTGATCTTGGCCGTGGCAAGTATTTGTCACAAGTGTGTTTCTAAAGTGTGGAATATTTGAGTGCGTGTGCATTATTAAGTATTTGATAGCTTATACTCCCAGCTTGGCTTCACCCACTGACATAGCTAGGACCATTCCTCTACCGTCGGAAGGATGGTGTCTGGGAGGCAAACACACTTTTTCAGCAAATGCAACTGGGGATGGTGACAGGTGACCGCAAACTTGGGTCTAATTCAGGGTCAAAGAAGAGATTTTGACCGTTGGCCTGAAAGGAACCGTCCCGGTATTTGCCTAGTGATACAAATGGAAAACCACGAAAATCATTTTAGGACGGCCGAGGTGGGAGTCGGGATTATTATGGCTACTGTTCAGGATTTAAAAACTATTACATCGTCCCAACTTACTTACTCTGCAAGAAAAGGTGGCCATATAATAAGAAATGGGAAGACCTATTCCAAACCTGAATTTAATTCAAACATCCCTGTGCAAAGCGAAGGTTAGGAATCGCGTATTCCATGATGAAGTTATAGCAAGTTAGTATGAGTGGGCTTGTGGCTGTGAACTAACCAACAGGATGTATTGTTTTCCGTGCTTAAAGTCGTGCTACGTGCACAAAAAAGAAAATCCCTCTCTGCACGCCGGAAGCGGAGGTAGATTTCACCGGGCAAAGAAAAATGCTTCGAATTCACTAAATTTGCCAATTGTTGTACAGTATACCTACGAAAGTTCCACATGTTTAGCATACAGCATCTTCTTATAATACCTGAAATATTTTGCTCATCCCTTGGTGCAAGGGTGGGTCATATCAAATATTCTTTCAGTCAAAAAATGTTGTTACATTTTAGAGGGGTATTGGCCATTTTAAACTGTTTTGATATTGTGCCTATTAAGGGAGGTATGATTTCTTTTCTCTAAAAACTCCATTTTCCCCACCCCTTTGGTCAAACTTACGAAGATAAGCACTTGGCCCTTATTCGAAAAATAGTACGAACTTTGAATGGATTCAGTTTTTAACATACTATGAAAGTTATAGCAATATTTGCCTTTCCCCCATTTCCAACCCCTTGGTCCGATTTTGCCCGTTAGCGAACTCGACCGAGATTTTGAATGGTTATATTTTATGTAGACCTATACATATAGATTATATATTACCGGTAACTTTTGAACTGACGGTGGTTTGGGGATCTGGGGGAGGTGAAACGCGAAGATATGTCAATTTTTTCGGATGTCGCAATGGTACCCTTTGCAATAGGTAGCTTTCTAATGAAATCTAACTAAAATCGACAAATGTGAACAATCAAAAGCCTACATGAATGCAGAATTGGAATTACAAGTACTAGGAAAGTAACAAATCAGACAACAGCTTCATTGTGCATTCAGGAGGGAACATAGAACAGCAAAATATCGAGGTGTCGAAAAACCAACTGCAAGTGCCACTAGATGCATATCTAAGCATACAAAATAGAGTAACATTGTGATGAGACAGTTATTTTGTATGCTTAGATATGCATAAAATTTAGATGATTTTTTTAAAGAGTGCACACCCACAATTTTTCTTCACCAGCAGCTACTGATTGTAATCATAGCTAAACAGCAGCGCACTTTGTTCAACTCTTAGAATATAATTCAGTCTGATCAAAGTAAAAGGTGTTCGCAATGAATATGGATCACTTCCAATAGATGCCCCACACAGAGTTTTGAAATAAAATATATTAGGTCCAATCTCTATTGTAATAGAGCGTAGTATACATTTTAAGATGGGCTACATCATATTATAAACTGTCAGTATTAAGTAACTTGGTTGACCGTGTTCCATTTCAGCTCCTGAACCAAAGGTTTGTAACACGATGCAGTGTTGGCTTGCACTTTAATAATAACACATGACCATCTGTCACCAATTTGTTATGATGTAGAATATCTGAAAGATTATAAGATGTAGAAGTGATTTTTCCAGGTGACTGTCCAGGAGACGCATTACTGAACTCGACCTTCGCCACCTACTACTCTGACTTCAATGATGTTATCCATGAGGACAGCTACTTGGTTGTTCGAGGGATGGGACTTCTGTCGTTCGTTGTTCAATACAGGAATAATTAATATTGGCTACATACAAACCAAGTCAAAGTTTTTTCCTATGTGAGCGTCAATTCCAGCAGTACTGTGCGAATAAAAGTGGTATGTTAGCTGTTGATGAGATCTAATTTCTAATCTCTGACTAATGTCGAAGACAGTTCTTACTTATTCGAAACGTGTATGCATGCTTGCAAAAGGGATAACGATGGTTTAAAATCCAGATTGTATCCACTCAAGTAGCAAATATTGGCCTCATCCAAAAACTTGATTCGTCGTCCATGCCCCGGAGAAATAAGGACTCTGATTGCAAATGATTGAATGAATGGCATACAACCCCTTGGGTATTTTGTAGTTTCAAGCAGGCTTGCTTAAGGAGACCATCAAAATATCGGGATTGCATTTTATTTCGAGTCCAAGTACACCTACCATAATCCAGGCCTGGCATGCGAAATTAAATTCATGGCTGTGGGGGCGAAAATAATTTAATTTCGCCGTGAGTGCGATATTCGGGAGCGAAATTATAATGATTGTCGGCGCGTAATTAAATCAAAGCGAAACTTAATTCAAAGCGAAATTAATTTCGTTCCAGACTTTTAATTTCGCTCCCGGTGCGAAATTAATTTCGTTTCAGACTTTTAATTTCGGCTTTTAATTTCGTTCCCGGTGCGAAATTTATTTCGTCCCAGACTTTTAATTTCGCTCCCGGCGAGAAATTAATTTCGTTCCAGACTTTTAATTTCGCTCCCGGCGCGAAATTAATTTCGTTTCAGACTTTTAATTTCGCTCCCGGCGCGAAATTAATTTCGTTCCTGACTTTTAATTTCGCTCCCGGTGCGAAATTTATTTCGTCCCAGACTTTTAATTTCGCTCCCGGCGTGAAATTAATTTCGTTCCAGACTTTTAATTTCGCTCCCGGCGCGAAATTAATTTCGTTCCTGACTTTTAATTTCGCTCCCGGCGCAAAATAAAAATCGTTACAGACATTTAATTTCGTTTCCGAGGCGAAATTAAATTTCCAAACGGTATTTAGTTTCTACCCCCGGCGTGAATTTGAAATGCATGAAACATTTCCTTTCGTTGTTGAAATTAGGCATTCGTTTCGAGAATTAAATTAAGTTATGTTCGGTACGATGTTCAAAGTCCCGACGTTGGCAAAGTTATTATTAGCGTAGACTACCTGCATAAAATGCTGGGCCGCAACAGCAACGTGAGTCATTCAATGGTCATCACTCCAGTGTAGGTGAAAATCAGTGCTGTGGCATCAACATCACCATCGTCGTTGACTGAACCTCGGACTCTCGGCCAGCCCTCCCTGACGTTCATAACGCAGTACTTTGTTGTACAATGAGGCAACAAGTACCTCAAACCACCTCTACCTTTTCCATAGCGGACAAGAAAACTAATGTTCCGTGAGGTCAGACATTGAAGGTAAGTGAACAACTCCCATTTGACTGCGTCATCTAGGGGTGCCGTCCCATTATACAGGACATTCATAATTCCTATTACAAACTTCTTGTGGTTGTACAGGGGACTAAGTAGATCACATTTTGATTAGGAACCCATGTCCCGACATGTAGGCTATCGTTTCGATACCAAATCAGATTGTCTCGATTGCACACATCCCACTTCACTACAGACACGCATGCACTACAAGAGTTGTTCTACGTGGTGACCCTGCTGTTCATTACACAACGTGTACCTGCGCAGCATGTTGTCATGCACACTTCCCACGAGACCTAGTATGTGTTCAATAATGTGCGCTACCGGAAGAACGCGTGCATCAAGATCTTCTTCCAACTCGAAAGGAGTCTCATAAACAAGGTTCTTCATGTGGCCCCACAGGAAAATGTCGAAGGGAGTTAAATCTGGCAATCGTGGTGGCCACGAAATTGGACCACCTTGAACTATCTATCTTTCCCCGAATGTTTGGTCAAGATGTTCTCGGACTACACGTGCAAAGTTCGCTGGTGCGCCATCATGTTGGTACCACATTTGCTGACGCAGTGCCAATGGCAAATCTTCACAGAACTTAACCAGTACCTCTTGCAGGAAGAGGACCCGTTAGGCAGTACGAAAGAAGGTACGACCCAATCAGATGGCCAGCCCATTCATTGATGCCGAACCATTGCTGAAATCCACGTGGCTGTGGGCATGCGGATTTCCTTCAGCCCAAATGTGACAGTTTCGACAGTTAAAAACAGCTTCCTTGGTGATTTGAGCTTCATCGGTGAAAGAAAGTGACGCGGAAATTTGGGTGTGTTAATATACTGGTGTAGAAACCAAGCACGTAGAAACGAAGCACAGAAGTTGGCACGTGGCACGAAATCTGCCGGGCCCATTGCTTGAATTTTCTGTTGGTGGAAAGGGTGCAGTTGCTGGTCGCGCAAAACACGCCAGACGCTCGATTGGGACCCATTCACGGCATCGTCAATGTTTCACGTAATCGTCGACGGGTCCTCTTCTACGTGATGAAGGACGTCCTCTTCAAAGTCGACAGTACGACGCATCTGTGGAGCACCACAATCCGCCCTCCTCGGTTGGAATGTACAGGTTTCTCGCAGCCTTTATTGTAGTTTCACAAAAATGTATGTGATGGAGCGGGGCGATACGGAAAACGTTCATGATACATGTATTGTGCAGCTCGACCATTACGTCCAGCTTCACCGTACATTAGTAACATCTCGGTGTACTCATCAAAAGTGTATGCCGCCATCCTGTACCGCTGAATGACTGGATCACAATTGCTGTCAAAGCGGACTCACTGTCACTACCGTTTTTAAACGATCAGACGACACGATATCATTGGACTGCGGTGTCGTCCTGTACTGCGCCCAGACTGGACCACAACTGCTGTCAAATCGGACTCACTGTCACTACGGTTTGTAAACAGAAGGCATACGTAGCCTACTGTATGACATAAGGGGACTGCAGAGGTTGCCCTCAGCCAATGTTATTTGCGTTCCGTGAAGCGGGCGATGTAAAATGAAAGTGATCTTCAAAACTCATTTGGTATCGAAACGATAAATGTCCGGACAAGGGTTCCTATTCAAATTGTGATCTACTTAGTCCCCTCTACAACCCTCAGAAGTTTGTAACAGGAATTATGAATCGCCCTGTAGGTAGAATGGGGGTAGTGGTGGTGTGGAGGTCTTGCCAGTTAACCAGTTTAGGTGTCGTCAGTAGGTAGAGACAGAAGAAAACACTCGGTTTAGTCGGGAGTAGATGGTGTGCCACGAAAGGCGCTTGTGGGCTGGGAGGCTTATTTTAGTGCATTTTCTATGTGTGCAGTACATGCATCGACCGTCGTCTGGTCATCCAGTGGGAGATGGTCCATACGGCGGTAATCGTTGACGTGGGTGCGGTATTCCCGCCAGTTTGCTGTGCAGAAATTCCGGACCATCCTGGGAGGTGGTAGTGTGGTATTGCGAGGGGGAAGAGGGAAGGTGAGTAAAACGGGAGCGTGATCACCTCCTATGAGGGACAGGACAGACACGTCAAACAGATGCAGGAGGTAGTTATGAGCAATAACTGCGTCGGGGGTGGTATTGGAGGAAGGACGGGTAAGTTTTGGGAGAGGGACGAGGATGGCGTCTAAGTGACGTGGGTAGATGTCTAGGCCTCAAAGTTCTAGGGCCAAACGGGAATGAAGGTTGAGGTGGCTCATTAGAATGAAATGGAGGAAGACTTCAGCCACGTGGGCAAGGAAGACTTTGGGGATGGGGTGGCAGGGACGAATGTAGATGGTGGCTAGATTTAAGACGCGGCAGGAGAAATAGACGAAGCAAATAAGGCTTTCGGGGAAGAAAAGAGACAGATTTCATTTCAGACACGAAATGAAATGCTCCATGCATTTTAATTTCAGGTTGGGGAGGGACTAAATGCCGGGAAATAAATTGATAGTCGTTAACAAATTTTATTTCGCACCAGGAGCAAAATTAAAAAGTCTGTAACGAGTTTTATTTCGCGCCAGGAGCGAAATTAAAAGTCTGTATTGTGACCGTTTGACGAACGTCCTACGACCACACAAGTGCACATCCGAACAACAGTCGAGCACAAAGACTCAAAAACATCTCGGGGTTAATAGTGAGCATTCTACAAAGATGTAGAATAAAGAAAAGAAAAGCTCTGCTGTTCCCCAGATGCGCACTACAGCAAGGATAGAAGGCATATTTCAAGAATCATGAATGACCACAGTATCAGTTAAGATAAAATTTGTATCAATTTAATTGATCCATTCAACCATCCTAATCTTTACAAGGGCATCCTCAGGGAGAAAACTAAAACACCACCTGGAAAAAATAACATCCTGCGCTCCCCCTGGGATCCTATACTATTTAATCGCAGGTGTAGAATAACGTTCCAAAAAAAATATATATGCAACGAAAACGTCAATTTTTAAACATTTCATTGTGTTAGAATACCCATGAAATTAATAGTCCATCATGGTATTCTATTATATTATAAACGATATTTACAGTATTCAAGTTGTGTGGATCACTGATCGTCCTATCACACTTGAGTAAAATTTTATTTCTGAAGTTCTACACATTTCCATATTTCCAAAATCATGGATAATCCTATGGGATATTCTCTTCCATGAAACGAGAAGAAATTCCAAAACATACTAGAATTGTTAATTATACAACTTGATGCCAGACAGACCAAGTCGAACAAAGATGGACCCATTAGAAACGTAATACCATTTATATTTCATTATTCCCACACAAGGAATATTCATATTAGAAATTATAAATTATGGATCTATGATTTATCCTCGATAATAAAATAAATTATGGGATTAATTATTAAGTGATGTTAATTGCAACTCAACCTTATTATTCCAACCAATTTCAAACACTTATGGATGATTCGTAGCTATTTCAAGATTTTCATCGGAACATGAGGTCGCATATTAAATGCCCCATTTCTTTATGCACTTTATGAATTTAGTTTATTCCTTGATATCACAATATGGCAAAATTGTTAGGCATTTTAATCTATCTGCAGGTTTATATAATTCAACCAGAAAATATGTAATTATGGTTAGAGCAAATTAAAGTAGAATCTAGAATTCCACTGGTGACAATATCTAGATAGCGGTGTGGGGCTACCACAGCGGCATCACCCTTCTTTTGAGTAATATGAGGCAACATCCTCCAAATTCCAACATTTCATTATATTCAACAACTATCAACAACTATAATTCTTTTATATATTATTTTCACATATTAATTTCCATCCAGTCATATTTACTGTATTTAATGGATTATCATAATCATTAATGGGACAAATGCCTACGCGCATTCCCAATTCAACTCATCACCCCATCAGATCTATCATATGACTGTTATAAGTAACTATCTCTAATTAACCTGTCCAATTATCCGCTTGTCACCATAACAAAAATCCTCCTAATTGATACACCTTGCTCTAATAACAAAACTACGTTACGATTGCTTTATCAATCCAATGTGCATTAATATTCATGTTAATTTCTCATATTTGTTTTAAGGAAACATCACCTAAATAATCCAAACTCATTCATTTATTATTATTATTAATATGAAATTCTCATGGATAATTACCATGTTCTATTTTTCATAAGATCCATTAAATTGTTATGAATAAGCCTCCTTAATTCCCCATGTAAATTCTCACACATGATCATTCCGCATTATCATTTTAAAGAAAATCCTTAACCACCAGAAAAATCGAATCATTTTACGATAAATGACAATCAGAACTCATCCAAGATGAATTGCATCAAAAATGATCAAGAACTACATTTAAATAAACAATTTACCAAAAAACTATCTCAAAAAGATCGCTACAATAACAATGTGCCATAAAAATATGCACGGAACTGTACAACAAATATCCGGGTGAAACTCCTGTCTAATTAGAACAGCCGGATGCCTTCCGAAAATATACTCATTCTACGATATGCCCACCGTGGATATGCTATCTCAAAAGGAATAATATAAAAAAATCGAAGAGTGGACAACATCAAAAAGATCCAGGCTTATGTTCCAATATAATGCAGAAAATAAAGATCTATGGCGTGTAAAACGATTCCTACATGGTTGAATGGTATAGTCTAAGGTCTGATATTCACTGGTACTAGATATTAAGAATAGAATAAGGGGCTCACGTCCATTTCAGATGTTCTTGAAGAAGGTCCAAGTTCCTGCGGAAGGTCCTCAGTCGGAGCATAAAATTCCACGCATTCCTCCGCACACGGAAATGTGTACGGCTAGACTTCATGGCTCCACGGATCCGAGTCCCAAGTATCCAAAAATCAGCTCCCATCGTACGCCCCGTTCATATTTAGCGCACCATAATAATGGCTCGACTCATGGTAGATTTCAAAAGTTCATACCGGCGTATTGCTACCATGACGTCCTGATCGGATTGTCTTAACACCATAGCTTCTGCTATGAAAAAGCACGTGTCTAATACTGTCACTGGTTTCACGACCGTCCCGAATTATTCCGAATAGTCACAGTAATGTTCCCGGTTACTTGATGGTAATCCTTCTGTAGTTATCACAGTACGCATACACCTGTTTAGCCTTAATTCCCAGGCAATTACTAACCAGAAATCTACCCTGGTATGAGGTATTACATTCTCATAACTCAAGTAAGGCGTTATTTTCAGCCCATGTACCTTAATATGCTGTGAGCTCTGGCCTTACACCACACAATCTTACATTTACAAGAGCTAATCCCATCTAATAAAACTATCCCGAGTACATTTGAACAATGCCTCGTTTGTAGGCTAATTTTGGCTTCCAGGTCAGGTACTAGTAACTTGAGATTGATTAAGCCGCCCGCTTATGCACGGATTCACTGCACAAAAACGACTGTCACAGTCAGAACAGCTGCCTGCTCGAACCCTGCAGACAGTCAGGTGATAGCATACTGACGCGCATCGCCGTCCGCGCATCTCTACCAGACTGCAACTAACTACAGTGAAATTCAACTCAGCCAGGCGCTCACTTCAAATTCAAAATACAGCCGCGACAAAACAACATCTCCATAACCAGCAACTGACGCTCTTTCACACGGTTACATCCACCCTACACATGGCCAAAAATAAAAATCCCCATTTTTATTTTTATGGTTCCTGTTGTTTTTCGTCTTTATCTGGTTCTTCTAAAATACAACTTGAGATTCGCTGCGCTGAATGTTCCCACGGTGTTACCAGATACAATCTCCACAACACGGTAACTACCATTACCTAAGCTCTGGGCTATCCGAAATGGTCCATTATACAAACTGGCAAACTTGGAATAGACTTTGTTGCTAACATCAGATGGAGTAGGCTTCCTGATCAATACCAGAGTTCCCTCTCTCAAAGGATTTCTAAATCTTCTTCCTCTAACCCTTCTGTTCCGTTTCTCTGCCTGTCTCCGTAATCTTCCTAAGGCTTCCATTTCACGTCCTCTCCTGTTAGGCTCTATCTCCGGAGGAATAGATACGATTCCGTCCCACGGTCGTATAAGTTTTTCTCCAAGATGTAGTACTGAAGGAATATGCCCCGTGCTTTCATGTACGGTGGAATTAATCGAATTCATCATAATAGGAACCACATCCATCCATCGCCAATGTTCGTTTGCACAATAAAGACGACAAAACTTAGCTATTTCTGACATGAGTCGTTCGGCCGGGTTACTCTCTGGACGCCGTATTGAACACAATACCTGTGTGATATCCAGCTCCCTCATAGCATTCCTAAACTCCCATGATGTGAATTGGGACCCATGGTCTGATAACAAAAATTCTGGTTTACCCGCAACGGGAATAACACATTCTTTAATCCTCTTGATTATATATCTGGAGTTCGCCTTCTGAATCGGATGGATCATGGTAAACTTACTGAAAACATCAACCGTGACCAAAATGTATCGGTTACCTCGCTTGGACTTAGGTAGAGGTCCATAGATATCGGTAGCATACAACTCACATGGCTTCGACGGAATAATAGGCCTAGGTTCCTCCCTCAACAAATGCGTATTGTGTTTGCTGCGTTGACACAAATCACAGGTCCTGATGACCTCTCGGACAGTATTCCTCAAATGATCCCAAGTGAACTTCTCCATTATCTAACATACCACTTTGTCCACTCCAGTGTGACCTGAGCTTCTGTGAGCTAACCATATTATATCTTCCTGTAATCTAGGCGGAATTACTATTCGTAATTTAGTGTGTTCAGAATCAATGAACTTATATATGATGCCATTCAACAATACATAATCTCTAGCCATCCTTTCCATCCCTAGATATTCATCATCTGTAGGATCCATGTCCCGGTGTAGAAATCTGTAAATATTCCTCAAAGGTCCATATCTCTTCTGGGCTTGGGGTATTCTCTCAAGTCTACGCAAAGTATCATCATCTTCTTGCAGGAGGGTTATAGGCAATAATCGAAGAGTAGGTTCCGCAACTCTGCTTAGCAAATCAGCCCCTAAGTTATTCCTTCCTGGTCGATGTTCAATAGTGACGTTAAACTGTTGCACGAATAATGCCCATCTAGTGACCCTGTCACTGGCGAAATTGGTCTTCAGTATAAACTCTAGTGCGTGATGGTCAGTTCTGATTATAATCGAATGTGCGATAAGCAACTTCTTCCATGTTTCCAATGCATAGATGATCGCTAAAGCTTCTAGTTCAGTAGTATAGTAATTGCGTTCTGATGGTTTCAATTTTCGACTGATAAAGGATAAATAGTGTCGAGTGTGATCTTCATCCTCTTGGAGTAATATGGCACCTATCCCAATATTGGATGCATCCGATTCGATAATGAAGTTCTTCTCAAAATCCGGGTACTCCAACTTGACGCTATTAAGCATTAATTCCTTTGCCTTCTTGAATGATTCCTCACATAGATCGTTCCATTTCCACTTATTATCTTTTTTTAACAAGTCCTGTAGGGGTGCAACTATCTCCGTGTATTTATGGCAATGACCCGCAAAAAACTGGCAAGTTCCCAAGAATTGACGTACATGCTTTACCCGAGTAGGTCTGGGTAATTCTGCAATGGCCTGAAGTTTTTGTTCATTTGGTCTATATCCGTTCCCATCCAAGACATGTCCAAGAAATCTAATCTCATTCTTAAAGAATTGGCACTTTTTCAAGTTAACTTTGAAATTTGCTTTCCTCAAGTCCATAAACAAATCCCGTAGATGAACTAAGTGCTGGTCTTCAGTCTCCGATGCTATCAGAATATCATCCACGTAACTTATGACCGTATCCTTGACCGCATTACTTAGGTTCTGATCCAAGGCACGTATCAAAACCGCTCCTGAGGTTTTCATCCCAAATGGAAGTTTTCTAAAAACATAAGTCTGTTGTTCGAATAAAAATCCCGTAAACTTCTGAGAATCCTCACTTATCCTTACATGATGTTATGACGATGTCAAATCCACTGTTGAAAACCATTTCTTGTTTTTAAATTTCCTTAATAGATCTTTTATCACTGGAGGTCTATCATATTCTGGCAACAGTCTCGAATTCAATGACCTCGCGTCTAGGCATATTCTCAAATTTCCATCCGGTTTCTGCACCACCGCTAACGGATTTACATAGGATGTCACACACTTTTTAATTATCTGATCTTTCTCAAGATCCTGAATGATCTCCTTCACCTTAGTCCTGTGTTTTTCTGGAATTTGGTACAGCTTTGCATGATATGGGCTATCATCACATACTTGAATCTTGTACTCAAAGTTCTGAATCTCTCCTGGTGTCGTATCAAAGACATCAACGAATTCTTCCAACAGGTTGGCTATAACTGGAACATGCTCAACTACTTCATTGGCGTCTTCACATATCTCTAAACCTTCAAAAACCTTGGCCCATCGAACTTCTCCCACGGTGAATTTATCTTCCTCTTCGAAATGGACGTCTCCCGCATGATGGAATTTAATCGTATCAGATTCCATATCGATAACAGCTCTATATCTCTTGATAAAATCCGTCCCCAGGATCAAATCATGTGCAATGTCCTTCATAACGACAAATATATGTTCAAAGACACATCCTCCAATCTTGACCTTCAAGTACAGCTGAATTTTACAAGTTGTGATCTTGTCTGGGATGATTCCCTGAATCTTGATTCCGGATACTGGTATTTCCTCTATTTCCTCGGTCAACTTCCATATGGCGTACAACCTCTCGCTCACCAAACAAAGCATCGCTCCTGTGTCAATCAAAGTATACACTGGTTTTCCATACACCTCACACACAACAATGGGTAGCCTAGTTCTTGGTCCATACTCTTTTCCTTCCTGTTCTTCTTGAATCAAGTCTTCATCCTCAACTTCCCATTTCACGATTTTGGAAACATATTGTGTAGTAATTAGTTCTGTTGATTTCCTTGTTCCGAAATCGAGGTTTTTTTTTCGTTTTTACCTGTCGAATTATTTGTCCCAGAAGTACCAGGTTTATTTCTTGTCTCTTCCATTTCCTTCAAATACTGTTTACTTTCTTCTCCTCTTTGCTCAAGGTTCTGCCTCTGTTGATCTTTGAACCTTTCATTGTCCGTTGTATCGTACGATTTATTGTATCCTGATCTGTCATATGGTCTCGTGTATCCTTGTCTTCTCCACGAATTCCAATTGTTCCCGTATCTTCCTCGCCTTAGGTAAGGTCGTCCACTATCTCTTTCTCTTCTATCTTGATAATCCCTCGACGTTTGCTCTTCTCTATTCCGTTCTGGCATGGTTTGGCATTGTCGATCGGCGAAAACAGCATATGCGGCCTGGGACTCTTGCTTATTACCCCTCTGCTGGTAAAATTGAGCATTAGAATGATCTAGACGTTGCAACACTTCATCAAATTCTTCCATGTTCTCAACATTCGCAGAAATGAGACTCCGCTGAACTTCCAAAGAAACTGTCTAATCAAAGCTGGGATTAACTCGTACGTTGGCATTGGTGGATCTAAGCATTGCAATTTAGCAAGTTGATTTGCAAAGTAATTTGAATATTTGGTCGGCTGTGACGTGGAATACCGCTTGACATATAATTCGGCCCTGATGTTCTGTTGCGTCTCCGGCGATCAAAATTTACGTAAGAGTGCCTGTTCAAATTCGTCATAGGTTCTCAAATTACATCGAAAAGCCCTAAACCATACGAGTGCTGGTCCATCTAAGAATCTACTAATCACTCTCATCTCTCTTTCCTTATTCACCTTAGCATCCTTCAGATAATCTCTTAATTCGCGCAGAAATTCAACAGGAGAGACATTTCCAGTCCCTGAAAATTTTATAGGTTTCTCTTCGTAACTTTTAACGAGCGTGATCGGAGTAGAAGTGCGAATGGTAGAAATTTCTTCAGACTTCCCAACCTCTGGCAACCTTTCTCTATTTGAAAAAGCGTTTTCATTTATGCTGTCTTGTTTTGTATCCGCTTTCGATCTATAATCCTCAATTTTCTTCTCTAACTCACAAATGGTCTTCCTGAATTCATACATTTCATCCCTATTCTGCCTTTCAGTTTCTTCCCCTATTTGACTATCTTTCAACTCTTCTGTCAGTTTCTTCGGATTCTCTTCGACAACAGTTTCGTGACCTTTCAATTTCTCTATACTTTCTCTAATGGCTTGAATATCTCCAGATACGACTTTAATCTCTGATGAAAAAGCATTCCTGATATCTTTGACTTCGACCTGAGTTTCTTTTACAACCTGAGCTTGAATTTCATTAATTACAGTTTCTTTTACTTCATTTTTCAAGTCTGCTACAACTCCTTCCTTTAATTGTTCTACAATTATTTCTCTAAATTCAGAAGTAACTCTCTGCACTACCTGTGTGGC
Source organism: Meconema thalassinum (assembly GCA_946902985.2). NCBI lineage: Eukaryota > Metazoa > Arthropoda > Insecta > Orthoptera > Tettigoniidae > Meconema > Meconema thalassinum. Next base: position 1,407,499,972 of record OX336389.2, read on the forward strand.
ATTTAACGTACTTTCCTTCGTTGTATTAATCTCTAAGGACGCAAGATCATCTGTTATTTTCCTAACATTATCTTCCATTTTATTTTCTAATGATCTAACCATCTTTTGAATCTCGTTCTTATGTTGAGCTAACTCTTCCTTCATCGCTTTTCGACTATCTTGTAAACTATCTTTCATAATGCCATAGTTCGCGAATAAATTATCCTTTAAGTTCGTTCCCGAATCCACGATCCTAGCTTCTAAACTTAGGAAACTCTCCTGAGCTCTCCTAGCGTTGACTCTTATCTTGGTTTCCAATGACACAACTTTATCCTCAATCTTAGCATCTATCGATTCAGACATTTTATCATCGAATGAATCTATGTTTCTAGACATCCGGCTTTCTATTGCTTCTATCCTTTCTAACATTTTCGCTTTTAATGAGTTCGAATTTTCTGTGATTTTACATTCTAAACCTGAAATTTTATTTTCCAGAGAAGCAGAATTCTCTTTGATTTGACTTTCAATTTTATTTTCCAGAGAAACAGAATTCTCTTTTATTTGTTTTTCCAGAGAAGCAGAATTCTCTGTGATTTTCTGTCCCAACTCTTCCATCATTTTGGTAAGTGCTTCCATGACCACTCACAATAATAATTATAGCACTGGGGTACGATGTCAACTGATGATGGGGAAACTTAATCTAAACTACTAGTACAGTGAATATTCAGACACGACCTTAAATTGATACTTCAATACCGATGACTATTAAATTTAAAATCTACAATAAATGACCAGAAACAACCACTACAAACCAAACAAATCACTCCAAACTATGAAAACTGCGCACTCATGACCATGAATCCTACTACAGCAAGAACAAACACAAATCGACCTCGCATCGAAATTCGGAATCGAATCATATCAGAAACTGAATCGAACTCGGGCCCATGCACGTTGGCAGCCAAAACTCTTCTATCTTACTTTATGTGACCGTTTGACGAACGTCCTACGACCACACAAGTGCACATCCGAACAACAGTCGAGCACAAAGACTCAAAAACATCTCGGGGTTAATAGTGAGCATTCTACAAAGATGTAGAATAAAGAAAAGAAAAGCTCTGCTGTTCCCCAGATGCGCACTACAGCAAGGATAGAAGGCATATTTCAAGAATCATGAATGACCACAGTATCAGTTAAGATAAAATTTGTATCAATTTAATTGATCCATTCAACCATCCTAATCTTTACAAGGGCATCCTCAGGGAGAAAACTAAAACACCACCTGGAAAAAATAACATCCTGCGCTCCCCCTGGGATCCCATACTATTTAATCGCAGGTGTAGAATAACGTTCCAAAAAAAATATATATGCAACGAAAACGTCAATTTTTAAACATTTCATTGTGTTAGAATACCCATGAAATTAATAGTCCATCATGGTATTCTATTATATTATAAACGATATTTACAGTATTCAAGTTGTGTGGATCACTGATCGTCCTATCACACTTGAGTAAAATTTTATTTCTGAAGTTCTGCACATTTCCATATTTCCAAAATCATGGATAATCCTATGGGATATTCTCTTCCATGAAACGAGAAGAAATTCCAAAACATACTAGAATTGTTAATTATACAACTTGATGCCAGACAGACCAAGTCGAACAAAGATGGACCCATTAGAAACGTAATACCATTTATATTTCATTATTCCCACACAAGGAATATTCATATTAGAAATTATAAATTATGGATCTATGATTTATCCTCGATAATAAAATAAATTATGGGATTAATTATTAAGTGATGTTAATTGCAACTCAACCTTATTATTCCAACCAATTTCAAACACTTATGGATGATTCGTAGCTATTTCAAGATTTTCATCGGAACATGAGGTCGCATATTAAATGCCCCATTTCTTTATGCACTTTATGAATTTAGTTTATTCCTTGATATCACAATATGGCAAAATTGTTAGGCATTTTAATCTATCTGCAGGTTTATATAATTCAACCAGAAAATATGTAATTATGGTTAGAGCAAATTAAAGTAGACTCTAGAATTCCACTGGTGACAATATCTAGATAGCGGTGTGGGGCTACCACAGCGGCATCGCCCTTCTTTTGAGTAATATGAGGCAACATCCTCCAAATTCCAACATTTCATTATATTCAACAACTATCAACAACTATAATTCTTTTATATATTATTTTCACATATTAATTTCCATCCAGTCATATTTACTGTATTTAATGGATTATCATAATCATTAATGGGACAAATGCCTACGCGCATTCCCAATTCAACTCATCACCCCATCAGATCTATCATATGACTGTTATAAGTAACTATCTCTAATTAACCTGTCCAATTATCCGCTTGTCACCATAACAAAAATCCTCCTAATTGATACACCTTGCTCTAATAACAAAACTACGTTACGATTGCTTTATCAATCCAATGTGCATTAATTCATGTTAATTTCTCATATTTGTTTTGAGGAAACATCACCTAAATAATCCAAACTCATTCATTTATTATTATTATTAATATGAAATTCTCATGGATAATTACCATGTTCTATTTTTCATAAGATCCATTAAATTGTTATGAATAAGCCTCCTTAATTCCCCATGTAAATTCTCACACATGATCATTCCGCATTTTCATTTTAAAGAAAATCCTTAACTACCAGAAAAATCGAATCATTTTACGATAAATGACAATCAGAACTCATCCAAGATGAATTGCATCAAAAATGATCAAGAACTACATTTAAATAAACAATTTACCAAAAAACTATCTCAAAAAGATCGCTACAATAACAATGTGCCATAAAAATATGCACGGAACTGTACAACAAATATCCGGGTGAAACTCCTGTCTAATTAGAACAGCCGGATGCCTTCCGAAAATATACTCATTCTACGATATGCCCACCGTGGATATGCTATCTCAAAAGGAATAATATAAAAAAATCGAAGAGTGGACAACATCAAAAAGATCCAGGCTTATGTTCCAATATAATGCAGAAAATAAAGATCTATGGCGTGTAAAACGATTCCTACATGGTTGAATGGTATAGTCTAAGGTCTGATATTCACTGGTACTAGATATTAAGAATAGAATAAGGGGCTCACGTCCATTTCAGATGTTCTTGAAGAAGGTCCAAGTTCCTGCGGAAGGTCCTCAGTCGGAGCATAAAATTCCACGCATTCCTCCGCACACGGAAATGTGTACGGCTAGACTTCATGGCTCCACGGATCCGAGTCCCAAGTATCCAAAAATCAGCTCCCATCGTACGCCCCGTTCATATTTAGCGCACCATAATAATGGCTCGACTCATGGTAGATTTCAAAAGTTCATACCGGCGTATTGCTGCCATGACGTCCTGATCGGATTGTCTTAAGACCATAGCTTCTGCTATGAAAAAGCACGTGTCTAATACTGTCACTGGTTTCACGACCGTCCCGAATTATTCCGAATAGTCACAGTAATGTTCCCGGTTACTTGATGGTAATCCTTCTGTAGTTATCACAGTACGCATACACCTGTTTAGCCTTAATTCCCAGGCAATTACTAGCCAGAAATCTACCCTGGTATGAGGTATTACATTCTCATAACTCAAGTAAGGCGTTATTTTCAGCCCATGTACCTTAATATGCTGTGAGCTCTGGCCTTACACCACACAATCTTACATTTACAAGAGCTAATCCCATCTAATAAAACTATCCCGAGTACATTTGAACAATGCCTCGTTTGTAGGCTAATTTTGGCTTCCAGGTCAGGTACTAGTAACTTGAGATTGATTAAGCCGCCCGCTTATGCACGGATTCACTGCACAAAAACGACTGTCACAGTCAGAACAGCTGCCTGCTCGAACCCTGCAGACAGTCAGGTGATAGCATACTGACGCGCATCGCCGTCCGCGCATCTCTACCAGACTGCAACTAACTACAGTGAAATTCAACTCAGCCAGGCGCTCACTTCAAATTCAAAATACAGCCGCGACAAAACAACATCTCCATAACCAGCAACAGACGCTCTTTCACACGGTTACAGTATTGAATTTTATTTCGCGCCGGGAGCGAAATTAAAAGTCTGTGAAGAATTTAATTTCGTGCCAGGAGTGAAATTAAAAGTTAAACGAATTTTATTTCGCGCCAGGAGCGAAATTAAAAGTCAGTAACGAATTTTATTTCACGCCAGGAGCGAAATTAAAAGTCTGTAATGAATTTAATTTCGCGCCAGGAGTGAAATTAAAAGTCAGTAACTAATTTTATTTCGCGCCAGGAGCAAAATTAAAAGTCTTGAATGAATTTCATTTCGCGCCGGGAGCGAAATTGAAAGTCTGTAAGGAATGTTATTTCCCGCCAGGAGCGAAATGTTATTCCATTGAACAATTTAATTTCGCGACTCTAAATTAAATTGATAATACATTTCGTTTCGCATGCCAGCCCTGCCTAATCCTAGGCACGGATCATCACAGTTACACACACTATTACAGTACAGTCACCAGATAAACACAGGCTATGAGAGAAATTCAACACGCACCCAAGTAGACGGGCCTGATGACAAATATATCCAAATACCCTAAAATTAATTATCTACAACAACTTGAGAGAGTTGGCATTATTCTCCTATCTTACAACTTGAACCGTAGTCAACGTTAGGTCGTTTGAAGAACACAAGAAATTATGAAGAAGACTCCAGATCTCTAAGTGAAATTATGACCTAAATACCCTATTTCATAAATGGTTTCAACAATATAAGACAAGGAAATGTTTTCGTTTCACCCCTATGAGTAAATAACATTTAAAAAGTTGATCAACCGGTTTAAGAGGAAACTTCAAGCATGCCAAGGTTTCCAGGAAAAACCGAGGCTGAAAACGGGAAAGGAAGGAACCCCACCGAAAACGAATGAGGGACGTGCCGGGTAAACATCAAAGCCCGAAGGATGAGACAGTTGGAATGATGCGGTCTACAGATGGCCAATATGAAATGAATGAATGAATGGATGATTCAACCAGTAGTTTGAATCCAAATGATAATTATGGTGTGTGGGTGTCAGAACAGAGTAGTGTTTAGGTACTGGTAGTAATAAACATTTGTTAGAATTGGCTACGTACAGAGCAAGTCGACGTTGTGTGCGTGTATGCAGTAATTGTAAATGCAGAGAGTTACGAGGAGTAGATTCACTTCCCAGAAGCGCTTTTTATACAATTACGGAAGTAACTTAATATTCACATACGTCTACAAGCATACTGTAAGGAGATTTTATCGCTAATTTTAGTGACAGCGACATCGTGGTCAGGGAGCCCCGTGTATTTGAGTGTGTGTGTAATTTGTCTGATGGCTGTATTGGCATTACCCTTACCCGGAGGCACTACAGCTCACGAAGAACTTTGTCCTGCTCCAACACAAGTCTCCAACCTTTACTATTTTCTGCTTGTTTCTTCCAGTTTTGGACTCCAAGGGCGTGGAGGTCTCCCTCGACGTCATCCAGCCAGCATTTCCTTGGGTGTCCAACTAACCTTCGTCATTTGGTCTACTTTGGAGGGCCAGGCGCGTGGCCTGACTTTCCGGCATACGCTGAATATTACCAAGCCAACGGATCCTTACTCCTTTAATTTCTGTCGTGATAGGAGTGTCTTCAAAAAGATTACTAATATATTTATTTGTGTGCACTTGCCATTCCCCATTAACTTGGGTAGGTTCATACATTTTCCTCACTATCTTTCTTTCCCATATGTTGAGTAGATCTTCACTTCACTGTGTCTCACATCCATAGGTCACTACCGGTCGTATGATCACTTTATAAATGGTTTTCATAAATCTGCGTGATAATGTTCTGGATTTCAACAGATGGGTAGTGGCAAAATAACATCCATTACCAGCATTACATCTCTCTTTAATTTCTTCAGAGTTGCTGTTCTCATCAGGGGACCAAGATATTTAAAATTACAAGTAGGCCTACGCTCAAATGTATTTCCTTCCACTATTAGGGCCCTAGGAGTTGATCTTCCTCTTTCCATTACTTGGTCTTGGATTCATTCACATCTTGTCCTACATCTTGTGATGGTCCTGATAGTTCCACATAAGCCTTCTCGACATCCTCTCGAGTTCTTCCAAGTACTGCCACATCATCTGGATGCTAGATACTAAATGGGTTGATTCAATAAAGTACCAGCGGCTCTCAAACTCTGTTGCAAAGATCTTCCCATCGTGCCTCTGTCACTGATAGTGATGTGTCGTATCAGTCTCTCCATCACAAGGTTGAATAACACACAAGCCAGTGTGTCCCCTTGTCTTAAGCCTTGGTTCACCTGAAGATGACTGTATTAGTGTGTGTATTTGTAAACTGGGGATAGGATTGGGAAGGAGGGGGCCGTGGCCTTAAGTAAGAAACCATCCCAGCATTTGTATGGAGTAGAGAGGGGAAACCACAGAAAACCACTTCCAGGGTGACTGAGATGGAAATCGAACCCTCCTCTTCTCAGTTTTGCCTCACGAGGCTGTGTGTACCCCGTTCCTGCCCTTCAACCTGAAGTAAAATTTATTTGCAGACTCGGGAATTGAGCCTGGACTTCCGGGGCGACAGCCAAGCACGTTAGCCGCTACACCACGAGGCGGTCCCTATATGATGTAGCAGGGAACATAGACGAAAGTAGGTTAGGTTAGGTTAGGTTATGTTAGGTTAGGTTCGGATAGGTTAGTGGGACAACACTCATAGCAGTACTTTTTAAAACTATTAGTTTATTTAGTTATGCAATTCCACAGAGCTTAAATATCAAAGAACCATCAGAATGTACTCGTATGATGATTCACTCTCAGAATCAAAGAGAGAAAGAAGACCTGAAAAACAATTCAGGTGAAGAAAATTCAAGGGCACTGGCTGAATATGAATATACTGTACTCAACACCAGAGACACTGGATATTATAACATTGTTGGTGAATTTGAAAATGATATGCAATTTAGTTGTGCATACAGATTAAGTTTTAGTGGCGCAGTGAAAGGCTGAATGCAGAGTTGCCAATCGCATTAGAGCGCTAACTACCGTAACACCAAAAATCTCCGCCATTGCTCATTCACAGGGTCGGGTCTCTTGCCAGAGGCAGCCCTTGCTTCCACGGATATAGGATATTCTCTTTCCTTTAATGTTAACTATAACAACCCGCCCCGCCTTCGACCGGTATCTTTAACGGTTCACCCAGCGTAAGCTTAAAAGGCGCACGAACGGCAGGTCCAAGACGCAATTGAGAAAAGTCAAGGTGAACAGCAAAACTCCAATCACATATACTCTTCTTTGAAGGCTCAAGTCGACACGACTCGACAGTTTGATGCTGGCCGAATCTGGGGTGATAGGCCCGCTCACTAGCTCGTAAACTCGTTCCGAAGCTATTAGGCCCCTTTCACACGGGGCCACCATGGTGGCGCCACCATGTCATTGCATTGATTCAAATGGAGCCTTTCACACGTGGTGGTGGTGGCGGGCCTGGTCGCGCGGCCAGAATTCGTGGTGGCAGGCAATGCGATTTTTGGCGCTGCCATGTTTACATTGAGTCAAATGGAGCCTTTTACACGAGACGCGACTTTCTGCGCGGCCAATCCAGACGTGTGGACTATCTGCTAGTGTTAAAAATGGATATCGTTCCAGGAAAGAGTGATTTCGACACAGATAAATTCATATCCTTGATGCAATCTAAACCTGCTCTGTGGGATATGACTGCAGATGAATATGCAAACAGGGAGTTGAAGAGGAAGAATTGGGAGGACCTGGTAACTCTTCAAATCAAGTAAATTATAACAGGGAGGTAAATATTATTAGACAACTATATGCTTATAAAAAGTAACGAAAACGTAAGGGCCCATGTCCTCGCTGTTCAGCCCCTTAAATAAAAAATAGCTAACGAAAAAGTAACTATTTGTTACTTTGACAACCGTAACAGTAATTCTCTCACTATTTTTCGTAAGTAACGATAACTGTAACGAAATTACTTTTGATAAAAATCGATTGAAATCGCTTTGGGTTTGCTCTTACCTGCCGGCTGATGAATGCATTTAGTATCACTTGTGATTATCTCACCCTGTGAAAAAGATAAACAAATGTCCGTATCCGGCTGTAACTATGACTACACACAATTGCGTTCTATTCACTTGTTTATATGTTTATCTCCGTGAAAGTATAATGTAAGGAATTATCGGGAGTACACTGTAAATCGAAAATGTGCAAATTCGTCTTACCTCAGTGTCACTAGGAGCTTTTCCTTTGGAGGAGTACTTTCTCTCATATTTGTGTCCACACCGGTCAGTTGATCTTTTAAACACTGCAGTAGCGCATCAAAAGATGAAATGTTCATTCGTAGGAAGGTGAAGAATTTGACTGGATTCTGTCTGAGATCAATATACAAAGTACCAAATATACCTTTTGTTGATCGATCCTGCAAAAGTGGGTGAGCCCAAAATCTTCTATTTCCCGGTTTTCGGCGCTTACGCAACCTGACATATAGAAAAACAGCAAGTGCTGCTTCTTCCACCTCCATTTCAAGACTGGCTCATTACTGGTGGCGTGTTTGGTGGCTAGATAAAATATTGCAAGGACGTGGTGGCGCCACCATGGTGGCGCGGCCATGGTGGCCCCGTGTGAAAGAGGCCTTACTTTAAATTTCCACTCAGTGGAGATTGTTGGAAGAAATGAAAACGTAAAACCACTTATAGTGCGCAATGTATTAAAGATAAAGATATGCTTTCCCGGTCTTTTTATCATTTCAAATGATCTTGTCGACTTCATCGTTATGCTTAGGTCTACCGTTATGCGTCACGGTTACGGCGTGTATGACGTCATCATGTTGTTCAGTGCATATGCACCGAGTCTGAGTTTACTCCTGGGGTCTGGCTTTATGCGAACGCAGACGGCGAGTGCGTGACGTCATGCAACCCCCGCGCGGGAAGCCGAATTTAAAGGGTAATGGAGTCTGTTGAGTCTGAGTTTACTCCTGGGGTCTGGCGTTATGTGAATGGAGACGGCGAGTGCGTGACGTCATTCAGCAGAGTGTACGGGAAGCCTGAGTTAATGGGTAATGGAGTCTGTTGAAACAGTCCTGGGACTTCGAGCGAAGCGAGAAGCCCTCCTGAGCCTTTCTACCATGTGTAGCATTTGTAGCATGCTTCATTTGAAATGATATAAAGTCTAGTCTCTCAGACTGACTGTATCTTTTTCAGGACAGTTATTGTTCGGATTAGCCGATTTTACCTCTCAGAAGTAGGCTAGGTACCTGTGATTGTATCTGTAAATTTAGTGTGATTTTAACATAAATCTGGCCTCATTCTTTCATGGTTTATTTGTAGTTTTGTGAATGTATTCCGCTAGGCTAATCGTAAGAATAGAACTCTCCTATTCCCGACACCCACGAGTGCAGTTTCTTGTGCAAGGCCAGTCTATGAATGCATTTTCCCCGAGTAATGTGTGTTGGCCAGAAGAGGGTCTTGGAAGGGCTCTTTAAGACGGGCAGCTCCCCGAAACTCTCGTCTGACGGGCACAGTATAAAGATATTATTAACGGTTTACCCAGCATCAGCTAAAAGGCTCACGGACGGCAGGATTTTCTTCAACTCGATTCACTGAAATCGTTACTGCTCGGCTTTCTTTGGTCATAAATGCATGCTTTTCTACAGAAAACTTCCTAAGAGACATTCTTTACAGAATGGTGAAAACCACATCAAAATCCAGCCAGCCAGTGGTTCTCGAGATTACCCGTTACATCCAAGAATCGGGGCCTTTGTTTTATACTATCTAGATATGAAGATCACTTGACGATCGAAACTGGTCATCCAAGTGTGTTTATTAATCGCATGGATTTTTCTTTTCAGGATTGGGGAACCACCCATAACAATTGGGCACAATCGTGTTCACCGACTGAAAAACATTAAATTTCGATTACTTAGACAACACTGGAAAATGGCTCCCAACATGAAAATGATTTATTGTTAATACAGTATTTTATGCTAAAACTAGTTCTGAAATGTTTCCTACTGATAACTTACAAAATCCTCTCAAAAGCTCTTCAAACTAGGGCTGAAGAACAGCTAGATACAGAACTGGGTGATTATCAAGGAGGTTTTAGGAAGGGACGGTCATGTGTGGAGCAAATCATGAATCTCAAATCTATCCTTTCATATCTGAAACTAAGGAGCAAGAAATTTGTAGTAACCTTCATTGATTTTAAGACAGCTTATGACTCCATTGATCGGACTACCCTGCTTAAGATTCTAGAGAAGTTCGGCCTAGACAACAAAACCAGAGCGATCATCCAACAGACTCTCACCAATCCACTTCAAAAGTTAAGTTTAGAGGCAAGATTTCCAATGCCTTCGAGATAAGGACCGGAGTTCGAAAGGGAGGTGGTCTCTCGCCTCTACTATTCAACTGCGTTCTTGAGAAAGTTATCCGTGAGTGGCGCAAAACAATGAGTGATGAAGGAGTCCAAAATGGAATCAGACTTGGTCACAAGAATACGAACCTATCAATTGACTGTCTAGCCTTTGCAGATGACCTTGCGGTTTTTACGGATTCGTTGGATTCGGCCAGGAAACAGATCAACCAGCTTCAAACACAAGCTGCAAAGGCGGGCGGGCCTCCTGATCTCTTTCGAGAAAACAGAATTTATTACTAACATCAAAACGGCTCCAAAACATATTGAAGTGAATCATGGGAAACTCAAGCGGGTTGTGAAATTTAAGTATCTTGGGGGAATGGATAGACCCTACAATGTCCGAAAACGAGGCTTTTGCGTCACGCTTGAATAAAATTGAAATGGCTTACCATTTAACTAAGAATGTGTACAACAAAAGATCTATATCCCTGAATGCAAAACTGAAGCACTACTGCACGGTCATCCGGCCAGAAGCTTTGTATGCAGCGGAATGTCTCTCCATGAATAGAAAAGGCATAATGAAAAAACTGGAGACCAAGGAAAGGAAGATATTCAGGAAAATCCTGCGTCCAGTCAAATAACACGGCGAGTTTCGAAGACGCCACAACCACGAGTTGTACACACACGTAGAGAAAATAACTGACGTGATGAGGAAAAGGAGGATTTCTTTCTATGGACATATAACCCGAATGAAATCAACACGGCTATCCAACAGAATTTTTGCTTTTCTCCGTGAGAAAAAGACAAAGGGGGCCTGGTTCAGTGAAGTAGAGAAAGATCTGTTGGAGACTGGGATAACACGAGAAGATATCCAGGAGCGTGGCCCACTTAGGGAAAAACTTCAGAAACATGGGAGTTTTCAACTTAAGCCGAAGCTAAAAACCGGCAAGGCGTGGACGACAGAGAGAAAGGTGCAACATCGATTGCGAATGAAGGAGTACTGGGCCAATATTAAAATGCAGAAAAAAACAGTTGACATGACGTGGTCCTTAGTTGGCCGTAACGAAGGAAGGAGAAGAAGAAGAAGAATTATTATTATATTTAATATTTTAATAAATGCTATTGTTCTAACGTTCCCCTTAATTGCTGTGGATTAGAGACGCCAGGGGGGATCTACAGCGATCCAGTTAAAATATTGGTACCCTTAAGTTACGTCGATTTCGATGGTATTGAACCGGCAATCTTTGATTTAGAAGGCTATCGCTGCGCCTCTAAGCCCAATATTTTTCTTTCTTGAATTATGTGACGTCAATCGTTATTTTGGTGTAGGAGTGGTTCATACAGAGCCATAAGTAAAGCTCTGCGCGGATATCCGCAAACTTTTTCGCCATGCGAATATAGTTTGCATGGCTGTGCGGTTAGCGGATAAGCTGCGGATACGTTTTGGAGTAAATTTGTGGAATATCATTACTAAGACCCGGATGTTTATGACATCATATTTTTCCGTTATGTTTTTTTTTTCATGACAAATGTAAGATGATGATTTACGCTAATCTCATTCAAATTATGTCATTAAGCACAATAAACACTCGGAACTGAAAAGGGTTTGCAACTCTGGCTGTACAACATTAATTTTAAACATAGCACATGACATGCATAGCTTAAGGGAACGCCTTTTTCCTCAAATGTCTGAATGCGTTGCCTTAATACGTCCAATCAAAAATATGATTGTAATGCCAATAGATTCGGATAACAAACGTGCGGATAACAGCCGTGCGGATGCGGGACGGATGCGGATAACTGACGTGTGGTTGCGGATAACAGCCATGCGGATGCGGAAAACAAACGTGCTGATGCGCATAACGTTTTGTTTATCCGCGCAGGGCTGTAACCATGAGCTGAGTTGACAACGTCCGGCGATATGATAACCCACATTAAGGGATTGGGACAGTTTTATCATCAGCCCCGTATACATGTGTGGGTGTTAAATTTGTCTGATGGCCTGTGTTTTTGTGGTGACTGTAGTAATGTTTGTGATTCTAATTATTTGAAATCTAGATAATTTCTCCCCACTCCAATCAATGTAATATTGTAGGGGCTGGTAAGAAAATTAAAATCCACAGCCTGCTTCCAGTCGACCGACCGGGTCAGGGAATGGAATGAATGCAGCCCCCATCTAGCGGCGAGGATATGAACTGTGCGGGCTGCCGAAACCTGTCGCACTCCCCTGGGGCAATGATTAAATGAATGACACATGATATGAAATGATACTGTAGAGTGTTGCTGGAATTAAATTTGTGACAGGGAAAACCGGAGTACCCGGAGAAAAACCTGTCTGCCTCCGCTTTGTCCAGCACAAATCTCACATGGAGTGACCGGGATTTGAACCACGGACCAGCGGTGAGAGGCCGGCAGGCTGCCGCCTAAGCCACGGAGGCTCTACTGGTAAGAAAATATTGGATTTAATTTGATTGTCAGGGGGATTTTGCCTCATGTTGGGAGGAAGGAAATGCTTTGCAGAACTCTGTTTGGTAAGAATACGATGTCTCCACTGGAAGTATTTCTTCCGGTCGGCCTTGCTCATTCAACAACTGTAACGAAATCTTTGTTATGTCTGGACACCACGCAATATATTGTTTACAAGCTGTGGGTGTGACTTATAAGGTATGGTGTAAGCTGCTTGTTGCTGTTCTGAATCAGCACATTGTCGCTCCTACTGACTCATCAGACACACGCCACAATAGGCGCTGCTCATTTTCCAGTAACTGTACGGTAAGATTGTTGTCCTTATTCATTTTAGGGGTTGGGGCATCTTGTGATCATCCCCGTGTACTTGAATGTCTGATTACCTGTGGTAGTGTAGGTTGTTGTTTCATGTGTTCAGTCAGTCCCGTGTCCTTGGGTGTGCGTATAATTTTGTCTGATGTCCTGTCTTATTGTGATGGCTTAACTAGTGTATTTCTTATTGATATGAGGATTGGGAAGGAGGCGGCCATGACTTTAAGTTAAGACCGTCACGGCATTTGCCTGCAGTAGAAGTGCGAAACCACGGAAAACCACTGTCAAGAAGGCTGAGGGGGGAATCGAACACACCTCTTCTCAGTTTTGCCTCACGAGGCTGAGTGTACCCCTTCCAGCCCTCAGACCAGAATTAAATTTATTGGCTGAGCCTGGAATTGAACCCGGACTTCCGGGACGATAGCTAAGATTGCTAGCCGCTACACCACGAGGTGATTTGGGCATTGCGATCATTTACCTCCGTGTACTTGGGTGTGTGTGTAATTTTGTTTGATAACCACGGAAAACCACTTTCAAGATGGTTGAGTTGGCAATGGAACACGCCTCTTCTCAGTTTTGCCTCACGAGGCTGAGTGTAGCCCGGGAATCGAACCCGGACTCCAATGCGAATGTCAAGAATGCTAGCCCCTACATCACGAGGCGGCGGGGACCGGGGTTGGTGCCATGATACTTACCCGTCATTTTCCTGGAGGGAATGTGGAAAACCCGGGGAATACCACACTCAGGATAGTCACAGTTGGCACCGGACTCCCCATCGCAGTCGTGGTGAGCGACTTAACGCACACAGCTATGCCACGGGGTTGTAAGGTAAGAACCAATTAGTATTAGTCTATCATCGATGTAATTCTATTGTTGTTCCATTTCTACGCGGGGTGAAGCGAGATGAGGTTTCTATGTGGCGAGTAGGTTTTACGACTGAATAGCTTTCCAGACGCAAGTTTTATGACAGACGTTAATGCGAGATAGAGTGAATATAAATGCAATGGCTTAGGAGTTGGAAGGAACTGGCTGTGACCCTGTAATAGGCTTGGAGTTGAGCGTAGGAAGCAACAGTAACCCATTTCAAGCATGGCCGACGTGACGGTGAGGTTCAAACCCGGAGTTCGGAGATGACGTGGTATCGTAGACTTGTACTTTGACACGTGTAGCCATCCTGATAGGTAATATTGAGAATATTGGAGAAAGGATATTTGGTTGTATGTGTTATCAAGTTTCCGTCACATTTTGGACTTTATCCCAAGGAAGATCGGTTCAATTTCCTGCTGTGCCAAAAAATTACGTAAATTGAGGCCAGAGGGTTGGAACGGGGGAGCACTTAGCCTTATTAAGACACTTGAGAAGAGGTGGATTAATAACATATCTTACCTCAGCCAGTGGCGACTCGTCCAAGGGGTCCAAATAAGGTGTTGCTGACAGGGCTACTCCACAGCCAAGGCATATTGGTTTGACATTACCAACAATTAACTCTATGAAACCTCATCCACTGTATTTCATTTCAACTTTACTAATTTTTACATAGAAAATCCTCTGTCACAGTTGAAAAAACTATTTTGAATCCCTCAACCTTGTCTTTGAAGTTTGAATGTGTCGTATTTCTTGTATCGTCTATGGAGGTAGTTTTCATACCCTATTATCATGTAGGTGCTTCTGCCCCTGTTGTTCACTTTCACTTGGCGAGTGCTCTTTATGTCCTTCACGATACCAACCTCATCTGTGAAAGAAGATGATTGTTGTTGTTTCCTTTAGTAGCTTTTGCGACATCGTGGTCAGAGCAGCTTTGTAAGCATATCCTGCAAATGATACTGAAAACTAGTATTTTCCCTCGATGTGACCATAGACTGCTACGAGGGAAAGAGAATAGTGTTCAGTATCGTTAGCGGGATATGCTTGCAGCACATTAGTACCATACGGGATGCAAGCAGAGAAATCGATCTTCCTGATAACAACGTTAGTTGGACTGCATAAGGCAATATTATTAGGGGCAGCAGATTCACCTGGTTTAACTACTGTCGACCAAAATATTATGTGCACTCGAGTTTGAAGGTTGTTTGTGAAGTAACCAATAGACCTACATAAAATCCAATAATATCATCATTTTCGCCGTTCTATTTTACGTTAGTTCATCTAGGTTTGGAATTTTTAATTTATATTTTAATATTTTTTATCGCAGTTGGAACACAAAAAGGGCCCATTTTTAAGCGTGTTTCAACCATGCGTCACATTTAAGAATTATTATCTCAAAAATCCGTCATCAGATCGAATCCAAATTTTAACACAATATACATTCGAAGGTTGTATAACTGGTTTATTAATTTCAAAAATTTGTGTGTCCAAGAAACAAAGTTGTTATCATTGTTGTAAGGTAACTTTTACTCGGCCCGGGGTGATTGGAAAATGTAGTTCTTGGTCGCGTTGTAATCCTTACACATCAAAAGGTTATGCTGTATGACTGTGAAATACGTAAATTAATTCACTTATTTTATATCGATTTGTATTTATACTGGGAAATAAGACATGGTTCACCAGCTAGCCGCTCCGGGGAAAGCTGTACAGCGTTGCTGAGATGGAGTCCATCACTTCCGAGCGAGGCGCGCCATGACGCGTGATGGGCTTCATCTCAGCAACGCTGTACACCTTTGCCCGGAGCGGCTAGCTAGTGAACCATGTCTTATTTCCCAGTACAAATACACACCGATATAAAATAAGTGAATTAATTTACGTATTTCACAGTCATACAGCATAACGTTTTGATGTGTAAATATTACAACGCGACCAAGAACTACATTTTCCATACACCCCGGGCCGAGAAAAAGTTACCTTACAACAATGACAACAACTTTATTTCTTGGACACACAAAGTTTTAAAATTAATAAACCAGTTGTACGACATTCGAATGTATATTGTGTTAAAATTTGGATTTGATCTGATGACGGGTGTTTGAGATAATAATTCTTAAATGTGACGCAGGGTTGAAACACGCTTAAAAAACGGCTCTTTTTGTGTTCCAACTGCCATAAAAAAATATTAAAATATAAATTAAAAATTCCAAACCTACATGAACTAACATAAAGTAGAACAACGAAAATGATAATGTTATTGGATTTTATGTACATTAGGTCTATTGGTTATTTCTCAAACAACCTTCAAACTTGAATGCACATAATACTTTGGTCGACAGTAGGCATGACATCGGGCAGTTTCGTATGACATTAAGCACTGTTTTATGTGGAATTAATATTGTTCAGGAGTTTCAAAAATGTTAAAGATGAAAAAAGAACAGAAAACATTTTTGGAGTAAATGATCATTGCGTCAAGGTTACTAGTAGACTACAGTTACTACTAAAATTACTTCTCTAGGAAGTAATTGATACAACTGAAATTTAAAATACATATACTCTGGCACCAATAAACCTATCAATATCAACGGGGAGGGGGGGGGGGGAGGTATTTCGTGCTCACCAGTTCCATTTTTATTGTGTATTCATGGTATTCATTTTCTACGCTCACTGTACACAAAGTTATTGTCTACAGTATTTTGAATCCGGTTACCTAACCACACATTTACTTTATAATAACAATTCTATTTCGGTGGGCACGGAACGCCCCCTCCGTTGGTAGTTCGTGAGCCTCGTCATACTGTGCTCTGTGGTAAGGGCAAAAGTACAACAAAGTTAACAAAACCACCATAATTTGTTCTGGTTGCAAGAGGTACACATGTGCAAACACAGTAAAGAACAGTCGTATGTTCCACGTGTGTTACGGATGGCGAATAATTTACTCTCTGAACTTCTTCGTTCATGATTTTTTGATTTTATTTGCAACTGTTGTTAATTAAGTTATATTTTTGCCATTTAAAGTTCAAAATACAAGATATGCTGATTAAAGGATAATTCAAATCACACAGAAGGAATTTATTATGGTGGTCACAAAACATCCCCCTCCCTCCACCCCTCGCCCCTCGTTGGTAGCCCGTGGTTTGAAAAATAGCATGGTATTGCTAGGGATAATTCATTTTATATCATTGTTATAACAATCTACCGGGCAATGTGGAAATAAGTGTAAATCACTAAACAATACGGGTGATCACTCTTGCTCATATAATACAGTAAAGCAAGAACAGTAGGTTTAGCTGACAAGGGTTTCACATTTACAGTAGATGTGTATACTGTATGGCACGTTATTTTAAAAATACTTAATATCTTCGTGATATTATGAGTATTGAGGGGAAAGGGAATCCAAGCACATTTCGAGAAGTAACGATGTATGATATCATTGAATGTGAACCTAAACAATAAAATAGCCGCACCCAATCCAAATCCAAGGACGTAATCTGACGAATCTAACACTGGGTAAAACACTAATACAGTCAACACAATAACACAGGTTATGAGACAAACATTAACCCCACACAAGTACACGGGGATAATTGAGCACGATGGCGAAGCCCCTCAAACAACAATTCTTGAATTTCCCGTTACCAATATGCAGCGCTTGAAAGGAAGGAGAGGGGAGAAGAAGCAACATAACACATTTCACCGCGGATTAAAATACATCACAAATAATAATAATATTATCTATAATTAATGGCCAGACCCCTTCTAGGATGCAAGCTATCTTAACATCTTAAGTGCTCTGGGCAGCGAGGATTTGGGCATTGTACGAGTAAAGACTGATTTATATGGTGGATATTGATACATTTTTCATTCGTAAAAATATATTGCTGTAGGTTCCAAGTAAAATTACTGCATTAAAGTATGCCGATTACATCTGGGAAACACTGAAAAAGTCACCTTTACATGCAATTTGTTACTTCCATCTGTGTTGAGAGTACAGTATATTGAGCAAGGCCGTGCATCATTGCACTCACATTGCACAGAGCAAAACTAGAACAGATCACTTTCTGAAAGGCAAATAAGGCAACACGAACATAAGTATTGTTTAACTCTCAAAGGTTTGGGCCTCAGTCGAACAATATTCTTATTGGGGATGTGTTCAAAGAGGCTGGATCGAATGTCACAATTTGGCATGTTATCATTAGGGCTCGGATTTTAGGTGCTAAAAATAGGGAAAATATTTATTTTTAATGTATTAAAAATACCTGAAATATGTGACAAAAAGTAAAAATATTTAATTATAATTAAGTTCATTAATGTGAATATAAACAATATGCAGTAATCATGAATGCAAATTTTGCTATGTATCACTGACGGCTGAAGCATTACAATACACAACGAGATACATCTTCAGGTTGTCCATCATAAATGATCGATGATTATCGCGAAACACTTATTACGAAGGCGCGAAACTGCGGCAATATGTTTCTTGCCCTCGAGGTGTTGTGTAACTTGAGATCGCTGTTCAGCCATGATTGCTTTACCACATGATTGGCAGAACAGAACGCCCCCATCAGAAATAAAATTATCCTTAAATTCTGCAACAGACGATAACTTGTAGTTGTTTTTACTTTAGGCAACGTAGAACTGCCTTACACTTCACAGTGCCAGAAATGTACTGCAGTGAGTGGCACTGGTTCCAGGTAGCTGGGAGAGGTGAGGTCTAGCACGAGGTGCAATATGGCTATGGACAAGGAAATTCCCGGCTTCCACAGTGAATGGCACGGGGCGACAAGTTAAGAATAACACAGTTGCAAGCTGACATACGCTCTGCATGAAGATTAGATAGCTCA
The DNA here is from genome assembly GCA_946902985.2 of Meconema thalassinum. Taxonomy (NCBI): domain Eukaryota; kingdom Metazoa; phylum Arthropoda; class Insecta; order Orthoptera; family Tettigoniidae; genus Meconema; species Meconema thalassinum. Next base: position 1,407,518,813 of record OX336389.2, read on the forward strand.
CAGGTTACTCCCCGTGGAAGAAACACAGAACAAAAATAAACTGAAAGATCTAGCAAACTGATTTTATAAATGTAAATATTATGTCTTTTATGTGCTAATAAGTGAAAAGCAGGAATTTATGTATTTATATAAAAAATGCTTAAAATATGTATTAACATAAAAATATGTATTTACCTAAAAATCCGAGCCCTAGTTATTATATGCAGTGAGCTGAATGAAAATCGATTGATAATTCTCAATTATTGGCACTCATATTCTTCAAATCTAATTAATATGATAGTAATCTTTTCAACTGTATATTGCTCATATACAGAATGATTAGTAATTAACTCAGCTGATGTTGATGGACACTGCTCATCTGCGCTAATGGTGATGAGAGGTACGGTGAAACAAACATTACAATGTCAAAAAGCCATTATTTGTTCTGTGGACGGGCTGGGGATGTGCGATGCCTTCCACAACCGTGGCAGAAGATGATAGCCATGGGACCAGAGCATTTTGAAGCAATGTAACTGGTGTTTCATCTACAAGTTAAGTCAGTAACAATTACGAAGGTGTTGTTGTTACCGGTACGTTTGATATTATCAATGCATTAGGCTACATTATTGCACCATACTGTGTCTTCTTCCACCAGCTGTACGGAGTTAACTTCATTTAATTACAACTTATAGGCCCATTCATGCGAAAGTAGTTTCTTCATGCTTGTCAGACGATATAATTTTGAGTTATTCTAATGCCTAACTGCCTGAAATATCACGCCTTAATGCCTGTAAGTCAGAGCCTAAAATGAACGTTAAAGGTAGTATAGTATTTTTTCAGGTCACCACGGAAAGAATGGTGATGGCACTCAGAGTGGTCCTGTCATTGATGATCGCGACACTAGTTCAGTGTGTTCTTCCCAGCGAATTTCAAGGTGAGTGTCACGGTAGTAATACAATTTTTCTTGTTTCGCTACTCAAGTAGTTTTTATCAAATCCGTGCAGCAATGAGAGCATTGATTCAGGATTCATTAAGTGGATCCGTGAATCACTTCGATACGGTTTTAAAATAATTCTAAATGGTCTATCAAATTTCGGTGTTGATTGCTTCCAAGAGTGCTTCTTCCATGTCTAATATTTTAGTTCTGTAAAGCTAATCAGTAGTGCAGTGTGATTCAACGCTTAGAATTAGGTTCGATACGATCGAAGTGAAACGTATTCACAATGAAAATGGATCACTTCGATCAGATGCTCCTCCCAGAAATTTAACTCAATGCACATCAGGTCCAATCTTTATTGTGATAGAGCGTGATGTGATTTATTTATTTTAAGATGGGCTACATCATTTTAAGTGACTTAGTTGCCCTGTTCCAACAAAATCCCCGAACCAAAGACTTATAACACGATGCATTATTGGCTTCTACTTTAAGTATAACACCGAACCTAATAGATAAAACCATCCATTTATCATCCACTTGACATGATGTAGAATATCTGAGAGAATATAAGATGTACTGAACACGTGACTATGAGAACATGTTCAAAGAATATCTGAGTACAATGATATCGTCCTATGTTATGTTCCGACATTAGTTGGAGGATTACTAAGAACTTGATGGAAAAGTGTGTGATGGGTTTCAGTAGACCGCTTGGCAGGCGACTGTCCAGGAGACGTATGGCTAAACACAACCCTCGCCGCCTACTATCCGGACTTCAGTGAGGTTATCGATGAAGACAGCTTCTTGGATGTTCGAGGGATGAACCTGCACACTCTTCAGGTAAGAACCTCGTCTCGTTCGTTGTTCAATACACGAATAATTGATATAGGCTACATACAAACCAAGTCGACGATCCTCCTAATGTGAGTCTCATTTCTAGCAGCACTGTATGAATGTTAATGGTATGGTAGCTGTTGATGAGGGCGAATTTCTAATATCTGTTTAATATCTAAGTCAGTTCTTACTCATTCGTTCCATTTCAAAAAAAAACTTGATAGCTTTGCTCTGTGAGTATAGGAAACTGCCAACAAAATATGTACACGAAACATACACTCAAATTCTCTAATGCTCAATCGGTGAAAGGACTGGGTAGTTATACCTATACATTTTGGAGATCCTAGATTCAAATCTCCGCTCTAAGAGTGGCCATTCTTACTGTTACATTACCATGTATTTCCATGCTCTAGGCTACACGTAGTTCTTAAGTAAAGATACATGACTGACAGTGATTTTGCTCTTCTAAGCCTCATGCTACGAAAGTTAGATGTTCAGAAACAATTATTCCATGCACAAATGATTCCACGCACGGACGTTTTGCCAACAGCCAGCGATATGACAGCTCAACACCGAGAGTAGAAGTGGAGTCATGAGAGCTTGACAGGACCCTATAAAACCCACATGCAGGACGATCAACAACTCTAGTCCAATTTATTTGCAAGTGTCCTGCACTGGAGTCGGAGTGCAGGGGGGGGGGGGGGGGGCACATTGTTTCCACTCCTTCTGCTTGGTTGGTCTACTGAGCTGGCGTTATAATAAAAGCATAATTGCAACTGCCTTCGTTTGCTAAACAGTGCATAGTCTTGAATGCTATCCAATAGGAGCAATTTATTTACATTGTATTGAATGTAGCTTCAAAATCCTTCTCTAAACATGTGAGACCTCTGCGAGTCGGATTTAGTTTTCGTACCTCTTTTGTTCTGACTGCTATGGAAATAACCATCATATCGCCTTCATTTTTTTTATCGCTAATGTACTTCAATCCTCTCGTAAATCTTTAAGTTTATTTCTATCTTCGAGATAAGAAACAACAAATATACCCAAATGGTAATGATTTTTGTGGTGTTTGAAGCCATATTTTCAGTGTTGCCTTAGTAAACAAGAGTTTAGTGCTTTTCAGTCGGTCAACACGAATGTACCCAAAAGAGATGGGTTATGCCCTAATCCTGAAATAAATTACATGAGATTAATAAAACACTAGGATGACCAGTTTCGATCGTCAAGCGATCATCATCAGATCCATTACACTTAGGCTACAAAATCTATGTTTGAAATACAGGTGAAAATATTTACAATATGTACAATTATTTAGTACAAGTTTTATTAATCTCATGTAATTTATTTCAGGATTAGGGCATAACCCATCTCTTTTGGGTACATTCGTGTTGACCGACTGAAAAGCACTAAACTCTTGGTAATGATTTCAAGTTCTACCTTACCTATTCAATGTTCAATGTTCCTATTTCTTTACATTTCAAATTGTTACGTAAGTGCCATCTTGGCGATTGAATTGCAAGAATTGGTTAACGAGTGGAGACGATATGCCAAATTTACAGTAGATTGACTTACTTTTGAATATTATCACTGTTGTGTTGAGCAGACTTTCTTCTCACTTTACCACTCAGTCTAGCTCTCGGTCTCCTAAAATGATAGCCTACGTTTAAGTATTTTTTTGAGGTTTAGACGTTTGAGACCAAAAAGCTATGTATAATGTCTGGTGGCATCGTTCAGAAGAACATCCCATCAAATTTTAAACGTATTTCAAATATTTTTAGTGGTGCCGTGTGTACACGAGCAAATTGTTATTATTTATGAGAGTGCACGATGTCATATAAAAAACTCGAAGAAGACACCGCAAATACCCATCGAAAAACTTTAATGCTCTGATAAAACTGGGAAAACATAGTTGTGGACATGATATTGAAATGGTGGGGGGAAATGTCAGCTCATGATCACCAGAAAAAATATATTAAATGGCATATACAACACAGTGAAAGAGCGACAGATAATGTGTATGTCGTAAAGTCCTGAGTAAATTATTGTCATCTTCTGCACGGATGTGGTGATGCCTTCCTACGTGCTGCGCAACTCTCTATACAATGATGTACGAAATAATTCCTTTTGCTTCTTTATCTGACACACTCGTTGTGAATGGTCCCTATTTTCAAGTTACGCTGAAATAGTGTTTTTCCCAAGCCCTCTTGAATCTTCCATCTGTTGAATAATTGAGAAAGGTATAAATGAATGTTGTTGTTGTTGTTTTCAGCCTTCAGTCTCTTGACTGATTTGATGCAGCCCTCCACACCTCCTTGTCCTGAGCTAATCGTGTCGTCTTTACTTAGCTACCACCCCCCACATCCCAGGCAGTTTGTTTAACATATTCTAACTTTGGTCTACCCCTACAGTTCTTGTCCTCAACCTTTCCTTCCATAACTAAGTTCACTATTCCTGGGTGTCTCAGCATGTGTCCTACCATTCCACCTCTTCTCTTCATTATCAGTCGCCATTCCTCTCCCAATCCTCTTAATACCTCTTCATTTGTTATATACTCATCTGATCTTCATCATTCTCAAGTAGCACCCCATTTCAAACGCTTCTATTTTCCTCTAACTGTAAAAGAAAAACAACCACATATTCAGTATTCTCTGCAATGAAGCTGTAGCAAGAATACCTACATTAGACAAACACTCACTGACAATGTCACGCGGTCTTATAATCACTCGCTAAGAGCAGAAAATGAGTGTGTAGAGCAGACAACGGCAATAGTCATAAATACAAGAAATCTAGGCTTGATTATAATAAACTGGTCAGGCATTGAAACAGCCAAGTGAGAAGAAAATCATCTACGAGCCCACAGTTCCGTACCTTAAAACATAAGCACATTCAAGGGAATATCAAATTTCTAGAGCTTTCGAGTAAGAGGCACCATTCCAAAATTATTCGTGTAAGCATTTAAATTAGATAAAGTCAATCTGAATTTACTACGTCACTAAAAGTGTCAATACCCACAATGAGGAATCACTCATACCACCTTAGTGAACATGCCTAGGAGTTCATATATTTTGTTCTTAGCCTCCTTTCGAACTGTGAAAGAAATGAAAGTAGACATGAGATCTAAACTGTGATGATTCGATTTTCGCTCGCAAATTATATTTAACTAGCAACCCAACCCGGCTTCGCCCGGGAACAGTATTGAATGCATTACGTGATAAGCGCTTTTTTTTTTCAATGTCAATGAACGACGACCAATATCCGTTTTCCGTCTCGGCATGATGGGTTAAAATCACTGACTGGAATATTAATTATATTATCATGGAGATGCATGTGCAACAAATTCTTGTCAGACGTAATTTAAGAATGGCGAGGTGCATGAAACACAAATCCCCTTTCCGTCCAATCTTAACTTGACTGTGCATTTTGCTGAACGAAAAGTTCACAGGCGAAATGAAGAAAACCCGAGTTGCACTTCCAGGGAAACTCCAAACACAACCACCCTTCTCAGAAGTCTTAACTCAACACGACTCAACGGTTTGCTGCTGGCTGTATCTGGGGCAATAGGTTCGCCCGCTAGCTAGGCTGTAACAGGGATGATAGACTCGCCCTTAGCTAGCTCGTAAACTGTAGCCTCAGTAGTTGAATGGACATGGTTGGAAGACATAAAAACGTAAAAACACTTATAGTGGGCGATGTATTGAAGATAGACATATGCTCTCGCGGACTTTTTGTAGAACTTTTCATGCTGAACAATTCTTACACTCATAGTATTTAGATATTTTTAACGGTTTTCCCGGCGTAAGCTTACAAAGCGCTCGGACGCCAGTTTTTTTTTTTACTTCTCCACTTAAATCTTTACTGCTCTGCTTCCTTTGATCATAAATAAATTATTTTCTAAAGAAATCATCCTTGAGATATCCTTTAGAGAATGGTGAAAACCGCATCAAAATCCATCCAGTGGTTCTCGAGTTTACCCGTAACATCCAAGAATCGGGGACTTCGTTTTATACTAAGTAGAGATTCACTTTTATTCATTTTAATTCAGCCATTTAATTGGTACTTTTGTTGGTAATAATGTATATGCTGAATTATGCAATTAGCATATAAATTAATATTTATTCATTTCTTACATATATTATTTCTTAATCTGAAGAATAGAAGTACACTTTTGCTTGCGTAATCGGTAGGGTAATTTTGATCTGAGACTTGTGCAACTGGGATACTGACCTTCAACATCAAACCGTGCCAGCTTAACAACAGGGAATCGGACGAAGTTGTGACCAGTTGTGACTTCGAAATTACAAATGTACATCGTTTCCTGGAGCAATTAACAGCCAGAACAACAAGATGATTTCATCATATTGGGCAGGAAGTCGACACCACGGATTAAAATATATTGTTTTCTTTGGGGAAAATCGAGAGAGGATGAGATTCGAGTGAAGCACGTGATTATTGAAACTAATCAGAGGCGGCTCAGCTATTTCAACAAGAGGAGGAGAAGAGTTTCCATGGCAAAGCTCTTTTCATTGGTTGTGATGAAGGGATAGTGGAAATTGTAATTCAGTCGATATACCCTACCGGCAGCTACATTCGAGAACATTTATTCGGGGGATTTTCCATCGAACACTTATTATTGGAGTTTTGAAGTCATAGACTATGAATTTTGTGATTTTCTTGAAAACACTTGTTACTATGGTAATTTTCTTGACAATACTTACCGTGGTAATTTTCAAATCATACTTAGACTTCGCTTCATACAGAATTTGGCAAACAATATGTCTTTGCTGCTATACCTCAAGTGCGTATAACAAGTATTTCCACTTCAACAAAATCTACTATCTATCCCATATTTCGAGGAGATAACCAAGGACAACGGCAATGGCCATCCTGGAGGACTGATGATATACCATCATCATCTGCAGCTTCAAGTCTACTTCAGTGAGCTTACGTCTTGATTAAGCACACGTTTCAACTGTCGTCTTTCTTTATGGTATTTAAATTCAAGCTTTTTCACGTAACTTCATTTTCTTTATGGAATTTCTACCTCCATTCTTCATCTTATACCTATTAACGTAACTTCCCTTTTCTTTAACGTAATTGATCTTGATTTTTGAGTAATAAATTCATTTCTTCTTATATCAGTAAATTCTATCTTAGTAGTTAGATTGCTGTATAAGACACCCTCTCCTCAAACGAATGAACCTTGGTTGGTAACAGAGTTACCCTGCTGCTCGAGAGAAAGAGATCTCTTTTGCTCTGGTGAACTTAAAGTACATTTATTTGGTTCATAAGCTTTCTGCTTACGACCTTGCGCCCATCAAGAAGACATTTATTATAATTTTTTAACAATCAGGTAAGAAGTATCTCTATTGGTATAATTTTGTGAATTTCACAGTTTGTCACCACGAGGTAGAATTGAGCATTACCAACATACCTCAACCCCGGGAAAATGTCCGTCTGTCCCCCCTATCAATTCCAGAACAACGAAACAGAATTTAATTAAATTTGGTACAGACGTAGCACTAGTAATAGGCTTCTCAGTGTCATTCTTTAAATTCCCACCATCTTAACGAAAACAAAATGGCGGGCTCCCGAGTGTACAAAGATGAAATCGAATCATGACTTAACTAATCATCGGATCTCCACCAATTTAAAAAATATGTACCATCATACAAAAACCATTTCAGATTCAAACTGCACGGTCATCAGCTGACTAATTTCAAGACGATGGCCGCGCGAAACATGCAAGTATTATCTCTACTTAGTATAAAACAAAGTCCCCGATTCATGGATGTCACGGGTAATCTCGAGAACCTCTGGGTGGATTTTGATGCGGTTTTCACCATTCTGTAAAGGATATCTCGAGGATGATTTCTGTAGAAAATAATTTATTTATGATCAAAGCAAGCCTAGCAGTAACGATTTCAGTGAAAAACTCGAAAAAAACTGGCGTCCGAGCGCTTTGTAAGCTTAAGCTGGGAAAACCGTTAAAAATATCTAAATACTATGAGTGTAAGAATTGTTCAGCATGAAAAGATCCACAAAACGTCCATGAGAGCATATCTCTATCTTCAATACATCGCTCACTATAAGTGTTTTTACGTTTTCATTTCTTCCAACCATGTCCATTCAAATACTGAGCTAGCTAAGGGCGAGTCTATCACCCCTAATACAGCCTAACTAGCGTGCGAACCTATTACCCCAGATACAGCCAGCAGCAAACCGTCGAGTCATGTTGAGTTAAGACTTCAGAGAAGGGTGCTTGTTTTTGGAGTTTCCCTGGAAGTGCAAATCGGCTTTTCTTCATTTCGCCTGTGAACTTTCCGTTCCGCAAAATACACAGTCAAGTTAAGATTGGACGGAAGGGGGATTTGTATTTCATGCACCTCGCCATTCCCAGGACGTGCAAATCGGCTTTTCCTCATTTCGCCTGTGAACTTTTCGTTCCGCAAAATACACAGTCAAGTTAAGATTGGACTGAAGGGAGATTTGTGTTTCATGCACCTCGCCATTCCCTGGAAGTGCAACTCTTCATTTCGCCTGTGAACTTTCCGTTCCGCAAATACACAGTTAAGTTAAGATTGGACGGAAGGGGGATTTGTGTTATATGCACCTCGACATTCCCCTGGAAGTGCAACTCGACTTTTCTTCATTTCGCCTGTGAAATTTTCGTTCCGCAAAATACACAGTCAATTTAGGATTGGACGGAAGGGGGAATTGTGTTTCATGCACCTCGCCATTCTTAAATTACGTCTGACAAGAATTCGTTATAATTAATAGTTCAGTCAGTGATTTTAAGCCTTCGTGCCGAGATGTAAAACGGAAATAGGTCATAGTTCATTGACATCGAAAAAAAGCGCTTATCACTTAAAAATGAAACAGAGAAACAAATAATTTCTCGAATGTCACAAGAGAAAGAAAACCTTCGTCCTCGGCTGCTTCAAACCGTTGCTCAAGAAGAACACCGTATGAATCACGATCAGAAACAAGCTTATGACACCATCACTAAGAAGGAAGGTAAGATATTTTTTCTCGATGCCCCTGGAGGTGCAGGCAAAACGTTCTTGATTAATTTGTTGCTCGCCAAAGTGAGGCCTGGTGGTAATATTGCTCTTGCCGTCGCATCATCCTGAATTGCAGCCACTATTTTGGAAGGGAGAAGAACAGCACATGCAACATTTAAACTTCCTTTGAAAGTCAGCAGTAATTATGGAAGCGTATGTAATATTTCAAAACAAAGTAACACTGCCCGTTTAATCAAAAATTGTTCGTTGGTCGTATGGGATGAGGCTACAATGTCGCACAAAACTTCCGTTGAAACTGTAGACAGGGCCTTGCCTTATCTAAGGAATCGGAACACACCTACGGGTGGCTGCACAGTTTTGTTCGCCGGTGATTTTCGTCAAATCTTCCCAGTTGTTACCAGAGGAACGAGAGCCGATGAAGTGAACGCTTCATTAAAAAGATCTTACATCTGGCCGGATATAACAACATTGGCACTCAAAACTAACATGGGAGTAGGCCTACTCTTATCTTCAGAAGATAATAGTGTGTTTGCTAATTTGTTACCGCTCATTGACGGAAAAATTACCCTCAGTCACGATTTCTGTGTTTTAGTAAGCAGCATTCAAGAATTGATTGATAGCGTTTATCCTCATTCATGGTTTAAAGAAAGAGCAATATTATCGCCGACAAACGAACAAGTTGTGAAAATTAATGACTTGGTGTTCTCCAAATTCACTGCCCAGGCTCAAGTATATTACTCAGTAGACGCAGTAGTCGATCGTGAAGAAGATGTTCATTACCCTAAAAATTCCTAAATTCTTAACTTCCTTCTGGCTTGCCACCACACAAGCTTATTTTAAAAGTGGGAGTGCCTATTATATTGCTACGTAATTTACAACCACCAAAGTTATGCAATGGGACGCGATTGGTAGTGAAAACTTTGAAAAACTCTTTCATTGAAGCAGCTATCTTAACTAGCAGTGGTAGAGGAGAAACGGTCTTAGTACCCAGAATCCCTATGATTCCTTCAGATTTGCCTTATCATTTCAAACGAGTACAATTCCCAGTAAGAGTCTGCTTTGGCATGACTATAAACAAATCACAGGGTCAGACACTAAGCGTGACTGGAGTTGATCTCAGTGGAGAATGTTTTTCTCATGAACAGCTTTACGTGGCTCTATCGCGTGTTACATCAAACCGAAATCATTTCGTGTTCACTGCTGGAGGGAAAACGACTAATGTCGTGTACAAGGAAATCTTATAATACCTCGGTTAAAAGTAGCCTATCACCTTGCATTCATAACTGTTCCCGGGCGAAGCCGGGGCGGGTTGCTAGTAATTCATAAGTTATGATCCGTTGGACAAATGCTCACAATACTTGGCATTCATGTAGTTTCATTTAAAGACCCTTTATTACCAACGTGATGACCATATCAGAATGATCATTACGCACAGTCACCATCTTGAAACTATAAATATAAAAACAAATCACCCAACACTTAAGAGCTACAGAAATGAAAATATGTGACAAAGTAGGATAGTATATGTAGCCTTGTGTGGCCCAGGCAAAATAACGGAGACTCCATATATTCAATATGGGCGTTGTATGAACTATTAGAACATTGAAATCGACAACTCAGAATTTAATTGCGTATAAGACGAATCTTGGCAACAGATGGGTATCATGTAATTGTTCTTACTTGCGTTGATCAAGCGATCATCACATTGAGTATAGGGTACAGCGGCCTTCTTGAAATTTCAAAGTAAACTACTAACTCTTAGATTCTTATAACTATAATACCGAAATTAAGTAATTAGGTAGAACCTTATAAGTCGCTGCATATGCCCAATTCAAAAGAACAATCACTCCACACATTCCTGATGCGACTAGGCGTACTGTTAAAATGTAAATTAGTAACTCAGGACATAATTGTACAATTAAGACGAAACATGGGAGAAGAGTATTATACATGGTCCTTATATTTACCTGCCAAGGACATTCTCGCTCGACCTTGGCCGCCGGTCCCCGGCCAATAGCCGCTGTTACAGGTTGGCGCGCGTGGTCTCCGGCCGTATCCCCACGTTATTTCTGCGGTAGACGTGTGAGCTCCGAGCTAATTGGGAGTTTCATAAAGCTACTGTGTACTGTATACCGTATTGTATAATGTTTTATTGTGATTATAAATAGTGCTGCAATGCCTTATGTGAAATATTCGTTACGTGAAAGAATATATCTGCACAATACGTAGGGGAGAGTCTGATAAAACAGGGTAGTCTGATGAAACGGCGTACCATAGTATTCTCGTCTGGTATGTGGTGACATCTTCCGGTGAACATAGTAACCTCTTTCTCACTTGATGACGTTCATTCTTAGAGCAGTTGCAATCTGTAGGGTGCAAGCATGCGTTCTCACAGGGGTAAAATCTATTTTTACAGTGTTGTGTTATAATATCCGCTTGTAAATTGTGTGCTTATATATCCATGACCCTATTCTGAAGACTGTAAGGTTAGGATGATGTAAATTTAACATTGTTTGCACTACATAATTGTGGGTGTTTCAAAATGAATGACCGGTTTTTGTGCTGTGGAATTCCACTTGCTCCTAACATGGTGTTGTTGAATAAAACAGGATACCACTAAGTTGGATAGAACAGGGTAGTACCCCGCTTTAACAGACCCACCATTGGAGAAGGTGATTTCTTGTCTTCGGGATCTCTATCTGAGCCATCAAACGGAAAACCATCTGCTCTAACCACATCACGGTCGTACAAGTCAGATAGACCTGTTCCTTCCACATCAGGGCCTTCTCAGTCAGTTAGGCCTAAGCCTTGGACTTCGGCTTTCCAAGTCTCTCCGAAAGACATAAAGACCGTGCCGAGAGCTGAAAGAAAGGAAGGAATAGCCAATAGACGAAGAGGAAAGACAGCTATTCTGACAAGTTCCCCATACAATGAAGAATTAACTTCATCTATGTAAAAGGGAAAGACTCCCAAAAGGAAACTTCAAATGGAGTCACAATCTCCCAGATTTAGGCCTTATAACGTCACAAATGTCGTAAAGCAGAAATCGAAGAAAGTTAGAAAAGTGCAGGAGTATAACACCTCGTCAGAAAGGAAGGAGAAAATAATAACGCAGCTTGCATTTATTGTAATGAACTATTCTCCAATCCGAAATCTGAAGAAGGCTGGATCAAATATAGCTGAATATAGCTTGCAGCAGCCATCTTGATATTTCTTTAATAAAAATTAATCACTTTCCATGTTATAGAGCTACAATAACGAAACTTAGTGATAAGTTAGAAACATATATGTCGTATCGTAAGCAAAATAACAGCGACTACAACCTGTCAAAATAGCAGCTAGGTGTATTACTAATGCCGACCAGATGCTCATCACACTACTAATACCCTGTGTCCGGTAATTTTCTAAGTAACTTATTGCTACATTCACATAAAGAAATGAGCCTAGCTTTATTAACCTTTTACTGGTTGTGGTGAAATTTACTGGAGGCCTTTTGTGAGAGTCCTAATAATGTTTCCTGTTGTGGTAGGTGGTGTAACACTGACCACTGTGAAGTGGAACCTTGCTACGTTTGCTTGTGTATCTTGTTTTACTTCGTTTGCCCTTGCTGGAATACACTCTGCACACTCTGGTTGTATTTGTTTTCATTCTTGTGGCTGGAATTTCGACTAGAATATGATCTTTTATCTGCCATGTCAGCCTCCTAGTCGAGTCCTTACTTGGGGCCCTCTTGGACAGGTTTGAAGAAGTGGTTGGTTAACTATCATCAACACCTCGATTTTCAGTTAACTAGGTCCTGACGACTCGCATGAGAAATTGCTTGTACCTTAAGTTTTTCTGAGTGTTTAAAAGGAACAGTACAACTTAATTGCATTAAATAATGCATAGCTTACTAGGTAGAACCCTACTTTCTTGCTCTACTTGATTATTTTACCCAAGAAAGTGAACCACCTTCTTATACATATTGTACGCAGTTACACACTTCGGTTTCTTTCTGTCCCGTTCCATAGAGGCATCATGGATAGTAGATACCATTCTAACATTCTTTTGTCCTTCCAAAGTACGGGCAAAACGTTCCCCTTCTGCACAAAAGGCATCTCCCCGTTTGTCAGTTCCTTAGATCTAAATTCACCTGGCAAACCACGATTCTCCCTAATTGTGCCACAGACTCGTGCTTTGTGTTGCAGATGGGTTTGAAATGTGGATACACTATTATAATAGTTATCTTCGCGTGATGCCACGTACCAAGGAAAGGCATGACGACTCACGACTCATAATAGGCTATTGTTACTTCCAGTTTCTTTCCCTCTCCTGCATGTATCCCCATAGTGCAGATATAACCTGTGTAACTCTCACAAACCATTTTCACCAATATAGAAGATTTCCCAGGAGACTTGATGATCCTCAAGAACATTGACGAAGAAGTAGGGCTTATTATTTGTGATGGTTGCTTTGAACTTGTAGCCGGGCAGACGAGCTTGTATCACCAGCAAACTGCTTCATTACAGAATATATCCCCTAAGAGCTTCAAGTGGACTGATGTAACTAGTAGTGCTATAGTCAACTTTCCTGGGTCCTAAGCTCGAGGCGCCTTCTCCATGGGATTATTCCTTCACTGTGTGATAGTTGTTGCTTGAGTTTACATAATGACTGTTGCCACTGAAATGAAGGAATGTAAGGATCTGCTTAGGTCGATTTCTGCTCATGTTTTGGAGTTCATGTGGTTCATAGGGTTCATGTGAGGATCAGTTAACCAGTAGTCCTTCCAACATGAATTGTTACCTGTGCCACCAATATAAACAAAGCAAAGTATTTTCGCATTTCACTGCTAGTTAGCCAAAGGATAGTGTTTATGTTCACATTAACATATCGAAACATAGTTCAATATTTTGAAACTATTGTCACGTAATTCAGGTTTTGTTAGCAGATAAAAATAAATATTTAGACGATTCTTAACACCTAAATATCCGAGCCTTAGTCATAAGACTATCACACTGCTTATAGCTAGAGCCCTGTGTGGATAAACAGAACGTTATCCGCATCCGCCCCGCATCCGCACGACTGTTATACGTGTCCGCCCTGCATCCGCACGACTCTTATCCGCATCCGCCCCGCATCCGCATCCGCACGACTTTTGCCCACATCCTCCCCAAATCCACACAACATTTATCCGCTTCCGCTCCGCATCCGCACGACTTTTATCCGCATCCGCACGACTGTTATCCGCATCCGCCCCACATCCGAACGACGTTTATCCGCATCCACGCAGGGCTTTACATATAGCACGCAACCGTCATCTATACTAATATAATAAAGCTGAAGAGTTTGTTCGTTTGTGTGTTTAAACGCGCTAATCTCTGGGACTACCAGACGGATTCGAAAAATTATGTTTGTGTATGATAGCCAGTTCAAGAGGAATAGTTTAGGCTATAAAGAATTAGGCTACACCTCTCAGGTAATCTTAAAGATTGATTTTTGTTCAGTAAGGCGGAAGAACAAGCGCTCCCAAACAGCCTTATCCGCGTGCGCTGGCGTTATGGTTAGTGATACATCGTTTCACCGATGTGAACCAAAATTTGTATACTTACTCTTTGGAACCCTGCGAGTAACACTGTCCGCTTTAAATTTCGGACAGACCACTCCATTCCCTGCATTTAGGCCCTTTGGCACAAATCTACACCGTTTCACCGATCTGAACCAAAATTTGTATACTTCCGCTTTGAAATCCTGCGAGTAACACTGTCTGCATAAAATTTCTAGCAGGCCACTCCATTCTCTGCATTTAGACCCTTTGGCACAAATATATGTTACGCTCAAAGACCGAATTCGCTCAATGACCGAAATTTTTACCCACGACGCGACGTGGGTACGGCAAAATACTCACAACGCGACGTGGGTACCGAAATTCGGTCATTGGCCGAAACGGAATGCCCACGTCGCGTTGTGGGTAATCCTGTTTGCTCAAAGACCGATGTAAACTTCACTTCGGAGATTGAGCAATGCAAAAATACCCACGTCGCGTTGTGGACAACGTGGCTTGCCCACAACGCGTTGTGGGTATTTTGCTTTTGCGCAAAGTCCGAAATGACCCAACGTCAGTAGTTAAGTTGTTTGATACCTTATCGGCAAACTATAGTAAAAAATAAGTTGGTTTGGAAATAAACATTCTTTCAACATAATGAACATTTATTAATATTTTAAAGAAAATGTTATAATTAATGTTATAAAGTATGTTACATATTATAAAGAAATTTATTGCTTTATAACACATTTGACATTGTAAACCTTAAAAATATATGACTCAAAAGAAAACTTTAAATTAAATACTATAATGTAAGAAAAACGTATTTAAAGTTATGTTTATCACGATACATTCATTGTAAGAACTGTTTATTTATTTGCGCATGTGGTGCTGCTATGGCACTTTGAGTTACATTTTACATTTGATTTTAAACACTTACAGGATTTTCCTGTGCACCATTGTTTACATCCACATTTAACAAACCCTCGTTTAGACCCTGACGACACCACCGCATCTTGCCTGACGTTGATGAAAGGTTCAGGCACTTCATCAGTTTTCAGGAATTTGTTTTTTATTGGTTGGAATTGGTTCCTAGAGAATTGTTTGTCGAGGGTCCCATGTTTTGTTCCAAGAGTGTGGTGATCCTCGTCAACGTTCATGACAACAGCCATGCTAGTTCGCGGGGCCAGCCGGCCACGGTCTACTTCAGGAATCTGAAGAACTACATTGTCACCAACAGACACAGAAGATAATTTTTTACCCGAAATTTTCAACATTTTCTCAGCCTATGACCCAAGTCCCAATTTGCACTTTCCCCTGGCGGTTTCAACTGCAGATTTCTTTGAGCAAAGAGAGCAAAGGGGCAATTCAGAACCGAATTCAGTTGTTGGAAAGCATCCTAGATGAAATTTTTGCCCACATTCAAAGCATTTCTCAGTTGCCAAAGCACACTCATCGTCACCAATAGTCTGATCGCATACAGAGCAAACCAACATATTTCTTTCATTGAATTCAGCTTCATTTTGATCTAGCATAGCATTGTCCACGAGTTCATCATTATCTTGTGTCATATCGTTTTCGTTTATGCTATTTTTAACAAACGTGAGTTCCTGCTCCAGCTCTTCTTCACCGACAATCCGATTGCAAACCTCCTCAGTCAAGATGGAGCTACGTAGGCCATTCTTCTGTGGGGCGCCGAACATAGCTTCATAAGGTGTCATTTTTATTCCCGAGTGGTAACTATTATTTTTGGTATTCTGGACAATTCTTAGACCGTTCGCCCAATTAGAAGTGTCGTTATCAGCCATCCAAGCTACCAAACTGTCCCTTACGTCTTGGTTGGCCCGTTCGACAGATCCTTGGCTTTGCGAGTGTCGTGGTTTCCCGTGGACGAGCTTGATAGCACTCCATTTTGTCGCCAAAGTCTCGATTATCTGAAAGTTACACCAAAATGATTGATTACACCAGATTACCATTCCTTGGTTGAGTTTATAACTATTTTAAAGTAGATTTGATTATAAAAATTTACCTTATTACAAAACTCCCTTCCATTATCACTGTGGAGAATGTTCGGTGCACCAAATATGCAAAATATGTCCAGGAGGACATCTGCCACTTCATCAGCTGTTTTTCTTTTCAGTGGTCGAAGAATCACAAACTTTGTCAGGTGATCTTGATAGTTGAGTATGAACTTGTATTCTCCATCTGCTTCAGACTGCATGTCGATAAGATCAACCTAAGGAAATATAATAAGTAAGTAGCGTAGTTTTCATAAAACATTATTAGCGGCCCAACTATTTTTACATTTGTTATTATAGTCACTTTGCCCAGTCATAACTCCGTTATAAATACGTTTAAAAAGTTTCAGTTTTCACAAACATGACCACAGGTTAATACTAGATTAATGAAGAAATTTAGAACGGATTATTGTTTTAATATTTTTTCATGTTTTGAAAACGATTATTGTATTTAAAAACATTGATTTTCCGAGGTATTTGACAAACCCTTGTACATAAGTTGTTGTAACTTTGACAATAATAATTCTAAAAATATTTCTTATACAGGCATTATTTGGCTTGTTAGGAACAGTTTTATTTGGTTTTAAAATTTATATTACATTTCAATGTTATTAAGTAAAAGTATACAATTACCTTGTCACCCTTAAAAAAAATACTATTGAGATATGTTATAGGCAATGAACTGAAAATGATTGATAAACATGTTTTAAAGGTCGGAAAGTGAAAAAAAAGGGGTAAAACGGCGTTTTTTTTCGATTTTACATAACTTTTGCATTGTAAGCCAACTTTAACTTTTTTATTTCCCATGTTTTTTGACATTTTTGATACAATGGGATACACAAAAAACGCTGCCATGGAACGAACATGTTTTTTTAAAATCAAAACACGGACTAACTATTAAGTTTTTTTTATATATTATAACCTAGCCTAACCTAACCTTTCGACCACGTCTTGTCGGCGGCCACTCTTCTAAATATGTCGGCAAATAGTGCTTGTAATTCATAAAAGTGTGGTTTTTCAAGCTGACTAACTTGCAAAGAACTTGCCGACTGACTTAGAAGAATGGCCGCCGACGTTTCAGTTAGGTCGGTTAGATTAGGTTATAATAAAAAACGATGTAATACGCAACAAAACGCTGCTGTGGAACAAATATTGTTTTTTATCAAAACACGGACGGACTAATAAGTTTTTGTTATATTATAACCTAACCTAACCTTTCTCACCACGTCATGTCGGCGGCCACTCTTCTAAATCTGTTGGCGAATAGTGCTTGTAAGTCATAAAAGTATGGTTTTTAAAGCTGAATAACTCGCATATAACTTGCCAACAGCCTTAGAAGAGTGGCCTCCGATGTTATGTGGTCGGTTAGGTTAAGTTAGGTTATCATAAAAAAATAATAGAACAATAACAAATTGCGGTGTTTGTGGCGTTGTTAAGCGTTTTTAGTGTCCCATTTTATCAAAAATGTTGAAAAAACACGTTTTTTTTGTCAAAATCGGATTGAAAACGCAAAAATTAGCCTAACATCGCTAAAAGCGTAAAAAATCTTCAATAAAAATCAATGTTCGTTCCACGGCAGTTTTTTTGTGTATCCCATCGTATTGGCAACGTCGTAAAACATGGGAAAGAAAAAAAAGGTCGTTAAAATCAGCTTAAAAACGCAAAAGTTGCATAAAATTGCAAAAAACGAAAAAACACCATTTTACTCCCCTTTTTCATTTTCCGACCTTTAAATCATGTTTATCTACAATTTTCAGTTCATTGCCTATAACATATCTTAATAGTAAATTTTTTAAGGGTGATAAGGTAATTGTATACTTTTACCTGTTATTAATTTGTTTCTCACACTTGAGTACTTCGGAAACTACTTCGAATTTTAGCCAAACGAACTCTAGTCGACAGAAACGCTGTCTATGTTTTAAAAAACACATTAAAATAGTTATTTAGTTAGTTTTCTAAAGGATAATTTTAAGGTATTAAGAATGCAGCAACGATTATTATTATGTACGCCGCATTTATGAATCAATTATTATGAAAACAGCCGATAGTAGGTGTAAACTACCTAAATATTGTAGCTTACGTGATTTTACATACAGTTCATGGTACGTATATCAGGCAGGTGTGTAAATAATGCAGATTTGTAAAATGCAAACTTACTTGACATCGAGAATTCATAGCAGACATAACCATTGGTTTAACAACAAGTCCCTTCTTAATTGATCTTTTCTTCAAAGCGCAGGCCTCACACATATCTGTATATTTTTATAACTTCTCTGGTGATATTGCAGAATTTCTTCTTTAGTTCAGCTTCCATGGCTTTTTCTTTTTTATGTCCTGTATTCAAGTGGGCTGCATGTATTGCTCCGAAAATTTCTTCGTATCGGCAAAAGTATTTTATGTTAGTCAAGTCACCCACAGACTTCTCTATCAACATTTGAACACTTCCGATCTCAATAACGTCGAAACGATTTATGCGACGATACTCTTTTGAGCTCAGAGTTCCTCCACACTTCTTCTTTTCTTTCGCCTCCTTCACTTGATTGATAATCTCGTCGTAACGAGCTCTGTCCATGAAGAACGTGCGACCCGACTCAAGGTGCTTCGTGCATAATAGCTCCTGCAGCTTGATATAGAATGCTTCTTCCATCTCACTCAACTAGTAAACACAAACACTAACTAATAAACTCACTAAAATGCACAGCTACAAAGCGGGTTGACACTGGGCGTGCTTCGTGTTGACTAGTGGCAGTAACAGCTAGGAGTGGAGGGGAGGGTGGCGGACTCGCAGACAAGTCTGTACACGCTCACGACTATATGATGTCATTTCGGTCTTTGCGCAAAAGCAAAATACCCACAACGCGTTGTGGGCAAGCCACGTTGTCCACAACGCGACGTGGTTTTTTTTTTGCATTGCTCAATCTCCGAAGTGAAGTTTACATCGGTCTTTGAGCAAACAGGATTACCCACAACGCGACGTGGGCATTCCGTTTCGGCCAATGACCGAATTTCGGTACCCACGTCGCGTTGTGAGTATTTTGCCGTACCCACGTCGCGTCGTGGGTAAAAATTTCGGTCATTGAGCGAATTCGGTCTTTGAGCGTAACATATACACCGTTTCACCGATCTGAACCAAATTTCACATACTTATCCTTTGAAACCCGACGAGTAACACTGTCTGCTTGAAATTGCGGACAGACCACTCCATTCCCTGCATTTAGGTCCTTTGGTACAAATCTACACCGTTTCACCGATCTGAACCACATTTTGTATACTTACCCTTTGGAACCCTTGCGGGTGACACTGTCCACTTTAAATTTCGGACAGACCACTCCATTCCCTGCATTTAGGCTCTTTATCACAAATCTACACCGTTCCTCCTAATTGCATAAATTTTTTGCATACACTTTGAAACCCTGTTTGTAACACTGTTCACTTGTTATTTTGGACAACGCTCTCCATTCCCCACATTTAGAATAACAGACAAAATGAACTTGAAAACCACGTATTAAGGCCCTAGAACCATTCATGTCCGTAGTAGTGTAACTGTAAGAGTATTCTAATAAGTCTATTGTTGACTGGCAATTCGGGCTGCAACACGTCGCCCGTACCAGTGTTCTGGTGCAGAATTGCGAAAATAGTTAAATCTTGCACTGCTTATAAATTGCAGTCACGGGGAGTAATTAGTGAAAAAAGATTTCTTAGGACCCTTAAAACAGTTATCATGAAAATATTATGCCTCTGTATAAGTGCAATGGTGTTGGTGCAGTAGAGTGAGGTTACCAGCTGCAATAAGCGTTGGTGCTTTCAAATTTACCTTCATTTATTCCTAACCTTATCGTTGACCACTATGTGGCGATAAATGATACTATTGCTACCTCAGGAGCTCGGGACAGCCAACGTTTTCCAAAGTGATCTGATTATTTTCCTACGGCGCTATGCGACAAAAGACGACACTATTGGTCTCTACATTTCTAACAGCCAATGAGATATAGGCCCTAGGCTTGACTTAATTCCTGTTACTCCTGGGTGGAGCATAGGGCACATACAAGAGCTCTCCATCTGACTCGATTTGCTGCCACGATCTTGATGTTCTTCCAGGACTTCCCAACTGATGCCACCTCTGCTTCCACGTCACGTCATCCTTGGTCTTCCCCTTCTTCTAGCTCCCTGAGGATTCCATTCAAGAGCCTGTTTTGTTATGCTGTCAGGAATTTTACGCAGAGTGTTGCCTAAACATTCCATTTCCGTTCTTTAATCTAGATTTCTGACTTGCGTTGTTCGGTACGTAGGCCCCTAGGCAGTGTCTTTTATTTCACTTACTCCACTAATCATTTCTTTGAAATTCGTTTGTAAATTACATGTGTCAGTGCTGTAGTTAATAAATAGCCGTTTCCATATTCAGTATTATCATTATTATCATTACAGGAAAATGGCCTGAATGTTACGTCCATTACACTGTACAACTTATCACCCCCACAACAACAACTACCGCCACCACCACCACCACCACCAGCAGCAGCAGCACCACCACCACAAAAAGTTATATATTTTTCTTCTTTAAGTATCATGTGCCAGTTCTGTAGTAGTATTCATTATTACCCATAAAACAAATAAATCCACCGGGCGAAGCCGGGCACCACTGCTAGTCTTGAATATATAAGACAGCACAGTGCCCTCACTTGAATAACCAATACCTTGGCTCACCATCTTCTGGTTCCATGTTTAGCTTCAAGATACTCTTGTGTATCTACGAACTTTTTCATAGAACTTCATCCTGTTTCAGGAGTTGTTGGACGACCGCAGCCAGTTTGCGACGGTTTCGCTGGACAAATCACTGGGACTCAAATACGGGACTCCCGTCTGCGTACCGGAGCTGGAGTTGCATTACGGACGACCACTTCCTCTGGAGGTACGAGACTCGGGTTCCAATCTGGACGGTAAGGGTTTCTCCCAGGTGGATATATGTGTAAGAAGTGAAGCCGACAGCTACGATCACATTGTCAACCAGCCGGGAACATTGGTGTTCCACTCTCGGGATCTTCTGGAAGCGACTGGCTTATAGCAAGTGACACCATATTCAGATACCCCTTCATACAACCAGCAGTAGTAGTGCCTGGGATTTGTGAATAGTATCTTCCACTGCTGAGGACCTTGCCACGCTGAGATAGGTGTACAATAGTGGATGCATGTTGGTTTACTTTCGCCTTGGTGGTTGTTCGTGAGAAATTAAGTTTGATATTTGGAGCCAAGGAATGGTTGCTTGACTTCGAGTGTTCGGTCTGATTTTACAACATTGGATGACTGCACTAAGGCAGGACTTACTTTACCTCAAGGGAATACAAGACAGCGAACGATACTGAACAAACAGGTAGCAGGGACTAAGTAAATTTCTAAGTAAATCCTCGGACCTTCGCTTGCAGAGAAGAAGCTGAATTCAGCTGAATGGTGATAGGGTAGAGGCAAGGTGGAAGTTAGAAATGATCATCATTTCTTCATCTAGCAGATGCACTATGAAACTTAAAAATGTATTTATATGTCATGTTTTATATGTTTTTAAATAATAATAATAATAATACACGACTTAAATTGGCAGTGCATTTAGTGTCTAAAAATTCCCTCTTGTTGAAGTACTTTCGAATCTGTTATTTGTTATATGGTGTTGTTGTCGTTGTTACCTTGGTCAGAGTCTAAGGGCATCGTGGTCATCAGTGTAAATACCTATTGCTATTACTTTATGCCACCGTCATATGACAGTCTGTACGAAATGAAATGAATGTATGAATGTAGTTATGGAATAAGTCTTGGAATCGGCAATGCACACACATTAAAGCCATCTGTTCATGAATCATTAGCTCATCAAAAGAAATAGTCATGAACAGCTTGCGCAAAGAAAGATAGGCTAGCCGCTAGTGTGTGGATGTTTTTCGTTGTAGCTTGAAATTAGTAAAATGAAGATTGTCGTTATGTTGTCCCAACACCCCTTGCTATAGTTTCTAAACATCTAAGTCGTGACCTACTGAATCGATCACAGCGAAACTTCACATCCTGCGTGTACACTGTGATCACATTCATAAAATGAAATACTGAATAAATAGATAATACTAAGAGGCACTTCGAAATGCATGTTGGTACTCATCCCAACATTCAAATATTCTCTTCTCTAGCCAAAGGGTTTTAGAACTGATCACACTGTAACTCTATTCAATCAGGAGGCAGGCCTACTATGATAGAAGTACGAAATTCTATGAGGTTATTTGTCGGGTATATTTACTGCACTATAAGAAACTGGTCATCTTATTAGGTGTACTAAATTAATCCGTAATTCCCTACAGTTTTAGAAAATGCGATTATTTTACATATGATTGGAACAATATACCAGTGTACGCTTTTATGGTCGGCGTAAGAATCGTCAGAGTGGTTCCGTTTTTTTAGGTCATTTTATATCTTTCTTGATATCCGATGTTTTGCCGCCAAGTGCAGCTGCTATTTTCACAGATTTGTTTAGAATGGTTTGATGTGACGTTCGATGGGTGTTTATATAGGATGTTGCAATGCTCATGAGTTGAAACGAAACATGAACAGAATCCGAGTAACTTCTGTTAGACCGTTCCCTGGCACCAAAAGTGCGTGGGGGAGTTAATGTTATTGCCTGTGCCATTGGTTAGCTGCGTGGGTGAGTGTGCTTATCTAATAAGGCCCTGCTTTTCCCTCCATTTGCTTGAATAGGATACCGTACGTGAAATTAAAAAATAAGGTTTTATAATTCTGTACTGATGCCATCTTGAATTTGTTAATACAATTGAACATGGGATGTCTCTATACTAAGCTCTAAACAAAGATTTACTATTCATAGTTTCATTGCGGTCAGATGATTAGATCGCTAGAAAAGCCATTTGTTATATTAGAAACTTACTTGGCCGCCATATTGTTTTTGTCTTTCTCAGGATTTTGAAAATTACATATACCCTACGCACTGTACCCATTTGACATTATATGGAGAACATGTGTTCACACTCCGACAGCTCCAGTCCTTTCGGGGCGCGTTACGTCTCCCCCACAATGCGAACATATATTCAGGATTTGAAAGCTATCAGGTAACTACTCTAAAGGAAAAAGAAACATATCCCTAAAGTAACTGCATTTAATACTCAATCATGGCATAATAAACAACAACAAACAAAATATTACATTTAATTCACTCCCTGCGAATGCAAATGAAAGCTTGGAGCACACAAAGGGTCACAAGTCCTAATTTGACTAATTTGTGCTCCGCAGCTCAGATCAAAGTCTGACCTCCTCAGGCATGCTGCAACATTGTCTCTTGTGAGTTCCTGAGTCTAAGTGCGGTGTCTCAACACCCTAATCTACACTTTCACTAGATAAATTCCATTCTTAAACAAGCATTCATTGTCAATCGACGAATGTTCATGTTCCATGCACATCATTTACCACAATAATAATAATAATAATAATAAATCAAAGCAACATTACACAAGATTGTACACAACATAGTACTTCTTATACTCAAATGATATTCTGCTTGATTCATCTAACTGTCCGTATTTCCCACGGTGCATTTATTTTACTTCCACAATACAACAATGCATTTACCATTTACGTTACCGGTAAGTTACTTGTTCAAGGGCTTTATTGTTTGTTCTACAATTTGTATAATAATCCGTGCAACAATCATCTCAGTAATCTGTGTAACAATCATCTTCTTCACCTTTCCTTTTAACACGGACTACAGTACCTTCACTACAACACATAAACAATGCTACTTTAGTTAAATGCTACACCATTTTATGTCATTGTGTTGGTCAATAAATAAGTTGATCTACTGTTAATATTGGTCAAGCCGTTGTTATTGGGCTACCCGTATGAGTATATTACCATTTTAAGCTGGGTTTCAATGCCTCACAATGTGTCAGGGTATTTAGCGAATGCATATGTCAACAAACATTAACTCGGCTAATTCTCGTACGATTTCAACAAATAAAAGATGGATTTAAATCATCAGAAGGCCTATAATTGATTTCTGCGATCAGAACAATCAATTTCTCAATATTTGAAAATATCAGATTATGCATTTCAACTGTCCAGTACATTCTGTTAAGGGTTGGTCAATTACCCTACCACCCGTGGTGCGGACAGAGCTTATACCTGCTCTCCCCCAAAAAGAAACATGGCTTCCGGGGCGACCTTCACCTCCCCTCTTCTCTGCCAGCCGTCTCATTATTTATTCACACAAAAACAACAAGGTTTCACTGTTCCTCACTCTTTTTTTCACGGCCAAGGCAAAACTGTGTCATCATCATGATCAGACTAACTAAAACATTTACTCCTATCACGTAGGGTAGAATTGAAAAAATGAAAATCCACAGCCTGCTTCCAGTCTCCGACCGGGTCAGGAATGGAATGAATGAAGCCCCCAACTAGCGGCGAGGATATGAACTGTGCCGGCTGCCGAGGCCTGACGCACTCCTCTGGGGCAATGATTTAATGAATGACAGATGAAATGAAATGATAGTGGAGAGTGTTGCTGGAATGAAATTTTTACAGGGAAAACCGGAGAACCCGGAGAAAAACCTGTCTGCCTCCGTTTTGTCCAGCACAGATCTCACATGTAGTGACCGGGATTTGAACCACGGACCCAGCGGTGAGAGGCCGGCGTGCTGCCGCCTAAGCCACGGAGGCTTACGTAGGGTAGAATTACATGGCTCAATTAGGCTCATAAAATTATCAATACCACAGGAAATAATGTCTTATAGTGACGATGTCTTGGGGATCAAAGTATGGCTTAAATATGAGTGCGAATGTGGTTTTCATAGGTTTTCCACATCCACTTGCGAAGTATCGGATAAGGCATCCATGGATTCTCCCATTATTACCTGTGTCGCGCCTCGCCGGGCGGATTACTTCATAGTGTGGCTAATTAAGGTGACATAGTGATTCCTCAATTGCCCTCACGATGCTGGCCTGGTAGATTAGATACCATATATATCTCCATCCGCTATCAACAATATATCTGTATGCACTTGGCTATACATCAATTATACCTTCGAAGAGTAGCGCATACCGTCCTGACATGATACTATAGCATTTTCCTTGCATCTATTAAAGTAAACTCTTGGCTTTACTTTACACGCTCGCATTTTTAGCGGCTCAATACTAGAACTGTTAGACTAATCTGATCATAAGACATTCCAGTTTCCCTCCGTTTCGCTGTTCTTAATTTACTGGTATTTATTTCTGCTATTATTAACTGGCTTTATTTTACAACGCTTACTGCATGATTCATAATACTCATGACATTTTAAACATGTATAATAACATCTTGACACATACTTTTTACACATTCCCTTATATTACCTTATAATTTCTCGGAATTGACGCAAGTTATCATTTCATGAATAATCATGCTTACTGTTAATCTCTCTTTCGACTTTGACCAAATTCATTAAGTTATTCATTAACTGTATTATTAAATTTATTGTGATTTCTGTCGTAAGCCAATTCATTCTTACATGCAAACCCTTTACAACAATTACGAGGAATTGCAAACTCGTACAACACTTTATTTCAAGTTCCATTACATTTATTTAACACTGACATATGGTGCGCTTAACCGGTACATTATAATATTTGAATGGTACTTACGTCCTTCATTTTTGGTGGTCGTATCCAATAATACAGCATGCGCCCTTTCATTGCGTATTTAGCACTGCTCCATACTGATCACAATATACCTTCCTTGAGGTTTCACATCACTTTTCTTCACATCGGTGTTACACATTTTGATTTTTATACTTTCACACATTTTTATATACAGCACTTATCATAAACACGTTATCTTAACAACACTAAAACACATTAAATTTTACATTACACTCGCTTTATACAATGGTGCCTTCCTGGGCTCCAAATTCACGTAATTCCAGAGTTGCAGGTTGCGCATTCCCTGAGATATCCTTCCTCCCAGTGATAGTCTCTAACATCAGCGCCTATCTCCTGACTAATCCTCTTCTTCGGCTCCCAGTCTCCTATCTCCACTATCAGTGTATCTGTTATAGTGTATTCTTCTCGCTCCAGATCGCCTAACATATCCAATGTAGTGTCTGTGGCTTGACATTAATCACAATGCCTGTGATGCTCTCTCCACCCCATGATATATTCTGCATAGTTTATACTGTGTTATCATGATAATAACTAGATCATGACTTTGTGAGTTCATGACTGTGTTACACGTGAAACTGGTGTAATTAAATTGTTCAATCAACATACGCGTCACTTACTGTGCGGCTTTTGATAACTGTAAGCTTTTACGTAGCTTCACTTTATATCTCATTGTCTCAATACTTGCGTGGCTTTGTCTGCAATATTACAGTGCGAGAGTGGCATTCTCTCCGCCTAATTTCTTCAATTTGCCTCCTATAACGACTTTAATTCACTTCACACGGCTGTAAGAAGACTTTGTAATACTTCATGATTACTTTATACTTCACTTGAGACTTTATACTTTTGCGCGCGTAGCGTTGTTTACTAATTTCTGACGTGCGGGAGTAGCATCCTCCCCACGTGAGTTCTGACTTTAGACTCCCTGCTCCAAGCCTCATTGCTCTATTTAACTGATTTCTTCAAAAATGTAGTTCCCTCAAATCTCCAGAGTGACTTTTTCTCTCATGCTGCATTTTCCGGGCTGGAATTGCATTTTTCTAGTTCAATTTCGCCTGGGGGTTACGGATCTTGTCTCGAGCAAAGAATCCGATCGTCCAATTAATTAATATTAATTGGTTTACAGTTGGCGTACCCAAGCCATGCTTCAAGGACTTCCTCAGTAGCTCTGCGCTAATGACTTGGCTTCCACACTCTGCCTGTCATTTTCCCTCTGATACTTTATAGCCCTCGATTGGCATACCTGAAGGTTCTATAATTATCTTCTCAAGATTTCATTCAACTGGGTGTCACTCTTAATTCTCTATCTTTCTTGGTTTGCAAGTAATCAATTTATTTCTCTCGGCAACCTTCCCATTCCACCTCCTCTTCATTGTACTTCGTTTTTTTTACGGTCATTAGTATCTGTCTTGGTCCCCCTCTGACGGTCGAAAGTAGTCCACTAGAGACTGTCTGCTCCGCTCCCTCGTTCAGGCTAATATGTCAAGTGTCACTTTGCTCGAAATCTCGGTTCTTGGCTAAAATCCTGCATGTTACAGTAGTAATCATACATTCTTTAAGTACAAAATTGCTTATAATTCCTTATCTGTGAACGGAATCAAGCTGATATTACCTCAGTAATCTTTATTTATGTGGCTCTTGGGTTCTATGAGGTTGTTCCCCCTCAGAGACCTTGGGTTCGATACTCTATAAAATCGTCTGCGTGATTTCTTCTACCTAGAGTATCAGGTTCGATGTCAGTCAGCCCCAGTACCATGGGTACAGTACTTAGTTAATAGTCCTCTATCACCATATAATAATTCAGTTTGTTTGGTTAAATAGTTTTGGAGATACTGTGAACCGGTGGAATATAAGTTATTTTATGGACGCCATCTTGGAATGTTTCATATATAGGTTATAAAATTATATGCCAGCAGATGAAAATTATACCTTATTGAGCTTCGTTGGAATCGCCCCAGACGTTTAGATTGTATTACACACACACAAAAGGTATTTTATAGGAGAAAATAGACTAAAATGGGGAACCAACTCAAGAATAGGTTTTGAAGGCTGGCAGTAAACCTCACCCAGAAGTATAAATTCCTGGAATATTACTTGGGCGATGTCATGCAGGCCACAGAGAAAATGAACCAGGCTTTTTATTCCAACGCTTTCAGTGCACAAGTGTTTCCTTCATGGTGAATATGCTGTGGAAACTCCCATTTTCCGGACTGCACACACGTGATTGGTTTGACGAATACACAGATACCCTGACGCACCTCGACTAGCCTACTAAATCACC
The DNA here is from genome assembly GCA_946902985.2 of Meconema thalassinum. NCBI lineage: Eukaryota > Metazoa > Arthropoda > Insecta > Orthoptera > Tettigoniidae > Meconema > Meconema thalassinum. The sequence continues at coordinate 1,407,547,080 of OX336389.2, forward strand.
TGATCATAATATGTAGTTGTTAAATAAAGGGCAGCCCTGTATTGGGATAAACATCCTGGTTTATATTCACGGTGACCTGAATGTGATGGCCCAAGTCATATCTCAGGATTTTATACGTCTGGGTGTGGTTTACTACCAGCCCTCAAATTCCATTAATCCCATAGGAAATTAGTGGAAGTGTTCGGAGCAGTGAATGAGTGGCTTCAGCTAGGTATGCCGTATCTCCTCTCTTCGCCATTTTTTTTTTGTCGTGTGGCATCGTGAGTGGCCGAGGGCAGGTCTTTCTAGTCGACGCCCGTGGGCAACCTGCGCGTCGGGATGAAAGATGGAACTGATGAAGATGAATGAAATTGGGCAAGGATGTGGTAGGTAGTGGCCGTGGCCTGTCAAAAGGTACCATCCCAGCATTTGCCTGGTGTTGAAAATGGGAAACCACGGAAAACCATTTCAAGGACGGCCGACGGTGGGGCTCGAACCCACGCGTCTACCGATTCAGCAGAGAGCTTGGCCCCATGACCTAACGCTGCGCTTTAGCGAGCGTAGCCACTACTGTCGGTTTCTTCGCCAAATGAGAGCGGATATCAAGGCTAAAGGATGTGTTACGTGGTATTGGAACGATGATCCCAGCGGATGACGAGATTAGGAAGATCCCATCAACAATTAATAAAATTTGATAAGCTATCTAAGGACTGCGTGAATCCAAGGATGACTTAGTACTTCCGGATTGAAGGGGAAAGGGGCCACTTCGCCGACACCTTCAGACCCATTACTTTAGTTAGCCATGAGGCACTACTCATTTGAATACTTCTCAGTTGTCCTCACGAGGCTGAGGGCACGTTAAATATTAAAACTTTGGCAGAGCCTAGAATCAAACCTGGGACCTACTAGAAAAGAGGAAAGCGTGTTGCCCCTACTACACCACGTTGACGGTGATATAACGTAATAGGTTTTATTCAATTTTCGACTTTTTTAAATAAAATTCAACTGGTTCACCAGTACGAGATCTGACACTGGCACTTGTAAACGTAGTGACATTAGAACCACTCCTCAGGTGATCATGTGTGACCTGCTGGTCACTATATTTTATGAGGAAGCGCCTCTCGAACCGAGGGATTTTAACTAGTTTCGATTGAGTAACTTAACACAACATTTAGCTGATGGTGAGTCGACAAGCATTCGACTGTCTCTTCTTTCTACTGCATCTTTGCCCATATTGCGCCCGTTGACGCATGTTTGCATAGGTAATAAAGACCAAGATCCATGCTGAAGAGTAACTGAACATACCCTGCAAGAGGCGGGAAGGATACGGAGCAATATCAATTATATTAATACTTTTATAGATTTTAGACACTCCATAAATCATCAATGATTTTATGAAAGTAATTCTGCATATTCAAAGTACGGTCTACATCGCAGAAACGCGAAACCGTGCATTTGCGCGGCTAACTCATGTCTTGAGTGAACGCCATGCTTGGATCAGACAGTACCTATTTGTCGTATGTCAGGGCAAGATCGATGCGCGAGTGAAGCACAAATGAAGACACGTTCCGTGTATGGAAACATAGTGGAATGGAGACATCTATGTATATTAGAAGCATGGATAGCCATCAGGGCGAAAAACACTAGCAAAGTGATTGTGGACGATTATTTATATTTAAATAGTGTAATATTTTTGGACTACGAATTAACAAACCATGGAAGCGTCATGTGCAAGCCACAAGGCAGCATGGTCGCATGCAAAGTGCATTATAAACTGTGAATCAGACAAAACTGTATAATTCAAGAAGTGTTTTTATGTTTCGCCGAAGGGCAGAAATTTTTATTTGTTTAATTAGTGTAAATAAGTTGTGCAAAGTTGCGAGTGAGTATCGCAGAAGCGATGATTAACGCCAGTGGCGGTGTGAAAAATGGGCAATTTTATTTACCGCACACTAGAGTCAGTGAATGTAATTTACTTTAAAATGTGTGATTATTCAACCAACGACAGCATTATGGAACCAATTAACTATCAACTTTTGGAATACAACCACGACCACGTGATGGAGAGGAATCACTGAACCATGCGTGGGGAATTAATAACGGAAGGTGACCGAAGCAATGATGAGATGATCTGAGACGATTGAGGAGACCGCTAATAACACCTCATGGCGGGTCTCGAACCAGTGTCGTTGCAATCTGTAAGTCAGATCATGTATGAGTTGGAACAGTAGATTAGTTTTATAATGGTTTCATTTAAAGTGCACAACGCAGGTAGCTAACATAGGCTCACGTGTGGAAAGTTTCAGTTTCGTTATAAATTTCTAGACGCCAAGAAGGCAATGTTTTCAATGTTCATTTCGTATCATTTCAAAACAGTTATAATCAACTTTTATTTTGTCAAGCTCATGACAAAAGAAACCAGTTTCGCCAGATGTTAAATCGAGGCCAAGGTTACATGTGTACGAGCCAGACAGCCACACAGCACACTAGATATTAGGCAGTGCATTATTCAATCGAGAAGGCTGTGAAATTCCTAGTATTATAATCAGAATGCTGATTTCCGTTATTCACATATTTTGACAGATGAGCATCTGAAAACAAGTTTATTGTATTACGATAAGCCAGACAGGCAATGAAAGAAACGGTATTTTGTAACCAGAGAACGTAGGTTCGACCTTATTCAGGGAAGAGGCAATATGGCAAATGCACAATCTCACACTTTCGTTTGTATCAGAATCCTTCATGCTAATTCAGAGCGTTTTTAGAATGTGTTTTCTACACACTTAATATTTGTGATCAATATTTGAAATGTGTATAATTCAGGGATCCACACTAATTGTAACTAACGTTATTATTGTATTATTGAAGTAAGTCGTAGAAGGTGGATTAATACCTCCGACGTGTTATTGTGATTATTCCGGTGGTAACGAGCTACTGCAGTCGTACCAAGACGATGGAGCAAGGATTGACGAATCCATAGTTGAAAGAGAGAGAGACACAGGGTGTCTAATAATGAAAGTAATGGTGGAGACACAGGGTGTCTATTATTATTGATGAAATATTCCTAAGTGGAATGTGATGAAATTATTATGCATTAGTTGGATACACACGATACCTGATTACACTAAACGCAATGAAAAGGTCCATAAACTGAACAACTACACTGTGAGGAATAAATAATTGTGTAAAAACCATAATAATCAAAGTCAGGATTTTGTAAAACTAAACAAATCTCATAATTCCCACTGAGCCTAAATAAAAATGAATAAATACTAAAAATAAAATATTTTCAGGACCAAATGTCCGACACTTAGTTATTGTTAATTTATCTTAGATACATTTTGTTACATTTTTACATTATTAGTCAACAACCAATTGATGATGTGACAACTGGAGCACACACATCAGATTGGCAACAATATGAGTCGATGTAATTGTTTAATTACCATCGCATTTGCAGGCTTTCCTATTTTTCTAACTTTCCTTACACTTTGTAACTATGACCATTTGTTACAAACAGTAACAAATCGAGTACGCAGGCAGTGCCAATTGCACAACCATAGGAGTGCGGAATTGTTGTTTGCATTTGTGTTGTATTAGAATAATTCTTTTTTTATTCAGCAACGTTGTGCACATGGTTTGATTTTTCTTTGTAATAAACGCGTCTCGTTTATTAATTAATGATAGGACTAGATAAACACGTAAATTTAAAGATAAATGTTGGAGATGGCACCATCATAGCATAGGACAAATTTTCCATTTGCTATTAAATGTAAATATTCCTAGTATTTGTAAACAAGTAAATGTCTTGCTTTGCAGTAAATTCTTTTGATGTTTGATCCTCCCGTAGTCATTTTCGATGTATTTGCTTAGGGATGATCTTACGTGCCATACTCTTAGCTTGTTCGTTCTTATTTAAATGTTGTATTAGGACAATGAGAGTAACTTAGATCTTGTATAGGACTTTTTTTTATATTTTCTTTCAGGGCAGAATAGTATCGGACTAGCCGTTTGCAACTCTCATGCTATGCTAGGAATCTATTCTGAATAAAATTTATTCGTGATTTTAACATAAGACTAACCTCTCTTTTCTTGCTTAGTCTTGTTATCGATGCATTCCTCTGAGCTGGTTAAGAATCGAACCTCACCAATTCCCGATACCCCCGAGTGCAGACTTTTGTGCAACACCAGCCTATGGATGTGTCGTCCCCTATAATTGTGTGTTAACTGGAAGGGGGTCTTGGAAGGGTCATTTGAAACCGGTGGCTCCCCGAAACCTTCGGCCAGCGGGCACAATATATTGACCAATTTGTACTATCTTGTATTCAAAACTTCCCTGAGCTGGCTTGAACTTTTCATCCATAAAGAAAGGTAATGCTGCAGAACGGTTTTTGGGATTTTAATCCCTTTAACAACCCGTGTCAAATAAGGTATAGACAGGTGCCCCTGACACGTATACTTTGGCTACTGGGTGTAAATTCTTACACGCACTCATTTCCTGCACTTCTGTAAGCTCCTGTAATAAATCACTCTTCACATCTAGGTCATAAGTACACCACACATCTCTTAAACTCCAGCAATTCTTCAAGGTTTATACTGTGTCCCTGTTGGCTATGAAAGTCAATACTCCATCTTTTGGTACCTTTATAGGGATAACATAATGCTGAGGGAGCTCTAGTTCCACCAGCAAAGAAGTACTACAGTATAATATACAGGTCATGGTCCACTATCCTGATGGGGTCCAGGCACTGTGTATAAATGAGCCGTTCCTCTTAGGCTGTTCGCAATGGTATATACATGCACAGTGAGCTTCGATACATTTGAGACCAGTGCAAATGAAATTCGCATGGTCTCTTTGCCCAGGGTACTTTGAGTCCCGCCTCAGAGTTCTACTCACGCTGTCAGGGTATGGTTTGTGCCGACAACAATGCAATGTGCGAGTGCCAAGAATAGTGACCAAAGAGGAGCTCGGCCGGTGTGACAGAAGACTGTTAAGGGTATTTACATGATATAATGTAGACTGTCTCCAAAATTTTCACGTGCATACGACTGGCCATTTATACCAAGGGTCTGCTGAAAGAGTTTTACATATCTGAAAGAAACTCCGCACCAAACACTGCATAAACCTAGAAGAGTTGCAAGAGTTTAATTTCTTGACCGTCAAAGCCAACATTCCACACATCTTTTATCTCTATCTTCCAACCAAGAAATGAACATCATCTGCAGGTTATTCAATTCCAGACTAGAGGGAACAGAAGGAATTTGGGCAACATTAGGGACATAATTCACCTTTATTGGGTATCCTTTTTCATCATTGTAAGTCATATAGATACATACACACAAAAAATTTGACAGATGTTGCAACACTGTAGTAAGTAGTGACATGTGATCCCAAATGTTTATCATGATATGTTCAACTGCATTAATCAAAAAGGTTATGGCATTTCAACTCATACATGATGAATAAATTTACTATACAGCATTTTTTGTCTCATGGGCGACAGCTAAGTAGGCTATGCTAGCCACTACACCACAAGGCGGTCCCCGATAAACAAAATCTGATCCCATCTCTGTATTTGTATTGCCTCGTTACTAAGAATGACATGGAGGGTAGATTATGTCACGTTTAATAATGCTGTTGTTTCATTTGAGGGGCTTCGCCATCTTGGACATTTAGCCCCGTGTGCTTGGATGTCTGTAGGATAGAATTTGCTTGATAATCTGTGGTGTCTATTTTAGAGTGTGTGCATTTGTAATTCAGGTGAGGAATGGGTAGGAGCCGGCCGTAGCCTTTAAGTTAGGAACCAGTATTTGTCTGGAGTAGAAATGGGAAACCATGGGAAACTCTTCCAGGATGGCTGAGGTGGGAATTCAACCCACCTCTTTTCAGTTTTGCTTCACGATGCTGACTGTAGCCTACCTCGTTCCAGCCCTCAGGCCAGGATTTAATTGTTTGGCTGAGCCGGAAATCGAACCCGCACCTCTTGGGCGATAGTCAAGAATGCTAGTCGCTACACCTGGAGGTGGACTTGTGACATCTTATAACTATATCTGCCTCATATTGCAATAGTAAAAATGTGCGCACTCCGTTGTAAGCATTGATATTCATAGGATTAGGTCTTCCATCTCATACATGAACATAAATTTTAAGTGGCTTGTGTTCAGAGGGAAGGCCATGTGTATACTGTGAGCATAGAGCGGATTCTTCTCTTCAATTCTCTCAACAGTCTCTATGCAGCAACAGTGCTCAGTAGGACGCACGCTACTGGATGACATGTTCACAGTTGTTCTGTTTGATATAGGCAATGGGGAGAGGGAGGGCGTCGTGGCGCTGCGGTCATGCTGTTGGCCTCTCACCAAGGTGGACAAGGTTCGATTCCCGGTCAATGCATGTGAGATTTTCTAAGTGAAATGGCATGTCCCGTGTTTCGGATTACACGTAAAAAGGAGGTCCCGTGACTCATGATCGCATGATTAACGATCACGTAAAACTAAAAGCTTCCTTCCTTTTTTACTTTCGGTATAGGCAAACGTTCTGGATTTTAATATAGCCTACGGTATGCGTTCTACCACTTGCTAACATGTATTGCTCATACTTTTTGAGAAATGCTATTCCCTCAACCCCCATCCTCTACCTACAGCACATTTTGATAAGAATTCAAGGGCGATTTCTCCGAGCATGCTACGCATACTGCGCAAGTGCAATATTTTTCTAAAGCGGTCGAGATTTTAAAAATTACAATATGTACCGTATCTGTAATAGATCTGCGTTGAACAAATCGCATGTTGCATATACCTTGGTGAGTACAGCGAGGCTTGCTCGTATCTTAGTAAGGTAATCTGTGTTAGGAGCCTCAGCGGAGATATCGACACAGCGAGAAATGGATGAGCGCGCAGGTTCCTTCTGTCCAAGGCCGGCTGCGAGCTGTTACATTTGTAATGTGTAGTTGAAAGCTCTGGTCTGAGAGCTACAGATCTACAGGTATGAAGACACTACATTAGAAGCACAAGGATTTTTGTTCTTACTTAAGTTCAACACTAGATTTATGCTGGCAATTTTCTCCAAGATCTTTTCATTCTCCGATACTGTGTTCAATATTTTACAAACAAAAAGTTTGGATATACAGTACTGTGGCAAGGTTGAGGAGCTCTTTTTAAATATCCTGCGTATGAAAGATGAAGATTTTGATAGTTTTTATGGACATGTTGATACTAAAATCGATGTTTATGGAGGACAGCCGCGCTCTAAAAAGCATGCAATTAGCGACGAATCAGAAAAATCAAAATACTAACGTCTATTCAATGAAATTATTGACAATGCACTTGTCCAAATAGGAGAGCGTTTTAAATGCATAAATGCATTTGCGGTCTTCTCGCTGCTGGATTGTGATTTGTTTGAGAAGCCCAGAAATAAGTTTCCAGACAGTTATGTTACTCTCCTAGAAAAGACCTATGGGTAATTTTTCGACATTGTTCGCTTAAAAACTGAATTAAGTGTGATGTACCGTACTCATCTTCTGACTTAATAATAATAATAATAATAATAATAATAATAAAGCATTTTATTAATCCCATAACGAGTCAAGGACTCATATACAAAGGAATTGTACAGTTTTATCTTGTTGGCGACAAATTACAATACAATGTTTAGTTTACAAAGTTTTCAGTATGAAAATATATACAACATTTTGTAGCTTTCATAAGTTTTTGTAGACAATGTGGTCTTCTTTTTTCTTCTCAGATTATGAAATTTCTTCAAACTGACATTTTATAATCATTCCACATAAACTGTTTCAGCCTCCTTTTAAAGATTGGTAGGCTACGTGCAATTTTTATATTTTCTGGTAGTCTATTGAACTTTACAAAGGCACTATACTTAATGCTATTACTGCCATATTGCTTGGAATTGATATGGAAAAGTGTTATGTCATCTGCATGTCTAGTTTTGTAAGCGTGTAAATCAGATTGTTTAGAGAAGTTTAAATTTGTGTGGATTCTGCTGTGTAGGATTTGGTACATCAGGACATTTGATTTGATTTCTGCACTTAGGGCTACTGGTTGAATTTTGCTCGTAATATAAAGGTGTTTGGTTGGTGTTAAAAAAGGGTAGTTAAAAATATTTCTTATGGCTCTATTCTCAATTACCTCAATTTCCTTTTTTAGGTAATTTGATCATTTTATTCAAATTGTATTCAAATATTGTAAGTGGCTATGGATTAAGGAAAAAAACACTTTCCTGAGTAGATATTTTGGGATATAGTAGCTTAATTTTTTATCATCCCAGTGGTAGGTGATATCTTTTTTTTTTTTACTAATGCATCCAAGTGCTTTCGCCAGGAGAGATTTTCATCTATTATTAGGCCTAGGTATTTGACAGATGAGACCCTTTTAACTGCCTTTCCATTCAGCATTATATTCTGAGTGATGTCTAACTTTGTTCTACGCTTAGATATTATTAAATAATTTGTTTTATCTTCATTTATTGTTAATTTATTTGACTGGGTCCAGCCAAGTATGGTATTCATGTCCTCCTGCATGTGTGTAATCAGCGTGTAGGTGGTGTTTGCATTGTAAAAGATGCTTAAGTCATCTGCAAACAACGTTATATTACCATGAAAACGGAGTGTTGCTATGTCATTAATATATATTAAGAAGAGGGAAGGACCCAATATTGATCCTTGGAACACACCGTGGGTAATATTAACTTCCTCACTTCTGTAGCCATTTATTTCAATATACTGCTTACGATTAGATAGGTAATTTTTAAACCATGTCCAAGCTACTCCTCGGATACCTGCTTTATCAAGTTTCCCTAAAAGAATTTCATGGTCAACTGTATCAAACGCCTTTCTCAGGTCTATGAAAAGGCCACTCGCTGTCATCTTATTGTCTAAGACATCCTGCAAGTTAGAGATATTATCAATCGTGGCTATTTCTGTGCTTGAGTTTTCTCGGAATCCATATTGCCCTTTGTAGAAGTAATCATTATTATTTAAGAAATTAACAATTTTACTGACATACCCTCTTTGACTTAGCTACTTTTCATTTTAAGGCTTAATATAATATTGCGAATTTCCATCTCATTAGTCGGGGTCATAAATATGGAATCTGTGTTGACATTAATTTCATTAACTTTCTTCCCTGAGGGGATGTTTTGGCTAACTTGTGTGCTATGTTTATAAAGTGAGTGTTTAGTTGCAAATATTTTCTTTTCCTGTGAAAGATTTACCGTCAATTATTATCTCACTGGGACCATCTTTGTTTTCAGTTGTGCAGTTGTAGATCATTTCATTAATTACTTTCCAAGTATATCTTAAGCTATTGGCATTCAATGTTAATTTATGTCCATAGTATGAGGATTTCAATTTCCGTTTTAAAGCTGTCACTTTGTTCCAACATATTATGTGCTCTTCCTTTAAGAGGTTATTGTTTCTGTGAATGCTAGTTTTAAGTTTAGCATGTAGTAGGTCCCTTTGTTTTATTAGTTGAATTAATTCTGTTGTTAGGGTTTTTGTGGTTCTGGTGTATTTCCTTCAAAGGTGAGTCAGTGTTTTCTTTGTAGGGTGTCTGTGTCAAGATTTTGTGTTTCATGGCGATGTAAGTTTCGTTTAGATCATCTATGCAGTCTATTTGATTGAGATCATTAGAGAATTTGTTTTTGTTCACGTACCGGTAATTTTTATTTGCGTTTTTTGAACTAGACCTTTGCTTGTTGGGGGGGGGGGTATTTATATGTCATGTTCGAGATTGGGCTTTTGCCTGGATAGTAATTTGACCAGAAAATCTCAGTTACAAGAATATTATGATCACTAATATCACTATTTATATTGCTTATTCTATAGGCATATTTACAGTTATTAGTGGCCACCTGATCAAGGAGTGTATTTGTTGTTTCACTTATTCTTGTTGGATATCGAGTGTTGCCTTGTGTGAAACCATAGCTTGATAGTAGATTGAGGTATGATTTGGTTACATTATTTTTGTTTAGTAAGTTAATATTTGTATCACCAATGCATAAGGAAAGATTGGCATTGTTTTTCGAGAGAATGTGCTGTAGAGATGGCATGAAATTTGTTGCGTTATTTATGTTAGGATTATGTACTGCAATTATATTAATAGTATGCAGGTTATTGAAACGAACAGTATCATTTCTTAAAAGCTCTAACTGAATCAAGCTATGGTTACTCTCAACTAGGTTAAGAACTTTTATATTCCAATTTTTGTGGACATAAACTCTAGGGCTACCGATGAGACACGGATTGACGTGTACCCGTGTAACCCCGGACCCGTGTACACGGGTAGGTACGCTCGAAGAATCCATGTAGCAGTAAATACACGTGTACACGGGTGCACGAGTAGTACAGCCCGTGTACCCGTGTATGAAGGTCCGCATACACGGGTTTCACGGATATATATGTCTTATCGTGTGCCCGTGTGGTGCTTGAAACGTTTTCTCAACTTTGGAGGAATGTTTTTGACATTTTGTTGCACTAATGCCCCGTTTAATTGAAAACAAATGTAGAATCAGGAAAACGAACACAACAAACATAAAAAATATGAAGTTTTTGCTATTACGAAGAATAAGTGAAACGACAACATTACGTATTTTGAAAAAAGGATGTTTTCGAAATACTATGAACACGGAACCGAATGATTCAAATGTTCCGGCACCGCGCATCCCTTATTCGTTAGGGCGCCCCTAGTGGGCAGAATTTTAACCAGATCGAAGAACACGCGTGCAGTTCAGTACTATTATAGTACTCAAACCACAGCTGGCACGCGCTGCGTAATTGAGGAGAAATGGGGAAAACAAGCAGTTTGGTGCGGAAGTACGCGGAAAGGAAAGGAAATAAGGCCTATTGCTCTCTATGTTCTCCTAACGAAAACAATGTGTATTCCTGTGCTGGTGGGTCCACGGAAGCCATCGGACGCCACTTGAATATGATTCACCGGAAGATGGAAAATCAACAAACGTCGCCATACAAACGCGGGTAAGTAATTATGTATACAAATTGTGTAACGCCATATGCATAAGCTTACCTTGGTTACCACGACCTACTACAGAAATGTCTTTCTGATTTGACACTAAATAGTAGGCTACTGTTTACGTTGGGTTTGTTGACATACGACCAAGTTCTGCGAACAACACACTTAAACGACCGTCTTCGGTCAGTAGGCCATTTCGTCAGCGCCGAAGGCGAAGTGGTGTCGCGCCGGCGACGGGGCGCTGTCTTCCCCGAATGGAACTGGGCATATGTTGAAAATTACCGCTTTCCAAGACTTCCAGTTTAGTGCAGACTATTTGACTGATTCGCTACGATCTGTATTATTTTAGGTTCATGCCATCGTCTCTCACGCTTATCCACTTACCGCGCGCCACCACCGCAGCACGCCGCCGCTCGCTCCGACACTCCATCGCGCACTGGTCTTGAGCGCACACGTTAACAAGGAATTCAAATAAATAGCGACAGTTCTTCCCATAAGTCTTACAACTCTTCCGATGACGTATAATATTTAGATGTGGATTGTTAAAATGAGGGAACTCGCGTGTCGTGAATTAGAAAAGGTCCCAACAATTAGACAGATGGGCTTATCGGGAACGCAACGGTGGCGGCCTACGGTAGCTTCAGGACGGGCGTGCGGTGGCGCACCGGTGCCACGCCGACAACTTTGTCGGCGGTGGCGCGGCGGCGTGGTGGCGTGGAGTTGTGCCTGGAGGCGTGTGCTGTGTACATAGACAATTTTACAGATATGGCCGGACAGACGTGCATTTCAATTGTTGTCAAGTGCAATCTTCGCGGTGGTGGCGCGTACCGGCGAAATGTTTATCTCCAATGCAACTCTCCACGATTTGCGCTTTTAATGCACAGGACCTTCCTCGTTGTGAAGGCAGTAATTTTGCACCGAAATTAAAAATGATACAGTATTATAACAGGCATGAAGCGGAGGCCACAAAGGACGACACTGAAGATGGTGACCATGTTGATGATGAGGAGCAGGAGCTGGTATGGTCATCCCGAGCCAAGAGACGACGCAGACGACGCGTGGAAGGTAACGCACACCATCCGTGCGATACCATACGCTCAGAGGAAATATACCAGGCTCTTGCGAGGATGGTTGCTGTGAACCAATTGCCTTTGTCATTTTGTGCCAGTGATGGGTTTAGGAAGCTCATGGCAGTTGTAGAGCCCAAATACTTGTGTATTTCAGAGGATGCCCTTGAGTTGAGACTGGCCCTACTAGCCGATGGTGTCAGAGATAATGTGCGGGGTGAACTATCAGCGGCATCAAGCGTTGCCCTTACATCTGACTGTTGGAAATCTCGCTCACAAACGTCTTTCCTGACGGTAACGGCTCACACCATCGACTCCCAGTGGGTTCCAAAGGCGATGACGTTTACCACGTACGAAATGGACGACCGCTACACTGCATAAAATCTGGCATCGGAATTGCAATTGGTTGCAGAAGAATGGGATGTGCAGGACAACATCACCACCATTGTCAGTGACAACGCGTACATCGTCGTCAACGCTGTGCGCGTTCTTGATGTGCTGGAGAAGGATAAAGTGACTTGTGCTGCACATTCTGTACAGCTTGCTGCAAACAAGGCTCTTGCTCATGAAAAGGCTGCTAATGTGTGTCTGAAAGCAAGCAAGATTGTTGGCCATTTTTGGCACTCTAACGTTTCCTCCAATGCGCTGACAAAAATGCAAGAACAACTTTCAAAGCCCGAACAACCCCTGATTCAGAGCTGCAACACCCGCTGGAATTCAACTTTTGCCATGATCGAGCGCCTTTAGAAAAACTGGAACCACGTCAGTAACGTCCTAGGTGACCGGACATGCACGCCAAAGGCCACAGCACATAAGCTGTAAGTAACTGAACAGGAGTGGCATTACATGGAGGTTTTAACCAAGCTCCTTAAATCTGTGGAAGTGGTAACCACTCTCTTGTGCGGTGACAATTCTCCCATATCGATGGTCCGGCCACTCATACAGACGCTAATTAAAAACCACCTCAGCACCCAGGAGTTGTCGGACGACAGCTTCTTAGAGTACTGCAGTCTACCTTGGTCTGTGAATTTAACGATCGGTTCGGCCTCCTATGGATAAATGATAGTACTGTCACAGCCAGACAGATTGCATCTTTCCTCGATCCGAGTACAAGGGTTTGGTAGAAGAGACAGCAGAGGCTCGACGACGTATTCGCGACAGAGTGCTTCATAACTTCAGAGCGATGCACCTGCTGAAGTCGTGGTTAACCCCGATCAACCCTCGACCAGTAGTGCCCTGGAGTTGTATCAAATGCCATGTGGGAAAAGGAACGGCCCTGAATCTCAATTTGAAGATTTTCTTTCGGAGGCACAGATACGTTTTGACATGAAACTGTTCGAGTGGTGGAAATCAAGGAAACACAAATATTCTGTGGTTGCTGCTCTAGCGAAAAAATACTTGCGTATTCCAGCAACATCCACAAGCTCCGAAAGGTGCTTTTCATCTGCTGTAAAGATTGTCACAGCCAAACGGAATTGTCTTCTGCCAGAAAATGTAAACCTCTTAGTATTCTTGTTCAAAAACAAACTTTTCTTAAAGTAAATTGGTCAATGACTGTTCTATTTTGTCTTCGTTTCCTACAAGTACACCGGGGTAAGTGGAACCGCATATTAATATAGTTGACATTCTATTTGCTAATGTACATTGAATTGACTTTCAATTTTATTAACATTTTATATTCTGGTACAGAAATAGATGCTCTATGTTCAGATTAATTATAATGCAGACAAATTTTAATGGTTTCCATTCTGGAACGCATTACATGAATCGTGGTCATTGTTTACACTTGCCCCGATCACTGGGGCAAGTGGAACTCAAGGCCTGTTCACGTATTACATATCACAGAAATAGCATTGGGGTAAGTGGAAATAATTCAATTTGACATACAATACCAATAGAAATTTAATTTCTCCTTAATTTTCATACATTTAACCTACATTATAGGAATCAAATGAGATATCAAATTTGAATGTGCCTCGTTTTTGAAATCCTGGAGGTGGTAGATATTGACAAATTTCCTCAGGTTGCATTATACTCTTGTCCTCAATGTCGGGCCAATGAAATGTTGACGTTGAACGAATTCTTCGAGCAAATTTCACTTCCAGACATGGCTCCTTATCCATCAGCTGCCCAACATACATTTTGATTGTTTTCTTATGACAAAATTTTGCAAGAATCCAGTCACCCACCTGCGCTGTTGATAAATCTCTCTGCATTACATTTGTGAAATTATCTTCTTCATCCATTTCTTTGATCTCATCTTCCAGTTCAAAATCGTCCGAGTCATTTGTGCATTCCTCAGCATTATCTTCATCACTACTTTCCTCATGATTCACTGCTGTCTGTTTTTTTTTTCACTTGCTTTTCAGATTTTGTCCTTTCATTTTCTTTCAGCTTTAGAAATGCCTCCTCTGAAGTGATAACTTCTGCCCCTCCACAGATTCTTTTTCTTCCATGAGTAACTCTTGCTGCTTGTTTCACTTGCTCTAAAAGCAATTCTTCAAATGAGACCCTTTGAATGCTTGATTTTGATGTTGGGGAAGCAATATCATTCGAATCAGATGTTGATGGCAGAGCTAGGGGAGTTTCTTCATTAGAAACTGATAATGGCAGAACTGGTGGAATTTCGTCACAAGGCACTTCTGATGGCAGAGATAGAAGAGCTCCTGCAAGGGTCATTGTTGATGATTGAGGAGTTACATCGCTTTGACCTAACCATCTACTATATGCTTGTGGTTCATAACTTTCTGCCGGGATTACTGTACTGCAATATGGAAAGATCCCAGCCTTTTGAAATCCACTCCGTAGAATAGCAGGATCTAGATCTGACCAGATTGTTGATATGATGGTTGCAAAAGTTGATTTTGGTAACTTATAACCATAATTTCTTCGTTGCCATTTTATGAGTTCTTTGTCCCACTTTAATTTCAAGGGCTTGAATACACTCAGGTCCATTGGCTGGAGAACATGACTTGTATGTGGTGGTAACTTCAGTATCACTACATTCTCCTCTTTAGCTTTTTGAACAAGCGAGATACCAAGGTGTGAACTATGACCATCATAGATCAAAATTACTGGTCTTTCAGAGGGACTATTTTTTAAGAAATTGTTCTCAAAGAAGTTTGTGAATGTGTTAGTTTCCATCCATCCATTTTTTGTAGCTGCATAAGTCATGCCAGAATACTCTTCTCCTTCTTTTGAAATCCATGAGTCCCATACATTCTTCCCCTTGAATACAATTAGTGGTGGCAATTTTCCTCCAGCAGCATTTCCTCCCATTAACACTGTGATATTTTCTCTTCCGGGACCACTTGTTACTCTATGAGCAGCAGCTCCCTTTTCACCAACGACCTTGATTCTATTTGGGTCCAAACAAAAACTGGTTTCATCAATGTTATAAATTTGTGATGGAGGAACACCATCGGTGACTTCTTTCAGGAGTTTAAAATAAGTTGAAATGACAAAAGGGTCCATACTTCTTTTTCTAGCAACTTCTACACTTTGAGGTTTCTTCTGGCTCAGATTAAATGTTTTCTTGAACCTGTTGAAGTAATCGTCACCTGGTACACCATTCTTGAAGGGAGTCACAATATTATTTTCATTTACATAGCGTCCTATAGTGTCTAAAACTTCTCTTTTTGAGAGACCAAAACCCCACTTCTCCATCGTTTTGATACCATCAGCAATTATCTTCTCTTCTTCATAAGGGATAGCAGTAGGTCTACCCATAGTCACACTTTTAACACCTCGTTGTCCTTTGACATGTTCAAATAATGTTGGTTTAGGTATTTTGTATGTTTTTGCAGCCCTATATAATGTTAATTGTCCACTTTTTACACAGTTCACAGCTATCTTCAAATCGTCCTTGGAGTAGGAAGGAGGTTGAGTTTTACGAACATACGTACGAACCATTTCTGGAACAAATTGTTTGATATTACTAACTTGATGGGGGAAGTGGAACCTAATGGGTTGCATTTGCCCCAGTGACAATATAATCTGGGACAAGAGGAACCTATGTTGTTTTCACTCATAGTAACAAAATTGCGTCTACCACACTACTATGGCATTTTAAGATGTTATTTAACTCATACTTACTGATTTAACATTAATGTAATCCACAAATTTCTTGGTTGTAGCAATCGTATTATGCTATGTCGCACTAGCTCACTCCAGACCAGAAATGATGCATATCCAAAGAGTAACGTATTACAGCTCTACTACCGAGAGTTTTGGGTGCGTAGCGATTCTCGCGTGTTATCAAAAGTAGCAAGATGAAATTCTCGTTAGTAGCGCCACTTCCTATGTATTATCCACGCGACGATAGCCATGGGTTCCACTTCCCCCAAGTTTACACTTACCCCGGGGAACCTCACCTGATATTTTCATTTTGTTGTTTAGTTACATTCTGGTCAAATGACAGTGCAAATAATAAATTATTATTCCGTTACATATAGTTTTGTATCTACTCCTCTTTCATCCTCGGAACTAAACTTTATAATCAATCAAATGTATGTATGTCTACCCCTTATTATTCCCGTTTTCTAACGGGGTCGGGGATGAGATGCGATGGAAGTCTTTGTGGCGATGGTTTTTACGGCCGGATGCCCTTCCTGACGCCAACCTCATGAGAGGAGTTAATGCGAGATGAAATGAATGATGGTGAATGAAACTGGGCAAGGATGTGGAAGGAAGCGGCCGTGGCCTGTCAGAAGGTACCGTCCCAGCATTTGCCTGGTGTTGAAAATGGGGAAACCACGGAAAACCATTTCAAGGACGGCCGACGGTGGGGCTCGAACCCACGCGTCTACCGAGTCAGCAGTGAGCTTGGCCCCATGACCTAATGCTGAGCTTTAGCCAGCGTAGCCACTACTGTCGGTTTTATAATCAATCAAATAATTAATTAATTTCTGCTTCGAATAAACGCACGCGGACACATTGCACACGCAAACACGATTTCTAAATTCATGTATAAACGGCACGATATCGCCATGAATAGATGTTCGAGCAAGGTTAGCGGGCACGGTACTAGTAGGTAATATAGGGCGGTTCTGACGCAGGGGCTAATGGGCAAGATGGCCGCCGCGCACAACCAGCCCTATGTTATTCTTATGGAGGGGTCAGTCAGAGCTGGCGCAGTGGCTAATGGGCAAGATGGCCGCCACGACCTGAGACCGTGAATGACGTCACAGCGAAAGGTCGGCCGTGTAGTTGCTAAATGGAATATTTATTATTATTATTATTTTTATTATTATTATTATTATTATTATTATTATTATTATTATTATTATTAGGTAATTATTGATCATGTGCAATCCAGGCCAGCATTACAATGTCAACCACTTGGTGTAGTAGCTAGCATTCTTGGCTGTTACTGTGAAGGCCTGGGTTCGATTCCTGGCTCTGCCAAGAAATTTAATTTCTGGTCTCAGGAGTGGAACAGGGTACACTCAGCCTTGTGAGACAAAACTGACACGAGCTGGGTTTTGATTCATACCACAGCCATTCTGCCTAATCCAACTTCACCTAACATAACCTAACCTAACTTAACTTCACCTAACCTAACTTCACCTAACCTAACCTAACTTCACCTAACCTAACCTAACTTAAAAGTGAGAGCAAATATCAGAGCAAAAAGTCACAGCAAAAAGTAAGAGCAAAAAAAAGTGTGAGCAAAAAAATGTAAGAGTAAATGTGGAAAACAAAAAGTGAGAGCAAATGTAACAGCACAAATAATAAACTTAGTTATAACCTAACCTAACTTCACCTAACCTAACCTAACCTAACATAACCCACAAAACTCATTATAAGATTTAAATTAATACATGTAAGATTTTCTATTTTTTACATTTTTTGATTTTTCGTTTTAAGATTTTTTCATTTTAGATTTTAGATTTTTAGATTTTGATTTTACATTTTTAGATTTTACGTTTTAGATTTTTAGATTTTATATTTTGTTTTGATTTTACATTTTTAGATTTTAGATTTTACATTTTAGATTTTCCGAATAGTAAACTACAAGGTCACTTACCTAACCTAACCTCAGTTTATCTAACCAAACATGTCCTCACCTAACTCTACCTAACCTAACTTTACCTAACCTAACCTTTAAAGCTAGGCCAAAGGCTAATCAAGACATCGAAAGTACTCGAATATAAGGGCAAACACAACTATCTTTATGCTAGGATTATAGTGAGTAAGCACTGTGACTACTGTGCAAGATGTTCGCTACGCACAACCAGCTTAGGATTACAAAGTCAGTTAAGTTTTAAAGAAGTAAAAGCTTTTATTCATTTTTTCTTTTCATTTTGTTGTTTACACATTTGTCAATTTACCAATTTCCCATTTCCAGTTTTTAAAAATGTTAGTTTTAAGTTTTCGAATTTCATGATATGGGAACATGGATTTTCCATTTTTGCTGTTTACACATTTCTCAATTTAACAATTTCCCATTTACAGTTTTTAAAAATGTTAGTTTTAAGTTTTCGAATTTCATGATATGGAAACATGGATTTTCCATTTTTGATGTTTACACATTTGTCAATTTACCGATTTCCCATTTACAGTTTTTAAAAATGATAGTTTAAAGTTTTTTCAATTTTGTCAATATGGAAACATGGATTTTCCCATTTTGTTGTTTACATGTTTTTCATTTAGTCCATGTACAAAGTTCATTTTGCAATAGGAGTGGGGAGAGGTGGGTAGTAATTAAAAATGTACAAGCAGAATCCATACGATATTTTTATTTTAAATACATGTACACTATTTACACATAATACCTATTTTTAATTCTTTTGTTATAAATTGTACAGTTGGTTTTATTTTATTTTCTATTTTTTATTCATTTTTGAGTATGAATATCATTTTTTTCTCTTTGTGTTTTTCTATTTTTGTAGTGCTATTGTTTTATTTTTTTTAATTGTAATGTTTTATGTATTTGCTAAATGCAGGTATTGCATTTTTATATTCATAACTTAACTCTTTAAGCATGGTCAATGATTGAGTAATGACCATTGGCATGTGTAGCTATACCATTCGAATCAATTACTCTTTTATCATCACCAGGACACAATGCAATTTTGTTTAGTCTTATAGATGATATGTCATGTTGTTTAGAAGCGATAATGTTCATTGGTATTCTTTTTACATTGTTTTTCATAGTACAATCCTGATAATCTTGAAAGCTTATACAATTTTTGACAACACCTCTGTTAATACCTTTAATCTTTTTGATTTCTTTACCATTTATGTCTAAAGCGTACATTTTAGCTCTAACTCCAACAAATGCTTTTATAATGTGTCCAGAAGCCTCGCCTTTAAATTTCCCCAACGTTTTCTTGTTTGATGTAGAGTAACATATGTGGTTAGTAGGATAATCAGATGTGTCCAAGTGTTCTAGGAAATCCAACTTGTCTTGATATACATCTTGGGTGTTAACCAAATAAATGATAAATAGATAGTTTTATTAATTCCATTTGATCAAATACATGTATACAATACATTTTTGATATAGGACACATCAGAATTTACATCTATAAAATAAAAGTACTAATAGGTATATACAGTAATACTAATACTATAACTATTTACAACTTATTATAATAACAGATCTTAAGAGATACAATCTTATTGGACAACTATTTACACCTTATTCTATTATCATAATATGAAAACTTAAATCTATAAATACAGCAACTTACATCTAGGTATTACAATTAAAATAGAAAAGTAAAATATAATTATTGATTTCATCGTTTCTATACACTAAGATATTCAACTACAGAGTAAAAACAATGGCACTGCAGATAAGCTTTCAACATTCTATCAAAGGTTTTTATTTTTGGGGCAAGTTTTATATACTGGGGTAGTTTATTCTATAATTTAACTCCTGTGTGAAAAGTTCCTTTTTGATATATGCTTGTGTGTGTGTGAGAAATATGAATGTTTTGATTTGGTCTTGTGTTATGCTTATGAACATCATTGTTTGTTTTAAGAAAAACATCATTATTCATTAAATGCCTTTTACAAAACATAATACTTTCAAAGATATATATACAGGGCAGAGGGAGAATGTTTAAATCTTTAAACAGAGGTCTGCATGATTCTCTAGTGTTTAC
Organism: Meconema thalassinum; assembly: GCA_946902985.2. Lineage (NCBI taxonomy): Eukaryota > Metazoa > Arthropoda > Insecta > Orthoptera > Tettigoniidae > Meconema > Meconema thalassinum. The sequence goes on from OX336389.2 coordinate 1,407,567,226, forward strand.
ATTTGCCATAATACTAATCGCCCTCTTTTGTATCCTAAACGTGCTTAGTACATCTGGCGACATACCCCAAAATATGACCCCATATCTTAAGTAAGAATGGAAATAAGCAAAATAAGTATTTCTTAATGTGTGCATGCTAGTGCAGGTTTTTAAAATACGTAACGCAAACCACATCGAATTCAGTTTAGTATTCAGATATTGTATATGTTTATTCCATTTCAAGTCATGTTGTATCCATAGTCCTAAAAACTTAATTTCTGATTTATTTTCTATTCGACGACCATTTAATGTTATATTGGGCTTTGCAGGATTCCTATTCTGTATAGTGTGGAAATTTAGACATACTGTTTTTTATAGTTGATTATGAGGCGATTATCTTGTGACCATTTGGTTAACTCTCCTGTAACGGAGTCAGCAGACTGCTGTATGACCTGTTTAGTTTCACCTTTTATTACGAGTGTTGTATCGTTCGCAAACAAAATTTCCTTATGTGAATGAACGTTCTGTGTTATATCATTGATATATAGAAGGAAGAGTAGTGGGCCCAAAACCGATCCCTGGGGTATTCCAAATTTAATAATTCCCTCATTGGAGAATGTTTCATTAAGTAATTTGGTTCCATCATCCTTGTGTCTCAAGCTTACTATTTGTTTACGCCTTGTTAAGTAAGACCCCATCCATTTATTAGCTAGACCTCTAATACCATATTGATTTAGTTTTGTAAGGAGGATGTTATGGTCAACAACATCAAATGCTTTCGATAAATCCAAGAATAGGCCAGTTACATGTTCCTTATTGTCAATTAATTTCAGTATACTATTAATACATTCATAAATTGCTGTCTGTGTAGATTTTTCCGTTCTGAATCCATGTTGTGAGTTTGATAATATTTTATTTTTTTCTATAAAACTTATCAGTCTCCTATACATGATTTTTTCCACAATTTTTGCGATACCAGTTGGTAAGGTAATAGGACGTTAGTTATCAAATTCATCTTTTGAACTGTAACTATTCTTACCTCTTCACTTTTGACATGATTTATAAATAAAGAATCACTAACTTACATATATTTATTTTATTATTAGAATTTAGTGTATTTATCTGTGATTTACTTAATATTTTTTGTGGAATTTCCAGAAAATAGTCATTGAAAGTGTTTGCTATTTCCTCTGGATTATTTATCACTTTATTATTTCTGGTCAGTGTAATGTTCCTTTGTATTTTAACAGATTTTCCAGTTTCTTTCTTTATCACGTGATCACTTTCGTGATGCTTTCAATGTTTAGCTTGGCCCATTTGTCGGTCAAATTTTGTTTCTTGTTACCGAGATCCCCGAATGGTAATTATTTCTTTGTAAATGTATTAATTGCTTAAACCAAATGCATAATCTTGTTATCAAGCACCTATTCATAGATATCATAGCTCTCACCTTGAGTGTTCCAGTCGCTCGCTACCTCAAGCTTCCTCACTCCCGGCATACACGGCATCTACTGGCTCATCTGCTGTCTGCTGAGCAGGGTCGACTGACGTCACCCTGACTTTCGTTCGACCAATGGCAGGTCTTTGTCTGGTCGGGCAATCTCCAGCCTTCGAGATTGTTCCATGATCACTATTTAGTACGCCACCTGCTGGCGTTCTCCACCACTTCTGATCAATCATCATTCTGATCACATCGTCATTCAGATCAGCTCATCATTCAGATCAACGCTGCCACACCGCATGGCACTATTGCCAGTCGCTGCTTCACCTCGCTGCTACGTCACGAGGCCTCTACTCTGATACATCGCTCAAGAGGACAGGAATGTTTGCCAGCAGCAGCACACTGCAAGTTTCACCTTAGATGGTGTATCTCACTTTAAACTTCGAGGAAGCAGCAGTCTTCCTGGCCGCACCCAATGTCGACTTATACTCAGTCACCGCCTGGACACTACCAGTGACAAACCGTCACCAGAAGGGAAAAGAAGAGTTGAATATTCATCTTTTCGGAATACGCATCTTGAGGCCATGAGCGCCTCCCCCCCCCCCCCCCCCCCCCCGAAGAAATCGTAGAGGACTTTTAAAACAGTTTTAGGCTAACTGGAACTTTTATGGAGCTGGCTCAACAATTTGGAAGATAAGTTCAAACTTGATAAAGAATTGAATTTCTTACTCTCATCATACATTTCATCTTTTTTATGGTTCTTTTATTAATATGCATATTATATTTCTCTCAAATCTAGGCAATCCTTAACATTGGTTTTTCCATCATTAATCAGGGTACTGTCACCAGACCCTCTCCATTTGTTAAGATTTAACACTAATTATTCTCTGCATATCCCAGTTGTGTGCATTTATTGTGCATTTTAATGTTATTTAAAGAAAATGGTTGTCTCAATAAATATTATTTATATCTTGTTAACTCAACTTTTGTTTTCTGGTGATGTACTTTTATGCCCATTGCACCGCACCGCTTCAGTTTTTCGCAGTTTAACAGTAGCTATTTTGGTTAAGCTTAAACCTACTTCGCGTTCTCCCGTATGGGGAAGTTTTAGGGCAGAACTTTCTCCATCACGGACCACATATCCCTGTTTTTATTAGATGATTGGGAAATAAAATTATCATTATGCATTTTCTTTGCTAGTCTTATTACCTTATTTAATATGCTAGTGTATTTTTTGTAGTATAAATTGAATTCAGGTGTTGTGTGGTATTGTTTATATAATTTGTGTAGAAATTTCTTTCTTTGACATGAATTTATAATCCCTGTTGTTATCCAATTGTTAGTTTTGTTATTTTGAACAGTTCTTTGTGTAAAGGGGAATGCTGATTCAAAATAGTGTTTTAGGGTACTGCTAAATGCATTAAATTTATCATTTACATTTTCTAGTTTATAAATTTCTGACCATGTTTCCTTATTTAATAAATCATTGAAATAAGTAACATTTGTTTCAGTGAATGACCTGCACTTTGCTTTTACTCCATTATCATTGATTGTTTCGGGTACTTCAAAACTCAGTATTTGTTCATGGTGGTCACTAAAACCCGGACAATAGACTTCTATTGAATGGAGATATTTATCTGTATTAAAAAAATGATCAGGAGTGGATTTACTAAATTTTGTTATTCTTGTTGGGGTATTTACTGTAGGTTTCATTCCTTAGGAAATTAGTAACTGTGTTAATAATTCACAATTTCTATCAAATTTTAAGAAATCCACATTTACATCCCACAAATTATTATATCGAAATATACTTTGATCATGTTATTGAGTAACAATTCTAATTTATCTATAAATAAAGGAAACTTTCCTGACGGAGAACGGTATACGCATACAATTATTAACTTAAACTGCTGTATTTTTACGGCAGAGAATTCAAAATCCTGTTCCATAATTAGATAATCATAAGCTGTTAACTGTTCATGATCTAAATTATTTCTTAGGTAGATACAAGTACCACCATGGCTAATATTAGTTCTAGAGTATTTACTAGCTTGTATAAACCCTGGGAATTGAATTAATTCGAGTTGTTCCTCTTTCAGCCAATGTTCTGAAATACATAGTGCTGAGATGTCTTTAAGTTAATTTTTAAGCATTAGATTTATGTAATCAATTTTATTATAGAGAGACTGAACATTCTGGTGGTAAAGTTTAAATTTGTTACTTTTGCAAGCTTGTGTTGGTGATTTATTTACATTATTATTATTATTATTATTATTATTATTATTATAATTATTATTATTATTGATGCTAGACAAATCCGAAATACCATTGTTCCACTCAGTTAAATTTGACATCGAAAAATCTGAATGCAAAACCTCACGTTTGGCTTCTTTTACAAGTTTCCCTGCCTCCACTCCAAAGATATTACTGTTGAACTCTTCTTACCATTTGAATTTACAATTTTGCAGATTTCATCACTAAGATACTCTTTTCCTAACCTATTTACGTGTAGGCCATTTCGAGTGTGGAACTTCCTGTCTAATTTACTTACATCTATAATTTGGACATTTGGAAAACTCTTACAAATTTTACGAATTTTACCATTTGTAGCCTCTACTTCTACATTTACACATGATTTGGGAAATAAATCGTATCTCTGCGGAATGTTTACAATAATGACATTTGTGTTAAGCATGGATGGCAATGTACCCTTTAAATCTTTGATTACCTTTTTACTTTCATTTCTATAGATGTCGTTTGCTCCAGCGATGATTACTTCATAGTCCTTTGAAGTGAGGATTGCACACTCTCCTATCATCTCGTTCGTGACCACTGCAATGGGTGCTCCTGGCTCTACTGTCGAAGTGACCTCCTTTTCTCCGCTTCTCTCCAATACGCTTGCAGCTACATCTCGCCCGAGACTGTCCGCAAATATCCGCATCTTCCTGGATTTTCTCTTTATCACTTTCTTCTTTTCTTCTTGAAGAAAGTCATCATTTTCTTCGACGAGCGCTCCAAATGAATTTGAGACGGGAATTTCAGTTACATGTACCGGTACCCCATTTATAGGCCTAGGCATATTCAATCTTACCTTACCAGCAACCACTTTAGACCAAGTTTCCTTGCTTTCCTCTCTGTTTCCTTTTTATTTATTCAACTCTTCCATTAACTTAGTAATATCTTCCTTTAGCAGCTTTATAATTTCATCTTTTGAGGACAGTTCGTTTCTCAGGTTATGACAATCGCATGACGGTACCGGTAGGCCTACATTACGGCCTACATTACATCGGTTTCACTTTTCTCCTCGCTCAATTTTACCTGAGATCTTGTGATGATTTTATTTGCATTTTTTACTTTTATTTTGCTCGACGAGCATAAATCCGTAACGGTTACATTAACTGACGAGACACCAACACTGTTCACTGCCGACATACTGCAGATCTAAGTTAGCCATGATATTTACACCAAATTACACTAAATTTATGTTAATTATTACTACATAATGAATTAATTTAATTACCTACCAATAACGAAGAATGTGAAATACGTATATCTTCCAATCGGGTGAAAACTCGTAAAAGCACCACTGCTCTACTTGGTTCAAACAGTGATTGAAGAAGTCACCGAATCTTTGGATACACGTTCCCACAACTTAGTTTAAGTTTATTAAATTATCAATAAGAATTTCTAAATACTATCAATATTCCATATTTCACTTGACCTAAGGAAAGTAACTCCATAGATTTTAAACCTCTGCTATAATATTTTACCACTTTTATCAAATATTTACACTAGCTGCTATTTCACTACACTCTCACTGTGACGCCATCTAGAGTCGGTATCCATATACATGAGTTTAAGATTGTTCATTCCATAATAGGGTAGCAGAACATCATAGTGGTGGGAATACATTAGAGTTATTGTAATATCCAGTATACACATTCCAATATATATAGGCTTATTGAATACAATGTTACGTTTAGCCATGTGGAAAGCAGCTAGTTTAGGACCATATATTGTTCTATCGATAAATGTAGGCTTTGCTATTAGCTTTTCTGCCTTTTTGCTGTCAGTCACGAGACGTATAGTACCCGAAAATCCGGAAAGGATCCTGTTGGAATATCCATTGCCCCGCTGGATTGCCTATTTCTAACTGCACCGGCATATACAACATTAGAAATCGCTTCCAACACGGCCTTTAGGGATTTACAGACAGCAGTTACAAGAATATTGTGGATCAACAACCAACTACACGGGGCACTCACCTTTACTTACCACTCGGGGACTGGGAATTCAGCTTCGCCTACACTACATCCACAATATTCTTCACCTTATATTTAAAATGAATCACACTCCAACAACAATGGAAAACAATTTGAACAAAATTTATTAACAATAGGGTAAACTAATCTACTATAAACAATTTAACAATAGACATTCAAATTAAAAACACGCAAACATTCACACCTCCTTTCAACTCTACATCTTACTACAATGCTGTATTAAAATTATGAGTATAAAATCTTGGCTTGTTCTAGGCCTACACTGCCTAAAAATAAAAACGTTTAATGAAGCCTCTTAATGGCATTCCAGACACATGGTTTCATTCACAAGCCTGCGTTTGCAGAACGCACGTGTAGTAACGTTGTTTCATCAATGAAACACCGGCACCACGCCGTACTCGAAACTGATTTATACAATAAATACAAGGCGGTGGGTCTACACCTGTTCATATTATATCATCGCTCTCCAATGCTAACGGTGAATCATTCTCGCTAGCCCACAGAGACTGCTGGTGTGGGCATTTATAAAACACGTAAAAATTAACATTTATATCTTACAAAAGTTCACATAACTACTTTGTTTCTTAAACAATCATACTAAAAATTTTATACACTCTTTCATTCGCACTCCGCAATTGTTCTAGACCAATTCGGTTCCACATTTGCTCTTAACAATGAATAATCATTCACACCCAACAACATCCGCTCATAAACACACACTGTTCCAAAACAATTTATTAATAAATCCTACTAAATTATTTAACTAACTAAATCATTTCCACAAAACTTATTTACATGTAATATGTTTATAATAATATCCATTATCTAGTGTTGCTAAAGCGACACTTTCGAGATTCTAACTTCTCGGTTACAATATAATTCTTAACTAAATATATACACTGGTTTTTCACATAACCATCCTTCTCTAACGTCCTGTAGTTTTAATATACTGCTTACACAACGTCTTATATAAGTTTCATTACATTATCGGTATAATACAGTCGACTAATTAAGGTAAACTGTACGTAATTACATAACTTCGAGTTTAATAAAAGTTAATAATAGTATTATAGACGTGAGTAGACAATCTTTCTCAAGTTGCATTTCCGCTGAAACCCTCCTGTTAACACAGCTAAATCGTTAATTCACAAAAACTGGACTACTTGTATACAACGGCTCTTATCATGATACATGCCTTTTTATCAAAGAACAACAATACTTTGACTTCCTTAAAATGCGGAATTCCCTCGCACGAGCACTCCATAGCTCTACAAATCCTCATATAACAGTATATATGGCATAAACAATTATCATCTACTATGTTAAACAATAACCAAAAAGGGATTAATTGTTATTAACATATCTTATGTAGGAACTTCTCTCAAATAATGGCATGACCCTCAGTATCATTGCACATGACTACTGGACTACAATTATACATGCGTAAGTTCTTCAAACGAAACTTCCAATTGTAATGAACGATATTAGACAGTCGTGATTAACCTCCTAAAGTTTACTCCACAACAAGATAATTAACTGTTAACTCGTCTGTCGCAAATACATGTAATAAAAATAATACTCCTGTCTCATCTCACTTGTCAAGCTATAAATTGTTTATCGTTGTAATATCATGTCCACAAATGACGTGATGTTACACAAATAGGATAAAATAACACATATGTTATTTATAGTGACAGAGAGAATTCAATCTTCACCGGGATACCTTTGAATTCCTAGCCAATGATTTGAATACTCTTCTATCAAAAGGTATTTCCTCTAGCATATTAAATGAACAAAGCTCTTAGCTTTACAAATAATAAGAAAGGTTTGTCAATGTCGTAATGTTTTTCCACTCTACACAAAGAATGTTCATAGGAATTAAAGACTTCGGTCTTATCAAACGACTAGTATTTCTTAGATCGTCGATAGTTTATATACAATAATGATGTAACAATATCATTCGATGTTTCTTCTGTTCTTGGAGATATATGTTGTTACATGAAAGTGCTGAAATTAAATTTAATAAGAATTTAATTTGAAGCTATGACACAACGTCAGAATACTTGGTTTAAATGAAATTATTAAAATTTGAGAGTCGAAACGACTAGTCTCCTATGAGGCAATATGATTCCTCAAACAAAAATTTTAATGTCAGTTCCACAGCTGATCCGTTGAATAAAATTGAAAAATAGATGAAATGCAATCATCTTCTAAATAATCTTGCAGCATAAAAACTCAACACACATCTGAAGTGTAAAATACATAAAAGCACTGAAATACATGAAATGTGAAAATATAGAAATATGGAATAAGATCGCTGAAAATATGGAATATGATCGCTGGAAATATGGAATAAGATCGCTGGCTCAGAATGTTACTAATCAAGCTCTATGTAACAATTGAGATACACTAATACCTTATTTGGACGAAAACTTGAAGATCTATGTAAGTATTCCCACAATACTTTAGATGTTTCCTCAGTACAAGACACTGATATGGATCTGCTTTCGAACCTCGGATCTGCGACCTCAGAGATAGGAAACGTCTCTCTCTGGAATTCACCAACATTCGCCTGGGCTCGAACTACATCCTTCTGGCAAATTCTTCTGTGTTGCTGGGCTACATTTCCCTAGCATCTTGACAAATCTCTTCTGTAGAGTCTTCATTCCCCGTCGTAAATATGTATCAACTTCATCATTGGAATATAATTATGGAAATATTCATATAAATAGTGAATGAAATGTTTCCATTGCTAATTGATGTTATATTAGTGTTCGTAGACTGACGAAAATGCACAAGATGGACCGTACACTACGTCTGTATTCAAGAATACGTTGTCTAACGAAGCTCCATCGTTGTATCTTAACTCCTGTTATCGAATATGTCTCTGGCGCATGACTATCTAGTTCATCATATCAACAATGTTAATTATGCTGAATGATGTTAGAAGAATAATAATAGTCATTCTATTAATGTTTATGTGTTGCGCCAATATTAAAAGTTCTCCGCCACTGTTCACTTGAACTGCGTTCGTCAACTTCACGTTGCAATTTATAATGCTATTCAGCTTTATTTCCAACACATTTGGAAATCTAACTTGACAGGCTGATATTGGCGAAACGGTGAATATTAAAGCGCTCGACTTTTCACAATATATAGTATGCGACCTGTTCTTAATATATATATATGCTTATTTAACTTCAGATCTCAATTATAAAAGAGATATAATCATTTCAATGTTCATCGCAACTTCACGTAGAATGGAAGTGCGGTGATCTCTAACGTTCCATCTAGCTATCTTCGCGTCTCCACAAGTCGACAGTCGTCGCACTCGGACTAAGCCTTGGGATCCCCGTTAACCCAGCAAAAACACTTCCTCACTCTTCAAAGTCCGCTGGAATAAGAACCTCGATCCTTGGATCTCCCCCTCCAAGTCGAATTTTTGGCGGCCATATCAATCTCCCACCACAAGTTTAGCGCGTAGATTACTAATGCTTATTACTGCGTAGATTAACCGATCTGCGGTTTTTAAAGTATCAGACATAATTTCTCTTAATATTCTCTTCATTGCCAAATAAGAAAATCTTCTTCTAAGGGCCTAAATGCATAATTTCATCATATTGTGTAATTAAAGTTGATCCCGTCTTCAATAAGACCTGTTCTCATTGGCTCTGGGCTGGGATCCAATAACATAATTTATAACAATATTTATAATATTAATTTCCAAACTCGCTGTAGCTATGCTAAATATGGCCTTCTAGAAGCGTCCATTGTGTAATATATCACGTGATCGGGCTATCCCACAGTCTCGAGCTTGTAACACTACACTCTTGTGTAACACTTCCAGAAATTATATTTGCTGGTTAAATTTTATCATGGGGACGGAAAATACTCTCATTTTGTCCCTAAATAATTCAATTTACGTGGGCAGTATGTCTATTCTTTTACGAATATTTTCCATTGTGTTTCCAAAAATGGCAATGTTAAATAATTTGCACAGATTTTTCTCAAAATCATTTTTGGCTTGTTTTCGAAGGTTGTTATTAAAATCAACGTATGCCTTTAGCCAAGGTCTTTGTTTAAACTTTAACACACGATGAATTTTTATCAATTTTAGTCCATGAACTAAAGCCTGTTGAAGTGTCATGTAATAAACAACATACCGCCTTCGATTTCCAAGACGAGGAATTGGTTTTTCCAGAGACGAATCCTTAGGTTGTGTACACTCTGGTAGGAAAGGTAAATCGTTGAGTAGATCATGAAGGTCAAATGGGTAAGCAATACCAACGTCTAGAATGTATCCCACAGGCTCGTCTTCCTTTAGTTTTTCTAGATCAACAGTATCTGGAAAAACCCACTGAAATCCGCCATAAGGAAGAGAGTGGCACATAGCCCACCCGTATTGGTTGTTGGCATCATCATAGGTAATAAACTGCGATGGTTTCTCAGAATCATAGGTTTCCATGTATTTATTGTTAGCTTCAGCTCACGATGACACACCTGGCATATGCCTCCACGTATTCCAGACTCGATTAAAAGAATCTGATCGTAATCCTGTAGCAATTCCAGTTCAATGCCAGTGTAAAGGAGCATTGCCTCGAAACTTAAACCAGGCGAAGTAAAATAGTGTGCAGCATCCACTCGGTGTGTTTCTAATGTTTTGTTTCCAAACGTTTCAAAGCTGTCTGCAAGAAGGAGTACATCTGAAGTTAGGTAGAGGTCACTATATTCCCCTAGAGTTTTAATGTTGAACTGATTCCACACATTTTTGGCATGTTCATAGTCTTCTTGACTAATATCTTCTTGACTTAATTTGTTAAAGAATAACTCTTTGAGAGCTAAACACGATTCACTTAACTTTTCCCATGAATCAATGTAATCATAACAAAATACCCCTTTACGAGTCACGAGCGTTGCATTTTCTTTCCCCAAGTACTTGTTTGTTTCAGGGTATGATGTTAAGTTGGAAACTAAGTTTTCCAAACTACTCGGCATTAACCGAAACGTGCCCACAAATCGAAGCTTAACATTTCCTACGTATTTGGTGAAGGAAATGTACTTTTCTTTGGAGTTAGCGATAACATCCACTCTCTCAGTGGTACATCCCAATAGCTTTACAATGAAATTTGCGTCGTAGCCACTCATATTATGTAGAAATACAGGAACGGGGTTACGAGTTTTACACCTCAAATTACAGTTATTATGAGCACTTCCACGGTATTCCCCTGTAATATGGCAATGGTCTCTAACTTTTCATTCCTCTTGGGTAAATGGTTTTTGACACAAATAACAGGTTTCAGAACATTGGAACTATGATTCTTGATCATACGTTAAGGCCTTTGGAACATTTAAGCTGTAAAGGTGATCAATTTCATAGCTATCGAGATCAAAGAGTCCATAAACTTGTCTGCAGCGTCAGGTCCACGATAAATAACAGGTTGGCTTGGAAGGTTTGTCTTTATGTGCTCCACAGCTGGTGAGGGTTTAACGTATATGCCAAAGCTCATAGGAACATGACTCTGGTATGGGACTGTATAACTTGCTTCAGGATTGGGTAGACATGTTTGATATGGTAAAAGTATACTTTCGAAATCTGCACAGATAACGTAAGGTATTCTGAGCATTTTTTCCACATTTAAGAATTTGACAATGGGGTTTTTAATAGGCATTTCAACCCTAGCAATATCATGCTGGACACACAAAGCTCTATATTCTTTTAATGTTTCCATTCCTTGCTGTCCATATCGATTATCGAATTGAGTAAGACACCGTTTACACGTATATATCTTATGTTCATGGTGGCAAATCTCATGTCTTACTAGTTTATCAAAATCCTTGATAAAGACGTAGTGGTTCTGTCCGGATGATGAACTTAGCAGAAGGAGGTCACGATGGTCTTGTAGCTCTTCATCCACAACCTTTAGAGGGAACAGTTTGTTGACTTGTTCCAGTCCAAATACATTTATGGATATGTCATTGGCTTTCTCAAATTTGGGAATATCAGCTAGCGATGTAGGAAATGATATTACTGAAAAATCATACTTGTTTTCCATGTCCTTGTATTTACTAATGCGTTGAGCATCCTTTTTTAACCAGTTTTGCTAAAATGGCATACATGAAACACTTTTCATCTTTGAAGTTTTCTGGATTAATGCAGGCTTTTCTTGCCTTTATAGTTGCTAGTAATGGAATATATGTGCTACCACGCAAGGGATTGTACTTATTTATTTTCAATCGTACTCCTTCCACTGCTAACAAAGTCCAATTACTGCCTTTTAGCTCAGATTCCTCCATTTCCGTAGTTAACATTTTAAATTTTGTTGCCAAGAAACTACTTAAGTCTGTTTCCAAAAATTGGGCCTGATTTCGTGTTTTAAAATCACGATCTGTAATTTCATTGGTAGATGTATGAATGAATCTACATTCAGCCACAAGATTAACTTTTATCGACTTGTGCATTGCTAGTTCTTTTTGCATAGTTTGTATTATTTGCTGTTTGGACTCTTTAAGGTATGCATTTAAATCCTTACACGTATCACAACGTATGAAATAGTATTTAAGTCGACCTTCAAAAGATGTATCATATTCAATAAGTCCATATTTGTCTGGTACCAATGACAGTAGGTAAGATTTTGTAGGCTCCGCTTTATGACTTTTAGCTGCCGACACAACATTACAAAATTCTTCATGCCGACGTCCGTTTTATACATTGTTGAATGTACTACCACAGGTCTTGCACTCATGGAATTCACCACACGATACTTCATGTCGCTTCCTATGATAGTCTCGAAGAAACCTTTTTTCCACACTCTTTACACATAGAGCTAGGAATGGCTTCTTCCATCATGGATGTTGTTTTCTGCCAAACAGCTGCTTACTGTGTAGTACAAGGCTGTACAATGGTTGTTTCAACAGTCTTTCACGATGTGAACACCGTGAGAGGTAGTAGTTAACTGGTGATATTCTTGTTAAGGGTCCTCTAATATACCCAAGTTCTGACCAACAGCTCTTTACAGCGTATGACAAGGCTGTAGACAGGACAGTGAGACGGTCTTTCACGATGTGAACACTGTAAAAAAGTAGTAGTAAACTGATTGTATTCTTGCTAAGGGTTCTCTCATATATCATAGTCAAGACCAACAGCTCCTTACTGTGTAGTACAAGGCTGTACAATGGTTGTTTCGACGGTCTTTCACCATATGAACACCATGAGAGATAATAGTCAAATGGTGATAATCTTGCTAAGGATCCTCTAATATACCCCTAGTTATGGGTAACAGCTGCTTACTGCTTATGACATGGCTGTACACTTGTCGGTGAGACAGTCTTTCACAATGTGAACACTGTAAAAGGTCGTATTCAACTGAAAATATTCTTACAACCTACTGAAGGTTATCAGGTACTTACTGCATATCAAAAGGCTGTACACTCGTGGTTAGACACGCTTTCTTGCTGAGGACCCGCGATATTCCCCACACAAGGCTATACATGTTAGTTCTGAGCACTTAGTAGTTAATTGTATATTCAATTTATATACACAGCTTATACAAGCAGGTTTTCACGCGCTAAAACGTTATCGGATAGTCAAATGCGACACGCAAAGCATGTTGTCGCTATCTAGCGGTGAATATGAGAACTACCTGAACGACCAGCAAAGTACCTAACGCTCCATATCAACACTAACTAATCGACCGCGCTGCAACCTTGCGGTCGATATCAATACTCACTCAACTACCAGCATGCTACCTATCGGACAATATGACAACTCACTAAACTACCAGCATGCTACATGGCTTTTTGTTGGATTTTTGTTGGCATTTTGTTGGCTTTTGTTGGCTTTGTTGGCTTTTATTGGCTTTTATGTTGGCTTTTTGTTGGCTTTTGTATTACCGGTAGCTCTATCATATTTGCTCTTGCTTGTTGGCTTATTTGGTCTAGGAATGTATGTCAGCCCTTTTTAGGGCTGCATAATGCTTACAGCCATGTTTTAAGCAACAACAACAACACACAAAATTCAAAAAATCCAAAGTACTCTAAGGTTTATCAATGACTCTCAACTCATACACTTACCTCTATCCCATGCCTAGTCAAAAAATGGTGTATTTTTTCAAATTTTTCAAAAAGTATTTGGAAAGTAGGCTATATCATTAAACTAAAATCCTAAAAAGAGATATGTTAACTCCAACACCTATCTCTATACCACTCTTAGTCCAAAAATAGTGTAGTTTTCAAATTTTCCAAAACTTATTTCCAAAATGGGTATATATTTCCAGAATTAGAAAGTTTTAAAAAATGTTTGTTTGACATAAATAAATGGCCTTTACCCCCCCTATCCCCACACCAAGTCTCAGGTCTCTAGGACAACAAAAATTAAATTTTGAAAATGGGCTATATTTCTAAAATTAGGAATTCTACAAAAATTTTTGTTTGACATAAATCAATGGTCTTTACCTCCTCTAGCACCACACCAAATTTCAAGTTTCTAGGACAAAAGAAAATAAATATTGAAAAATGGTCACTATTTTGGAAACTAGGAATTCTAAAAAAAGTTTGCTTAACATAAATGAAAGGTCTCAACGCCCTCTACCTGCAAACCAAGTCACAGGACTGTAGAACAAAAATCAAAAAGTTCAATTGGGAAAGTAGGCGATTTCTCATAAAACCAAACATTCTAAAAGTGTTCTATGGGCTTAAAAGAATGGTCTCTATGTCTTTTATTTTTTATAATAAAACTTTTTTAATTTTTTACATTTTTTTGAAAAAGTTCAATTCTTGAAATTTTTATATATTGGAAAATAAAGAGTTTAAAAAAAAATTTGTTTGCCATTAATGAATGGCCCTGACGCCATCTACCATCAAGATAAATTTCAAGCCTCTAGGACTAATACTTCAGAAGGGGAGAGTGACGGGTTCTATTACCCCCACCACCACTCAATCCGACGTCACATTTTGGGGCGGGGCTTGTATAAGCTGCGTATACAAATTGAATATACAATTAACTACTAAGTGTTTAGAACTAACATGTTTAGCCTTGTGTAGGGAATATAGGGGGTCCTTAGCAACAAAGAGTGTCTAACCACGAGTGTACAGCCTTTTGATATGCAGTAAGTACCTAATAACCCTAAGTAGGGTGTAAGAACATTTTCAGTTGACTACGACCATTTACAGTGTTCACATTGTAAAAGACTGTCTCACCGACAAATGTACAGACATGTCATAAGCAGAAAGCAGCTGTTACCCATTACTAGGGGTATATTAGAGGATCCTTAGCAGGAATATTACCAGTTGAATATTATCTCTCATGGGGTTCACATAGTGAATGACCGTCGAAACAACCATTGTACAGCCTTGTACTACACAGTAAGTAGCTGTTGGTCTTGACTATGATATATTAGAGAGCCCTTAGCAAGAATACAATCAGTTTACTACTACTTTTTACAGTGTTCACATCGTGAAGGACCGTCTCACCGTCCTGTCTACAGCCTTGTCATACGCTGTAAAGAGCTGTTGGTCTAGACTTGGGTATATTAGAGGACACTTAACAAGAATATCACCAGTTGACTACTACCTCTCATGGTGTTCACATCGTGAAAGACTGTTGAAACAACCATTGTACAGCCTTGTACTACACAGTAAGCAGCTGTTTGGCAGAAAACAACATCCATGATGGAAGAAGCCATTCCTAGCCATGTGCAAAGAGTGTGGAAAAACGTTCCTTCGAGATTATCATAGGAAGCGATGTGAAGTATCGTGTGTTGAATTCCATGAGTGCAAGACCTGCGGTAGTACATTCAACAATGTGTACAACGGACGTCGGCATGAAGAATGTTGTAATGTTGTGTCGGCAGCTAAAAGTCATAAAGCGGAGCCTACAAAACATTACCTACTGTCATTGGTACCAGACAAATATGGACTTATTGAATATGAGACATCTTTTGAAGGTCGACTTAAATCCTATTTCATACGTTGTGATACGTGTAAGGATTTAAATTCATACCTTAAAGAGTCCAAACAGCAAATAATACAAACTATGCAAAAAGAACTAGCAATGCACAAGTCGATGAAAGTTGATCTTGTGGTTGAATGTAGATTCATTCATACATCTACCAATGAAATTAAAGATCGTGCTTTTAAAACACGAAATCAGGCCCAATTTTTGGAAACAGACTTAAGTAGTTTCTTGGAAACACAATTTAAAAAGTTAACTACGGAAATGGAGGAATCTGAGCTAAAAGGCAGTAATTGGACTTCGTTAGCAGTGGAAGGAGTACGATTGAAAATAAATAAGTACAATCCCTTGTGTGGAAGCACATATATTCCATTACCAGCAGCTATACAAGCAAGAAAAGCCTGCATTAATCCTCAAAACATTAAGGACGAGAGGTGTTTTATATATGCCATTTTAGCAAAACTGGTTAAAACGGATGCTAAACGCGTTAGTAAATACAAGGACATGGAAAACAAGTATGATTTTTCAGTAATATCGTTTCCTACATAGCTAGCTGATATTCCCAAATTTGAGAAAGCCAATGACATATCCATAAATGTATTTGGACTGGAACAAGACAACAAACTGTTCCCTCTAAAGGTTGTGGATGAAGAGCTACAAGACCATCGTGACCTCCTTCTGCTAAGTTCATCTTCCGGACAGAACCACTTCGTCTTGATCAAGGATTTGGATAAACTAGTAAAACATGAGATTTGCCACCATGAACATAAGATATATACGTGTAAACGGTGTTTTACTCACTTTGATAATCGATATGGACAACAAGGAATGGCAAAATTAAAAGAGCATAGAGCTTTGTGTGTCCAGCATGATATTGCTAGGGTTGAAATGCCTATTAAAAACCCCATTGTCAAATTCTTAAATGTGGAAAAAATGCTCAGAATACCTTACGTATCGATACAGATTTCGAAAGTATACTCTTACCATATCAAACATGTCTACCCAATCCTGAAGCAAGTTATACAGTCCCATACTAGAGTCATGTTCCTATGAGCTTTGGAATATACGTTAAACCCTCACCAGCTGTGGAGCACATAAAGACAAACCTTCCAAGCCAACCTGTTATTTATCGTGGACCTGACGCTGCAGACAAGTTTAAGGACTCTTTGATCTCGATAGCTAATGAAATTGATCGCCTTTACAGCTTAAATATTCCAAAGGCCTTAACGTATGATCAAGAATCAGAGTTCCAATGTTCTGAAACCTGTTATTTGTGTCAAAAACCATTTACCCAAGAGGACTGGAAAGTTAGAGACCATTGCCATATTACAGGGGAATACCGTGGAAGTGCTCATAATAACTGTAATTTGAGGTGTAAAACTCGTAACCCCGTTCCTGTATTTCTACATAATATGAGTGGCTACGACGCAAATGTCATTGTAAAGCAATTGGAATGTACTACTGAGAGATTGGATGTTATCCCTAACTCCAAAGAAAAGTGCATTTCCTTCACCAAATACGTAGGAAATGTTAAGCTTCGATTTGTGGACACGTTTCGGTTAATGCCGAGTAGTTTGGAAAACTTAGTTTCCAACTTAACATCATACCCTGAAACAAACAAGTACTTGGGGAAAGAAAATGCAACGCTCATGACTCGTAAAGGGGTATTTTGTAATGATTACATTGATACATGGGAAAAGTTAAGTGAATCGTGTTTAGCTCTCAAAGAGTTATTCTTTAACAAATTAAGTCAAGAAGATATTAGTCAAGAAGACTATGAACATGCCAAAAATGTGTGGAATCAGTTCAACATTAAAACTCTAGGGGAATATAGTGACCTCTACCTAACTTCAGATGTACTCCTTCTTGCAGACAGCTTTGAAACGTTTGGAAACAAAACATTAGAAACACACCGAGTGGATGCTGCACACTTTTTTACTTCGCCTGGTTTAAGTTTCGAAGCAATGCTCCTTTACACTGGCATTGGACTTGAATTGCTACAGGATTACGATCAGATTCTTTTAATCGAGTCTGTAATACGCGGAGGCATAAGCCAAGTGTCTCATCGGTATGCTGAAGCTAACAATAAATACATGGAAACCTCTGATTCTGAGAAACCATCGCAGTTTATTACCTATGATGATGCCAACAACCAATATGGGTGGGCTATGTGCCACTCTCTTCCTTATGACGGATTTTAGTGGGTTTCTCCAGATACTGTTGATCTAGAAAAACTAAAGGAAGACGATCCTGTGGGATACATTCTAGACGTTAATGTTGATTACCCATCTGACCTTCATGATCTACACAACGATTTACCTTTCCTACCAGAGTGTACACAACCTAAGGATTCGTCTCTGAAAAAACTAATTCCTCATCTTGGAATTCGAAGGCGGTATGTTGTTTATTACATGACACTTCAACAGGCTTTAGTTCATGGACTAAAATTGATAAAAATTCATCGTGTTTAAAATTTTAAACAAAGACCTTGGCTAAAGGCATAAATTTAGTTACTTATGCACAGGGAAAAAGTGCTTACGAAGCAAATACGTCATTTAGGCGGGGTCATTAAGCGGTCCTTGGTAGGAGAGAAAAAAAACCAACTCGCCCACACAGCTGAGGAGCCTTGTGGATTTAATTTAAAATAAGTAGACGATCGATTTTCGGAAAACAACATGAGAATGTAACGTTTAGGTCGTAAGGAACATAATGGTTAATTTTTCAAAAACGTGCGACGTCTAGTTCAAAAGATAGCACCAAGAAGGAGACCAAATTGATTTATTTTTGCCAATTCTCAATATATAGCCGAGCTTTCAGCCAGAGAGTATGCAGTTTTGTCAGTCCAGTGGGGCGTGATGCTGTATCACGTGCAGTCAGTTTGGTGAATCTCCGAGGAGGTCACCCTGTTTCAACAAGTAATGCCGTCATTACGCCAAGTTGGGTCCGGTAAAGGGCGAAAGAACATTGTTAAGAATTCATGCAGTCTCCAGAGTTCAGTTGGACGTGACGCTGGATCACGGTGTTATACCGCCTGTACGAGTCGTCAGTAAGCCAAGTTGGGCCCATATCAGGGCGAAGGAACAATCTTCAGTATATTCAGTCTACCGTAGGTGCCAAGGAGCACGGTACTGGTTCACAGTATTCAGTTTGATGTCCGCCGTGGCGGGACATACTGTTTCGAAGTCACCATAGGACGTGGTGCTGGGCCAGCAAAGTAATCAGTCAGTCTGAACGGGACTTGACTCAACGTGCCTAGTTCAGTACATCGAACACGAAAACCTCAGGGAAAGACCACGTAGCTCGGAAAGAACTATAAGTTTTCAAGATTACAAGTAAGCTGGTTCGAGACCAGGCAGAAGTTGCCGAAAGTAGAAAGAACTCCGCATATATAAAATTGTGAGGATAAAACGAACAATACGCTACAGAAGTGAAAATTAGGTCCGGGTGCAGCCAAACACGATAGCTAGAAACAAATATCGCTAGTGTTAGAATCATCTAATGGTTTTTGAAGGAATGCCATTGAGATTATAGGGCCGCGTAGCGGAAGCCAAAGTAAAGACGCACTTAAGTATAAATCGATGCGCAGTTAAATGTGGAAAGTACCGAACATTGTCCAAAAAGAACATTTCGAGCCTTGTTGAAGTCAAAGAACAGGTCGATAATTACATAATTTCACAACATAACGTTGTTAAAAGAGAAGCCAGGTTAAGTTAATAAACCGGTGGGTTTAAACCGTGGAAAAACGACAGAACTTTGATTCGAGACCAAGGGGACAGATCCAGAAGTCGTCATAGGATGGATCGTGTGGCTAGATCTAGGGGAGAAGTCATCATCAGGGAACCAATCGGAAGTCATCGCTTGCGTCCTGAGATACGACAAGAACAATTACACCGTGTGTAATCAATTGTAAATAGATAATAGAATAGGACAAAACCCAAGGGTTAACACGTGTGAAGTGTTATATAGTGAATAAGTGAGGAAAGTTGAAACGTGTGAAAAGGTATAGTGTATTTGTTTAAAGGATAATATAAATTTATGTGAAAGTGTTCTCTAATTGAGATTGATTATGTGTATAAATATAAATATGTCATATCAGGTCATAATCACGTGTGTTAAAGAGAAAGAATTATGTGTTCCCATATTGTTGGAAAAATGTACTAATTACAGCAATGTGGGTTAACTCCTTCACAACGGGGGATCCTGAGTTGGTGAGTACCAAAATGAATTAAATATATTGAGCCATTGTGGAACCATAATTTGAAATGTACTATTGTGAAATGATTAGTGATAAAGAGATATCAGTGAACAGTGCTCTAAAGTGTCACTTCTTAATGAGGAAGGCCGTAAAAATGAGGCCATATAACGAGTTAAATATTGCACGGATAATACCCAATCACGTGTAAGCATATACATTAATTAATAAAAGGGTGGAACCAAATTATTGTCGAAAGAAATAAGTTAAGTAATTGAAATCAGTAACGTTTGTTATTCAAAGTAAACGCAATAAAAGTTGAACGCAACTTAAGTTAATAAGAAATTGAAATTTAGGAAAGTGAGAGATAACTTAATAAAGTTTAAAATAATGCAAAAAAATCAGTCAGTGATAAAAATAATAAACAAACCCTATACGTTTAAATGATATAAATTAAAAGTAATTGCAAATGACCTTAGCATCACAAGTAAAGGCAATGAAAATAAATGTAATAATAAAACACCACAAAAATAACGAAACGGAAATAATAGAATAATGTAATATTGTAAAAGTAAGTTCATTATCTTCGCCAGGATATCTGGACTACAGTAATAAAGAATTGAGTATCCAAGATATGTATTATTGTCGCCAAAAATAGACTAGACCAAATGTAAGCTTAGGGCTTTGAAATGTTGAATTAATGTGCAAGTATCGGATAATTATTATAGTCTATGAGAAATTCGTCGGTTGACTAAGGTAAGGCCTTATAATTTGTTCGAGTGAAAGAGTAAATGCTCACTCAGGTATTATGTAATTCTCATGTAGCCAGGGAGCACATGACTGAAAAGGTATCGTAAGATTGGATTGATGATTATTGTTTAGGCGGGTAGCCGGAAGCAGGGTGAGATTGACTCCCTCCTACGAGTTATGCTGACCTCCGCAGCCTGGTAGGACATAGCATTCCTAGTTTGGTTAGCATTTGTATTTGGAATGCCTATCACAGCAGACTCATATGTTGGCCACAACGGGCTTAAGAATGCGTTTGATTTAGTCATCCTAATAGGAGAGTATAATTATCGCAAAAGAAGCACGAATAAATGTGAATAATTAGACTGAGCACAGTCCATATGAGGAATAGAATAAAAACGCTTGGATTCTCAATGTGGAGGTGGTCTCTCTTTGAATGTTAAAACATATGGTTGGTTAAATAGTACGCTAGGTCAGGAGGGACGGAGTTGTTTACAAAAGGGGTCGTTACTCCAGTCGAGACGAGGGAAAGTTAATGAGGGTCGCGCTGCCAGCGGGGACCATAAACATGTTGTCACTGTGTTAAGACAGAACGCAAGGGGAACCTTGTGATTTTATTTGAAGAAACGAATTACAGCAGAAGTTATTGCCTGCTATATAATTGTTACCATGCATGGATTATTTATCCCGTATTAATAAGAATCATAACGATATGATCAAAGCAATGAGAAATAATAATTGCATTTTTGAAAATGTAAAAATTTGGTTCCATGACCTTAAAGAAAATTGAAAACGGGTAATGAAAAAGCACTAAAATGGGACTTTGTGAAGTGCGGGCTTCATAAACATCCTATTCTGGGGAACACAATGGCTGCAATAAAAATAATTGGCATGAAGGTGGAGAAGTAAATGGTACTCATGTGGAAATAATGTTATATGTTTTGGGGGATAATTTGTGTTTCGAATGTGTGGAGAAAAGAGATCAAAAGGATAAAAATAAATGTAAAGAATAATAAGTTCAGATTATAGCCAGATGAAGGCATTGTAATATTAAAGGTAAATATCCTGAGTTCGAGCCAGACCAGGCGAAACTCAGTTGAAGTGACTGAAAACCCTCATTTTTGGGGATATAAGATTTAGAATATCTAAGACTAAGTATCAGTGTAAACAAATGGATCATGAATAAATCCATTGGAAATGAAGCAAGATAAACTAAGGGTCATTATTTTTTATTCTGTTTGAAGCTAATTTCAACCAATATATTAGTGTTGTGACTTAATTTTTTGAAATATAGGAGTGAATTAAAGATATCAATATAAAATATTTGGTGTTATAGTATTTTCGCAGCTTGTCCTTCCCATAGTTCATATTCTGAGTTCATGGTCAGTCAGTGGGAATAACTGTACACGCCCTGAGCTGAGCATAGTCGGATGATGACCTTTATTTCCGTTTTCCTAAACGGGCACAACACGTCTTGTGACTGACAGCAAAAAGGCAGAAAAGCTAATAGCAAAGCCTACATTTATCGATAGAACAATTTATGGTCCTAAACTAGCTGCTTTCCACATGGCTTAACGTAACATTGTATTCAATAAGCCTATATATATTGGAATGTGTATACTGGATATTACAATAACTCTAATGTATTCCCACCACTATGATGTTCTGCTACCCTATTATGGAATGAACAATCTTAAACTCATGTATATGGATACGGACTCGTTCATTTATTTGGTTAACACCCAAGATGTATATCGAGACAAGTTGGATTTCCTAGAACACCTGGACAGATCTGATTATCCTACTAATCACATATGTTACTCTACATCAAACAAGAAAACGTTAGGGAAATTTAAAGACGAGGCTTGTGGACACATTATAAAAACATTTGTTGGACTTAGAGCTAAAATGTACGCTTTGGACATAAATGGTAAAGAAATCAAAAAGATTAAAGGTATTAACAGAGGTGTTGTCAAACATTGCATAAGCCTTCAAGATTATAAGGATTGTATTATGAAAAACAATGTAAAAAGAATACCAATGAACATTGTTGCTTCTAAACAACATGACATATAATCTATAAGACTAAACAAAATTGCTTAGTGTCCTGGTGATGATAAATGAGTAATTGATTCGAATGGTATAGCTACACATGCCTATAGTCATTACTCAATCATTGGCCATGCTTAAAGAGTTAAGTTATGAATATAAAAATGCTTTACCTGCATTTAGCAAATACATAAAATAAACAATTTAAAAAAATAAAACAATAGCACTACAAAAATAGAAAAACACAAAAAGAAAAAATGATATTCATACTCAAAAATAAATAAAAATAGAAAACAAAATAAAACCAACTGTACAATTTATAACAAAAAATAATAATAAAGGTATTATGTGTAAATAGTGTACATGTAAGTAAAATT
Source organism: Meconema thalassinum (assembly GCA_946902985.2). Lineage (NCBI taxonomy): Eukaryota > Metazoa > Arthropoda > Insecta > Orthoptera > Tettigoniidae > Meconema > Meconema thalassinum. Next base: position 1,407,590,243 of record OX336389.2, read on the forward strand.
AAAAAAATATTGTATGGACTCTGCTTGTACATTTTTTAATTACTACCCACCTCTCCCCACTCCTATTGCAAAATGAACTTTGTACATGGACTAAATGAAAAACATGTAAACAACAAAATTGGAAAATCCATGTTTCCATATTGCCAAAATTGAAAAAACTTTAAACTATCATTTTTTTAAACTGTAAATGGGAAATTGGTAAATTGACAAATGTGTAAACATCAAAAATGGAAAATCCATGTTTCCATATCATGAAATTCGAAAACTTAAAACTAACATTTTTAAACTGTAAATGGGAAATTGGTAAATTGACAAATGTGTAAACAGCAAAAATGGAAACTCCATGTTTCCATATCATGAAATTCGAAAACTTAAACCTAACATTTTTAAAAACTGGAAATGGGAAATTTGTAAAATGACAAATGTGTAAACAACAAAATGAAAAGAAAAAAAATGAATAAAAGCTTTTACTTTTTAAAACTTAACTGACTTTGTAATCCTAAGCTGGTTGTGCGTAGCGAACATCTTGCACAGTAGTCACAGTGCTTTACCATACTCTCTATAAGCCTAGCATAAAGATAGTTGTGTGTGCCCTTATATACGAATACTTTGGATGTCTTGATTAGCCTTTGGCCTAGCCTTAAAGGTTAGGTTAGGTTAAGTTAAGTTAAGTTAAGTTAGGTAAAATTAGGTGAGGACATGTTTGGTTAGATAAATTAAGGTTAGATTAGTTTAGGTAAGTAACCTTGTAGTTAACTCTTCGGAAAATCTAAAATATAAAATATAAAATCTAAAAATGTAAAATCAAAACAAAGGATAACATCTAAAAATCTCAAACGTAAAATCTAAAAATGTAAAATCAAAATCTAAAAATCTAGAAACGTAAAATCAAAAAATTAAAAAAATAGAAAATTTACATGTATTAATTTAAATCTTAAAATGAGTTTTTTGTGGGTTATGTAAGGTTAGGTTGGGTAAAGTTAGGTTAGGTTAGGTTAGGTTAGGTGAAGTTAGGTTGGGTTATAACTAAGTTTATTATTTGTGCTGTTACATTTGTTCTCACTTTTTGTTTTCCACATTTACTCTTACATTATTATTTTTTTGCTCATACTTTATTTGCTCTTACTTTTTGCTATGACTTTTTGCTCTGATATTTGCTCTCACTTTTAAGTTAGGTTAGGTTAGGTTAGGTAAAGTTAGGTTAAGTGAAGTTAGGTTAGGTTAGGTTAGGTGAAGTTAGGTTAGGTGAAGTTAAGTTGGGTTAGGTTAGGTTAGGTGAAGTTGGGTTAGGCAGAATGGCTGAGGTATGAATCAAAACCCAGCTCGTGTCAGTTTTGCCCCACAAGGCTGAGCGTACCCCGTTCCACTCCTGAGACCAGAAATTAAATTTCTTGGCAGAGCCAGGAATCGAACCCAGGCCTTCGCAGTAAGAGCCAAGAATGCTAGCCACTACACCAAGTGGTTGACAATATAAAGCTGGTCTGGATTGCACATGATCAATCAATAATTACCTAATAATAATAATAATAATAATAATAATAATAATAATAATTCCATTTAGCAACTACACGGCCGACCTCTTCCTGTGACGTCATTCACGGTCTCAGAGCGTGGCGGCCATCTTGCCCATTAGCCACTGCGCCAGCTCTCACTGACCCCTCCATAAGAATAACATAGGGCTGGTTGCGTGCGGCGGCCATCTTACCCATTAGCCCCTGCGCCAGAACCGCCCTATATTACCTACTGGCACTCTTTCACAATATTCGGTACGACCCGTGTACCCGGTCGTAATTACACGGGTACACGGGTAAATAGTAAAACCCGGATTCTTAGCACACGGATCTTTAAAACACGGTTATGCGGGTTCACGGGTACACGGGTAATCGGGAGCGCTAATAAACTCCCACGCCTACACCATCCTGATTGTCTCTGTGTACAAATGCAACAGAATAGTTGTTTAGGTTGAAGTATTTAGCTTCATTACATTTCACCCATGTCTCGGTTACCACTGTGACATCTAGATTTTCCACAATATGTATTTGTATCTCGATATCTTCAAAGAGATAAGTGTTTCAGACTTAATGCAGTTCATGCATACTAACAAATTGTACATGGGAATGGCAGTGATTTTCAGGCTCATCAAACTTGTAGCAACAATTCCTGCTGCTACATCCTCTGCAGAACGTTCTTTTTCAACACTGAGGCGCATTAATACATATTGCACATCGACTCAAATTCAGGAGGGGCTATCATTATTAGCTATGTTGTCGATTGAAAAAGTATTGCTTGCAAAAATTATATTACAGTCCTCTTTCTATTTTGATGGTTTTGTAAGAAAAGTCGCAGAGTAGAGTTTGTTTTCATGTAGGTAGATCTTATAAATAGTTGCAATGTTTCTATGTACGTATTTTGATGTTTACTTGTTTAAATTATAAAATCACTGTCTTGTCATGATTTGTTAATAATTATAATATGAGTCTGATTGTGAAAATTTGTTATATTTTGGCCCTTCTTGAATTAAAGGTGCGACGTTAGACCAATGATTTTCTACATTTTTGAAGTTTTCTATTGCGGAATTTTAGGCTACATTAAAATATTTAGAGCATGCAATACGCCGCTCGAGGTAGCTCATTTATAAATGAAATGAAAATCTACAGCCTGCTTCCAGTTGACCGACCGGGTGAGTGAATAAAATGAATGAAGCCCCCCATTTATAAATATCCAATTGTATTGTGAAGTATGTATTTCAATATTCAATAACACAAGGAAACTAGATGTGCAAATGAAGGTAACGTTTGCGTGTTACATATTATATGCAACGGAATATTGTTAAAAATGTCGTGTAAATATTTGCCTATGTAATACCATAACATCATAAAAATTTCACACATCTGTCTTCTTCCGCTTCGTGGGGACGTGGTGGCTCAGCGGTCTAGCTGTATGCCTATCACCAAGGTGGTCCGGGTTCGAATCCTGGTCAATGCATGTGAGATTTTCGAAGTGAAATGCCATATCCTGTGGTTCGGATTCCACGTAAAAAGGAGGTCCCGTGGCTCATGATCTCGCGATTAACGGTCACGTTAAACTACAAGCTTCCTTATTCTTCCGCTTCGTATCCTTGGTGGACACAGGAACCTCTTCGCCCAATAACTTCTGTGTGGTACGTAATTCGGTAGTCCGTGGTGCTATCTACCTATACACGTGCCTTCAAATGTTTGTAAACAACTTACTGTTTCACTAAAACTCCTGGTCATAATATCACACACCGAGGGAAATTATGTTAAAAAAGAAAGAAACGATGAAGACACCACACACCCAGTGGCAGATTTAGTGGGTGGTCCGAAGGACTGCAGCCACCCCCCACCCCCGCTTCTTCACACGTACGTAATTTACACGAAGCAACATTACATATTCAATTGGGTTCAACTCCAGAATAACGCAATAATTGAATGCTTCTCTTCACATGATAATGTCGTATGATTCCACGTCCTCTCCCTTGGGACTGCCAGGACATGACACTGTTATCTGACCATAAGGCTTTGAATCCGCTTCCCTCTCCGTGAACGCTACACGGCACCCGCCAATGCATTGCAGACCAGTGTGTCTTATTTGTTGTCCATCGATCGCGATAGTTGCCTTGTAATAATAACAACATGAGTATTGTTAACTCAGTGCAGTTTTTAAAAACTATCAAACTTAACAGTTTAACCCTAAATGAAAAGTATGATATTAAAGCTCGAGGAAGACCTACCCCAGAATTGAAAATCTCCCAGACTGGTAAGAGCCATGATAAAGAGTACACAAGAATTTTCAATCCAGATGTATATAGTAAACATGAATGGTTGTGTAGGTGCGAAGTTCAAAATGCACTTTTCTCTTTCCCCTGCCTTATTTTTGGAAGTGCCAGTGTAGGAGCAAACAGTGCGTGGGTTGATACAGGAGTTCGTGATCTGAAGAGACTTAGTGATAAAATAAAGAAACATGAAAAATCAGAAAAACATGTGAACAGTGTGGTAGACTTAGCTCTTCTAGGTTCCGGGGATGTGCGCCAGGGTTTAAGTAAGGCCTACGAGGAAGCTGTACAGCGACATAACAATGAAGTAAGCAAAAATCAGCAAGTAATATCCAGAATAATAAACTGTATTAAGTTTTGTGGGTCAAACGAACTGGCGTTGAGAGGACATGACAAGAGGCCAGACTCCGAGAATCCTGGTATATTTCTGAATTTAATTGAATACACAAGTGAAATAGACTCTGTTTTTAAGTCACATCTAGAGAGTGCTTCGTGTTTCTAAGGAACATCAAAAATGATCCAGGAAGAATTATTGCAGTGTATGCTGGAGGTATGCAGAGAGGCTATTTTGGAAGAGGTATCCGAGTCTGAATTTGTAGCAATCGTGGCTAACGAGACGACGGATGTGTCGGATGGATTTCAGCTTGTTCTTGTGATAAGGTACTGTGATTCGTAAGGTAATGCTGCAGAACGGTTTTGGGGATTTTTTAATCTTTCTGGTCAAAATGCAAAGGCTATTTCAGAATGTATTCTTTCCCAGTTTGGCGTTACTCTGAAAGATGAGAAGAATAAACTCCGTGCCCAGATGTACGATGGCTCGTCTGTTATGAGTGGTGCCGTCAGTGGCGTGCAAACGAGAGTTAGGAAGTGTACCCGAACGCACATTTTATACATTGCTTTGCACACCAACTTAATTTGATAATGGAGAGAGCAGCTAAACAAAACACGAAAGCAAGAATATTTTTTGCAAATTTGTCTTCAATACCGGCATTCTTTTTCCGATCACTCCGAAAAGTACCTGTTTTTGATTCTTGTGTGTCTAAATGGATACCTGCTGCTGGAGCCACAAGATGGAATTTTAAATCGAGAACAGTCAATACTGTATTCGAGAAAAAAAATGCTTTACTAGATTGCTTTGAACTACAGATGGAATCCGAGTCTTCAAGTGACATCACAATCAGACAAGCATCGACTTTGTACAAGAACCTTCAGGATGAAGAGTTCAACTTTTGGCTGAAAATCTTTAATCATATTGATCATATCATGTTGATATTTTATACAATCAACTTCAAAATCGGCAGACAGTTGTCGCAAAAATGCGTTGCCATGTTCCAAACTTTGTTAAAGCTGTTAATGATGTGAGAAATACAATACTGGACTCCAACGAAAATTCCGAAACCGGAAATGTAAACAAACCACGCAATGTTCACGAAACTGCGACAAGAGTGTCTGCGGCCAAGGAAGTCTGTGATGTCATCATAACCCAGGCAAATAGCCGGTTTCAATTTACAAATCATCTCCAAGTGTCAACTCTGGTGATGCCATCAAATGTTTCTACCTTCAAATCAGATTTTCCTGAGATTAGATTAGATTAGATTAGATTTTTATTAAATCCATTTGTATACAATACATTTTTGATATAGGGCACGTCAAAAATTAAATCTATAAAATAAAAGAACTAACTGTATATATTACTAATACTATAACTATTTATAACTTATTTTATTAACAGATCTTAAGAGATACACTCTTAATGGACAACTATTTACACCTTACTCTATTATCATGATATGAAAACTTAATTCTATAAATACAACAACTTACAGCTAGGTATTACAATTAAATTAGAAAAGTAAAATATAATTATAGATTTCATCGCTCCTATATGCTAAGATATTCAACTACAGAGTAAAAACAATGGCACTGTAGATAAGCTTTCAACATTCTTTCAAAGGTTTTTATTTATGGGGCAAGTTTTATCTACTGGGGTAGTTTATTGTATAATTTAACTCCTGTGTGAAAAGTTCCTATTTGATATATGCTTGTGTGTGTGTGTGAAATATGAATGTTTTGATTTTGTCTTGTGTTATGCATATGAACATCATTGTTTGTTTTAAGAAAAACATCTTTATTCATTAAATCATTTTTAAAAAACATAATAATTTCAAAGATATATATGCAGGGCAGTGGGAGAATGTTTAAATCTTTAAACAGAGGTCTACATGATACTCTAGTACTTACATTTGACATAATTCTCATCGCCCTCTTCTGTATCCTAAACGTGCTTAGTACATCTGGTGACATAACCCAAAATATGACCCCATATCTTAAGTATGAATGGAAATAAGCAAAATAAGTATTTCTTAATGTGTACATGGAGTGCAGGTTTTCAAAATACGTAACGCAAAGCACATAGAGTTCAGTTTAGTATTCAGATATTGTATATGTTTATTCCATTTCTAGTCATGTTGTATCCATAGTCCTAAAAACTTAATTTCTGATTTATTTTCTATTTGATGACCATTTAATGCTCTATTGGGCTTCGCAGGATTCCTACTCTGAATAGTGTGGAAATTTAGAGATACTGGTTTTTTTACGTTTAATATGAGGCGATTATCTGACCATTTGGTTAACTCTTCTGTAACGGAGTCAGCAGACTGCTGTAAGACCTGTTTAGTTTCACATTTTATTACGAGTGTTGTATCGTTCGCAAACAAAATTTCCTTATGTGAATGAACCTTCTGTGTTATATCATTGATATGTAGAAGAAAGAGTAGTGGGCCCAAAACCGATCCCTGGGGTACTCCAAATTTAATAATTCCCTCATTGGACAATGTTTCATTTTCCATCATCCTTGTGTCTCAAGTTTACAATTTGTTTACGCCTTGTGTTCGCATTTGCGAATAAATAATTTGTTAATTTTGTAAGTTTTGATATTGTCAAAAGTCAGACCAGAATTTGATTTTCTAACCTCATTTTCGTCACCATGTGCTCGTGACAGTTCATCTTGTATTACGCTTTCTTGTTTAACTAAACATATTTAAAATGATTTACGTACTTACTTGTTAGTGTATAAGTCATATTTCGCCTGTAAGACATTTTTTCTAGGTGTTAAGGTCATTCTTCACGACTTGAGACCGCATGGCATACTGGTCTCTGTAAGCTACGCGCTTATTGGCCTTCGCCATGACGTGGCCTCGCTCCAGCCAATCACCGCGCTTCTTCCTTACAACGTGGCCTGATGTCTCCATTCTCGGTCATCGAAACTTCGAGAACCTTGGCCTGTCTGCTATTTAAGAGGCTGGCAGATCCATCCTCGTTGTGATTTACCCGTTAGCTGCCATGCTAACCACCCGTCTTGCATAACGGACGAAAAACTGCAAGTTGTTTAAATGTACCATACTTAAATTCTGCGTCAAGAAGTGTTCATCTAACCTTCGCCTAGTCTTCAAAGACATTTTCAAGTGATCTAACTTAGATCACCTTCAAGGTGTTCCTGCGACATGAACATTAAGATGTCAACTATACATCTTCAAGTGCTACGGAAATCTATTCCTATGCAAGTTTTTACTAAGTGAATATTATCACTTCGTCTTCATGCTACAAGTCTTTAACTTTTGTGACAGCTAAGGTCATCCTTACTACTCAACAAGTGTTCTACGTGACATCAGTGAAATCAGTCAAGTACTTTTGTGAACGCAACCACAACTTGACATAACCTATGTCATCTTCTTTGTACTCAAGTGTTCTACGCACACGTGGGATTTTACCCACACTTTGTTCTAAAGATAAGTATTCTTACATAACCTGTACTCAGTGATATTTCATGTTCTTTCTGTTCTATCATGTTAGCTTTATACAAAACCGCTTTAGAAGATTCCTCAATTTTAATATCTCGGTTTTCTTCTTCCCACTCCTTTTAGGAGGTATAACATATCTGCTGGCTTTAGCCATTTTTCCTTTGGGTATAATCTCTTTAATTCTTACGCATACATGCGTCGGCCATTGCACTTTTTCCTTTAACCATTCATGGTTCATTTTCAAGTAGTAGGCTTACTTGCATACCTGCTTCTGCTATCTTCATTTCTTAGGAAATCTTTAATTATTAACTTACATGCAGCTCACGCTTCCTGTGTCTGTCATTGCATTTACTTTGCAAACATTTCTGTTGCATCTTGGCAACTTACAAAGCATTTCTATTTCATAGGGTACTGCAGAAATAAGCAAGCCCCTGTTAGCCATTAGCTCCCTTTCTTGGTAACTTCTTCAGTTTCCCCTACTTTCTTTTCCTAGGTATGGTGGGATTTGCTCCCTGCGAACCATCAGCTGCGTCACTAATTTTCCTTTTGCACCAAGCAATTTAAGTAAGTTGTGTTTACCTGGTCCTAACGTTTAAATATCTCCAACCTTTTTTTGTTGTAAAGAAAACTATGTTATGTGTTAACCTGTACGACATGAAAATTTATATTTTGATTTATGAATATACATGTTAAAGCTACCTGCTCTCTCTATTCTTTTCTCTTGAGTCATATTGTCTAGCCCATGTTCCTTAACGCTCAAACTTTATTCCATTTTGAATTCACTCAAAATGCGTCTGATACGGAGACCTTTAATTGGTCGATCCAATGGTTATTGATCATTCAGTGCACCATCTCTTTTTCGTGCCATAAACCCATGGGACTCGTTTCACTTTACTTTAACTTCAATCATAACTTGGAGAACACGTTGCTTCATAATAAAACTTGGTCTAATACTGTGTCTGACTTTTCACAGCTATTTCGGAGTCCATCAAAGTGGAAAAGGTGCAGGACCCTGACGAGAAGCCGCAGACCTCTCCTGTCAAGACTGACGTTGCCTTACTGCAGCCAACTTCACTGGAAGTACGGGTGAGTACTTCAGCTTCCACCATGATCAAAGCAGAAAAGCTATTAGGCACTCGTGCCCTCTTAAAAAGAAATTATCTAGATTTCGTTCTTACTTAACAGAGAAAATCCTTGATGATCACATTTTAAGCATTCTCACTGAGATATTTAAAACCTATCAATCTAACTTCAATTCGTATGACACTTTACAAATCGAAATTGAGCTTCTCGACTCAAGTCGTGAACAGGATCGAAGCGAGGTGGAGGATAGCTAATATGAGGGACTTGCTAAAGCCGATGACTTAATCAAAACATTAACTAAAATGAATAAGGACCAACCTTTCACTCCGTCTAAACCAATCCTACCTAGGATTTCCTTGCCAACCTTTTTTGGCAACGAGAAGGAATGGGATTCCTTCGAGGAACTGTACGTTTCTTTAGTGCATGATGATTCTTCAATACCTGATATTCAGAAGTTTCATTATTTAAAGTCTATATTTCAAGGCCCCCCGCTTAAGCTGATAGAGGCACTCCCTCTCACGTCTGACAACTATTCTGTTTCCTTCAATTTGCTGCAACAACGTTACGTTTTTGCGTATGGCTTTTAGTGACGGGAGTGTCCGAGGATATGTTCGGCTCCCCAGTTTTGTAGCTGCTTCGAGGCGGACACCCAATGGGTGAGCCACAAGTACCATCGCGTGTGGAGTGTTGTGTGGGAGGAAAGTTTGAATTTAAGGACAAGGAGTTGGAAGGTAGCGGCTGTGGCCTATAGTTAGGAACCAACCCCGGCATTTGCCTGGAAGGAAGATGGGAAACCACAGAAGACCATCTTCAAGGTTGCCGACGGGGGGATTCGAACCTCCTCACCTCCCGGATGTGAGCGACTGCCAGCAGTCATGCCGTAACGACCACGGCTAACTCACCCGGTAACGTTACGGTAACCCCAAGATTTGCATCCACAGGCATATTACTGTTCTATTGAACCTCCCTTCCTGTCGTCCAGACAATCTTTCTTCTATACGTCAGTTAGGTGATACCATCGAGCTTCATGTCCATGCCCTCGAGCACTTGAAGCAACCAGTCGTGCATTGAGACTTGTTTCTGATATATCTCACCACTTCCAAGTTCGATTCTCAAACTTTAAAAGCATGGGAATCAGACTTAATAGATCAACCTGATCCCATATTTCAAACTTTAGTCACATTTATCAAAAACCGTTGTCAGGTACTTTCCGCTGTTGCACAACAAGCCGAACTTTCTAGTCCGAGTAAAGGTGCAATTAGCAAGACTGTTCCTACCAGGAATTCTGCCCGCTCTCAGGTATTTTCAGTGCAGAGTACTGTAAAAACCTGCTTTCTTAGCAACAACTTGCATCCGCTATATGCTTGTTCTTTTTTCAAATCCTTGTCAGTCGATGATCGTAGGAAAGCTGTTGCCGAACACAAATGTTGTTATAATTGACTGTCGGGCAAACATGCAGTTTCAAACTGATCGTCTAAAGGTGTCTGCACACATTGCAAACTGCGCCGCCATTCCTCATTACACCGGTTTGAAAAACCCAAATTTAAGCATCCCCAAAATAAGCCTTTGGAAAGCGTTGTTTCTACGACTTCTCAATTCAACCTGGCATCCAGTAGTAAGTCGTACCTTACCTCTGGCACTCATTCTGACTCTATCGCTCAGTCCTATAGTCTGACTGCTAATTCATGGCGAAGTACTCAGGTTTTGTTATCCACGGTGAGACTTCAGGTCCAAGACTCTAAAGGCAAATGGCTTTCTGTTCGAGCTCTTCTCGACAATGCTGCCACCCACGAATTCATAACCTCTTCTTTGGTTAAGAAATTAAACTTAAATCCTAATACCACTTCGATAGAAATATCTGGTATCAATAACAGCAAGTCTACTTCCTTATATTTCGTAAAGCTCAATATTAAGGATTCGGTGCAATCTGGCACTAACCTTAGTTTAAATTGTCTGCCAATCTCTGTTATTGGAGCTCCGACTCCCAGTCATTCGTTTTCATTTGATACTTGGCATTTGCCTTCTGATCTGAAATTAGCTGATCCCTACTTTCATCAGTGTGCTCCAGTTGACATTTTGCTAGGTGCTAATGTCTTTTGTCAAAATTTACTTCCTTCTAGAATTAATATAACTTCTAGCATCTACGCCCACCACACCAAATTCGGTTGTTTGGTCACGGGTCATATCCCACTTGCCACTGTGCAGTCTTCATCTTTATGTCACTTAACTCACATTGAGTTGGACAACAATTTGGAAAAGTTTTGGAAAATTGAGTCTATCGATTCCACGCCTTCTTCTTCCACTGAAGATGACTTTTGCGAACGACTCTATCTCTCCACTACCACTCGAAATTCAGATGGTAGACTCGTTGTTACTATGCCTCGTATTTCTTCCCCTCCAGTTTTAATACATTCGCATCCTCGCGCTCTTAAGGCTTTGTTTGCTGTCGAAAGCCAGTTGAAACAAAATTCTTCAGCCAAAGCTCAATACATTGACTTCATGGAAAACTACGAAGCCTCTGGTCACATGGAAGTTCTTAATAAACATACTATTTCAGAAGATAGTGTTTATTTGAATCATCACCGTGTTTGGAAGAACCCTTCCAAAAGGGAACAAATTCGAGTCGTTTACAATGGTTCCGCCCCTGATTATAATGGTATTTCATTAAACGATACCTTACTTATCGGTCCCGCCATTCAGTCTGATCTTTCTTCCGTTTTGTTAAACTTTCGCTTGCTTCCTGTTGGTATCATCGCCAATATTAAACAAATGTATAGGCAAATCTTAATCAATTCTGAACAGCAAAATGTGCAACAACTTCTTTGGCGTGATAGCCCTTCCAAACCCATTACGGTCTTCAAATTGAAAACTATCACATACGGTCTAAAGCCATCTGCTTTCTTGGCCATCCGCACTTTAAAGCATCTCGCTGAGAAAGACTCTAACCTATTTTCCGCTGATACTTCAAATCTTCTCAAAAAGTCTTTTTATGTGGATGATTTTCTTCATTCCTTCAGCTCCCCTTCTGAAGCACTTGAGCACTCACGTGATCTCCAAGCGTTGCTTCATGGAGGAGGTTTCCTACTTCACAAATGGAATTCTAATTCCAAGGAAGTGCTAGCTAAGCTCATATCCAATGGCAATACTGATACACCAGTCGAGCTCTTACACTGTTGATTCCACTAAAGTTTTGGGACTTCACTGGTATCCCGTTTCGGATTCCTTTTTCTATCAAGTCAGCTTGTCTCCTATTCTTCCTCAAACTAAGCGGCAAGTTCTTTCCGAAATCGCCAAAATCTATGACCCTCTTCAATTCATAGCTCCGATCATAGTCAAAGCTAAGATGTTTATGCAGGAACTATGGTCTCTCAAAACGGATTGGGTTGATCCTATCCCTCCTTCTCTCTTGGAAAGATGGCTCTCCTTCCGTACTCATCTTCTTGATCTATCTATTATAGACATCCCCAGGGTTCGTATCCCCACTGGTTTCTCTGGAAACGTATTTCATCTGTTTTCAGATAGCTCCATGAAAGCATACGGATGTTGCGCTTATGTGGTCAGTCGTAACACTCCTTCTTCATTCTCTAATTTAATTTTTACCAAGTCAAAGGTAGCTCCTTTGAAAACAGTTTCATTGCCTCGCTTAGAGTTATGCGCTGTCCTGCTCGCAGCCGAATTATCTCAAAAGCTTGTCTCCAATCTCAACTGTCATTTCAGTCATATCTACTACTGGACTGATTCTGCCATCACTTTAGCTTGGATCACGAAGCCCCCCACGCATTGGCAATCCTTCGTCGCCAACAGGGTGGAAAAAATCCAACTCTATCCGCATCTTCTCAATGGAAACATGTCTCGGGTTAGGAGAACCAAGCAGACATAATTTCTCGTGGATGGCTTCCACACCAGCTAGCCAAATCTAGTCTTTTCTGGCATGGTCCAACTTGGTTGTTGCAAAAAACCTTCCTTTTGGCCAGCCCTATTTTCTTCTGCTTTAACGAATGTTCCTGAAACTCGTTAAGTCACATCTTCTCTTGTAACCACGGTTGCCCCTTCTTTGCTTGAAATATATTCTTCTTTTCAAAAGCTAGTTCGTGTTGTAGCTTACTTGCTTCGATGGAAATTCTTTGTGTTAGAAAAACCATTGTTTCCTCAAGCATTACTTTCTGCTGTTGAATTGCAGTCCGCTACTAACACAGTCTTATTGCTCACGCAACAAGACATTTTTCTGATGAATTTAATTCTCTCTCTAAGGGTCTACCTCTCAAAAAGCGTAGTAGACTATTCGCTTTATGCCCCTTTCTTGATGATAACGGATTATTAAGAGTAGGTGGTCGGTTGCCTTTTTCTGATTATCCTGAAGATAAGAGGCACCCCATAATTCTTCCTTCAAAACATCACGTTACTTAACTGATAATACGTCAATTTCACTATCAGCATTTGCACGTTGGTACACGCACTCTATGTGTTTGATACGTGAGCATTACTGGCCCATCAATGGTTTGCTCGAAGTCATTTCCGTAGTTAGATAGTGTATTCCTTGCTTTAAGGCCAAACCTAAGTTTCCTCAGCAACTTATGGCTGACCTTCTTTCGTTCCGTTCTGCTCCCAGCAGACCGTTTCTTCTAACTGGTATTGATTACGCTGGTCCGTTCCTATATCAAACCAATAGTCTAAAAGCTAAACGTAAAATTCTTGCCAAGCTTTACATAGCGCTTTTTGTTTGTATGGTTACTGGCGCCATTCATCTTGAATTGGTCACCAATGCTTCCACTTCATATTTTCTCTCTGCTTTTTCTCGCTTTGTTGCTAGAAGAGGTATCCCCTCTGAGGTTTTCTCCGACAACGCCAGAAACTTTCTTGGTGCTTCTCAACAATGGCAAAAGGCACTCTGCTCTCGTCCTGCCAACGAAAAAACAGGAAGTGTAAAACTTAACGTAGTTTTGATAACAGTTCGTTATTTCCGGAAATGAACGTTGATGTAAATAGGGATGCTGCTTGAACGTGCGATACAGGAGCGGCAAGGAGTGTTTAAAAATTTCACACATAACTCTGCTGGATATCCTGGCAAAAAGCAATCATTTTTCCGTTCAATATAAAATCACATGTAGCCTACACATATAAAACTACAGCCACAAACTCGAAATATATTTTCATCCAATTTCACACGGTACGCCACCACTTTTAACCAATCGAACGCGAAGTCAATAAATTTTATATCAATAATCCAAGCCAATCCAAGCCGTCTCCGTGCTGGTTTGCTTCACCAAGCGCTGCGTTGCACCACGTCGTTGCATTAAACGAAGAGACAGGCAGAATCTCTACAAGTAGTTACTTGAATGACCAACAGAGTGCTCTATTCCAATAGGATTACGTTCCGGACAGCTGTATTTGACAATTTTGTTAGCATTCGTACCCCAACCTCCATACGGTGTGCAACTGTGCAGTGAGCGGTATCGAGTTTAGGGAACGTGCTAATTGTGTGTTGTGAGGAAATAGGGTTTGTTGGTCTGTTATTTTCTTTGTGTGTTAGTGTCTAGTTAGTGATTTCCCAGGTTAGTACTCTTTTCTTTAGGGGATAACTATTCATCATGGCTGCAAAAAGTGATGGTGGTCAGATGGGGCGACCGCCGGATGAAATAGAAACAGTGGAATATGAGGGTGAAGCGTCAGTTGACAGCATGATTGTAGTGTCGGAATCTGAGTTAGAAACTACTCAAGCGTCCACAGTTGCAGGACCATCTATAGTTATTGAAAAGCGCCAGCCATTATCAATTACCAATAGGTATTATGACCATCACACCGGGCCGTACACGGTGTTTTTTCAAGGAGAGGGAGCTCAAAATATTGGGAATTTACATCCTATGGCCTTAGGCAAGCTACTTTTTTAAAATAAGGTACCGGGTATCAAGACTATTCAACGCAAAGGGCGAAATCGTGTTCAAGCGCAATTTCATAAGGCGACAGAAGCCAATTCATTCTTACAACACCCTTTACTACCTGAAAAACACTTGGTAGCCTTTATCCCGTCCTCTAATGTCCAACGTGTTTGTCTAATTAGGGGATTCGATACTTCATTATCCCATGAGGAGATTCTACAATATATTGATTCGCCTGTTCCGATCGTTAGAGTACAACTTTTTTCTTGAAAAAAGATCATCGATGATAAGTTGGAAACCATTCCTGATGGTTAAACTTTTCTTTGAAACTCAGCGTCTACCTGAGTATGTGACCATTTTTAATGTGATATTAGAAGTTACATTGTTCATATTTTCTCCCATTCGATGCCAACACTGCCAAAGATATGGGCAAGTTAAACTGCACTGTCGGGCGCGCGCCCCAGTTTGTGGTAAATGTGCACAGGGCCATTTAACTGATACGTGCCATGAAATTACGTTTAAATGTGCTAATTGTTCTGAAAACCATCCAGCAGGCGCCGCCCGATGCGCTGAACTGGAAAAACAAAACTCCATCAAACGACAAATGTGTATAGACAACAAATCATACCATGAAGTCATTCAGGCTAACTCAAGCGTATTTTCAACCCCCTCACCCTCCCTCAGCAATTTCCGACCATAGAGCAGTCAAATATTTCGCGTCTTACTGATCCGCCTCGTAAAGGAAGTATACAGCAATTGTGCCTCAAGCGCCTAAAGTGGTGAATCCATTGGGTTATGATCGACGGGCCTACTTAGATGTCTTAAATCCACCGTCTGGCAGTGGTGACGGAGAGTCTTCGAGCCCTGTAACCACGGGAGCTGAAGTGTTGAAGAAACGGTCTCCTCAATTACCTGTAACTTCGCGGGATCCGTCAAATGCCATTATGGCAAATTTTCAGAAATTAAAGGAATTATTGGGTCATAACGCTCAATGGAGCTTCTATGTGCAAAAATTATTGGATAAGATTGTACCATTACTTCCCACTCCTCCTACATCAAAATATAACACCCCGGTTCGTAGTAGTCCGCAGTTAGATTAATTCCCTTTGTCATCTTGTATATGTCTACTCCAGTGGAATTGTAGAAGTATTTAAATAAAAAGCATGAATTACTGCATTTAATTCAGGAGTATGATCCGGACATCATATTCCTACAAGAAACATGGCTCGGTTCCTCGTATTACTTTCAGATTGCCAATTATAAGGTTGAACGTCAGCATGGCCCAGGATATCGAGGTATCATGACGTTATTCAAAAATAATTTACGGTACACCCCCCTTTCTAATAATTCTTACATGCCTCACACTCATCATCAAACGCTCCTTGTGCACGATCTCCATATAAGTCATATTTACTGTCCTCCTGGTATACAAGGTTCACGTCGACAATGGTATTTATATTTTCAGTTTATACAGCAATTTTCTAAACATCTTACATTGGGGGATATTAATGCACATCACTCCTTGTGGGGCAGTGATAGGCTTAATCCGAAAGGACGTCACATTGTTGCGGCTATACAGGAATTACACCTACATTTATTAAATGATGGGTCACCCACGCGCATTACCCCGCCGAATAGTCCGCAAAGTGCGGTGGATTTAAGTATCACTACTGTAGATATATCTCCTAAGTTGTCATGGCAGACTGTGAAGGACACTCATCAAAGTGATCATTATCCTATTATATTAGAATACGATATTTCGAGTACCCGACATATCCCGCAGAACGTATTTCAGGTTAAGAGAAATTTTCAGCATTTTGATTATGATTTGCTTTCTCGCTTTTTAGACGATTGGCTTTCTCGGCAATTACAGATGTCTGGTAACAGTTATACCTTTTTATTAGATACTATACGTGATTATTTTAATATATATCACCCTTATATTACAAAAACATGTCCTCCGGCTAATCGTTTTGCCTTACCCTCATGGTGGGATCAAGAATATCGACACTTGGTACGACGTCGCAAGGCGAGTTTAAAAGCTTTTCGGCACTATGGTAATTCAGCCTCCTATTTGAGATACAAGAGTCTCACCGCTCAAATACAACGTGTATTTAATCATAAACGACGCAAAGCGTGGAAATTATACTTTACACAATTAAGTAGTACTACGTCACTAAATAGTATTTGGTCGGCGATTAAACATTTCTCTAATACTCCTCCTATTCACTCTCCCTCTCAACTTTCGGCGCAAGGACTTGTATCATAATTGGACACCGGATATTGTTATTCGTTTGCCTACATCCTGTGCCTCTGGTTCGTTGGACCTTCTTTCCAGTTTAATGCAGCCTATTCTGCGTAGTGAATTTATCCAAACATTCTGACACAAAAGATCAATAATCCCAGGGATTGATGGTGTGAAGTATAACATGATAGCTCGATTTCCCGCAAACGCTCAGGCTATCATCCTTCAACTATATAATTCAATCTTATGCACCGGGACCGTCCCGGAAGATTGGAATGTTTTTCAAACTGTCCCTATTCTGAAACCCACGAAAAAGGCACGATTAGCGAGTAGTTATCGCGGTATCCAACTTGGGTCATGCTTCCGCAAAATTTTTCAAACTGTTCTTCTCCGACGGCTTCAATGGTGCCTCGAATGTTATACCCTGTTTCCTGAAACGCAATTTGCATTTAGAAAAAATCTCGGTACATCTGACCCATTAAATATATTTTTTACTGATTTACTCCTAGCAAAAGGAAAGAAAATGCATACCATAGCGGTTTTTCTTGACCTAAAAAATGCGTATGATTCTGTAGATCTATTTCTTCGTATTCAGATACTTCGGGATATGCAATTTCCACTTCCCTTCCAGTGTTTAATACATAACATGCTATGTCATCGTAAAATAATTTTAAAATCCCCAGCCGGTGTATTTGATTCCCGACATACTTCCCATGGTGTCCCGCAGGGAGATGTTTTAAGTGGGATTTTATATTTACTTTATACTTGTACCCTAGAAACAGTCATACTACCACACGCTCGCATCCTTCAATACGCGGATGATATATTAATATATTGCACAAGAGAAGATTTTTCCGCATGTCGTAGGGATATATACAACGCCATATCTAATGCTCATGACTGGTTTCATCAATACGGATTTGAAACTTCTGCAGGAAAAAACGCTGCGATGATCTTTACTCACAAACAAATTTACGACAGTTCTTCTATATTATATCGTCAAGGCCAAATTCCGGTGGTGACGAGTGTAAAATACTTAGGAATTTATATTGACAGGAAAATGCAAGGGGAGCGACATACGCCATACCTTACGAGTCACTTTGCCAGCAAAATCAATATTCTAAAATCACTCACTCAGCGCAATTGAGGAGCAGACCCGGAATTAATGTTAATAGTCTACCGTAACATCATTCGTTCTGTGCTGGATTACAATTCCTTTCTTCTTTATTTCATGTCAAGTACTAGGCTCCTACGTTTAGATCGAATACAGTTTACTGCCTTGCGTATCATAATAGGCGCTTATATCAACCCCCACTGGAGCCCTTTTAGTTGAAACCGGAGAAATGTCGTTACATTATCGGCGTAGATATCTTGCGCGTATGTACCTGCTGCGTAAAATGATGGTAGCAGTATCACATATCGTTCCTAAATTACAATTATTGGAGGAATATTATACTCGCCGATTATTGCCCACAGCTTCTGTTCCGGCTTTGCTGGCCGCATATTCCATTCTTAAACAATACCGCCATAATATATTAAAAGTTACTCGTTTGCCTATCTATAATATTCCGTATTCCGCAGCTCATTTTCAACCAAATATTCTCAAGCATTCCTTACCCCAAGTATATCAGTCTTTTCAACATAACCCAGTAATCAATCCTCGTATATTTCACGAGATAACGAGCCATTTGGTATCTTGCATTATTTTTTATACCGATGGTTCTAAAATGGTTAACCCATCCCGTGTGGGAGCAGCTTTCTTCTCCCCGGATTTACATATCTCATGTCAGCATACTTTACCCTCAGACGTCACGATATTTACAGCTGAAATTTTTGCAATCCGCCAGACGTGTTTTATATTAAACAGCATGGTATTCGTCATTCTCTAATTTGTACCGACTCAATGACTGTCGTGCAGGCACTTCAAAATGTTCTTGAGGCCGATAATTGGTTTTTATGTCAGTTAGTGCATCAATTGTACACTTTACAAACTGAGGGTTTTGATGTCAGTATCACGTGGATACCCGGCCATTCACATATTGAGGGTAATGAAATCGCTGATAAACTCGCCAAAGATGCTGCAGGTGGTAAATGCAAGGCTTACAATATAGCTATACCCATTTTTGATTTGCGTTCTCTAATTCGTTCGAAGATACAGCATGACAGGCAAGTCACGTGGACTAATTATGCGAAACTGAAGGCCAAACATTATTTTGGGATATAACCGACTATTTTACGCAAACCATGGTTCCAGGATGGTAAATACACACGACGACACATAATTACAATCATTCGTCTCCGCTTTAATCATGCATTAACGCCGGTGTATTTATTCCGTATAAAACGACGTGATGATGCCTTGTGTTCGTGTTTGCAGATGGAGGGTTCTTTAAATCATATTCTCTTTCACTGTCCACAATATGACTTTCCACGTGCCATAATGTTGCGCGATTTACATTCATTAGGGTATGCACTGCCTTTAAATGTTGCCACATTAGTTCATAATCTTACAATTCCGCTGGTTAGTAGCATAGTAGCATATTTCGACAACATTGATTTAAGGCTTTGAATGTGTATTCCTTTCACCTGGTCCATAATTGTGACCCGGTCATGTGTGTCTTGTGCAGTAAGCAGTGGCGTAGCCAAGGGGGGGTTACTGGGGGTTAGAACCTCCCCCCACATTGGAAAATCGGCATGGTTGTGATTTGTGTCTGTTTCACCACCGCACCGGCTACTTGTTGATACACAGTTGTCGCCTTTCGGCCCGACTCCACATTTGAGGCTAGACACGTCATCATGACAACGAATAACCACAGTTTATCTACCTACACAGTCGCGAAGCTTCGCTCATATTTTCTACCGGCGCGCGTCGCGCGTCAACAATGCTCTCACACAGCCAGCAATCATGTGCCGACTGTGCTGTGTAGGTGAATGTTCTTGTTGCTGGATTTACTGTATGTTAGCATTGTGTAACAGTTATATCTTTAATCATGTGTTTTACAAGAGGAGATGTGCAATGCAATCAACAGATCAAATATTAAAAGCCATATTTCAGTGTTGCTAAGTAGCGGCTTCGGTGGCGTAGTTGGTAGCATGCGCAACTGCTGTGCCCAAGATCGCGGGTTCAAACCCGGCCAAAGTCGTCGATTTTTTAAGAGCGTTAAAATCCTTCAGTATGCCTTCCTTCGGAGGGGAAGTAAAGCCGGCGGTCCAAAGTCATAGATTTATGGCACGTAAAAGATCCTTCCACTAACTAAACTTGTGTGAAGCTCAATTTCTAGGTTAGATTTCGTTGAAATGCTCTATAAAAGTTCCAACGTTCACCATTAGGTGTTAGTGACATCTGGTAGTGAAAGTTGGAACTACTTGAAATTGAATGGAACTTGTAGCTAACCCCATGGGTGTCCGCTTGAAGCAGCTACAGCCTCTGGCAAGTCGAACATGTCCTCGGACAGTCCCGGCACTAATAGCAATATGCTAAATAAAACTCATGTGTTGCTAAGTAACCTATAGGATCGTTTTTCAGTCGGTTAACGCGAGTGTACGGTACCCAATTAGATTAGGCGGGGAATGACAATTTATCACCTAGTGCCTGAAATAAAAATGCATGAATTGTTTATACACTTATTAAAACATTTCTCGCATAAATGTGAGAAACGTTTTATTAAGTGTATACATAATTATTGTATTATGAATTACACAGGAAAAATAATTGTTACACCTCACCCAATCTAATTGGGTGTATTCGTGTTGACCAACTGGGAAGTCATTCTATTAATATAGCCTCTACAAATAATAATAAGACACCCAAGTTTCAAAAGGACCCTAAAAGGTAAGACTTGAGCTATGGATTTTAGGCTAGTATTATAAAGCTTTTCAAACAAACAACGGAACTAGGTCTCTAACTGGTTATAAATCAGTATAAATGTTATTGGTTTTACGTCACTTTTAACGACTGCGGCTTTTAGAGACGCCAGGGTGTCGGAATTTTGCCCCGAAGGGGATCTTTATCGAACCAGTAAATCTACAGTCACTGCTCCCTTGCATTTACGCACCCTCAAATGCCAGCTGACTGCGCCAGGATTAGATATTGCACAGCAGGCGAGAATGTTACCGCTGAATCACGCAGCCATTCGGTTATAAATCAGAAGCATGTCCCGGTAGGATATCTATGCATTGCTTCGTAGTCGGTAGCATGCTGAACTGCTATGCCCAAGATCGCGGGTTCAAACCCGGCTGAAGTCGTCGTATTTTTAAGAGTGTTAAAATCCTTCTGTAGCCTATGCCTTCCTTTGGAGGAGAAGTGAAGCCGGCGGGCCAGTGTCATAGATTTATGGCATGTAAAAGAACCTACTACTACAATGGTAGTGTGTACCCTAAATGTGTAGGTTATTTGGTTAGACACGCTCCATCAAGTTCCAACGTTTGCCACTGGGTGTCAGTGACAGTGGCGTCTGGTAGCCAAAGTTGGGACTAATTGAAATTGGGAAGCCTACGGGCGTTCAATTGAAATGCCCTGCTATGGCCATTGGCTGCAATTCAAATATAAATAATATCAATGCATTTTGAAAATTAAGAAAATTAAATGTAAATTATGTCATCTCAAACACGTGTCGATATTTTTATTTTCATGTTTAGAAAATGACTTTCAAATAATCGGAGAGTTCATTTAATAAATAAAAATGTAGACTATTTTGTACAATAATATAAACCTTTTCTCGAATTGTTTTGAAGTAAGCCAATTTATGTCGTCAGGATAATGCTCACAAACTTAAGATGTGGTACACTGTTTGTTAAATCTCTTGTGAAATCCCTGGTCTCCCACATGACTGCTGTGAAGTTACGGCACACAATATTATTATTGCTGAAATTATTTGTAAAATTGACATTATATTATATTCTCAAATTCAGGAATGAAAGTTTTCAAAATCACCGAAAAAATACGAAGTACATGGGTTGGTTTTTTAGTTTTGGCACCAATGCTTCAGTGCCAAGTTGCAACAATGTTGGGCGCTGCCACTTTTACCGAGGGTTGCTGCCCTGCATCCCTCCCTCAGAGCACATGACCTCGCCCGTCCTCACCACCGCTCGTGCGCAGTCGCACCTGTTAGATGAGTAGTGTGAAACCAGCGCTCGCGAAAGACAGTCGCAATGTTTTCCAAGCAGGAGCAGAGAACGTGGATAAAAATTCAGTGTGCTAGGGGTCGCAGAGCTAAACAGTATCACCGAGGATTGCAGGAAGCGTGCGGTGCAGCTGCGTTACCGTTCAGAACGGTAGCAAGATGGGTTGCAGCCTTTCGAGATGGGTGCAAACGTGTGGAGCACATGCCTCGATCTGGTCACCAACCAGTAAGAGATGGCAATGTACAGATGGTGTCCGCGTTAGTAGATGTGGATCGGAACGTAACGATTCGTCAATTAGAGCAAGATACCGGACTGGCGCATTCAACTGTCCTCCACATCCTGAAGGACTTACTGAAAATGAGGAAGATTGCGTCCAAATGGGTTCCGCATGACTTAACCGGTATGCACAAATGGCTGCGATATGACGCTTGTCGTATGCACTTGCAGCGTTATGAGCGCGAAGGAGAGGCCTTCTTACGGCGTATCATAACCATTGACGAGACGTGGGCCAGATCTTATGAGCCACAGTTAAAACGCCAATCGAACGAGTGGCGGCACCACGGATCACCACGGAAACAAACAGTTCGACCAACCCCCACCAATGTGAAGGTAATGTTGATTCTTGCCTATGATTGGGATGGTGTGATCATTCACCATACTGTTCCCCGAGGGCAAACCGTTAATGCGGCGTACTATTGTTCGTTTCTGCAAGACCATCTCCGAGGAGCTCTGAGAATGAAACGGCGACACCACATGGTTACACCGCCCATCGTTCTGCATGACAATGCTAGAGCACACACAGCAGGCGTTGTGTCGGCATTGTTGGATCGCTGGGGCTGGGAGGTCCTCTATCACCCCCCATATTCTCCCGACATCAGTCCCTGCGACTATGATCTCATCCCGAAGATGAAGATGACGATGCGCGGGGAGTGCTTCCGTACCATTGAAGGCGTTAAGCAGGCTGCCGAGCGCTCTCTTCGTACCATCAATAGATTGGGCAGTGCCAACGGGATCCAACGACTTCCGCATCGCTGGGAACACGTTGTACGCAACGGTGGGGACTACATCGAGGGCCTGTGAAACTTGGAACCATCGAAGTGAGTTATTAATCCAGTTATAACTAAGGGGCCAAAACTAAGAAACCAACCCGTACTTACATTTGAGACCCTAAGATCTTTCTATACTTTACGTTTCACAAATCACACGGATATTTTTAAAATTAATTATAATGTTACTCAATTTTACGGAAGAACTAGCTTTTGATATGGTTAAGAATTTGATATAGCATAGCTATTTACAATTATACCCATACGAGTAACCCACCCACGCTTCGCGCGGGATCCTTAACAGTTTACCCAGCGTAAGCTTGAAAGGCGTACGGACGGTAGGTCTCAGACGCAATTCAGAAAAGCCGAGCTGAACAGCGAAACTCCAAACACATATACTCTTCTCTGAAGTCTTAACTCGTTACGACTCAAAAGTTGATGCTGGCCGAAGCTGGGGTGATAGACTCGCTCCCTACCTCGTAAACTCGCTCCACCGGGTGAGTTAGCCGTGGTCGTTACGGCATGACTAATGGCAGTCGCTCACATCCGAGAGGCGAGGAGGTTCGAATCCTCCCGCCGGCAACCTTGAAGATGGTCTTCTGTGGTTTCCCATCTTCCTTCCAGGCAAATGCCGGGGTTGGTCCCTAACTATAGGCCACAGCCGCTACCTTCCAACTCCTCGCCCTTCCCTTCCAACTTTCCTCCCCAACGATACTTGTAGCTCACCCATTGGGTGTCCGTCTCGAAGCAGCTACAAAAACTGGCGAGCCGAACATGTCCTCGAACACTCCCGGCACTAAAAGCCATACGCAAAAAAAACTCGCTCCGAAGCTAGTAATTTATATTTCCACTGGAGATTGTTGGCAGAAATGAAAACGTAAACTCACTTATAGTGGGTGATGTATTCAAGATAGAGATATGCTATCGTGGACCTTTTTGTAGAACTTTTCATGATGACCAATTCTCACGCTCATAGTAGGCCTATATAGATATTTTTAACAGTATATTCAGAGTAAGCTGAAATGACGCACGGACGACAGTTTTTTCTTCGACTCGATTCAATGAAAGCGTTACTGCTTGGCTTCCTGTGATCGTGGTCACAGAAATGAATGTTTTTCTACAGAAACCTTCCACGAGAAATCCTTTACAGAATGGTGAAAACCGCATCAAAATCCATCCAGTGGTTCTCGAGATTACGCGTTACATCCAAGAATCGGGGACTCTGTTTTATACTGCAGTCTGTCGAGATGCCCGCGACTATCAATGAAACAAATACATGAATTTATAACTAGTATGGGCTATTAATTCTACATACGACTCATTAAATACGTCATACAACTGTACCTAGGGATACTTGTAGAGGACTGAACTAATAAAAACAGAGCATTTTCTTATGTTCCCATGAATTAAAAGTGTATAGTATATCAACATTGTGATTTGACATGACTTATGTTTACAATCGAAATAATCACTCAGGCGAGGTAATATTCATAAAACCCCTACAAAAGTGAAATCATCAGTTCCGCGAACAACGCGCTCAAGGCAGTTGCGCTAGCGAGCGCTAGTGTCGCTCCATCTACCAAAAGGATGCAATTTCGTAATGCAGCGAGCTTCGTGACTGTGTATTTTAGACTGTGGTAATACAACTCCAGCCTCCCAGGTTTGCCAATCTTAACTTTTCCCCCGCGAAATATAACTTATTTCAAACTGAGGCTAGCACCAAATAATTTTGAATCCCACATAGCGGGACAATATTAGCTTTTTTCTTTTCTTGGCGGGAGATAAGTTATATGAAAAATTAATCTAGTTTTTATTAAAAATAACGCGATTTTATAAGGACTTAGAAAATTCTATGGGTTCATTAACACTATTTCTGGGACCGTTATTAACTTCTTGAGCATGAGAACGCCGTCAGCAGAGTTGCTTCATATAACGTTAATACAGTATACTGTATGTTCATCAATTCCCCGAATTATGGTTATCTCCCGGTTTCGAATAAGTGAAATTTGTCGCATGTGTAGTGTAAGCAACTGAATCTTTTTTCCAGCTGCAAGTAGCATTTGTAATGTAAAAAAGACTTAGTAGGTGACAAAAATCTTCGAAAATTATATTTTAGGCGTTCGGGGCTAATTGCAACATAATGCACAGGATCTTGTTGAAAAAACTGAATAGACTAAACATTAAAATGAGAAGCATATTGTATAACTCATATCATAAATCAACATGATACACCGGGAGAGGATGCCCACTTTTGCTGAGACTTCTGTAAATGTTTTCTCTTGTTGAGAGATACGCAGTCTTCATGTTGGTAGCACAGATAGTTTAGAGTTTCTTTAGTTCCTGTCAGGGGAACAGGAGTGTTCTATATAGATTTACCATTTCAGTCAAAAATTAACTTCATTTTTTACAGAACTGTTTTTTTTTTGTTGTTGTTGTCTTTTGTGCATATTGTAATACTCGAAAACTTATGGAGCAAAATATATGAAACTTTTCTTGTGTAATAATATCTCATTGATAAATGGAAATATTTGTAGAATTGTTGTTAATTCATTTGAAGGGCTTGAGACATCTTGGTCATCAGCCCCGTATAGTTGGGTGTGTGTTGAAGTTGTCTTGCAACCTGTATTGCTGCTAAGATTGTAGTAAAGTGTGTAAATGTATCAGGGACAGGGATGGGATAGACGCTCCGGGACTTGAAGTAAGACACAATCCCGGCAATTTCCTGTAGGAAGTGTGGAAAAAAAAACAACGGAAAAAGCACACTCAGGATAACCACTGTCAGCACCGGGATTCGAACCTACGATATCCGTATTTACTGCAGCTGCCCTCGCTGCCATGGTGCACGTTTGATGAGCGTGACTACGCCGCGGGATGAAATGCTTGTAGAATTTCGAGTGTCTATAACCCCCCCCCCCCCCCCCCCCCCCCCATCGGCCGATCCTGGCTACGCTACTGGCAGTAAGTCACCAAGGTGGGTCACTTCGGTGTGAAGAGTCAAATACCATTTGTGTCCCAGTATACTTTTTTCATATGTTTTCCTCCTACCTCTTATGTCTCCTCGTTACGTCATACTCTTTGTTTGGAATAACCCGTTCCTCACTGGTCTCACGCCTTTTATCGGTAGTCAATGTTTACCTCATGATACCTACCACTGCACAGTAGCAATTGGCTAAAGAGTTTAGTTTGCCCACTACGATGATGAGAAGAAGAAGAATATTTGGTTGTTTGCTTTTACAAGTTTTATTCTTTGATGTTAGCCGTTTCTTTACTCCTTGCGATTGAGGAATCATCCTTTGGACCTATCTTCTTTGCTTTGGACCTGAAGTAGGTTGATTGATTGGTCATCGATATTTTCCCGAATTCTTATTCACACAATGCCTCTGCCAGGACCGCTGAGATTATTTGGAAGAAAACATGCTGAAATGGCGAGTCGGTGGTGAGTATTCGAAAATTTTTCATGTTCTGTCCTCGTAAGTCGGAGAAATGTTGATCGGTGAATCCAAATTTTGAAAATGAGCTTAGGCTTTTTAGTATGTTGGTGGGTAGCATACTGTCGGGTATATGCCTAAGTAATTTGATTAGTTCAAGTACTAACCCTTCTATTGGAGTAGTTTTCCGTAGGCTAATTGGACTAGGGTCCTTCGGTTTTGATAGGCTGCGTGAATTGGGATTTCCACTTTCCTCCTCTGTTACCATTGCGTTCTCATTGTAGCGTATGTTCCGTATGTCTGTTTCAGGGCGATGGAATCGGTGATTCATCAAAAAAGTCTTCCCATAATTCTGTAGTGCAAGTTGTGATCCTGCTAGGACTTGGGTTTGCAATACTGGGACACTTCAAGTAACGTTGAAGGAGACTAGAACCCACGATATCTGGAAAGGATGTAGTTCACTCCTCTGCTGCCTATAACCCACCCACCTTCCCTTTTTATATCACGACTTATTTGGTAAAATTCCAGCTGTGTCGTCCGTTATCTGCATGAATTATGCACAAGTACATTATTACCAACCCCACCCATATGGTACTAATTCAATAGGCTGTTTTCTACTACTGTAAGTAGTGCGGTCCATTAAGTTACTTGTGAAATATTGGTCACCCATTTTTTCTTTCACTTCAATAATATATGATTTTCATACCTTATTTCATCTTCTGGGGGGGATATTATGATTTGTAATTACTAATC
Source organism: Meconema thalassinum (assembly GCA_946902985.2). NCBI lineage: Eukaryota > Metazoa > Arthropoda > Insecta > Orthoptera > Tettigoniidae > Meconema > Meconema thalassinum. The sequence goes on from OX336389.2 coordinate 1,407,617,391, forward strand.
CTGGTCACTTCTGCACTGACTGCACCGGATATATGTGCTAAATCACGTAAACATGCGTTTTCATTTATTGATCATTTCCTCAAGGCAGCCATGTTCGACAGCGTATTTAGTATATCAAACTGCCGCCAAAGCGCTCACAACGAGGCACACACATTGACGTCACTGGTTGCCAACATATTATGTTCCATCACAGTTGCCAACATGTCCGATACAAAATAATGAAACATAACATGGAAGCTCGGCACGCTTGACAAAAAAAAAAAAAACATTGATCTGGAAGCGTTAGGCTGTAATCGTCAATAATGGCAATACTGTTTTTTATGATAATTCATGTGCTTAATGGCAGACACAGCTGGAATTTCATCTATATAAGTCGTGATCATATTTGGGATGGTGGGTGGATTATAGACCGCGGAGGAGTAAACCTCTATTACTACGTCATTTCTAAATTTTTTCCAGACCATTACTACTGGTATTTTGGCTAATTTTTGGGTACAACTTCCCTTGACAAGAATCCAAGTAGAAAATTCTTAAACTACTGAAATTAGCCAAAATACCTGTAGTAATGGTAGGAAAAAAATCTGTATATAATAGTAATAGATGTTTACCTCATCTCTCTATAACCCATCCGCTGTCCAGAATTTGATCACAACTTAGCTCTATATAGTAAAAATTCTAGCTGTGTCGGCCATTTTCAGCATTAATTACGCACAAGTAGGCTACAGTATTGCCAACCCCATGCATTCGGTACTATTTCTTATACGGTATTGTAAAACAAAAGAGTGCCGTCAAGTTAATGTGAAAGTGCGCCAAATTTCAGTCTTAAGTTAGACATGGAGTATGCGAGTTAACAATCTCCAATTTCAATCAAGAAAATCATAGCGCATCAATAATTTTCATCCAAACCAAAGGTTTTTGCCTAGACCAATAATTGTTAGGTTAGCCAATATAATAATCCCTGTCACGCTCAGTGGGATGTAGTCGCGCATCAATAATCTTTATCCAGGCCAATGGTTCTGCCAATTATTTCTTTTTTCACATACGGTTATTATGTTACGAAAGTCGTGTAGTGTATTTTGCACCAGACATGTTGGCAACCGTGATGGAACATGATATGACGTCAAACATGGCTGCAGTTGTTGAAAAGCCCAGTTCTGTTTAAGGGAAGAATTAATAGTATTAAAGAATGAAAATAGAACGCAGCTTATACCCTTGCATCAGACATGAATGTGACTTTTACATACCTTGTGTCTCCTCTGGGCGATATTACATATTGAAATTAGGAACCCTGGTCACTAATGCACCTCATTTATGTGCTAAAATACATAAATTGTTTTTTTTTCTTTTATTTATTGCTCATGTAATAGCTGCCATGTTCTGACAGCGCTTGCATCTCGTTAAACTGTCAACAAGGCGCACTCGAGCGGCACACATTGTTGCCAACATGTGGGACACAAAATCATCATCATCATCATCATCTTGTACAGTTTCCAGCCCCAGGCTTGGTCTGTTTGGAACATAAGCCTCGCCATTTAGTCCTTTCTTCCCACCACCTCTCCGCCGTCACTCTGGTCCAGTCCTCGCCTCTCTTCTTGACACATTCCTCCACTCCTTTCAGCCATCTAGGCCTATCTCTTGGTCTTCCCCTTGGTCGTTTCTTCTGCATCTGCATCTCATGTATCCTCTTGGGAATCCTCTTCTCATCCATTCTCTTTAAGTGTCCATACCACCTCAGCCTTGATGTCTCAATCCTACCTTGCAAGGGCTCCTCTTTCACCATTTCCCTGACCTTTTCATTCCTCAACCTGTCTCTTCTTGTTACTCCGATCCTACTTCGCAGGAACTTCATTTCACCTGCCTGTATTCTGCTTATGTCTCTTTTCTTCATTGTCCACGTTTCTGAAGCATAGGTCAGTATCGGGATATAGTAGCTTCTGTATAACACTTCCTTGCTTTTTTTGTGGGACATCTTTATTCCACACTAAGTTCCTAATGCTTCTCAGAAATGCTTCTGCCTGTCTGCCACGTTCCGTAATCTTTGTCATGTCTCCCATTTTCCTCCACTATACTTCCCAAGTACTTGAGACTTTCCACCTTCTTCAGCTGTTCACCTCCAAGTGTTATCCCACTCATTGGTCTGTCCTTTTTCCTGGTCGTTAACAGGATCTCACATTTACTGATGTTGAACTTCCATCCGTACTCGACCACTGTTTCTTCCTAAGCCTTCAGTTGCTCCTGAATTTCCTCCTCCTTGTTTCCCCAGACCATGAGATCATCTGCAAACACCATTGCTTTCATCTTATCTTCTCCTATCTTTCCTGCTATCCGTGTCATTACCTCGTCCATAACCACAATAAAGAGAAGGGGTGACAGCGCACTACCCTGTTTCAGGCCACTCATTTGTCTGAACCAGTCTGTACTTTCCCCTCCAACTTTCACACAACTCACACTTCCTCAATACATCTCCTTCACTCTGCCTACAGTCCCTTTTTCCACTCCCATGTTTTCAATTGCTTTCCAAACCTTCTCCCTACACACACTATCATAGGCCTTTTCGATGTTCAGGAAGGCCATCAACAGATCCTCTCCAAATTCGTAGTGGTGTTCCCGGAGCTGTCTCACTGAAAATATGAGATCCACTGTTGATCTCCCAGGTCTGAATCCATACTGCTCCTCTCTCAATTTTCTCTCCACTTTGGCTCGTATTCTACTTTCTAATATCTTGTCAAATATCTTGGCACAGTGAGGTATGAGTGTTGACTCCCCTGTAATTTCTGCATTCCTTTCTGCTTCCTTTCTTAAATATTGGGACAATTAATCCTTTCTTCCAATCTTCTGGGGTCTTTTTCTCCTTCCATATCACCCTCATCACACGGTATAGCCACTGTTTCCCAACCTCCCCTGCTGCCTTCACCATTTCAACACTCACTTCATCCACTCCCGGTGCCCTTCCTCCGTTCATCTTGTCTATAGCCATCTCCAGTTCTCTCCAAGTCAGGTCCTTTTCCATTCCTGTGTTGTCTTCTCCATCTTCCAATGCATTGTCTTCCTCCCTATGACCATTTGGATTCAGCAAATCCTCAAAGTACTCTTTCCACACTGTCTTGAGTGTCTCTTTGTTGTGTACCTAATTTCCGTTTTTGTCCATCATTACCACATCCTCTCGCAGACCTCTTCTCTTACTTTTGACCTTCCCATAAAGTACTTTCTTATTTCCTCTGCTGTCTTCCTCCATCATCTCTGTCCACTTTACCATCCACTTCTTCCTCTCCTCTGCGACAATCTTGTTTGCTTCTTTCTTCTTTATCTTATAATCTTCCCTTGCCAGATCAGTTCTTTCCTGGAACCACACTATGAAAGCCTTGTTCTTCCTTCCCGCAGCTTCTTTTACTCTCTCATTCCACCATGGGACACAAAATCACTGTTGATAAATAAAAAAAGTGGGATACAAAATGAATGTTGATAAAGAAAACATTCGTCGAGACGCGTTAGGACCCATTGGATTTGGTATCAAGTTTTAATGTAGAATATAGAAGGGGGGGATTTGCATTAATTTTTATGGCAGAATATGCAAGAATTTTATTTATAAGAACATTATTTTGTGTTATATTTATGGGAAGAGATACTTTTTCTTTTTTTTTTTCTTTTTAAAATTAACATTTTTGTTTTTTATGTTTATTTGAGTTCGAGGGACACTTCCTCGATTTCATGATGATAAATTAATATATTTAGCTTGAAAAAGATTTTTACCATTATCTTTAATTTTTTTGTTTGGGATTAAAAATTATTATATTTTCTATTTTAATTTAGTGTATTTATTTTAGAAGTTAATGGAAGAATTTAACTTCTGTCTTATGTTTTCAAAACATATGCTTTCATAAAGCTTTATAACTAATTTACTAATTTATCTCATGTTATGAGAACAAGAGGGTTAATTAATAATAAGCAAAATAAAGAATAGTTAAGATTTGCCCAGTTAAAATATAAGGGTCTTCTACAGGCTGTGCTCCAATTCATGTTAATAAAATAACAATTGTTATTATTGATCAAATAGGATTTGATTAATTGGATAAAATTGAGTTCCTCGGAATCTATTTCTGTTATGAAATGGTAAAATTATTAGGATGGCAATAGATATAACTAGAGTGATTACTCACCCTAACTTATTAGGAATAGATGGAAGAATTGCATAAGCAAATAAAAAGTATCATTCTGGTTGAATATGAACAGGAGTAACAAGTGGATTGGCCGGGGTAAAATTATCTAATCTTAACTATTCTTTATTTCGCTTATTATTAATTAACCCTCTTGTTCTCATAACATACTGTAGCCTACTTGTGCGTAATTAATGCTAGAATTTTTACTATATAGAGCTAAGTTGTGATCAAATTCTGGACAGCGGATGGGTTATAGAGAGACGAGGTAAACATCTATTACTATTATCTACAGATTTTTTCCCTACCATTACTACAGGTATTTTGGCTAATTTCAGTAGTTTAAGAATTTTCTACTTGGATTCTAGTCAAGGGACATTGTACCCAAAATCATTATCATCATCATCATCATTTCCCCTTATCCAGCTCCTGCCGGGTCGGGGTATTTATGGCACTTCTCCACTTTCCTCTTTCCTTCCACAATTCTTCTTCCACGATCTTGTCCCAGTCCAGATTCCTTTTTCTCACGCTGTTCTTCACTGAATCAATCCACCTTGTTCTAGGTCTTCCTCTTGCTCTCTTACCCTTGCACTTGGCCTCCAGCATCTGTCTTGGTATTCTATTTTCCTCCATCCTCTTTACATGTCCAAACCACCTTAGTTTATTCTTCTCAATTCTCTCATTTAGTTTTCCCATCCTAACTTTCTTCCTAACATCTTCATTCCTCACTCTGTCTTTCCTTGTCTTACCTGTCATACTTCTTAGGAATTTCATTTCACTGGCTTGGATTTTACTCTCTTGCCTGCTCGTCAGGGTCCAAGTCTCAGCTGCATAAGTCAATATGGGTACATAGTACATTGTATACATTACCTCCTTGCTTTTCCTTGGTACTTCCTTATCCCAAAAAAGTTTTCTTACACTTTGATAGAATGCATTGCTCTGCTGTACCCTCCTGCCAATCTCCATGTCCAACCTACCAGTTTGCATCAATTCACTTCCTAGGTATTTGAACATGTCCACAATTTCCAAACTCTGACTTCCAATTTTCACAGTGCCCTTTCCTTGTCTTTCCCCTCTTGTCATCACCATGGTCTTGCTTTTCTCGATACTGATTTTCAGGCCATACTTCTGAATATTTTCGTTCAGTGCATCTAGTTGTTTTTGCACTTCTTCGGTGTTCCTTCCCCAGACCACAATATCGTCTGCAAATAATAGTAACTTCATTTCTTTATGTCCATATGCTTCCTTTGTTTCCTTTACAATTTCATCCATTACCATTATGAATAAAAGAGGTGACAGCACACTCCCCTGTCTTAGTCCAGTCTTGTTCCTAAACCAATCTGTCTTTCCAACTGGGGTCAGTACCCTGCTAACACAGTTGCTGTACATTGCTTGCACCATTTCCAACATTTCTCTTCCCAGTCTCTTCTTAACCATGGTTTCCCATACCTTCTCTCTGGGGACACTATCATATGCATTTTCTAGATCTATGAAAGTCATGATCAAAAATTAGCCAAAATACCAGTAGTAATGGTCTGGAAAAAATCTAGAAATGACGTAGTAATAGATGTTGACTCCTCCGTGGCCTATAACCCACCATCCATCCCAAATATGATCACGACTTCTCCCGATTTTTCAAAAATCCAGCGCTTAATTTCGGACTGAAAGTGCGAAATGACAAACTCCAATCCTCCATCAAACAGATCGATTTTACATGAAGTGTGTTTCGTTTCTGCAGTTTCACTTCGTATTTATAAATTTATTCCATAACTACGTACTATCTCCGCGTCCCGCTTAGTTAGCTTAAGTTAGCTACGAATATGAAAATTTAAGATTTTTGAAATCGTCGATGGTTAATTCAGCGTGTGTTCCTAGAAGTTTTGCATAATAGCCTGTGGGTGAGAGGTAGTTGTAGGCTGTGGAATATTGTATCTGTTTTACACGTGAAATTATATTATGATTTCTGTATAACTTAGATTTCGTTGGCATTAATATGCCGGTAGGCTATTGTGATTTTTCAGAGCGATTATGTCGGTTCCTTGACAATATGACGAAGAAATAATGATGTGACATTTAAAAGTGTGTACAAAGTTAACTTTCCGCATATAACTGAGTCAAGAAAAGGCTCAACATTTACATTTTGTAGTGTCTGTAGGTGTGATAATAGATACGAGGAGCTTTGCGACATTGTGGTCAAGTGGCTCCGTGTAGGCTATAAGTGGGCCGTTCTTTCTTAAATGTGGGGAGTAATGGTGGCGTAGCGTTCAAGCTGTTGGCCTCGCACCATGGCGGACCGGGATTGATTACCGGTCGATGCATGTGAGATTCGTATATACACGCTCATTTTATATGTGCGCGCCAGTAAACACGGCAAGCTAAACCGGCTGTGTTGGCTGGCGCGCACATATATAATGACCCTGTATATATGCATTAACGTCCTAGCCTGTGTATGTATTATAGTGCAATACCCCCATCCTCCCCCGTCCCTCCTTCGTCGTCGAAATCTCTCCCGATTTTTTAGGTTGGCAGGTATGCGGACCATTTTATCAAATTTTTGTTAAAACTGTATATTTTGGCGCATTCAGAATTGATAAAAGCATTGAGTAGTACCGTAAGCGCAGGGTTGGCAATACTGTCTGACAATAATTCATGCGCATAATGGCAGACACTGCTGGAATTTTTAAGTAGTGGCTCCTAATGTAATTGGACACAATTCTAGTTGACCTACGGTACTGAAAAGCTTTCTCGATTGGAATTAGGCAACACCGAAAAATGGCTTCTGTCATTACCAGATAAAATTCTATCCATTCTCTAAATATGTACTTCACAAATGTCTGGCTGCGTGGCTCAGGGGTGACGTTCTCGCTTGCTGAGCCCAAGGTTGCAGGTTCGAAACCTGGCGCAGTCAGCTGGCATTGGAGGGTGCGCAAATGCGAGGGAGCCGTGTCAGTACATTTACTGGCACGTTAAAGATCCCCTTCGGGGCAAAATTCCGGCATCTCTAAAAGCCAGGGTAGTTAAAAGGGACGTAAAACCAATAACATTATTATTATTATTATTATGTACTTCACAAATCCAAAAATTCTCTCTCAAAATCTCTTCTATAAAAATCTATCTGATAGAATTTTTCTAAAATTATTTCATTAAATAATCCTATCTTAAATTTTCCACTCGACGAATTGAAAATTACAAAATCATGAATAAATAAATCGTCGCAAAAAACATCCCTAGAATCTGGTCGAATCGTAAATTCCACTAATGATGATGAAAGTTGTACTTCTAGCTTGAGCTGCTTCAAGGTGATCTCCAAATCATACCCTGATGGATATGTTTCAGAAAGGACTGGTCTCGCCTCCCTGCTACTGATGTTGCCATCTTGACATTCCCCATGATCGATGTTAATGTTGTCGGATGATCCAATTGTCTTCCGTCTTCCTTTTGCTTCTGTTCCAGATGGAACTTGTAGAATGCTAATATAATTGTTCAATGTCCCAATCGCTCACTGAACTCTGTACAATATTCCAACACTTTGTTCTGCTCCGGGATTCGAATATTCGTCTTCAAATAGATATTGTTCACAGAGAATCGCTTTAATATGCATAGTGTTCACTTTATAATCACACAGTTTCTTGGAATTATTGCTATAAATATTATTTGCAATGTTTGAATGTTCCTATCACTTCTTGTGATAAACCAATAATGCATGAAATTTTCGAAGTCCGTAAAACTGATGAAAATACTTCACTGTCTTTCTTCTCAATTTCGACTATCAATACCCTCTTAACTTGCGGTATAAAATTTCAATGATCCCCGCACAATTCCTGACTGGAGGAAATAAGTCATTCCCCAGCTGGATCGTGAACGTTACAGCCAAGAGCTAAGGCTGGAATTCAGAGACATTTCTTGAGGACACCTTGAGGATACCTTGGCTTTGAGGACTCCTTAAGGGAGCTATTTGCATTCAGGAAGCTTCCTTAAGGAAGGCATCCGAAGGTTTCCTTAAGGCCTCTTTAAGGAGACCTACAAGGCTTCCTTGAGTAGGAATGCTATTCACAGATCTTTCTTAAGGGAGTCTTGGCCTCAAGGACTCCTTCACGACTCCTTGAAGCTGCTCATGTTCTAAGGTAGGGGACAAGCTACCTTGAGGTCTCCTTATCACAGGAATAATGGAGGTAGCCCTGGCGGACGACGACTTTATTGAGTATATTGAAGTGTTATTTCGAGACGAAGACGTGCCAAGACGATATGTCAGGGATTATGAGAACCCACTGGAACGATTTTCAGAGCTACATTTCAAAAAACGATATCGTTTTTCCAAGGATATAGTGATAAACGTAATTTTGCCGTTAGTTCACTTCGAAAGACGTCGTAACAGAAGAGGACTCCCAATATCTCCAATGTTGCAGGTTTTAATTAGTCTACGGTTCTATGCCACCGGAAATTTTCAGGTAAGTGGAACATTCATCAGTATAAAATGAAATAGTGGCACGGAAAGCACCTAATTGATACCGTAAAGTTACCTACGGGTTCCCCATTCTTTTCTTGGTTAGGTACGGTAACTTACTGCAGTGTAGGCTATATTTTGTACAGTATTATTTGTTTATTCATTTAAGATATTTTGACTACGGTATTGTATAATACCGTTAATTTGGCTCCCGTGTGATTGTTGACAGACTGAATGAAAACTGTATTTTTCCCAGGAAAAGAGCCGTGTAGTTTGTAGTGTAGGTCTACCGGTAGTTCGACTGCTTATATACCGGTACCGTAGTTGACGTGTAACGGTACATGGTGTAATAAATTAATTATGTTATACCGGTACATAAGTTACACGATTATTCTGTCAATTTTGATGAAAGACTTTTATTATTCCAGCACCGATGCACGGCCCTAGGCCTACATAACCTACAATACCGGTACCGTAATGGCCTATAACTTACTAACACGCATTGGGTGACTTCTCGTAATAATACTGTCTCTTGGCCTCATTATTGGGTTAAAAGTGGTTAGATGCAAACAACTGATAGGTCTATAATATGCAATCTACTAGGCCTAAATAACCTACAAGCCATCAGACAAAAATTCAACACACCCAACTACAGGAGGCTGATTACCAAGATGTCCCAATAAACAACAACAACGACAATATATCACTCAAAATACGGTAGTTAATTTATGTAGGGAAAACCACTTTGCTCCTGACTGCACTAATTGGAGGGACACCCCAGACATTGATAAGTTAATGGCAAGAGTACCAGTATTCTATGAAAATGTAGATTTCCACCACTACTGGTACCTGCTGTTTGCCCTTATAAATGTAAATAAGGTATGGGGGTCAGTTAATGAATTCTAATAAATTGTATTTCTAGGATAGGCCTATATTTTGCTTCAGCCTAGTGCCTCAAGGCATCTTTGAATTTCCTATAAAAAAAAGTATAACTGATTAATACTCTAGGTCAAGTCATTAAACAGACTGTTGCTGTTTCAATCAGGGCCTTGGACATCAATCCATGTACTCGAGTACCTGTATGTCTGACATCATTGGTTATTTTGTGTCTGTATTTGATACTAGGGTTAAGGAGGTGGCGGCTTATAGGAACCTTCCCACTATTTTCCTGGAATTGAATTGGAGAATCACAGAAAACCACTTCTAAGATGGCTTACATGGGGATCGAACCCGCCTCTTCTCAGGTTTTTCCTCTTAAAGCGTGAATACCTTGTTCTAACCTGCAGGCGAGAATTGGAACTGGATACCGACCCAGTAGGCCTACATACCCCACGAACAGAAGGCGGCCTAGAAACGGGCTGTTACAATTCATATAGTGTAGGTCAATGCATCAATAACCTATATTTTAATAATAATGTTATTGGCTTTACGTCCCTTTTAACTACTCTGGCTTTAAAAGAGTCGCCGGGGTGCCGGAATTTCGCCATGAAGGGGATCTTTAACGTGCCAGTCAATCTACTGACACGGCTCCCTCACATTTGCACACCCTTCAATGCAAGCTGACTGTGCCAGGATTTGATCCTGCAACCTTGAGCACAGCAAGCAAGAACGTTACCGCTGAGCCACGCAGCCAGTCCCTCTATGTTAAAGCATGTAGTTAGTATTTCTCCTACATCAATGGGATATCTTTCTAGGAAAGTTGACTTCAGTGTGCCAACAAAAATAAGAAAAAGAGCAAGCCTACCTATGCTACAGACTGGTTACATAATACATATTATCTGAGAAAATGAATGTTGACTTACCTTCCTTATCACAAAAATATAACAACTTTTTGATTGACGACACAATAAAATTTTATTGGCCATGTGTAGTCTATGCATCACCAAAACGTAACAGTGTCATTAAATTCTGAATCGTAAAAAACAATTTTAACATTAGCCTACTGTAACTAGTCTGACTCATCCTTTTTTCTTTTCAGACTGTATGTGGTGATCTACGGGGAGTAAGCCAGTCTAGTGCTTGCAGGGCTGTCTTACATACATCCGAGCAATTAGCACAGCAACTTCCGACCTATGTAAGATTCCCAAACTCCCAGGAAGAGTTTGATAGGAGGCAGAGAAAATTTTTCCAAATGGGGCATTTTCCAAATGTCAGTGGGTGCATTGATTGTACCCACATACCTATCAAAAGCCCTGGTGGACCAATGGCAGAGGTCTATAGAAACCGTAAAGGTTTCTTCTCTCTCAATGTTCAGTGTGTTGCAGGTCCAGATCTTGAAATTTGTGACATTGTTATACGATGGCCTGGATCGGCTCACGATGCAAGAATATTTGACAACAGTTTCATAAAGTTAAGGTTTGATGAGCGGGAGATGAAAGGCTTCCTGTTAGGGGATGCGGGCTATGCCCAATCAAATTACTGTTTCACACCAGTACCGGATCCTCGAACTGCAGCTGAGGAACGATATAACCGTGCACACAAGGCAACACGGAGGTCAGTGGAAAGGATGTTCGGCATATGGAAGAGAAAATTTCCTTGTTTGAGCAGGAAATTAAGCAATAAAGTAAGGACCACTACCAGAATTATTGCAGCATGTGCTGTGTTGCACAACATTGGCATATTAAATGACCAAGATTTTGTTGATGATGAAGAACAGGCAATCGAAATTGAACAAGTCCCTGTGCAAAACGCTGGGAACAACATGCGCTATATGGCAGTGAGGCAAGCATTTATTGAGAGGCATTTCGTTGGCTAAGAAATAGCCACTCACATGCCATAGTTATTTATACATAAAAGCTAAAGCCATGCCTGGCGGGTAGTACTTTGTAAGGGTCCCTTGCCTCGGTTACAGGTGAAGATGGCCAACGGTTTTGAAAGCGGAAGAGGACTCCATGTCTCAACAATGGACAAAGCGGACGAATTGTCTTCAAGCTCTGGGGGTTACAACCTAGGTTCTACAGGGCGCCCCGGAATGTTCTCAGCAGCGACTACGTACTGCTGCCAGGGGGAGCATCAGCAGTTTAGTTGGCAGGACAGCGGTACAGTGAAGGTCACACGTGTGGGTTGTGGGGTGTTGAAATCGTCAGTGTGTTTTGCAGTAAGCGAGCGTTCAGATAGATTATTGGAAGAGTGCAACAGTATACAGGCGGTAATTAATGTTTATTACTGAAGAGAGAACTTTTTTGGTGGAATACGTTTTTCGCGAAGGTTACAGGAAATGTAAAACTGAAATTTCAGGTGTGGTTTCCTAATTCAAAGCATCCAAACTGGGATACCGTTCAGGATGTACCGGGAATAGGCCGGCCTACGCTTTTAACAGACAAAAAAAAATTCATGAAATTTCCGATATAATGCTGCGTAGTCCAAGAAAATCAACTCACAAATTAGCTCAAGAAAGTATTCGACAATATTTGTAGACGTGTTGAAGTCTGTCTTCGAAAACTCCTAACATCTGTTATGAATGGCTGTGGTGAGTACAGCGTTTACTGTTTTGTTTTGATACAAGCGGCAGCCGTACTGCCAACGTAACTGCTGATGCTATCTCTCGCAGCAGCAAATAAGCACTGCGGAGAACATTTCCTGGCGCCCTGTATTACCGGGAAGGAGCGATCCGACCCTCACTATTCTAAAGAATCAAGCATTGTGGAATGCCGTCAATAAGAAGACACTGAGGTGGTAACTGTTCGCGGGAATCCACTGCTCCTAGGATTGCACGTAGGCGTTTGAATTCTGGGGAGCCTACACCTATTAGATGCTTTTCCATTATCAGCTGAGGTACGTAATGAAGATCCGGCGATTGTTGATTCGACTCTTCATGAAATGACTGATGCAATGAAGTTGTACTTTGTATTTTATAAGCAATGAAGTTTTACATTAATAATTGTTTTAATTGTTCTATTCCAAGAAATAAATTAATGCTCGATTACGATGGTTTTCGAAATTAATTTTCATGTAACACCCAAAATCTAATCATGAAATACTGGGTGCTCGTTACTCTCTCTCTATTTCTTTTTTCTATTTTATTTGTACAGTGTAATGTATGTTTTAATAATTTCTATTATACTTTTTCTTTTTGTTCTTCAATTGTGTATTCCTTTTTCTCTCTTTCCTTCATTGAGGCAATTTGTATGTTTGAACCTGATATGTCAAGAAAAAACATAATTGGGCTCATGCCTGCGTTCCTTAAATATTGTTAACCTTCATCCGGTCGCACCCGTGGTAGATAACCGTCCTATTGAACAAAAACGTGCGTAGAGCTCCTCTGATCGTTACAAAGAGCGCAAAAGGCATATGTATTCTCAAGGTATGGTATCCATCGCTAGATGACAGAGGAGTAGCGTTTCTTGACGGCAATGTTTACGCTCAGTTGTTCATCAAAGTGCCACGGGCGCAGTCGAGCGGTAGACTACCGTCGTGCGTGACCGGAAGTGCAATTTTTTTTGCTGACCGCCCAAATCAAAATGTGAGTATTTATCATAGTATTTCATCATTTCTAACACATTTCATTCACTATTGATAGCCCAGTTGCTCACATCTCCACAGTGCTTACTTACTGCTGCGAGAGCTAGCATCAGCAGTTACGTTGGCAGCACGGTTGCACTTCACACACAACACCAGATCTTTAAAGTTGTCATATAGTGCTTTTTCATTTTTGCAACCACCGTTGTCGCTCTTATTATGGCTTTTTATTGAATAAATAGCGGCTTCGGTGGCGTAGTTGGTAGCATGCTGAACTGCTATGCCCAAGATAGCGGGTTCAAACCAGGCTGAAGTCGTCGGATTTTTTAAGAGCGTTAAAATCCTTCAGTATGTTTTCCTTCGGAGGGGAAGTAAAGTTGGCGGTCCCATGTCATAGATTTATGGCATGTAAAAGATCCTTCCACAGACTAAACTTGTGTGGATCTAAATTTCTAGGTTAGATTTTGTTGTAACGCTCTATCAAAGTTCCAACGTTCACCACTAGGTATCATTGACATCTGGCAGCGAAAGTTGGAACTACTTGAAATTGAACAGAACTTGTAGCTCACGCCAGGGGTGTCTGCTTGAAGCAGGCACAGCCTCTGGCGAGCCGAACATGTCCTCGGACACTCCCGGCACTAAAAGCCATACAATAAATAAATAAATTGAATAAATGTTTCTATATTTACACCTCTGTATGTCAATTACATGTTCGATTAACATCAAAGCCAGTCGTATTGCCATTGAAAGTGAAAAAGAAACTCGCATTAAAAAATAAAAAAAAACTGAGGATGGTAGATTACCACGTGTGTTACATGGAGGGGCGCAACCGCATGAAGGTTAAATAAATAAATGAATACATAAATTAGAATACATGGTGTACTGTAGAACATTTCTGCCAGGTTAAAAATGGCAACAACTTCACTTCTTTGTCTGAAGAGGTGGGAGGCATTAGGAAGCCAGTATACATGCATGAAAAGTTGACCAACCTGCTGGGTGATGTGGCTTGAAGCTGCACTGCATTATTTATAACTTCCTCAAATTAAATAAATAGTAAGTTCTTTGGATTATAACGATGAATTAGCTCGGAAAACTCAATCAACCAAAGAAGAAATAGTTGTGGCCTAAAGGCTGTATTCATATTGGCTAATATTCATTGTTCTCCTAAACCTAATAGATCATTAGTAGGTTTCTATGGAACAATTTCCAGTTAACATTAACCCCAGGATTTGTAGGAGACAAGTGAAGGAGAGTTTGCATGTGATGATAATAGTAATTATGTGTAGGGTGTAAGCATCCGTGGCTTTGGCGGCAGCACGCCGGCCTCTCACTGCTGGGTCCGTGGTTCAAATCCCGGTCACTCCATATGAGATCTGTGCTGGACAAAACGGAGGCAGACAGGCTTTTCTCCGGGTACTCCGGTTTTCCCTGTCAAAATTTAATTCCAGCAACATTCATTTGTCATTGCCCCGGAGGAGTGCGTCAGGCCTTGGCAGCCGGCACAGTTCATATCCTCGCCGCTAGATGGGGGCTTCATTCATTCCATTCCTGACCCAGTCGGAGACTGGAAGCAGGCTGTGGATTTTCATGTGTAGGGTAAATGGATGGATAGTAACACCATAGAATGACGCTCTAAGGACACCAGGAACCAAGTGGACTGAGGAAAGGAAGATGGCCCATGGAGAGAGAATGAGAGCCGTAGGGAAAATCAGAAAGGCGAATCCTAAAAGTACTGCGTGATCCATCTGGGTCCATTCGCGCATAATAATAATAGTGTGCGTTTATCAGCTGCAGCAAGTCCGGAGATCGTACGTTCAAAACTCTGCGATTACAGCGGCTTACCAGAAGTGGTTTCTCCCTGAGGCTTCTCCACACTATTGCCGGGATAGTACCTTACTTCAAGTTCCGGGGTGCCTACCCCATCCCTGTCCCTAATACAATTCCACCCACCCATATAGTCATCACATAAATACAAGTTCAATTTACACCCAATCAAACGGTGCTGATGTCCCTTGAATGAATTAACAAAACTGTAACATGGTGGTGACTGACTTTGCTTGACAAAATTCCCTGATATTAATTTTGCAGATAATTTATTAATTAAATAAGCTTACTTATATGGTACCTCCCCTCTTGCCTAATGATTCATTTAGAGATGATTTAGTCAGCGATGGGAATCGCGCTACATTTTTTCACCGCGCCAGGTTACAGCAGCAAAATAATTCTCACTTGCTCAACGCAAAATGTGTTGAATTTTAGATTTATTTTTTTTAAGTTTCTTCACATTTCCCTGAATTTTTCTACACATTTGTGAAATTCCCTGACATTTCCGTGATATTTCCAGAGAGAAATTTCCTCGATTTCCAGATTCTGTAGTCATGTGGAATGATAACAGGTAAGAAACACACAACGAAGAAGAAATCATTCTTTCAAAAATTTCTGTTCATAATAAATAGGCTGAAATTCGAAATTTTCTCGAAGGTGAACCATCTACTAAATTAACCAAGTATTTTAATAAAATAGCTTAAAGCTTTTGTGTATGCCCCTCGTACGAACTGTCGTGCTACAGAACTACTGCATGCTGAGACACAATAGACCTAGTATAATGTTTCATTTGAAGTGCTTCAACATCGTGGTCATTTAGCCCTGTGAAGGCTACTTGGGAGTGTGTGGAATTTGTCTGATAACCTGTGTATTTGTAGTTTAGGTTAAGATTGGGGAGGAGGTGGCTGTGGCCTTAAGTTAGAAACCAATCTGGCATTTGCCTGGAGGAGAAGGGGGAAACCATGGAAAACCACGTCCAGGATGGCTGAAGTGGAAATCTAACCCAACACTCAGTTTTGCTTTGCCTCATGAGGCTGATGACTAGGGCTCGGATCGATATGCTCGATAAAATCTCCAGATATGCTCGAAAACCATGTGTTTTATGCTCGATAGATATGCTCGAAAACCCATTATATGATCGATAGATATGCTTGAAAAAAACATAATATGCAGTTAAATATGCAGAATATGCTCGAAAAACACCATTAAAAACTATAGAAAGGAAAGTGTAACGAAAAAAACAATAGCATACCTTTATATATGAGCTTTTTTTTAAATTGTATGTATGATACACTGTGATGTACTCGCATTCAAGTTTTTAATGTATATACTGTATAAGAGAAGTTTTCTTATAAAAGTTCCAGTTTAAAAGTTCATTTGCAAATTGTTCAGAATTAGGCGAGTCAATGAAGTAGATCTGCATTGGTCTGTACAAAAAGAATTCTTTTCTGTTTTCAGTTTTGAATGATTTTCTTAGATCAGTCAATAAAAGTCTCAATGACCAGAACGACCTCACTAAAGGTTAAAAACCTGCGGTTCTATTATTCGCACCAGATAGGCTTTTCGATAATTATTTCTGTTTTTGACCCTTAAGGATGGTCAGGGCCCGAATTCGGGGGGAGGGAATTAGAAGAAAACAAAATATTTAGACGAGAACCACAAGAATATGCATTTATATGATTCTATTCTGGAAACCGCGGTTTTATGCATTTATATGCTCGATAAATTTCAATTCTGTTGGTCCCAGAGAGGTGAAAATACCACCGAAAGGCTTCTTTCAATGTGTACTATTCAGGAAAAAAATATGCTCGAATCCGAGCCCTACTGATGACTGTAGCCCGACCAACCCTCGGACCATAATTAATTTCCTTGGCAGAGCGGGGAATAGAACCATGACCTGAAGTTCCTATCCCTGGTAACCATTGTTTATTCCATAGGTCCGTTTCTAATCCCATCACTAACTGTGTAGTTTCCCCCATCTCTTTCCACACACCCTCGAGGCAATTACTGGAAGTCCCAGGACACTACAAATTCTTTACCCTTTACACTTGCACACACCACTTGTCACCACACAAACACAGGCCATCAGACAACATTCATCCAAATGCACTGGGCTGATGACCAAGATGTCCCTAGCCCTTAAAATATCTTTACAAGAGAACAGTAGAACAGAACTATATCAAAATTTACAGAATGAACAAAAATATACAGAAATTGTTAGTTGGCAAAAATATTCCTCTATAGTGGGGACCGAACACACCACGTAGTTGGTCTGGAAGCTAACACCATACCTCGAGTCCACAACTTTGCTTGGGGTTTTGGTTGCAAAGAGCTACACAAGATCGCATTTTGCGCGTTTGTGTTTTAAAGCAGTGGTTCTTAACCGGTCGTCCGCGAGTGACTCGGTAGTGGTCTGCGGGAGAAAAGGGTCCACCAGCACGTATAAAGAAGTGGCCAATAAATGGGGATTTCGAAAATAATGTGCGTTAAATGAGAATCGTCCGAATGTATTCCTGACGAAGACTATCAGGTTTTGAATTGCAGTATCTTTAAAATAAGTGTTATTGAGGAAGGGTTACAACTGATAAGGTGTATTGGGGGAAAGGGGTGGTCCGTACATGATTAAATTTCAGGCTGAGTGGTCCGCTGACTTCAGAACAAATGTTTTAAAGGGTGGAATAGCGAAGCCAAGACATTATATTATTGATTTTCTGCCCGTCACGTTTTCGAAACAAAATGCATGAAATATGAACGACCTTCTCCGTTTGTCCTAGTGTTTACTTTCTGAAGAAATCAACAGCCCTTCGGTGTCCACATCTTTATCCGATTAATTCTTGGAAACCACTTTTACTTCACACGTCGTTAACACCGCTGCCTAGGGGGCAGATGACCTTGTAGTTCCGCCCTTTAAAACAACAATAACTAACACCGCTGCCGCTACTTCATGAAGTGACGAGCTGGACTTCCTGTCAGATGATGTACGAAAAGAATTACAGTATGTGATGGCGAAATTTAGTCATTTCATGAAACCACACGTCAGATTGTGCAACTGTACCTTTTTACATCATATGCCGGCTTTTCATGAAATAACTGATTTCATTATATGACTACGACATATACAAGAGTGACCGATCTAATAGGTACATGGTCATTGTGGGTCTCAGCCAGAGCACGGATTCGATCCTGGATTTAACACGTATAGCTACGCTGTAATGTTACTAGTATTATCTTATTGTTAGTGCGGGACAAACCATTGCAAGCCTGAAGTTTAAGGGGCCCTCCGCTCCGCTTTTCTCCCCGCGCCCAGCAGTGTTGCCATGCTATTGCACCATACCGACTACGAGTGACTTTCAGGCTTCCAATGGTTTGTCCCGCACTAAAATTTTATTTATAGTAGCCTGTTTTCTTAATTAGGCATCGGTCTCAACACTTTTAGATAATCATAATTGAAATTTAACTGGTTTCAAGGAGCAGTTCTCAATGTTCTGCCTCCGAACTAATAACCATCTGTACATGCATTAAAAACTCTGGTGTCTCAATGAGACTCTTTCAACATGCTAAAAAAAATGGCTAGGGCCATAATAAGCACAATGCAACAAAAGCAAACCTTTTTGGGATTTGGGATAAAAAGTAAACTATTTGTGAGTAATCATCCTATTCTGATGATTATTATTGTTGTTTAAAAAGCGTTCAACAACAAAGGGGCATGCCCCCATCTTTTTACTCTACTGGCTAAGTTACATCCACAACAATAGTCTATATACAAGTTTACAGCTGTCTGCAATGTTCTATAGTTTAAAACTCAGCAATTCTTCTAGGTTTGTGCCGTGTCTTGTGTGGGGTTTCGCCTAGGACACCAAGCTAGGCTCATCGGCGGGTTCTTGGTGTCCCCGCCCGGACCCCCACAGGATTCGATCCTGGATTTAACACGTATAGCTACGCTGTAATGTTACTAGTATTATCTTATTGTTAGTGCGGGACAAACCATTGCAAGAGCCCGCCGATGAGCCTAGCTTGGTGTCCTAGGCGAAACCCCACACAAGACACGGCACAAACCTAGAAGAATTGCTGAGTTTTAATTCACCGGCCGTGAAAGCCAATATACCATCTTTCTATAGTTTACTTTCTTTTTAAATAAGTAATGCAAGGGTTCAATTACATAGATATTTAATAATTTTCATACATATTATTTGTCACAACAATTCTTTTCTTTCAATAGGAGTAACTGCTGCTGCTGCATTTGGACTCGCAACTCTTGCTCTTGAATTTTCTGTCTTTGCTCCTGAACCCTCAAATTGGCTTCCCTTACTCGGATCCTATTCTCTTTCAGCCTCAGATTACTCTCTGCGACTCTTTTATGGTGAAGCTCGCTTTCCTGATCCATTAGGGTCTGAAGCCGCAGACACCTCAGCTCCATTTCCTTATCAATTATTTTTTTCTTCAGAGCCACTGCAGGAGGCTCTCTCCTTCCTTTTTAGGGGCCGATAACCTAGATGTTAGGCCCCTTAAAGCAACAATTATCATCATCATCATCTCCTTCTTTTAGCCATTCGAAGTGGGTCTGAAACATATGAAACCTACATGTAACTCATATTATGAACAAGATCCGTTGATAATTCATGAAAACTATAGGTTATATTAAATGGCCTTTGTTATAAAGAAAACATTATTTTACTGTGATGTTATTACAATTAATTTTAACGATATGTGCGGAAATCTTCATAGGAATGGGGTGAAATGAGAGTCCTTGCTGACGAAAGATTTTGGCCTCTTCACTGTCCTTTATAATAGATATGTAGGAGGTTAGAAGTTTCTGGCAAGCACAGTTTATAAGAATGGTGGGCCGGTTCCTTAGTTTAGGGGCTGCGACAAAGCGGGCATTTAGCCCCGTGTAGAATTTGTATGATAACCGGTGTTAATTGTGATACAACTAAGCGGGACGTGTAGTTATGGAGAATTATCTTGATACGAAGCGAAACTGCGGTAACGAAACACACTTCTCGTAAAATTGATCTGTTCGATGGATGACTGGAGTTAGTCTTCTCGCACTTTCAGTCTGAAATAACGCACACGATTTGAAAAAATCGGGAGATTTAATACGTTCAGCGGGGAGGGCGGGTGAAATTGTGTAAAATCGGGAGTCTCCCGCCTAAATCGGGCGAGTATTAGGTATGTACATCCCTTTTAACAACTGTTAGAGACACCGAGGTGTTAGAATTACGTCCCAAAGGGGATCTTTAACGCACCAGTACATCTAATGACATGGCTCCCTCGCATTTGCGCACCCTCAAATGCCCTCGCATTTGCGCACTCTCAAATGCCAGCCGACTGCACCAAGATTCCATCCTTCAGCCTTGGGAACGGCATGCGAGAAAGTTACTGCTGAGCCATGCAGTCGTGCCTTAATGAATATCAGTCAAGATATTACACCTTATGAAAACCTAAGGATGTGAATGTGTCTTCTGCTGAAAAATAGCAAATCGCTAGTTGACGATAATTTCAAAGAAATTGGCGACTCTGATACTGACCACGATATTGATCAGGACGACTGTATCGGAAACAATTTATAATTGAATCTTCCGAAAAATGCACATCACAGATTCTACTTTTGATCGACAATGGGTTATCTTTCCGCGAAATAACTCTCACCCATTTCGCAAACAGATTTGTTTCTTTGGCGGTGTGAAAAAATGTCTACCATCAGCTTTTCCTCCATAACCCGATTCCCGATTTACATCCAGGAACAAAACAGTATGACATTTTTTGCTAAACAATAGAAAATGTAGTAGTTTGCACACACAAAGCACTGCACAGACTAACACAGACATTTGTCCACCACCTGATTGAATGTATGCTTGCTAGAGTGGAGGCTGTCAAAAAGGCAAAGATGTGTGCAAACAGCATTTTGACAACCACAGCTAGTAGCGATGGTTGTTTCAAACTTCACCTTCATTCAGATGAGAGTGTCCAGATAACTTCTCATCGCATAATATATAACCAACATGGCTCTCTGTATTAAAAATCCCCGATTCCATAGAAATGGGAATAACAACAGGTAGGAAAACACTGTTCTGCTAACAATTTTAAACTATCTCTTTGACAAACCTGTTGGGCTTTTCACTTTCGGTGTACCGACGATGCCATCTTCGACATTATTCTCGATTTCCTCAACGAGCTCTATGATTGGTTCCTCATATTGGCACATCAATGCTGGTGCCCCTTTGTCCTGCTTATCTACAGTGAATGTGTCACTGTCCAGGACAAAGGGTAGCTCAATGTCCACCTGACCCAAAATAACGTCCACATCTGGGTCATGTTGCGGAGACATTTTGGTCGAAGACCCGCCACCAGTCCTCATCTGTTCCCTTTTCTCCTCACACAATTGCTTTTTACGTTTAGTTTTCTCGTTGTCCCTTATCTTCTTGATTTGTTCAACAGTTTTCTGAAAAGAAAAATACAAATTTAAAAAATATCAGAAAGGTTGCATATTAATCACATACCTTTATGGGAGTCATTAGAAGTTGATTTCAATGTGAATTGACACTGCTGAACCTCATATATGTGCTAAAGTTCGTAAATATGTGTTTTTATTTATTGCTATTTTAAAAACGGCTGCCATGCTTCGACAGAGCTTGCATCTCGTTCAACTGTCATCAAGGCTCACACAAGCGGCACGCACCGAGACGCACACATTGTTGCCAACATGTGAGATACAAAATCACTGTTGAGAAAAGGAAGTCGGATACAAAATCAGTGATGATCAAAAAAATAATCATCGGGACGCGTTTGGCTGTAACAATTGTCAAAGCTCATTATTCTGGGCGCATTAGGCAGTAAACCTTGTCAAATATCATTGGATTGGACAAAACGAAGGTTAGAATGGTCGTGTGCAGGCCAGACTTTGGCCACAAGCAGCAAGCAGGACACGGTTGGCACAAAACCATTGGTCTGGGCGTGTTGGGCTGTAACCATTGTCAAAACCACAATTGTGCAAAAAAAAAAATGCATTTATTACAGCGGAGTGATACACTGCATAGTAATTACAGAGCAGATAACAAAAAACACTCATTTCAGCCGTGGAAAAAAAAAACCATTACATTGAAGCGAAATAATGCACACACTAGCCAAATTAGAGCAGTGAACTGAGTGCTGCGCATGAATGATGCGCACTAGAGACTGAACTGGGCGCTTCTTTGTGTTACACAGTATCGTAAGGGCGAGGTTGGCAGCATTATTTTGAAGACAGACCAGCTAACGAAGAGATTTGAATACTCACGACCGCAACCGATGATGATTGATTTGGACTAATGGCGGCCACAGCTGTAATTTTGGCTATATAAGTCGTGATCCTATTTGGGACAGCTGGGTGGGTCACCGACAGCGGAGGAGGAAACATCTATTAACTACATCTCCAGATATTTTCCCGACTAATAATTCAGGTAATTTGCTTAATTTCAGGGCTGCGGTGAATGAAGGTAGAACGCGCGATAAATTCTCTACAATACATGAATTACCCAAAATACCATATTAAACGCTGGGAAATAAATCAGGGAGCGATGTTTTAGTAGATATTCCCTCCTCCGACGTCTGTGACCCAGCCATCCCAAATAGAAACTCGACTTATATAGCGAAAATTACAACTGTCAGCACCATTGTTCAAATCGCTTGTTATCAAAACAGCACCATGACAGTACTGCCAACCTCGTGCTTACGGTACTATGAAAAACAAAGGAGCGCCCAATTCAGTCGCTAGTGCGCATCATTCGTGCGCACCACTCAGTTCACAGATAGTGCACCCAATTGAATTGTTTATTGATCATGGATTATGGAAATTGCCTCCTAACAATCTGCAATTTCAATCGGCGGTTCCACGATGATCCAAAGAGGTTGCTGCAGCTATTGCAAGAACACAATTTAATAGCTAAATCACTAACATGCCCGAAATGCTGAAATGAGTGTTTATTTTATTTTATCTGCTATGTATTTACTGTGTATTTCGCTCCACTAAAATAAATATATTTTTTATTTTTATTTTTCCACACAACTGTGGTATTCGCAATGGCTACATCCTAACCGCGACCAGATCAATGGTTTTCTGTCTACCGTGCCCCGCTAGCCGCGCGCGGCCAAAGGTTGCACCTACCCCTGACCTTCTAACCTTCGTTTTGTCCAATCCATTGGTTTTTGACAATAGTTACAGCCTAACGCGCCCAGACCAATGGTTTTGAGTGAACCGTGCCCCGCGAACTGCTGGCGGCCGAAGGCCGCACCTGTCCCCGTCCTTCTAACCTTCGTTTTGTCCAATCCAATGGTTTTTGACAATGGTTACAGCCTAACGCGCCCAGATCAATGAGTTTTGACAATGGTTACAGCCTAACACGTTCCGATGAATATTTTTTTCATCAACAGTGATTTTGTATCATGTTGGCAACAATGTGTGCGCCTCGTTCAGTGCCGGTAGAGTGCATCTTGTTGACAGTTGAACGCGCTGTCGAAATATCGCCCAGAAGATGAAAGGGGTACACAAGGTATGTAAAAGCCACATTCATGTGTGCTGCAAGTGTATAATCCGCGTTCCACTTACATTCACAATTAATAATTTCAGTAGTTTAATAAGAATTTTATAGAAAGGAGTACCTTCTGTAAATTCTTAGGTAATTATTTTCTAAAGAAAGATTATGCGTGACTACAGTATTTCCACTATGCATGACATAAACCAGAGGTGCATGTATGACTAACCGCTACCTAATAGTTATTGGTCTAGGCAAATGTAACTTTTACAAAAACAATTAGTAGGCTACTGTATGCATAACAGTACTGTAACAGTCCATGTTGTCTATCACAATATTTTGACAGGGTCTGTTTGGATGTCGATAGCAAAGACAACCGTGACCTCACTTATGCCATGTGCCACCATGAAACACCGATGTCATTTGATTCATTATCACTTCCCTTATGAGTTTTGCGAACTGCATCTGCTGCCTCATGAAAGGGCCTATTTCCCCCATCCACAAACAAGTTTAGCAATTATCGTAACCCTTCTCCTGAAGTATTAAAGCCACAGAAAGAACATTTGCACAATGCTTCATAACCTTTAGGCTGACCTGTGGCACTAAAATGTTTATTCATGTGCAATGTTGGTTTATTACCGTATTACATACTGAACCTTTTAAAATTAGGTTAGGCTACTATGGGTGGATCCAAAAACGTGGCAGCCCAAATTGATCTACAAAAATACGGCGTGTTTTTGGGCGTAATACGTTATGATACGGTAGCCTTATTAAAAATGCCTTCACATATAGTATGTGCTTTAATTTCTGTTATTTTGCCAGTAAAGTCTACTTTAGTGCATTAAAATAATCAACAGGCGCGTCTACCACAGAAATAACACAAAAATTGAGTAGTCTTACCTTGTTGTGTTCCGGGACGCTATTGAAAGCCTCCGTAATTTCCCTCCACGCCCGCTTCTTTTCTTCGACGGTAACTCCGTCAGTCTTTTTATTTTCAACTGTGTCCTTATGCTGGAGAACCATTTGAAGGACAAAATGTTTCTCCTCAGCACACACTAGTTTCCTTTTGCTGTTTGTTGAATCCATGAGCAAAGAATATGGGAGTAGACCACGTTTTAGGACAATGATCAGCCTGTAGGCCTACCGGATGCGATGACAAGGAAACAAATGCTACACGGACCGTTGCCAAACGTGTCAAAACATAACATTGGAATAAGTAAGAGCTAATCACACATATATCATACATGACTAGCGGACCATCAATTGTAATGATTAACAAATCATCGTTAATATCAAGCAACATCAGATTATATTATAATACACTTCAACTTTCGTTCTTATTTAAGTACCACTAGTGATAATTTTCGTATGTGATTGGTACCAGTGAACAGGATGCCTTAAGGAAAGCTTGAGGGTACCTTCAGAAAGGTGACCTTAAGGAAATGACTCTGAAGTTAAAAACAACCTCAAGGATTCCTTCTGCTCTGAGGATAACTCAAGTCTTCCTTAGTCAAGGTCTCCTCAAGGTGACCTCAAGAAATGTCTCTGAATTCCAGCCTAAGTTTGCTCTCTACCCCTTCTACTATCTTCAGATAGCATCTGTTCTGAATTTTGGTGGTAATAGATGTGTCTTACATTACAAAAATAATTTCGCTTGGTTTCCAAAGCTTCTTCCTTCTAAACTTGCAAAGCCAACTCCGTACAGGCCATAGAGGCCCTGGGAGTAGTGGAAGGTAGAGGCTTCCACTTTTTGTGACATTGGCACTAGATGGGATGGAGTTGTCAGCTCCATGCCCGGCCGTCGTTGCTCCCAGGAATTACCCTGGTACTCATTTCTGGTGTAGGCTCCATCTCAAATTTGCCATTAGAACAGGTAGATCACTTCTCGTACCTGGGCAGTACCATTTCTGTGAGCTGTACCTGTGAGCAGGATGTGGATAAGAGAATTGGCGCAGCCCATGCAGCATATGGACGATTAGCGCACCGGGTCTTCATGAATAAGGATCTGTCCATGAGTACAAAGCAGTAGTCATTTCTACATTGTTGTATGGCTGTGAAACATGGACCCTTTACCGACGTGATCTTAGGAAGCTTGAGCGTTTCCACCTACAAAAACTTTGATCAATCCTGAGGATTAAATGGGAAGACCGCATTTCCAATATTGCTGTTCTGGAAAAGGCTCAAATCAACAGCATAGGATCATCCATAATAGGTCACCAATTTAGATGGATTGGTCATGTCCATTGGATGGATGATGCCAATGGACGATGTGAGATTACCTCGTCAAATGCTATATGGTGAGTTATGCTATGGCACCAGACCTCATGGTGGTCCTAAGAGGCGCTACAAAGACCAATTTAAGCAGACCCTGAAATTGACAGGTCTTGATTCACAAACCTGGGACATGCTGGCTGAAGACCGCTCAACTTGGCGGCGTACCATCTCAGATACTGTAAAGACGTTTGAAGGGGATCGACGCACACATGAAGAGGCCAAGCGTCAAGCTAGGAAACTTCGAGCAGCCCAACCACGTCCACCTCCAGCAATACTAGGTGACTTGTGTGGACGCTTGTTCCATGCCAGGATTGGACTCTTTAATCACCGTAAACACATCCACAAACTGGACTGAAGGAAGAAGATTTATACTCGGATTCGAGTTAAAGCCGATGATGATGAGGCTGAGTGAACCCCAGGGCCATTTGCAGTTCCGAAAGTGGTAGTTTTGTTTCTAAAAGAATCGAACCCACTCTCTTTCAGTTATAAGCTCAGTGCCTCTACCGACTGCACCACGCAGCCCCCCTTCTAAACTTATAACATGGACATTTTCCTTGAATTTTTGTGCATCCAACGATGTAATAAAATTTCTTCTGTACTTGCTGAATTAACTACAAACTGGTAATTACATTAATTGTGTATTCTAATTTTTCTGTTGGTCATCTGCAACATGTGGTTTAGCTTGGCTCTTCCTTCTCGCTCATGTAGCAAATCGGGTCAGTTGCGCATCCTATGCGCTTTGTTTTATTTTTATACAGCTGTATTCCTTTAACTTCATTGTCTTGCTTGCTAACCAGTATTTTTTTAAAATTTGTCTCTCTGTTGCTAGCCGACACTGGTCTCCTAAAGCAGTTTTTCCTCTCCCCCAATAAACAAGCTTTGATAAGTACAAAACGCCGCTGGTCAGTATACCGCTCCTCTTGTCTTCTGTGTATCAGAAATTGCCTATCTCTTTTGTACTTCATGTTGCATGATGCCCTTTATATTCTTTATGTAATCTCGTACAGTTGTAATTTCAAATGTCCTCTTCTAAATACCTCATATACAAGCAAAGTATGGGTTCAGTACTTAGAAACCAAAAATTCCAGCTGCTTCAACTAATATTGCAAGACAAAATAGATGGCTGACTAGGACATGGCAGGAGACAAATGTCCTAGCTTCAGAACATCTAGGAGTGGTCAGGGATTCGATCTGCAGGAGAATTGTTCTGGCTTGCAGACGATAGAAACACTTTTGCCATGGAGATCGCCAACGATCGGGAGACTGAACATGGCACTTGAAGAACTACGAGAAAATAGACAGTTGTTTATATTTTGTAGATCTAGAGAAAGCGTACAAATAGCCTAAATATGATGTGTGAGCCGAGGCCTCGGATGGAGGTCCTTGATTCACGCCCTGACCCAGATCACTGGAACCGGGAAATGAAGAAGAAGAAGAAGAGAAAGCGTACAATAGAGTACCCAGGGAGAAGATGCTGATCATCCTAATGGATTATGGTATCCAGGGAAGGTTGCTTCAGGCAATCAAAAGTATTTGTTGATAATCAGGCTGCAGCAAGTTAATGGTAGGATGAGTTCTTGGTTCAAGGTTGTTACAAGAGTGAGGCAGGGCTGTAACCTCTCACCACTACTGTTTATTTTTTATATGAATCATTTGCTGAAGAGCATAAACTGGCTGGGTGGGATTCAATTAGTTGGAAACCAGGTAAGTAGCCTAGGCTATGCTGATGACCTGGTTGTAATTACGGACTTCCTCGAAAGCATGCAAGCCAACATGTTAGAACTTGAACAGAAATGTAGGGAGTATAGTATAAAGATCAGCATTTCAGAGCCAAAGGTTATGTCAATAGGGAAGAAATGCAAGAAAAAAGAATGCAAGGTAGGAGGAACTAAATTGGAGCAGGTGGAACATTTTAAGTGCTGGACTGTGTATTTTCTTAGAAAGGTCGTATGGGGAAGGAAATAAGAGTTGAGGTGTAGGAATGCCAATGCCGAGAGTTCTCACTTGTGATCTACAGTATTCTGCAAGAAAGAAGTTAGTGTAACGACAAAACTCTCCCTACATTGCTCAGTATTTAGTCCAACCTTGCTGGATTGAAGTGAGAGCTGGGTAGATTCAGGATATCTGATACATAAGCTAGGGGTAGCACGAATGGGACAAATAGAAAGGAGCAATGGCAGGAAGGTATTCATAACGGAGAGATAAAGGCTAAGTTAGAAATGAACACACTAGAGAAGCTGTTCGTCTGAGCCGACTCAAATAGTGGGTTGTGTGAAGTGAATGGGGCAGGAGAGATTGCCTAAGAGGTTAATAAATTTGGCTGTAGAGGGTAAAGGAAGCAGAGGTAGACATAGAAGAAGGTGGTTTGATTCAGTGTTGAACGATTTTAAAGTGAGAGGTGCAGAAGGCAACAGTGCTAACTGCTAATAGGGGATCATGGAAGCTACTTTTTCGTAAAAATCTCTCTTGCAATGGTTACAATATATTTGTAGCAGGTGTGACATAACTATACAGTTAACGTATTAAAGTATTTATGAAACATATTCAAGGTAGTTTTATTTAGGATTATTCATTGAAGCAAACTGCAGTAAATATAAATCTAACAGAAAAGTGCCATTTTTACATATTCAGTATATTTTGCAACATTCTTCAAAACTTTTTTGGGTTCTTTATCTGTGCAGTTAAAAAAATATAGGTTGGGGTCCAAATTAAAGTAGGCTACTTTCTGCTATAAATGCTCAATTTTATCCATGATTTCATACATTTTGTTCTTGTTTTTAAGTATAAAAAGGTAACATAATAATATGCAGCGAATTTGAGACTTCTTTCTGCTAGAAACTAGTGAGCATTAATTTACAAATAGTTAATATTTTTAATATCCCTTAGCCCTACATGTTGGAAAACTATAGCTGTTTTCATTATTTCAAATTAGAGAAAGAAGATTTTATCTAGGCTACAGGCCTTTAATATTAATGTGACTCCTGAACCTGTTTTTATTTAACTCTTCATTATTTAAACAACCAGGGTGTGTGTCTGTTTGGCTGTCAAGAATGTATGTTTCCAAGAGCTCTCACTTTAAGGGTCATTCTTCTTTAGGGAAATCCATAGTATTTAAAGTTATCACAAGGACCTGAGTCATTTTTGGGTTTTAACCCTAGAACTGCGGACCGTCTTCCAGGAAGACGGTGTGTTGTTTAATCAAGTGCGACCGTCTCTCTGAAAGACGGTCTTGGAATTCAAATATAGTACTACTGTTAGCCTTCAGATGGCACTAATTTCAAGTTATGCCGGTTCCCGATGCTTTTATCTTTCGTAGTGTAAGTCTTTGGCAAACATATGACAGTATGCAAGCTATTATTTGGCTGCAGAAGTGGAAGTACTTCCATGTTGATATTGAAATTGCATTGAGCAAAATGGCCGCCAACTATGTAGACGATTCAGAAATTTAGCACTTGATTTTTGACGATTCGTGTCATAGTATGGACGATGACAGTGATTATTGTGTGGATTCGTATGAAAATGAAGATGGTGAAAGTAGTGGCAGTGATACCGGCGAACAGGATGTCACGCAAGTTATGGAAATCCCCATCAATGCAAGCGATGTTTATCATGTTCCGACAGACCCTGTACACATGCCTAATGTTAGCCGTGAAGTGGTAAGTGTGAACTAAACTGATATTCAACCCGAAGAAAGTGACTTTCCAGGTAAAAATGTACCGTTTATCGTTCATCATCCTGGGCCTGTGAACTTGCCTCCCCGTAATCGCGCGCCGATTATGTACTTCAAAATCGAGAAATGTCATATTTTTGTAAAAATAATTTCCTTTTTAGAAAATAACAGGAATTAATTGAAACTGGTTCTTGAATTAGTAACAAAAAACTATGAACTTTTCATTTATGATGTCTCTGATGAACATTTAACTCGGCAATATGGTTTTCTAGATCAGAAAAGTCAATAATTTTTTATTTGTTTATTTTTTATAAAATACTTTTTATAATTAATTCAAAGTGAAAAGTCTGAATGATTCACCTATATCAATATAATATAGAACAGTCTTTCAGCTTTATATTGGTATATGATAAGTCATATTCATGAACACAGTATGCTTACAGATACCAAATTCCTTTAGTGTGTACTTTATGGGAATTTACTGCAGCATTTGACAGATAAACCTGCAGCAGTTCTAGGGTTAATATTGTGATTTGCAGGAGGAGGAGTTTAAAAAGAAAAGGGATTAGAGATTGCGTTACTATGTCAGATGTCTCTGGTGGGCCATTCAGAATGTCTTGGGGGCAGGGCACAGTTTGACCACCTCGGGTGTAAATCGAGAGAGTGAATTGTGTGGTAATTGTATATATGACGATTTCACTGGAAATAGTCATTGTGGCTAAATATTCTCAGGTTTTATGACCATATTGACAAATTCCAAAGGAAGAGAAATTCAATTTGTGCAACGAAAGTTCAGTTGCAGAGAACACTGCAATATAATTTTTCATGGCATTGCCTGTCTCTGCAGCTATTGAAATGATATCATGAGCAGGTGCAAAAGATGTTGGTAATGTTGACTTGCTGAAACTGGCATCATTTAGCTAGCTGCATTGTGAATTGTTCAAAGGCAAAGTTCATAAAGAGCTCTCAAAATATGGCAATATGCATGAATTTTGTTGGCATCGGTGATGTAAAAATGTTACAGAGGATATTTATAGTGACTTAATAGTTGCCTTTGACCCCATCCTGTGTCCTGCTCTGCATATGCACTATACCGATGTACATAAGTTTCTAGATGTTGCCTACTGTGTCAGCTGTACACACAAAGCACTGTGTATTTCCACTTGTATTTTAGCACATATGCAGTTGGAACAAGTTAAGACGCTATGTCAATACACTGCCCATATCGGGGGAGTACATTGTGTGTTTCTGTAACCTGTAATTACTGTGTGGTATCAGCAATGACTTGGTCAACCAGACAGGGGTAAAGATTTCATTTTCCATCAGGTCAGCACATAGATGGGAGCTCAGTCATCTTGGATGGTGGCCTCACGTCTGCGTGTTGGTTGACTGAAAACTTCAATCTTTACACAGAACCAGTCACCTGCCACTGTATTTACAACTTGTAGATGTTTGAAAATAGATTTTTTTTTTTGAAGATTTCTTTGAATTAAAATGAAAATTGTGGTGTTATATATTTTTATTCCCTGTTGCAAATCCTTAAGCTGCAGTACAAGTAAATCATTAATTTAGTAATTGAGGAAAGTTAAAGATGTAGCTACTATTCAATTTGCAGTACAGGGACATTATAACATGTGGTATAGGTGATTGATTGTTGTGGTTTAAAGGGGCAGAACGTAGAGGCCAAACAATAATGAAGAGTCACAAAATTACTAAAAGACTGATGTAGGGCTTCAGACAATGTTTTGGCAAGTGTGGGTAATCTGTGGTAGTAGGAATCATTGTGTTTTTGCAGTAGGAGTAATCAGTGAAAGTAGGAATCGCTAGCACAAGTAAATCAGCAAGAGTAATAACCGCTGAGTAGGTATTCTGATGATACAGGGAGCGGCAAAAAGATCTGACGGTTTTTAAATAACAACAACACAAACATTTCAAATGATACAAACTCTTTTATTACTTATAACAGCAAGGTGTACATGTCAATTAATGGAAAACATGAAAGAACAATAGATTTTAACTGTTAAGATTTGAAGATAACGTCTTTCAAATGATACCCATCTTTTGCCATGTGGCAAAAAGATCTGACTGTTTATGTCGTCGTATGGCTGAGCGAGTTAGTGGTGGGGGGTAGTGGGGATTGGCGCGATGATGAGCCTACGTGATGCCATTTCAGTAGCCATGGAGCTGTGGACAGGTGAACAACGTGCGTTTGTTGTCGAGGCATTTCTTAAAAGTGGTGAGTCTTGCGTCGTTACTCAGCGTCAGTTCCGTCAACACTTTAATGTGGGTCGAAGAGGACCGTTCCATCTCGTAACATAATTTTGTTATGGGTGAGTAATTTTAGAGCTACAGGTTCAGCCTTAAAACGTATGTCGACAGGCCATCCAAGGTCAGCCAAGACACCAGAAAATGTTGAGCGAGTGAGACAGGCTGTGGAAACAAGTCCACGGCGGCCGGCTCGTAAACAAGCTGCTGCTTTGCAAATGTCTGATCAAACGGTGAGACAAATATTGCGTTTCGATTTGCATTTTCATCCGTATAAAATGGTTATTGTCCAGCAGTTGAAGCCTAATGACTATGCAAAGCTTCAGTGCAAGACTGGAAAATTGCATGGCAAAAGATGGGCATCATTTGAAAGATGTTATCTTCAAATTTTAAAAGTTAAAATCTATTGTTCTTTCATGTTTTCCATTAATTGACATGTACACCTTGCTGTTATAAGTAATAAAAGAGTTTGTATCATTTAAAATGTTTGTGTTGTTGAGATTTAAAAACCGTCAGATCTTTTTACCGCTCCCTGTATAATGGTTTAGGACTGGTCCTACCATCTCCAGGTAATGGAGCAGGTGGAATAAACTGGAATTTCCTTTCGACCATCCGCAGGTGGTGCTACCAGCTATTGTTGATTGCGAGTGTAAACTGGCAGCCACACCAAGACACGGATAAAGTTTTATCAGCTGGGTGGCACTTCAAAATGGCCAACAAACACTCCTCCTTCTGCGTATTTCAGGTGATTTGTGTTCTATATAATACAGCCGCAAAAAAATGGACGTTCTCTACTAGAAGGGCTATCTTACGTTTATAAATAACTTATTAATATTTGAAACATTCATCTTGTCATCGAGCCTCGGTGGCTTAGGCGGCAGCACGCCAGCCTGTCACCGCTGGGTCCGTGGTTCAACTCCCGGTCACTCCATGTGAGATCTGTGCTGGACAAGACGAGGCAGACAGGTTTTTCTCCGGGTACTCCGGTTTTCCCTGTCAAAAATTTCATTCCAGCAACACTCTCCACTATCATATCATTCCATCAGTCATTCATTTAATCATTGCCCCAGAGGAGTGCGTCAGGCCTCGGCAGCCGGCACAGTTCCTAACCTCGCCGCTAGATGGGGGCTTCATTCATTCCATTCCTGACCCGGTCGGAGACTGGAAGCAGGCTGTGGATTTTCATTTCATTTTTCATCTTGTCATCGGCTGTTTGTATACTTCTCGTAAAGCAGAAACCAGAGCCTGCCAGCGTGGTGTGGTGGTCAGGATTTATAGCTTCAGACTATCGATGCATGGCAGGTTTAAGTCTCACCTTTGGCAATTTCTTTTCTCTACCAGTCCCTTTTCATGGATTAATAGATCATGGTCCAAATATCATAAGTTTGTTATAATTTGTTCGAATTTATTGTAAACCTAAACCTGTTTCAATTCGACGATTTTTAATCTATGTGAATTTGTCTTATGGATCATTTCCCTGAAGACGAAGATTATATTTAATTTTCAGTAACATATTATCTTTGAGAGATCCCTGTTGGGACGCAGGCCAACAAAGAGGTGGGGAAATACAGTCGAACCTCCATAACTCGAACCTCCATTAATCGAATTTTCAATATCTCGAAGTAATTTCTACTTCCCGGCCATTTGTCCTATTCTTGATGTGTATTTATTTCTCTATTACTCGAAATTCGATTATACAAATTTCTCGATTTTTCGAAGCAAACTTTTCCTCCCTAGAAGCAAAAATTGTTCTCTAACTCGAATTTTGTTCCTAAGTGTTATATTGCGGCTTATCTGTCCACCCCTGCTCTGTTCATTAACCTTAGCTGGTGTGAGAATTCCCAGTGCTGATAAGATTCCACGGGCCATCCCCGCGCATTGCGTCAGCACCAGGAAAACTTGCAGCTTGTATCTGGCTGTTCAGTGTACGCTTACAGCCCTGTAGATGCAAT
Source organism: Meconema thalassinum (assembly GCA_946902985.2). Classification (NCBI taxonomy): domain Eukaryota; kingdom Metazoa; phylum Arthropoda; class Insecta; order Orthoptera; family Tettigoniidae; genus Meconema; species Meconema thalassinum. Next base: position 1,407,650,942 of record OX336389.2, read on the forward strand.
CATGGAGAAACATAAAGTGAAATGCCTGAGCCTGAGTGAAAAAGTTCGAGTGATAAGTGAAGTGGAGAAAGGTCAGAAAAAGAAGGATATTGCAGCTGAGTATGAAATTCCTCCCAGCACATTATCTACAATACTGAAAGATAAAGACAAGATTCGTCTGGCTGTGGATGAAACACGATTTGCACCACAGCGGAAGAGGCTTAAAACTTCAACATTCCCGGAGCTGGAACAAGCAATGATTCAATGGGTGACCCGTGTGAGAGACAAAAACATTCCAATAACCGGTAGCTTAGTTCGTGAACAAGCAGAAAAATTTGCTAAAGACTTCGGTTATGAATCTTTTCAGGCCAGCAGTGGGTGGCTGGAAAAGTTTAAACTTCGGAATGGAATAGTGCAAGATGGTAATGTCACAAGTCCAACCCCTCCTCCACGTGGTGGGAGACGGGCAACGGCATGAAGTAGGGGATTGCCTGTAGGGGTGAAGTACAGTGGGGACTTTGTGTGCCCCGGGACCGCTACGGTAGCTGTGAAAGCTCTATGGGAACCCTGAAAAGTGACGGCTGACGGGGCTCTGGTGAAGCTACGATAGGCCTAGCAAGCCAGTAGTGGATATCATATTTGCTTTCAAACCAGGAACAGGCCTCGGAAAGGACGGATGCAAACGACGACGACCCGGATATGCTAATGGACTACGAGTTGGGACATTAAACATACAGACACTGACAGGAAAAGTGGAGGAGATTGTAGATGTGATGGAGAGAAGAAAACTGGATGTACTGGGCTTGGCAGAAACAAGATGGAAAGGAGAAGGTCGCAGAGAACTGAGGAAAGGGTACCGGTTGTACTGGAGTGGGAACAGTGAAGGAAGGAGCAGCGGAGTAGGAGTAGTTGTGAGAGATGGAATGAAGGAAGAGGTAAAGGGAATAAGTGACAGGATCATGAAGATCAGAGTAACTGTAAAGGGAAGAAGCCTGGAGATAGTCCAGGTATATGCCCCTCAAGTTGAATGTACAGCTCAAGAGAAGGAAGACTTTGAGGAGGAGCTACAACAGCAGTTGAATGGTCAGAGCATCATTGTCATGGGAGATTTGAATGCACATGTAGGAAGTGAAAGGCAAGGATATGAAAATGTATTGGGAGCAGAAGGATGGGGTAGCAGGAATGAAGAAGGGAGAAAGTTGCTGGATTTTTGCAAGAGAAACGGTTTAGTGGTAGGCAACTCCTGGTTCCGGAAGAAAGAAAGCCACAAGGTAACGTGGTACAGCAGTGATTTAACAAAGAAATCTTTGGTAGATTACATGCTGTACAACTGGGAAATGAAGAGAAGTGTCAGAGATATAAAGGTAATACCATCAGAGGCCTTAGATAGCGACCACAGAATACTTGTAATGAACCTGGGAGTCGTTAAGGATAGCAAGAGGACAGAGTACCAGGAAAGGAGAATCAAAGTATGGAAACTCAAGGAAAAGGAAGTCAAGGAAGAATTCCAGAAGATAATAAGGGAAAGGATGCCAACAGACAATCCTAAAACAGGGGAAGAGGAATGGAAGCAATTCAAAAACACAATGGTGGAAGCTGCAGTGGCAGTATGTGGAAGAACAAGCAACAGAAAGCGGTGTAAAGAGACACCATGGTGGAATGAGAGAGTAAAAGAAGCTGTGGGAAGGAAGAACAAGGCTTTCAGAGTGTGGTTCCAGGAAAGAACTGATCTGGCAAGGGAAGATTATAAGATGAAGAAGAGAGAAGCAAACAAGATTGTCGCAGAGGAGAGGAAGAAGTGGATGGTAAAGTGGACAGAGATGATGGAGGAAGACAGCAGAGGAAATAAGAAAGTACTTTATGGGATGGTCAAAAGTAAGAGAAGAGGTCTGCGAGAGGATGTGGTAATGATGGACAAAAACGGAAATGAGGTACACAACAAAGAGACACTCAAGACAGTGTGGAAAGAGTACTTTGAGGATTTGCTGAATCCAAATGGTCATAGGGAGGAAGACAATGTTTTGGAAGATGGAGAAGACAGCACAGGAATGGAAAAGGACCTGACTTGGAGAGAACTGGAAATGGCTATAGACAAGATGAAAGGAGGAAGGGCACCAGGTGTGGATGAAGTGAGTGTTGAAATGGTGAAGGCAGCAGGGGAGGTTGGGAAACAGTGGCTGTACCGTGTGATGAGGGTGATATGGAAGGAGAAAAAGACCCCAGAAGATTGGAAGAAAGGATTAATTGTCCCAATATTTAAGAAAGGAAGCAGAAAGGAGTGCAGAAATTACAGGGGAGTCACACTCATACCTCACTGTGCCAAGATATATGAAAATATATTAGAAAGTAGAATACGAGCCAAAGTGGAGAGAAAATTGAGAGAGGAGCAGTATGGATTCAGACCTGGGAGATCAACAGTGGATCTCATATTTTCAGTGAGACAGCTCCAGGAACACCACTACGAATTTGGAGAGGATCTGTTGATGGCCTTCCTGGACATCGAAAAGGCCTATGATAGTGTGTGTAGGGAGAAGGTTTGGAAAGCAATGGAAAACATGGGAGTGGAAAAAGAGACAGTAGGCAGAGTGAAGGAGATGTATTGTGGAAGTGTGAGTTGTGTGAAAGTTGGAGGGGAAAGAACAGACTGGTTCAGACAAATGAGTGGCCTGAAACAGGGTAGTGCGCTGTCACCCCTTCTCTTTATTGTGGTTATGGACGAGGTAATGACACGGATAGCAGGAAATATAGGAGAAGATAAGATGAAAGCAATGGTGTTTGCAGATGATCTCATGGTCTAGGGAAACAAAGAGGAGGAAATTCAGGAGCAACTGAAGGCTTGGGAAGAAACAGTGGGAGAGTACGGATGGAAGTTCAACATTAGTAAATGTGTGATCCTGTTAACGACCAGGAAAAAGGACAGACCAATGAGTGGGATAACACTTGGAGGTGGACAGCTGAAGAAGGTGGAAAGTCTCAAGTACTTGGGAAGTATAGTGGAGGAAAATGGGAGAAATGACAAAGAGATTACGGAACGTGGCAGACAGGCAGAAGCATTTCTGAGAAGCATTAGGAGCTTAGTGTGGAATAAAGATGTCCCACAAAAAAGCAAGGAAGTGTTATACAGAAGCTACTATATCCCGATACTGACCTATGCTTCAGAAACATGGACAATGAAGAAAAGAGACATAAGCAGAATACAGGCAGGTGAAATGAAGTTCCTGCGAAGTAGGATCGGAGTAACAAGAAGAGACAGGGTGAGGAATGAAAAGGTCAGGGAAATGGTGAAAGAGGAGCCCTTGCAAGGTAGGATTGAGACATCAAGACTGAGGTGGTATGGACACTTAAAGAGAATGGATGAGAAGAAGATTCCCAAGAGGATACATGAAATGCAGATGCAGAAGAAACGACCAAGGGGAAGACCAAGAGATAGATGGCTGAAAGGAGTGGAGGAATGTGTCAAGAAGAGAGGCGAGGACTGGACCAGAGTGACAGCGGAGAGGTGGTGGGAAGAAAGAACTAAGTGGCGAGGCTTATGTTCCAAACAGACCCAGCCTGGGGCTGGAAACTGTACAAGATGATGATGATGGTAATGTCAGGTGAAAGTGCTGCTGTCAGTGAAGTGGACTGTGAACATTACAAAAAAAAGTTTTACCAGCCCTGTTACAGGAGTACAGTTCTAATGACGTGTTTAATGCTGACGAAACTGCTTTATTCTACAAATGCCTGCCTGGAAAGACACTGGCCTTTAAGGGTGAAAAGTGTTTTGGTGGTAAAAGAAGTAAAGAAAGGGTTACGGTAATGCTGGGAGCTAATATGACGGGAACAGAAAAACTAAAACTTTTAGTGATCGGAAAATCGGCGAAGCCTCGCTGTTTTTCGGGTGTTAAGTCTTTACCGGTCCTGTACCAAGGCAACCGGAAGTCATGGATGACAAGCTCCATTTACGAATATTGGCTGCATGGTATTGACAAGAAGTTTCAGCATGAACGGAGGAAAGTTCTACTTTTTGTAGACAACTGCCCAGCTCACCCCAAGGTGCTCACTCAGGAGCTGAGAGCAGTGCGCGTGGTCTTCTTGCCACCGAACTTAACATCCAAACTACAGCCAATGGACCAAGGGGCGATTAAAAACTTGAAACATTACTATAGGAAGAGGGCTGTTCAGGGAATTCTGAGAGCAATTGAATCCGAGGAGTCATTAACAGACATCAATCTACTAGAGTCGATAACAATGCTAAGTAAATCGTGGGCTGATGTGAAACAGGAAACAATTGCTAAGTGCTTTCGCAAAGCAGGATTTTCGAAAGATTACTCGCAAGCTGCAGAAGACGAAGAGGACGAAGTCATTTCTGTTCCTGAGGAATGGGCGGAATATCAGCAGCTTGTTAATTGCGAAGCTGATTTTGAGAGTTACATAAATGTGGACTGTGATGTTATAGTGGCGGAACAACCTACGGGTATCGTCAACACTGCTGCCGAGCAAGAAGAACTGAAAGAAGACGACGATGGTGATTCCCAACAAGAAGAGTTGGAGCTGCCCTCTCCCGCACCGTCAGCAGATCAGGCGTTAAGTGCAGTGGCTGTTCTTCGATCGTACATACAGAGTCAGCTGTATGTAAATGACAGTGTTTTCACAGCAATAAATGTTGTTGAAAACTATGTTGAGGAAAAGAACCGTAACAGTAAAAAACAAAAGAAACTAACGGATTTCTTCCCAAGGTGCTAACGGAGGTACTGTATGTTCCTTTTTTAATCACTGTACGTACGTATTCTGTCTGCTACTGTAAGCTATACGGTATACCTAGGTACAATTGTTATACTGTAATTGAAGTTATGCCATAAAGTACTGTATGAGTTTTTTGTTGTTAAATGCTGTCAGATATTGTTGCACTGTATTCCGTAATGGTTCATAGACAAATGTGATTAAATAACGCGCTAAAGATGCCTAAAATCGGTATTTCTCGAAATTTCGATAACTCGAAATAAAAATTTTCTCCCGAGGTGATTCGAGATATCGAGGTTCGACTGTATCTGGCTACTCCATGCATGACCCAGGCCAGCAAAGAGGTGAGAAAATATCTGGCTACTCCATGCATATTTATACTCTACCTTTAACGTCCTTGGTGTAGTTAATGGATTAAGATTCACAAAATAAAATCTTGGTAACATCACAGTACACTACCAAGATAATTTAATATTAAATATAATGAAATAATTATTTTAAAAATTGAAGTTTATGGCTTCTGTGGCTGTTTTGAATAGAACACCACAAGTAATCGTGTTATTTCTCATAATAATATTTCCATCACTGGCTAATATACTATTAATCTGTCTTTATTTCGATTTGAGACCAGTTACCTATGTTATTGTCCTTGTTGGACACCTCTGTTAACTTCAAATTGATTACTTCCAAATTATTTACCGTAACGACCATCTTCCCATCCCACGGATAACTTTTAAATACTTTCAATTATTTTCCTAATGAGGAATTTCAGATTACTTGTGGTGGTCTATCCAAAACTGCCACAAAATCCATGAACTTTCATTTCTAAATATTATATTTCAGTATATTTAATGTCGACATTCAAATATTAATAAGTTATTTATAAATATAAATTGTAATTTTGTAAGACCACCTTTTTTTTCTTAAACAGTTTGAAGAAACTTAAATTTAAAAATTCTTATGTGATAATGCTGGTTGAAGTATATTTTAAGGAATGTTTCTTCTTACAAACATTTGGGTGTAAATAAGGCATGCCATAACAAGTCCTTTTAATTTTTAACTTGTGCATTATTTCAAACAAGTGATACCTCACCTGTTCTAGAAGTGGTTTTCCAAGTTTTCCCCCGCTTCTACTCGGAGAGAATGCTGGGATGGTCCCTGAGGCCATGGCCGCCTCCTTCCCAATCCTATCCCCGGTCCTCCAGGGGCTCACATCTTGTGGGACGTGGGTTGGGGACCACGGGACCCCAGCCGAGTCCGGCATTGCTTCCATTTACTTGTGCCGGGCTCCTCTCCATCTTCTTTCCTGTCGACCTCCCTTGGTCAACTTTTGTTCTTTTCTGACCCCGACGGTATTAGGGTCTTCGAGGCGTAGGGAGTCTTTCACTTTCCCGCCTTAATTGGCCCTTGTCTCATCTTTCCTGATCCCTCCTTCAAGGGGTCAGACCTCTTGTTTTCTTTTCATTATATTTCCTTTCTCTTTAAGATTCCCGCACTATTTTTGTTAATTGGCTCCCTGTGTATCTAAATTCCGAGTAGTGTTGGTTTTTTTTTTCCTCCATTTTGTAGGCGTTTTCAATCTCTGTTGCATTTTGTAAGTCTTTTTGATCTAAATAGCATTTTGTGAGTGTTTTCAACCTCATTTGCATTTTGTAAGGATTGACAATCTAAATTGCTTTTTAGTAAGTCTTTCAATATAGGGAACGACGATTGTCCGGCTGAACACAAAATCTTGACTCATCTGTGAACAAAACCCGATGCCAATCCTGATGTTCCGCTCATTTTCTGCGGGCTAAACGGTGGCGTGGTTTTAATGGGAGAGACACCATACGCCTCCGTGCATGGAGGCCACTTTCCCGAAGGCGATTTTTGACTGTTTGTGTTGATATTGCGCGTCTTGTTGCCGCCTGGAGGGTGCGTTGCAGCTGAGTTGCATTCAGCTTCCTGTCTCAACGAGCTGTTAACCGGAGATAACGGTCATCTCTTGCTGATGTTACCCGTGGACGACCTAGGCCTGGCCTTCTTTTAGGCTGTGTTTCTATCTCCCAAAATTTTAATAATGGCACCCCGTCGTGTTCGTTAAGCCGCCATTTTGGACACGATGACGGCCTAGGGTGGGGGCTTAACGAAGCCCTGAGAATCAAAACGATCTAAAATTTTTCCGAGCATGGTCTCCAATCAAAACGTCCCTGATTGGCTGAGCACTTATTGGGTCCTTCCCGCCACACAGCCGCAATCAAATCCGCCATTAACCTTAATTTAACATAACCTAAGTTACTTAAATTACAAATATTAATAATGTTGGTGAAGGGAGGGTGACTTGTGTATTAGATAAGCCATTTTTAGTGTTGCCTTCTATAGATTTGTGGTTTTTTGGCAATCTCGTTATCTTGTAGACATTAAGGTAAATAGTTATATTTCGCGGGCCTATCACTCAGTACCGGTTTATCACAACAGTAGCAACTATTACGAATAGCTGTACTATAGTAAGATTTTTCTGCACCTTCGCGAAATAGTGGCGGTGGTTTGAGATTATTTTTGACTACCATTATGGGGTTTTAATAGTTTTTCATAGAGCATTTTTGTTGTCCTGTAGGCATGATTGATTTGACAAGTTAGGTCTGCATGTAGCCTACAGTTTTTTTTCTGGTTTTTGGAATAATGCTCATTCTCATTAACATTAAGTGCAACCGTGTTGACCGACTGAAAGACATTGAATATTTTGTTTACTAAGGCAGCACTGAAATATGGGTTCCAACACGGTAAGGACTTGGAACTTATGTTCGCTTAACAAAATAACGATACATCAACAAGTCATCCTTGTAATCTCTGCAAATAATAAAAATATTTCCCATCCAATGTAGGCCTATTCATGTTGAACGGTAGAAAGTTATCAACCTTTATTAAGGCAACACTGAAAAATGTTCATTTTGATCTAGCCTACTTACTCGGAGTCATCTGCATCAATGTCCCTCGAGGTTCAGTTTTTTAAATTCTCCCTTTCCTATGGTCAAATAACACATGGATGTTCCCTATTTTTCTTAAGGGGATTCAATGATCTTATGCTGAACTAATTAAGAATAGGGCATGTATCAGGATAAAAATAATGTCCATAACCATCAGAAACTTGAGAACACAGATCAGGAGAATGTTGATCGACCATGGATGCAAGACCAGAAAGTCTTAAAGAGGAGTGTTTCATTTAGAGGCTTGGAACATCATGGTCAAGACCCCTGTACTTGGGTGTGTGCTCAATTTGTTTGAAAACCCGTTGACAGATCATAAGTTAATCTGTGGCTGGAATCCACTCCGTCCTATGCTAAGCTGTGCATACTGGGCACCATTAGTGTTCTGTGACTACTGTATCAATTTCTGAAAATTGTGTCATAGGCCTATGCATAGACAAGTCGCTGAGAATGTTCTCTGAATGGTGAATACCAGTAGGCTAGCCTACTTAGCTGCCTCCTTCACTAGCATTTCCAGGCACCTGGTTAGTTGGTAAAATGAAATAGAAAAATCACTTGAATGATTCAAGTTGTCCTTGATTGCCCTCGAGGGACAGTGTACCCCATTCCAGATCTTAGTTTCCTTGACAAAGTTGGAGAAACAGTCACAATACGTATGGTACTACTAGACCTAGTATGGTACATGTAGATGGAAGCATTGTGAGACCAACCACTAGGTAGCTTATGTCCCATTAGTTGGGAGTGTTAGGGAATGGGAGATTGGTTCAACATTTCAGCCTATGTTGTTGTATATTTCATTAATATATGAGATCTAAAAGTGTATCATAGGAATATTAAAGCAAACCATAATATATTACCAGTTGGTCAATTGGATACAACAATTCAATGAAACATTCTGTTAATAATTAGGAAGTGTCGTAGGCAACCAGAGAAGCGACACAAGAAAAAGCACCGGAGTCTTCCAGGCAGTTGTCATCAACTGTATTTCACATAGAGAAGAATGACTAAAATGGTTCCTCATGAAAAAAAACAACTGGTCAATAGCTTGAAAGACAGTAGTAAGGACTTACATGCTGTCAGTAAAAGTGGAGTTAAGAAAGATGTCTGGAATATTTAAATCAGTAGTTGATAGCCATGATTTTTAAAATTACCCTAGTTAATTGCACCTTAATATGATTAGTAGCCTACCGGTATGTGTAAGATTTTAAATGGTAGGTTTTCCTGTGAACCAAAAAAACAGCTCTTAACATGGATTATGTTCAGGTTAGGCCTACAAGTTATTGGGAGGGAGGTTTATTTTACATACCTGTTGCACATAAAATGAGCTTCTGATTAGAGCTCTGTGGGAATGTTTAAATGGTTTGATGATCTATGCATCTTTTAAAAACATTTTAACAATTCATAAATTACTGTCATCATTGCTAATGCTGAAATCTGTCATGTTTATTTATGCAGCATGAGGAATTAGGAAACATTGGTAGGATTGGTATATTGAGTGGATATATAGTAGGATAAAATGCAACTGTGTCATGGAAACCTAAGATGTATTTTTATTTCTCAACTTTATTTTCTGTAGACTCCAACACAGCCCACCGCCAGGGGAAAAAAAAAGTGTTGGTGATGTTTAATGAGAGCAAATCTTGAAATACTGCGATTTAAGTGGTTGGTATCAAAAGCTGTATAGGAAAAATGAAAATGTGAAGTCACGCCCAAGTTTATGAAGCCTTGCCCGACTCGGCTGAAATTATCTTCGATGCAAATCAAGTCTCAATAGTTAAAACTTTAGGACGACCTTTGACATGAGCACTATAATAGGCCTACATTTAGGATCGACATAGCCTGCAGTAGATGCTACTGTATGCACCTGGGCATGTTTAAAAAAAACTCAGCCTGCAGGTTAATAAGGTAGTATATTACCATAAATCTATCTCAAGCAAATCCAAGAAGTTTCCAGACTGAGAAACTACATATCAATATTTAAACAAAAAAAGGGTGGCAGTGCAAACTGCACTTTTAATCCTTGCTTCATTAGTTAAACCATAATATTTGTACATAAATACAGTAAGGACTTCACATTACAAACGGCCACTTAAATTATATGCCTTATTAGGCATAACCTACAAATTACATTTCATGAAATTGGTAAATATAAGCAGACAGCAACATCAATATGCAATGGTCTATAATGTAGTTTTATAGTGCACAAAAGGTTATTGTACTGAATGTATTTCGAACTGATGAATAAAACTGGTAGAAACGACCAGCCAATTGATTTACATCCATTACATCCAAAGTAGTAGAAACTTTCAGTTGATTGGCAAGAGTGTTGATTTGTACTTTTATTTTCACAAATTTTGATGAACAGTGTCACGCGTCAATTTAAATATAAACTCACATACAATTCCTCATCAAGAAGTGATTTGCACTTCATACTGTCATGAACTGGAATAGATTTCTGGCAATTTAATTGATGTAGAAATCTATTCCTCTCGCCACCATGTTGGTGATAATTGTAAACAAACCCGCAGGCAGCCAATGGCTGGTAATAATTGCCAGCCAATAACAAGCCAGGATGACGCGGATCATAATTCGCGTTTCACTCTCATTGCGTTTTAACTTGAGATTTCGGATCAGCTGTTCGTTAACGCCACGGGGTGCCATTATTAAAATTTTGGGAGATAGAAACACGCCCTTAAGGGTTCCTGTTTGAAATCGCGTCCTGGTCCTGGAAATTACACTTTGGGACACTCGGTTAGCTGTAGCCACCTCCCTCTGTGTCTGTCCCGCTTCCAACCTTCCTATACCTCTCCATGCCATACCTTTGGGTAAGTCACGTTGTTGTTGCATTGCACTACCTGCTCACTATACCATCTGAAGCCAACTGCTTGTGTCATTCGTTATGTCGAGTAAACACACGTCCACACCAACCCCACCCCCTGCAGCAACTTAACTGTTATTACCACTATCTCGGTTGACGTAATGTTGTTGTCTCCACTCCGTAGAACCGAGGGAAAGACGTCGAACCATTTTAGGACATTCTACCGTTGACAATACGTCAGAACCTAGATATCTCAATTGATCCCCTAATTGTTTTGACCAGTGTATATCCTAGGCTGCATACCGGTCCTTATCATATTCACGTTGAATCAAATTATAGTACACGTTTATGTAATTTACACCCTATGGGTTTAGGACTTCTTTTTTATGAGCGTCATATCAGAGGAATGAAATCCATCCAATGGTAGGGCCGCAATAAAATTCAGGCCACCTTTAGCTCTGTCCATGATGCTAATGCTTTCCTACATCATCCCCTACTTGCTGAGAAAAACCTTAAGGCTTATATTCAGTCATCCAATATTTATAGAATTGGTGTAATTCGGGGTGTGGATCATTCCCTCACCTTAGACGAGATTCAACAGTATCTGGAATCCCCTGTCCCAGTAATTAAGTTTCAAAGAATGAATCTTAAAATATTCACAGATGGCAAAGCAGAATATCTGCCTACGGGAATTTTTAAACTCACGTTCGAAACCTAAAAGCTACCCACTCATGTTGCTTTTTTTAGTGTCCTCTTAAAGGTCAAAGTATTTATATTTAGCCCCATAGTTTGCCAACTTTGTCAGAGGTATGGTCACATAGGTTTAAATTATCGCGCCCTTGACCCCCCCTTCCCCTCCCCCTCCCGATGTGGAAAATTCGCTCATGGTCATCTTACTACAGAGTGTACACAAACATTTTCCGTTTGCGTTCATTGTTTAGAAAACCACCCCAGTGGCTCCACGCTGTAGTTGTCACCAACGCCAAATTGCGATCAAGAAACAAATGTGTGTTGAAAACAAGTCCTCTCATGAAATCGTTCAACCATCCACTCCTAACCCCTTTCAACCTCTAAATATCCCTTGGCAATTCCCTCCCCTTTCTTCGACCGATGTTGCCCCCAAAAAAAAAACTTCTATCGTAAGTAGCCCACTACGTGTATTAACCCCCATGGGTTATGATTAAAAAAAGCCTATATGAATATTCTCTATGGGCAGCAACCTGCTTCTCCTCTTCACAACAACAGTCTTTATTAAAATCTCCCCATAGCCTCTTTCAACCCCCCTCTCAGCGTCATCCACATTGGGTGTGCCAAGTGACATTACACAAGACTTCTTGCGATTAAAGGAACTACTTGGTACAAATGCTCAATGGCAGCACCTACTAAAATGTATTCAGGATAAAATTTCCTTCTGATTCCGAATCACTCTTCCCCTCTTTTACCTAGCACCCAGACAGTCTCCTTACCTACTCCCAGAATTTTCTCATGATACTACTGCAATGGAATTGTCGTAGTATTCTCAATAAGAAATATGGATTGTTACAATTAATACAAGAAATCAATCCTGATGTAATACTCATCCAGGAATCGTGGTTGTCATCATATCGGTTTTTAATAAAAAATTATCGGGTGGAAAGGATAGATGGTCCACACAGTGGTGGTCTTATCAGGCCGGACGTTTGTTTTAGAAGAGTGAAAAATCTTAATGGAAGCCTGGAGGCGCGTTATTACAGTATCTGTGTTGACAAAGCTATCATCTCACACTACTGCTGAAGTACAGTCATTGGCAAATATAATGGCATTCTGTTCGTAACTATGTAACGTGTACTTCCGTGTCACACAATACTTAGACGTCGGCTGTATTGTCTGCATGGTGGTGTCGTCACGTGCTCAAGTCTGGAATTCCATTACATCAGACCGTTGATGACAAATGTGAAGCAACAGGGCTAGAGAGTGACTGTGTACAGGCTCACCTTAAGGTGAAGGGCAATCGTCTAAAACAAACGTCCGGTTTGTGCCCTAATTCGATCAAATCTTACATATGTTATACCTTTTCTATTCCCCATACCCCGAACTTATACCCTCTCAATTCAACTAGCATATTTTATCATAACTGATGTGTATTGTCCACTGTGTATCCAAGGTAATCGTCGGCAGTGGACATCTATTTTCAAATACTGCAATACTCTTGGATCACATTTATCAGAGGTGATTTAAACGCTCATAACGAAGAATGGGATTGTGGGAAAACTACTAGATGTTTGGATTGCATCGCAACTCGCCCATTTACATCTTTTAAATGATGGTTCCCCCACACAAGCACCCAGCGCTATGGATTTAACCTTTAATACTTTCGAGTTCACCCATTGTATAGGTACTTAGGAGAAGACACCTTGATCTTCACACGAGTGACCATTACCCAATTATTGTTCATATTGACTCGATGACTCCATTATACCCTCACCCCTCCCCCCTAGGATATTATCGCAATTTCAAACACTTTGATTCTTCTCATCTTTTAACTGTACAACAATCCTTCCGTTTATCGATCCCACCTTTACGTACATCTTATTGTCATCTTAGGACCATTTTTATTACGCAAAATGGCAACTCTTCTTTCTCAGCTTTTACCTAAATTAGAACTCCTACATGAGTATAGCACAAATAATTTATTATAACGCTTCTATCGCCCTGCATTACTTACTGCCTATATTGCTCTTTATCTTCATCGCCAAAATATACTTCAAACGCGTAAACCTATATGTTACAATGTTCCTTTCCACCTCTTATTTTTTCAACCCGATATAATTCATCATTTACCCGCCATCTCACATACATCTTCTTGTCATAATCGTACAATTGTCGCTCGTTCCTTCCATGAATTAGAAGCCCTCCAACAGCAATATATTCCTGTTTATACAGATGGATCGAAACTTCATTCGCCTAGTGGAGTTGGGGCTGCCTTTTATGTACCGTCCCATCACCTTATACACACATTCAAACTTCCCCCTATGATGTCCATCTTCTCTGCTGAAGCATTTGCCATTCGACAAGCGCTAATTTTTATTAAACGACAAGGTATTACTCGCACACTCATTATTACTGATTCTCAAGGCGTTTTACATGCTTTACAAAACATTTCTACCACTGTCCAATGGTATATTTCGAATATTTTATGTTCAACATATGAATTAACACAATTAGGATCTAAGACCGTATTTAGCCTACTTGGGTTCCGGGTCACTCTAATATTTCCGGTAATGAATGTGTTCATAGATCCGCTAAGGAAGCTGCTTCATGTACTGGTCCAGTCATGAATGTCACAACCCCTTTCTCAGATTTTATACCTATCATCAAAACTCAACTCAACATTGATTGCATACGACGATGGACGGAGTATACACGCTTGAAAGCGAAATATTATTGTACCCAATCTACGATCCCCCGACTACCCTGTTTTTTTTTGTTTTTTTTTTTACAGGTAAATACAATCGTCGACGCTTTAATCACGCCCTTACTCCAGTGTACATGCCTCATAGTAAACTCAGTACTTCACCCGTTTGTTATTGTCAAAAGGAAATTGGAACAATCAATCATACAGTCTTTCAGTGTTCACTTTATGAAACCCAGCGAACGACTTCTTTGCCACATACATTACACAACTTAGGTTTTGAACGTCCTTTAAATCTTGCCTCAATCCTTCATACTCCTACATATCCTGTAATATCTTCATTGCTACATTTCTTTCATGATTGTCACCTTACTTTCTAAAACATCGCTCGGTCCTTGTCTTGTTTACTTAGTAAGTCTCTAAGATGAGTCACTTAAGCGTGAAGAATATTACCTCCTTGTGTCCTGTCTTGTTTGTGTATTTCCTTATCATAAATAGTTCATTTCCTCAAGTATATGAATACTCCCAACACTTTTTAGTATAGCAGTGTTAGTGAATGGGTCAAGAGTTCTGCTGTGCCCAAAAACTCGACAATAAAGAAGAAAGACAGGTGGTGCTTAGACCATGTGCTCCTCTGGTAGTCTGGAGTCCTGCCGGCTGGTTGGAATTTTTATCATCAGTCCATCATTTCGACCACTACTAAACATGAAATAGTCACCATACCCAGCAAATGATACGAGAATACGGTAATTCACTTGACCTGCGTAATAACCCCTCAAAATGAACCTATTATTTCACAACTTAGACCGGAGTTTGACAGACTGAGCAAATCAGCCACTGAGGTAAGCGAACAGCTGACGTGTCATGCATCTCGTGTAGCTCAATGCATGGCCAAGTGCTTCGTCACAGAATAATGATATTGCAAGTGATAAGAGCTTCATGAATTACAGGCTTGCCCTCCTCTCTATTCATCTATTGCACGTAAATATAAAATGCGCCAGGATCGAATATCCTTATTTTCTATAAGAACGGCTCTTGTTATTCCCTGTTTTTCTTTTAATTTATTTTTATTCATTTGAACCCCACATCGTGTAATATACGTGTTGGACTTGAACTGCCGCCTTTAAACTGAATGTTGTCTCTTCAAGTTTTTAAGAGGAGTTTGGGTCGTTTAGCACAGCCTTTTCCTGAATATAAAAATTATTAATAATTCGCCGAATAACATATAAATCAAAATCGTCGATATCAGTAATGTGATTGGGTACCCGATGGGTCTTATCTGGTGTTGCAGCCCTGTTCCTCACACTTACTTCCTTCTTTAGCAATCATTCTGTCCTCCCTATCACTTCTGTTGCAGTAACCACTATATACTGCACTTTTTACAGAGGAATTAATACCTTACCCGACGTTCCTTAACTTTTCATAAACACATGCACATTTAATAAGTTCACGACGTTTGCTGTGAAAAGGTTTGCCCACGATGTTTTGATTGAATAGGTGGTGTTTGTTTGTTGAAGTTTTTATTTTGAGTAAAGCCAATCATCTGATTGGTGACAAATGATTGTTTTTTTTGTTTTTTTTTTTTAATGCAGCCAATGTCCATGTATATTCTTTTCAGGATTGGATTATATAAGTTTGTACTTACTAATTTTAAAGCATTTTTCACTCATGTCGAAATTTAGCGTTATCCTTATTTAACACTTAACTCATTGAATGAGCAAATGTTCAGCTGTTCAGTTAGCCAGTGGGGTGGCAGTGAGATGGGTGTGGCATTATCTTACCTCATCCCATTCCAAAATGGGGTAACGCTAAAAATTTACACAAGTGAAAATAAATGCTTTACAACTTGGTCAGTTGTCACTCAGTTAGTACCGAGTGTGTCATTTTGGAAAGTGAATAATATATTGCTGTTTCAAGTTAAACTTTAGTAGGAAACTTTGGTCTATTAATATGTATACAATGTTGGGGAATACTAAGAGCCAGATGATTTCGCAAAGAAAACTGGACTTTATCATTTACATATTGATAAGTGCGAATGCAACGGATCAAATGCTAATGAAATCAAGTAAGTTTCGAAGCTTCGGGATCGAATACTTGCTTTCATTGATTATTATGTCCGAGCCCTCGCCCCCAAATGTAATTTTAACTCAGCTCATCCCCCTCCAGATGCAAACCCTTCGTACGCCACTGCTCAGCCCACTATACGAACACGAACCGCAAGTACTGTAACTACGATAACAGTCTACTATTTCATTTATTCGTCACCAGCAGAGCACACATAGTCCGATGACAGCCTAGCTTTCAGCGTAACTCACGTATCAATTACACAGCCTGAGGTTCGTCGACTGTACTCTGTACGACTGCGCAACCGGTACAGGCCGGTCAAAAACCGTCGCATAAACTGTAGTAGTACTGAGATGTTCCTATAGCAACATATAGATGTCCCTACTGAACTTGAATGCATTGGCCTGAATGACAAACGCTTCTTGTCATGGTAACCACCAGATATCCATGTTGATTTTTTGTGGACACTAATCACACATTAGCCCTAAAAAGTATCGCATGTTAAAATACATCATGGACATAGGAATAAAAGAGTTTGTTTGTTTATTTTCAGGATCCCATCGGCCTCTGTGTTCGGAATGGCAAGTGGTTTCACACTGCTGTACTTCACGGACTGGAAGCTTATCCTGCAGTTCATGCCATTTTACAATGGAAAATTCAAAAAAGTGGAATGAAAGTATATTCCTAGGTATTTAATAATGAAATTATAGTTGAACACCCATGTTCAATGTGAATAGCTAATTATGTAAATATTTTTATGTATTAACCTGAAAAGATAAAATACTCGTTTTCGGGAGTTCCTATTATCCATGTGTTTCATTTTAATTCCTTACTTGCTTTTGGTTGTGTCGTTCTCTGCAAGAAATTTGTAGCCTATATTCATTCTTTTAGCCTATCCTACTATTCACATTTTGCAAAAATTGTGAAAATATATACTTAGGATCAATCCGAGAGAGTGTGTGTGTGGTATTTCTCTCTCCCCTCCCTCTCCCTCCCCTATCAACTCCTACTCGCTTGCAGTTATCAAAACCAAATTGGGTATGAGTAAAGATATGCCTGTATGTCTAATATTGATATTTAAAGAATGCAGTCATTGCTGCAAACTGCTGAAAAGTAAATGAATTTTGAACCCAGTGTTGGATATCTCAGAAAGTGTGTGAATTGTTTTTTTTTCAGCTGGTCAATACAATTGTACACAATTGCATTGGGTGTTAGGCCCTTACTCTGAAATAATTACACAAATTTAAAAAATTCACTTGGATAACCAGTTTCGATCGTCAAGTGATCATCAGAAGCCTTACACTCGGGCTATCAAATCTATGTCTAAATATAGTTACAATCCCGGTTAGTCAGCCCAGAGGCTGGTTGGATCCTCAAAAAGTGCCACCATAGGTAAGGTTCGGATGTTAAAGAAAAGTCATATTTTTTCCTTGAGCTCATTTTGACCGAAATCTGAAAAATAAGTTTGAATGACGGGTCCCTGACCACATTTAAAGGAATTTGATGTTGCCTATAAATGCATATTTCAGCCATTTTTATTGTTTTAGTCATATTTGGTTATATTTTAGTGATATAAGGTATATATTTGGTTATAATTTCAGCATTTTTGCTTAAATTGAGGTGTCGTTAACTAGGTACGTGTTACCTGCGTCGAGTTTCAAACAGGATTTCCGAATAGTGTAGTAGATGTTTTTTTCTTTCTTTTCCCGGAACAGGCAGATAGCAGGCTTAGAAGACCTGATTCCAAGAAGGCGCAATAAACTTCCTGTTAGGCAGTGTCTTCTAACTTACGCCGACATATATCATAAAGCATAGGCCTACTAATACTTCGTGGTTTTTTTTCCTTCTTTTTTTTTTTTTCTTTTAGGAAAACCGAGCAAGAACTGCATCTCAAGGCTATGATACTGAATGAATGTTGAACATTTTAATGTACTGTAGCTCTCTGTCAGTTGGTACGATTAAATGTGTCTGGTGTATTATCGCTGATCACGTTTTGGCACTTAAGACGTTTACTGTATGTTAGTGATACTCTACCAAATCCCAAAAATTCATGTCATATTTAGCTAGTTTTAGGGCATATTTGCTTGCATATTTTGTACTTCTTTAGGTCTTAAACTTCCGAACCCTACTAATGAGGCATATTAAGCAGTGAGGTAGTTTGCCATTGCTTCCATCACTGAGTCAGTACAGCAGTACTAACCCTACGAGTAGAACCTTTCACAGCATCCATAGGCACTAGCTGTGCACCAAATGCCATTACTCAGCCTCAGTAGCTCCATATAATCACAGCCATGAATGAGACTGCATCCATCAAGAGCTGGTAAACAGGCTCATCTATACACTTATTTAGGTGCAGAAGTTAATTGTAAAATTATTCACTATGGGTAGTGGTAGTGATAACAAGAATGGATACCACATCGCCCCAACAACCAGCTAAGTTCTTCAATCCTTTCCAAGTTACAAACACGAACCTAACCACTACAGATTATCACACCAAACAAGCAAATTTGCAGGTCAATCACCATCATCATATCAAAAATCACACAAAACTGTCAATCTTAAAATGTTTCTCAAGTTTACAATAAACTTCCGTAACGAAATAAGTGTCATCATCATCATCATCTTGCACAGTTTCCAGCCACTGGCCGGGTCTGTTTGGAACACAAGCCTCTCCAACGTCTTCTGTCTTCCCACCATCTCTCAGCCTCCACCCTTGTCCAGTCTTCTCCTCTCTTCTTCACGCTTTCTTCCACCCCCTTCAGCCACCCCAGTCTCCCATAAGTCCAACCCCTCGTCCACGTCGTGGGAGACGGGCAACGGCACAAAGTAGGGGATTGCCTGTAGGGGCGAAGTACAGTGGGGACTTTGTGTGCCCCGGGACCGTTACGGTAGCTGTGAAGGTCCTACAGGAACCCTGAAAAGTGACGGCTAACGGGGCTCTGGTGAAGCTACGATAGGCCCAGCAAGCCAGTAGTGGATAAAACCAAATGCTTTCAAAAATGGAACGAGCCTCGGACAGGAACGAAATAAGTGTACATATTGTAAATACCTTAATCCACATACAGTAGATGTATAGATATAGATTTAATGGCCTGTGTGTAAGGGATCTGATGATGATCGCTCGGCGATCGAAACATTTTTATTTTTTCAGGGTTAAGGGCATAACACCGAATACAATTGGATACACTCGTTTTGACAGACAAAACTGTCAATCTTGAAATGTTTCTCAAGTTTACAATAAACTTCCGTAACGAAATAAGTGTACATATTGTGTACATATTGTAAATACCTTAATCCACATACAGTAGATGTATAGATATAGATTTAATGGCCTGTGTGTAAGGGATCTGATGATGATCGCTCGGCGATCGAAACATTTTTATTTTTTCAGGGTTAAGGGCATAACACCGAATACAATTGGATACACTCGTATTGACAGACTGAAGATCAAAAATTTCGTTTACTTAGGCGATACCGAAAAATGGCTTCCAACACGATAATAATCAAAAAGTATGCATGAAAACTGTTCCAAGATTGGCACAGATATATTCCAGATGCATGACAGTGTTGTAAATATGATTCTACATGTGCTGGTAGGTTCAATATTTAATTGTATGCAATTTCCATTTTGTATGCGTGATTTATACTTAGGAGATAAGATTCTGCATACTGTTAGTCTCCAGGCATCGCCGTCTATAATTCTCAAGCCGTGCTGTTTGTAGAATTGGCAACACTGAGTAGAGTCCTTAAGTTCTATAAACACACAAGCCCACATGCTATGTTTTATTCATCATCATCATCATCTTGCACAGTTTCCAGCCACTGGCCGGATCTGTTTGGAACACAAGCCTCTCCAACGTCTTCTGTCTTCCCACCATCTCTCAGCCTCCACCCTTGTCCAGTCTTCTCCTCTCTTCTTCACGCTTTCTTCCACCCCCTTCAGCCACCTGTCTCTCGGTCTTCCCCTCGGTCTCTTTCCTTCCCACTTCGTCTCATGTACTCTCCTGGGTATCCTCTTCTCCTCCATTCGTTTTACATGTCCATACCATCTAAGTCTAGATTTCTCTATACCATCCTGTAATGGTTCCTCCTTCATTAATTCTCTGGTCCTCTCATTTCTTATTCTGTCCATCTTTGTAGCTCCAATACTGCTTCTCAAGAACCTCATCTCACTGGCCTGTATTTTGCTCTTCTCCCTTCCTTTCATAACCCAGGTCTCCGAGGCATACGTCAGGATAGGGACATAGTACGTCCGATATATGATCTTTTTGCTGTTCTGAGGGACATCCTTGCTCCATAACATGCTTCTCACACTCCTCCGAAATGCTTCTGCCTGCCTCCCCCGCTCATTTATTTCTCTATCGTTTCTTCCATTATCTTGTATCAGGCTTCCCAGATACTTGAAACTCTCCACTTTCTTCAGCTGTTCCCCATCAATTGTTATTCCCGTTGTGGTTCTTTCCTTCTTCCTTGTTGTGATCACCATCTCACTCTTATTTATGCTAAATTTCATCCCATATCCTTGTATTATTCCTTCCCACACGTCCAACTGTTCCTGTACCTCCTCCTCCTTGTTTCCCCAAATCATCTGCAAACACCATTGCTTTCATCTTTCCGTCCCTAATTACTTGTGCCACTCGGGTCATTATGTCATCCATCACCACAATGAAAAGTAACGGTGACAGTGCACTTCCTTGTTTCAGGCCATTTCTTTGTTCCAACCAGTCAGATCTCTCTCCTCCCACTTTCACACAGCTCACGCTTCCCTTGTACATCTCCTTTATCCTCTTTATAGTCCATTTCTCTACTCCTCTATCCTCCAGGGACTTCCATACTTTGTTTCTGCATACACTGTCATATGCTTTCTCAATGTCCAGGAAGGCCATCAGTAGATCTGTTCCATACTCATAGTGCTGTTCTTGTAACTGCCTTACAGCAAAAATCAAATCCACTGTGGACCTTCCTGCTCTGAAGCCATGTTGTTCTTCCCTCATCCCTCCTTCTGTCCTTGTCCTAATTCTCTTTTCCAAAACTTTCTCGAAGATCTTTGCACAATGACTCATCAGTGTTATTCCCCGATAGTTTCTGCAATCTGTTCTACTACCTTTCTTGAAGATCGGGACAATGATTCCTTTTTTCCAGTCCTCTGGGGTCTTCCTTTCCTTCCATGCTGTCCTCATCACTCTGTACAGCCACTGTATCCCCACCTCTCCTGCTGCTCTCACCATCTCCACACTCAACTCATCCACTCCCGGTGCCTTCCCTCCTTTCATCTTGTTCACTGCATCTTCCACTTCTTTCCATGTTTTATTCATAATATTGTTTATTTTGATATGACAGCATCTAAAAGCAGTTCGTACTAACTAGTTCAACACCTGTGAAATTCCTCGTGGTACATCAGACCTGCTGAAAGTTGTAGAAGTGAGTATTTCCTGTATTAAGTTGCATGTGTAACAAATGCCTGCTAATGAATTTAACCAACAAATTCTTCACTAACATTTCATTGAACTATTTCAGATGCCTAGAAAGTGTTGTGTCCATGGCGGTAAGTCAAATTGTGGCAGCACTATTAAAGTAACTTGTTATATCACTACGTTTTGATCTCTACAGCGAGGTGGACTGTCAGTGCCTAATAATTTCGTTTTGGTATATACACTCACCGGCAATAAAAGCGAAACCCTACAAATTTCAGATTAATCTCAATGTTGGACCGTTCTAAACCTTGTATTAATCAAATACTACGGCATTACAACAATATGGCAATGTATGTTAAGTTATTTACCTTAATTAGTACATTAATTGACAAACTTTATTGATCAAGACAATCGCAACAGAGCACAAACACGAATTTGGAAATGTCGAAACATGGAATCCACTGTACTGTAACACTATATGATTACGAATGTTGTAGACAAACCCTAATGTCAACAAAAATACACGGCACGAGAATTCACAGCAACAAACCTTAAGACGGTATCATTAGTGTCGTGATTGTCATGATCAACAATGTGTATCCATATTATTGCGCTGAAACTTCTCAAATGTGCTAATTAACTCACGACACAGTGCCATGTAGCAGGAAAGTTACAACATTCAACATATAACAGATATGAAACAGATAAACATTTGCGTTTTGTCCGAGATTCGTAGTGTTTCGCTTTTTATGCCGGTGAGTGTATAAGGTGCTTTCAAAAAGTAACGAGCCGGAGGCATAATTACAGAAACCAGTACCTGTATGTTAGAAGTATTGGCCCTGGCTATTGAGGCACTTGTCCCAGTGTGACACGAGGCGGTGAATGGCTGTCTCATAAAATTCCCTGGGCTGCGATGTGAACCAGTTCCGCACGTTCAGCTGCACGTCGACGTCCGAGGTGAATCGTTGGCCCCGCAGAGCCCATTTCTGGGGACCAAACATGGCGTAATCACAGGGAGAGAGGTCTGGACTGTATGGAGGGTGGCCGAGAACCTCCCATTTGAATTTCTGCAGGAGTGCCGCGACTGTGTTGGCCGTATGAGGTTGTGCATTGTCATGGAGCAGAATGACCCCACGGGTGAGATTGCTGGGTCGTTTCGTTTTGATCGCTTGGCGAATGGTGGTGAAGGTTTGCGAGTAATGCTGGGCATTCACTGTTGTCCCGTGCGGCATGAAGTGTATCAGAAGGGGGCCATCTTGGTCAAAGGAGGTCAGCATTACCTTTCCTGCACTTGTGTGGATGGCCTTGCCTTTTTTGGGTGGTGGTGACCCTGGATGCTTCCACTGGAGGCTTTGTCGTTTGGATTCTGGTTCGAAGTGATCACACCATGACTCATCTCCAGCCACCATTCACTTCCCTCGCATAGCGCTGCAGATTAGAGCTGGTATTAATCGATTTTCAATTAATAGATTCATTTGAAATTAATCGGAAACGATTAATCGAAGCTCCTTAAAATCGAATAATCGATTAACCGAAAAATCGATTAACTGATAGTAGACACGAGATAAGAAAATAAGTTTTGAAAATGGTTTAAATGAGAAGTCATCACTTAAGTTGAGTTAGGCTTATTTTCGGAATGATGTATAGGAATCTATAAAAATAAATTTTGCGTAAAGATATGTGTCCTTCCCTGTTTATGTTGACAATAACCAAATAACAGTCAGTGACAGTGAAAGGTCAAACATCAATCAAATTGTGAAGGGTTTCAGGAAAAGAAAACAAGGAGTTTTCTGCAAAGCTTTTGAATTTTGTTCAATTTTTGTTGGAAAGGCTGTTTACAATTTAGGACAGGAACATTTTTGTTTTATTCTAGTTTAGCCTAATTTCCACAAAGACCTGTAGGTTGTAACTCTTCAGGTGGTCAACTTGAATTTGGCCAAAGACTGGGCGGAGTCCAATGTATAAACTATATGAATTATAAGTAAATAACACTCCTAGGAACATTATATGTGTTAGTCATGATCGCTATTACAATCACTATCACTATTACGTCACCACTCTCGAATGCTCCGAGTGGGTAAGAGATTTCACGAGCCCTTAATCCAGGAAAGCCACCAACAGCAAGGAGGTTCAGTCATGTTTTGGGGTGGAACCATGTTCGGTCGACGTACGCCTATAATTCCTAACCACGGTAACATGACTGGTCTGGTGTATACAGACAACATCGTTACAGGATTTGCTACCACAATGGGTGAGGGCTTTACACTAGTGGACTATAATGCTCGTGCCCATCGAGCTAGGGTGGTCAATCAGTTCCTTCAGATGCATGTCATACAGAGGATGGAGTGGCCTACCTATTCTGCGGACATGAACTGTAATGAACATGCCTGGAAAGAGCCCAAGAGGGCAATTTCGCACCGTCCCAATCCTCCAACAAACAAAGAGCAACTGATTGAAGCTGTTTTCCAAGAGTGGGGGAATCTGCCCCAAACCACGTTGTATTCGTTGGTGCTCAGTATGCCTCGTCATCTGCAAGCATGGATTAGAGCTCGTGGTGGCCATACATGGTATTGATATGCCCCAACATGAAAAGGACGGTTGTGTGCTCAGTCCCACATTATCACTTTTGTTATTCGTCGTGTATTTCTGTCTCGTTTGCAAAGCAGATTGTGTGTGGTTTTTCTTAGTATGTACCCTATATTGTGTATAATATGATAACATACACATAGCAAAATAAACAAGTTACTGAGTCACAATAAGAGAGACCTTTTTTGAGCATTGTATAAGTTTAGTTTGTTTAATAAGGGTTTGTGAATTATTTATGAGTATTATGATCGTGTATACGAATAAGAATAACACAATATAATAAATAAAATAAAATTTAGAGCATGCACGTGAATTCTATTATGCATAAGTTTACATATCTCAGCGGAGCCTTGGTCGTACAATTGTTACGCTTTAGCCTGCCTACTCCCGCCGGGCTCATTGTGATCATAACTAATACGTGTAATTTTTCAAGGCGTTCATTTACTTATTACTCATATTTTATATACATTGCACCCCGCACAGTCAATGGACAAATTCATGTTGACCGACTGAAGAGTTACAACTGACAGATTTTGTATAGGCAACACTGAAACAATGGCTTCAACAGTTCACAAACAAGATGCATTATTTAAAAATAAATGTGACAATATATTTCAATAGACGGTATGTTTTGGTGCAAAAATACTAGCAAGTACTCATTTTCTGGGACGAGGCAGCTCCGCTTTGCAGTCACAATGTTTCCAGCGGGGAATATCAAGTATTTTGTCGCTAGTTTAGAGGGCCTTTGATATATTGTTTATTCATTTTCCACCTGTGAAAAAGGGTGAGTATGCAAGTCAGGCGGTGAATTCCCAAGATAGACATCCAGCTCGTCTTTTGCAATGATTGCAATATTTACGCTACATCTACAAGATTTCCTATTTTTACCGCGCTTTTTATAACTGCCCTACCATGAGATCATTGAGTTTTTATCGAACTTGCCTAAGTGTTGACTTTAGACATACCTTCGTTCGTAAGACGTCACATTTGTATCTTCGGAGTCGAAATTTAATGTTTTTCGGACGGTCAAAGACTTATTACATGAGATTAATAAATACAATTAGATGACCAGTTTCGATCGTCAAGCGATCATCAGATCTTTACACTTCGGCTATTAATCTGTGTCGACAAGTATGGGTTATGACATTTACAATACATTCACTTTTTTAGTTGCAGTAGTAATTAATCTAGCACAAATAGTAAAGATATGTTATTTTTTGTTGGGATACTGATAGTTGTGATTGATCTTCAAGTTTGCTTGCTTAGTGCCATTATGTGATTGTTATTAAATGGTCAGGTTATTGTGTCAGCATAATCGTCCTCACGCTATGCACAAAAACGGACCACACATCGCTCAAACTGCGAAGTGCACCATTTAATAACTATCAGTATATCAACAAAATGCACATATCTTTAGTTTGGTAGTTTAATTGCTACTGCAAATAAATAAGTGTATATATTGTAATTATCATTCCATACTTCTCCATATACAGTAGATTTAATAGCCTACGTATAAATGATCTGATGATCACTTGACGATCGAAACTAGTTATCCAAGTGTATTTATTAACATCATGTAGTATTTTTTCAGGATTAGCGAACAAATTTTGATTTCTAAGGCAAGCCTGAAAAAGGGCTTCCAACACGGTAATCCTTGGAGTGAAGTTAAATGAAACCTCAAAGCGGGCGTTGAGCAGTGGCTAGCATTCTTAGCTGTCACCACAGAGGTTTGGTCTCGATTCCCGGCTCTGCCAAGAAATTTAATTCTGGTGTGAGGGCTGGAACGTGTGCACTCAGCCTCGTGAGGCAAAACTGATAAGAGGAGGGTTTGATTCTTACCTCAGTCATCCTGGAAATGATTTTCCATGGTTTCTCATTTCTACTCCAGGCAAATGCCGGGATGGTCCCTAATTCAAGGCCACGGTCGGTTCCTACCCATATTCTACCTGAATTACAAATACACACACTGGTACAGACATCGAAGTGGCACATGTTATCAGACAAGTCTTAAACACGCCCCAGTACGCGGGGATACGTGACCACGATGTTGCAAAGCCCCTAAAAGGATCAAAAACCTCATCCATCATGGGACTGCCCCGGCTAACCATATCGAGTGATTGCATTAAGAAACCAAGTTGTGTCATAGTTGGTTGATTCTGTGAGAGCGTAGTTAAAAATGCGAAATACATTGATTAATCGGCAAAACAAATCAAAAACCGATTATTCGAGTAACCGATTAATCGATTTTTCTAAAAACCGATTAATCGTTATTTACGATAATTAATCGATTATTCGGTTTCGATTAATCGAAATCTGAAATTAATCGATTAAAAGTAACAGCCCTACTGCAGATGACCAAGACAGTGGGCCATTCGACATGCTTCCTGGTGTGGTTGAAGACTGGGGCACACACTTTGCGCAAGTGCAGTCGTTCCTTCATGATGGTGTGCACACTTCCGACGCTCAAGCCGACCACGGCAGCTATGGCATTCACTGTCACTTGGTGGTCCTGGGTAATGAGTGCATCAACCAGCTGGACATTGTCATCGGTTATGCAGGGGGGTATCCCAGACCGGGCATCATCAGCTAACGACACCCGTCCTTCGCTGAAGCGCTTGTGCCACACCTTGACCCTTGCAAGGGACATGCAGTGTTCGCCGTGACATTCGGCGATGGATGTCCGTTCCCCCTACTCCTTCCGCTGTCAGAAACCGAACAACACCTCTTTGCTCTTAGTTTGACGCCTCCATGTCACTGTTTGCAATGCGACTGGCAGCGTTGGACGATTGATGCATGCTGCTGCTCAATTTGTATCGTCACGTGACGTGCACGCGTGCCCTCTGGCGACTGGCTGTGACCTACCACGCTCTGGTCGGAACCACGCCCCGTTAGCCGATGTCACCGGTTTGCACATTAGTCTCCGGCTCGTTACTTTTTGAACGCACCTTATATCTTAATGTGGCCCCTCTATTCCAGTACATTATGAACTGTACTCAGTTGGCAAGTGCCTTTAGGTAGATTTCATTAGAAAGCTATCTATTTTAAAATTAAGTGACCAGTGGAGCATTATTGTTAAGACTGTCAACATTAAGCTTGGAGGCTTATTGTGACTATGATGAGTGCATGTGTGGACGAATTATTTATTATCAAAGGCAGTCTCTTAAGTTCGTAAGAATATTCTTAAATATTTTTTCTGAGCGCATCAATGACGGCAGTGAGCATAGCAGCAAGAAAATGAAACTTCAGACATTGGGACATTGAGGTACAGCACAGCCTTTTATTAATTACCATATCGGGAATAGACAGTACATAACGTGATAATATGTATCCTTTATTTGTGTGTAGATTTAGTGGACGTTATGTTATGTTGTATTTTCGGAAACATTTGACATCAAAATAAATGTGTTCATGCAGTGTTAGCAATTCCCATGTGCTTGCTCCAGGCCTCCCAGATGACAGATAGGCGGTGTTGCCTAACGTTATGACAAGGCTTGAGAATTGTAGACGGCGATGCTCCAGACCATTTTTAGATAGAAACTCGCTAGTATTTAGAGCTCGTCTCAATACCTCAAAAAGTATTCATGTAAACAGTTCTTAACTTTTCACACAGAACTTTGAAATCGTTCAACACTGAATCTAACCATTGCCTCCTAGCTCAACCTCCACTTCTCTTACCATCTATAACACAACACATTATTATCTCTTAGGTAATCTCTCCTCCCCCACTTCGCATGATCCCACCATCTGAGTTTGCTCATACGAACAGCTCCATGTAGCATGTTCATTTCTAACTTAAATTTTTTATTTGTTTAACACCCCCTTAATTTGCTGGAGTTTCTTTGTTCAGTGCACATATAGGAAACCATTTCATCATATCTTCTGACGAAGATGTGTTTGGTGGAGGATGAGAGAAAAAAAGGGAAGACAGTATTGGGTTTGCCAATTAAATATTGTTGTATCCATGGGAATCTACCTTCATCCCCTATGATTTCTACCCCAGACATCTATAGCCAAATACACACCTTCAGGCCAACTCATACCAAATTACAGCAAATCTAAAAGCCTAGTACTGTACCCAATTGTCATCATATGGAACATGTGTTCGTATTCCAGCTAACTCACGGTCTTTCGAGGTATGGGACGTTCATGCCCACCATACGACCACATGCTCGGGATTTGAGTCTACCAGGTAACTACTCTACATGAAAGAAACAACATATTCCTAAATAAAACATTTACTGATATAAAGTCATGGCTATACAACCAAATACAAAGGATAATTTACATTTAATTCCCACAATGAAAATCAAGGTTATTTTGTGAGTCTCTTCTTCATTAGTGCTACACTGCACTCAAATCTATTACTAGTATCCTATCATTGATACTTTCAGACATCTACGAGTCTCCATAGTGTTCATCATGTGACACAATTTAACAAACTGGAGTATCACAACACAAAAGTCACATATCACTTTAAATGACATTAATTCTGTACTAATAAAACATTAATCCGTTTCTTACGGGCATTTACTTTCATTAACATAAATTCATTATTTTATGCCTTAATTAACAAATGTTGTTGTGTCGTGTGAATCATCTTCCTCCTTCCCATCAATCTGAAACGCTAAAAGTGGTACGTTTTCCCTTCCAAAATATACAGAAATGTTTATAGTTTCACCATACAACGATTTTCTGGGTCTGGTCGAAATTATTATCGTTACAAACGTGTCATGTTCTTAGAAATCATCTACCCGTCTGCATAATTTAGTGTGAACTGGGCAAAAATGCACTTTCAAAAGATGCCTACATTTATTTGGTTCAGCGTTCCTCCTCCGAGAATAACTGGGCCAAATATTATCCGATCACAACGATCAAACAATGTATGTGTGTTGAAACACATCATTTAATTCAATTGGCATTATCACAACAATCATATCTTAATTACATTTCGAAATATCGAGATTCTTCAGTGTCCCACTCGGCTTCTAAAATAAAGGGATTGGGTCTCCAAACCTCCCCTTCCAAGCAGGCAATAAAATTAGTTCCAGCTGGCCGAGCAAGATGGCTGCCGCCCTTCGTGGCATACATACAACCCCCCTCTTGCTGCTAGCAAGGTCATCTTTGTTTACAATTGCAGTACAATGGAGTTACGTTGAGTGTTGTCTCAAGTAATTGAGTCATTCTGATTATTTACCACCTATATTTATAGTGTAATGGGCTCAACTCGGCTCCTTAATTAACATTCATGTTTGGGGATGGATCCTGTAATAGCCTTGCCGTTCTATGGTGAATACAAGTGGCTTTGGGCGCGCATCATAATGAGAATACAAGATTCTTCATCAGCAGCTGCCTACAATATAATAAGGAAATCTGCGTTTCCTATACGACGAACATGATTCTCCTCTCAGGGCAGATCATATAATACATGTGCTCACGGGGTCTCGAAGAACATCCCTCGTGGCAATTATTCCTGCAAGCGATGGATACAGACACGGTCCGTTCCAATCCGCTGCGAATAATAAAAGTATGCACTACGGCGATACTATCTTGTAGATTAGCCAACATTTCACCTAGCGTGCAAGCTATGTTAGTATGGTCCTCGCAACTTTATTGACGTAAATCACTGGATTCTACGTTACTTCGCTCGCTCTATGCGGCTTCAAACAATACTTCTCATAAATGACTCAATTATTGAGGCACTCACGTCCTCTCTGCGATTACTTAAGCCAAAGCTTCAAATAGCTCCTAAACAAGTATAAATTTACTGGCTTACATTACTTTAATGGTTCTAAAATACAATCCTAAGAATTGACCATATCAAATATTCATTCAACACTTCACTGACACTGAAAAACTCTCGTATCTCGCTATATTTCACGTTACTTTCTTACTGTTTACCAAAATACAGTATCTTTATATTAGACATGACACACTTTGAATGTTATTTAGGCCAGAAATGCCTATTACTTTACTTTACTGTTACCGACCCCAGATTATTATTATTATCATCATCATTTAACGTTACCGTTACATTCATCACTATCTTAGGCCTGAATGGCCCTAAACAAATCACCTTCCAAGCCATATTCTACCAAATACGAGTGGTGAAAGCTCGTACATAAGTGACTGTTACATCTTAGTCTTAAAGTGATGTTTCGTTGTATGGTGAACTATCTAGTTAGAATAACATTGTAAATTTGTACTCACTTTTCATTTTCGCTGGATTATTCCAGCACACCAGCCGCGGACCTACCATGACGCTTGATTTAAGCCATCATGCTATATCTCACATACCACACGGTATCACATATTTCACACATGATAATCATACTTTATCAGTGGCTTTTCTCACTTTAACACGATACATATTATCCACAATACACATAAACACTTTTGAAATCACTATAATAAAACTTATATACACTTTTTGCACGATTTCAGATGTGGATCCTTAATCGGACTCCTAACGCCTGACCTCAGAGATGCGATGAAGCTACGACAACCGCTGGTCTCCGTGAAAGTCTTATCTGCGTGTACGTGCGTTCGATTCTCGTCACCTTCAATACTGTTCATTTCACCGTCATGATTACTTGTGATGCCTCTCGGGCTCCCATAACTGTAATGATCCTGACGATACTGCGTCATTTATAAGTATGACAATACCTCCTGGTATTCAGTGTCCAAAACCATCCTAAATTATTGCTACGCTGTAGCGAACTACACTTGCGTATAATAATGGATAAATATCTGCTGTAGATTAAATCTTACACGATTCTTGATTACTATTAAGAAGCTATATGATGCGCTTCCATTGTTCTTCATATATACTCGAGCGTCGATACTCTAACATTTCGCGCATTACTGGCAGCGTTTTAGTTTACGTGTAGACTGCAGATGAACTGAAGAGCAACTAAAGACGAACTGGCTTGGTCTGTGTTGCTTCCCCTATATAAAGGTTTCTCGTAAAATGTAGTCCACAGGACACACGAGAGCGACTCCTTTCTTGAAATAAAGCATTTCCATTCAAAATGACGTATACACCTTGTTTATCTAGCTGTGGAAGTCCCATAATCACTCGCGTGCAAGCGATCGCTTCGGCCAATTAATTACAATTAATTGCCTTATTCCATAGCGTCATGACGCCACCATGGTGAATCCCCTCTTGCTGGTCACCAAATCACTCCTCTCGAGCGTAAGCTCAGTGTTAACAGGCTTATTTAGAGATATAGGCTTTAATTTAGGTGTGAGACCACTCCTAAATTATCTCTCCTAGAATATATTCACCTGGGTGTACATTTTATTCCATTTCGATGCTCCAATTGGCTGCAATCAATTAATTTCCGTGGACAACCATCCCCACTCCGGTCTCAAGTGTTGTCCATTGGGGAATCCCAGGGTCATTAATTTCGAGCTGTCTCAGCGGTCCAGACGAAATGAGTACCTTTGGCGCCACGAATCTCCTCCCATCCGCTGGCTGCGATTAGTCAAATGTGAAGCTGGCTTGCCTTCATGCTACTATGCTTCGAAAACGTACATATGACTGCATTTTCTAACAATTATTCCCTTAAACAGCTATGATATTCACATTCTAGCCGTGAAATCATGCTATATTATTATTATATGTCATTATACAACTCATTGCTCTGCGGGTTCCCTGTAACTGTTCCCCCTCCGAGATCAATGGTTTGACTCTAGGCAGAATCACGGGCCTGGTCTTCTCTGATAAGACCCGAGTTCGATGCCAGTCTGCCGTGTCCGATTGGGCACAGTATTTCGATAACCCCAAATAACCTCACACTTGAACTACATCGACCCCTGCCAGTGCCTCGACTCCTAAAGAATGTGCAATTTTGCGCACGCGACACATTGAAAGGTATAAAGCATGAGAGGAGAGGTCACTCCAGGTCAGTCAGTCTTCCTTAGTCATACTTAGTGCCTGAGAGCCGTCACGACTACTGCCAGATCGGTGAGTGTTTAGCGAGTACAGTTCCACATACAAACACCTACCCTTTCAGCCCCTAGGGCTTGGAATGTAATAGCATCTTAATAATTAATAACTGCTCTGCAACTTCCATTAGTACTTTCACATTAGAAGTACCCATTAAAACCAGACATCTTAAAACTAACTGGTTATTTAGTTTATTTCACTAGTTGACAAGATCCTACCCTCCAGCCCTCATCCCGGTAGGATCCTGGTAATACTTGTTAAATTGTTCCGTGGCTCCAGTAGACAGCCACTTATACGTCACAGTGCTTGCATTCGCGTAGTCCGCGTGCTGCCAGTCAGCCAGCCCACGTTAGCAATAATCCGAGTAGCGGCTCAGCTGTTTAGATCCTTCTTTACTAAACGGCCCTTCGCTCCGCTATCACACCCTCGAACTACCCAACCAAACTGAACAATTGGGAGTTCTCCTCTCGAGCTGCGTCCACGCTCTCGGACCGCTCAACTGCCTACACTCGAACCTCCCGCATCCCCCCAGGTCTCACATCTTATTCCCCAAATATTACATTGTAGAGGGCACACACTCAGGTCCCCTACAATATGGATCGTCCGAGCAATTGTTATGTTGTAGCTCATGATCAGTGCGGATTATGAGAAATTTCAAAGTTATCATATGATGTCCAAGACTCTCTTTGTCCAATTCCTAGAGTGAATTGGACCAACAATAAGGAAAAACGACGCAAACAGGAGAGTGGCTCTTTGACACGACTATAAACACAAATAATCAAAACTGAACTTTCGAGCAATGATAAGACAATAACCTAACTTATAACCTCAACAATATGAAACTTTGTTTCGATGAAACCCATCGTTTTGGTTGCGTGAAGCAAATTTCATGAAATCAAATGAAACTACAGTTTCAAGAAACCTAGTGGGTACCTTATTGTATGTTTAAATCAAATGGTTTCACGGAACCTAAGTTTCACGTTCCTTAAAACTAGTTTCATGAAACCCGTTTCTTCAGTGTGCACCCTACCTTAGATACACCGGGGTGCTGGAACTTTGCCCCGAAGGGGATCTTAAACGTGTCAGTAAATCTAGTGACATAGCTCTATCGCATTTGCGCACCGTCAAATGCCAACTCACTGCGCCAGGATTTTATCCTCAAACCTAATGCACAGCAGACGAGAACATTGCCACTGCGACATGCAGCCAATCAATCATTTCTAATATAGCCTTCCTCTCTTCATTACGAGTACCTACGTGCCATTGCTCCCATCTATCTGTCCCAGCTATCATTTGTGCTACCTTCATATCAGTTATCTCCAGCTCATGTATGAGATATCCTGAGTCTTCTAGCTCTCACTTCCATACAGCAAGTTCAGTCTAAATGTCAAGCGATGTGTAGGGAGTGTTTTGTCGCTTCACTAACTTCTTTCTCGCAGAAGACCTTAGATGACGACTAAAAACTCATTGAATTGGCTTTTCTGCGTATCGACTGTTGTTCTCTTCCCATACCACCATTCTAAGAGTTATTTTCCCATGCCACCCTTCTAAGAGAATACACATCCTAAGTACTGCGCCCATATTAACTTCTTCAGAAATTGTAACACTTTGAACAGGAGAGCTACGTGTCAGTTTACGTTAAGAAATGAAGGGGTAGTTATGCAATAGGAAACACTCGTCGTGGAAGACTACCCGCACAACATGATCGACGAGACGGGGCTGTGCTAAAAGGAAGATAGCTATTGTGTTGAAATTCGATGAGGGGGGAAGCAAAACCTGCCTCATTTGTAAACCCGTACGCAGCCTTGCGCGAGCGACAACAAGAGGTATAGAAAACCAGTCACGGCAGGGCTACGCGTCAACTAATTCACCACTCGCATAAAAACGTCTACCGTGAGTCGAGCACTCGACACGTGTGAGAGGCGGGGACTAACCAGGTCACATGATTGATAGAGCCAATCAGAATATTAGAATTGGATAATTAGCTCCAGTGTATAGTAATTGAACCAATAATTACATAGAAAATTGTATTCCATCATTCTTCGCAGAGAAAAATCTACAAAATTATCATGTGTCGGAAATAGCAAGAAACACATCTGAGATGTCAGCTAAATTAATTTCCCAATGAAGTGCGCAGAGGAGACCGCAATGTTTCAGAAAACGCGCTAAATTGAAGACCGTGGATGGGGAGTTAGCGTGCCTTAGACGAGGCTATACATTTTTGAACTCCGTGGGAGAAAGAAGTGCTACTTTGAGCTAGGAAGAGCGCGGAGTTTGTACAAATTTGACCGAGAAGGAAGCGGGGACCTGAGGGTCAAGAAATACAGCAGAGACGGTGAAATATATGAGTGTCTTTCGAACTTTGAACATTGCGGCGATATTATAATTACGAGTGTAATTTAATTTTGATCTCCTACGAACAAGAATTATTGAGGTGAACTTTATTCATCGCATTTAGCAACATGATTATTCTAGGCACGCAAAAATCACATCCAAGTGGAAGGAGTATCAAAAGACATACTGAATATCAACCATTTGTACGGGCAACGCAGAAGATCCAAATATAATATGAACATTGAACTTCAAAACTAATATAATTCTACAAAATTTGAAATCTACGAGAGTTATTCGAAAACTTAGTCGAAACTATATTTCGAAAATTGTTATCTGCTAATTGTCACGATTTTCTACAACAAACTACTCATCATGAACAACTCCAGTTACAAGTTTGAGTTGGTGAGGAAGATTACAGCAATTACGACGGAGATGCAGATGCATTGCTAAATTTATGGAAGGGAGACCGGGCAGATAATAAAATGTGGATTCCAGGAGTGACATAATTAAACAAAATTGAACGTAGGATCATCATGATGAATTTCCATCACCACCATTGGAAATATCATTGTCAAATAATATTACGAATCGAAATTATGAATTCCACCAATCAGATCTTCAAGACAGCAGCCGATAGAAGAGACTCGACAGTCCTATCTAGGACGGAAGACAGAAGTGATATCGACGAATTGCAGAGCAGACGAACCAGGGATCATCCGCTATCACGACAAAACGTTAGATGCAGGAGAGGTCGAAAACATCTTTATTGGAATGGAGAAACCAGTCTATGCAGATACATTTACACCAGGACATGCACAGCTGAGTAAACATCAGGCAGAAGGTAGAGGAAATTCTCATTTTAATTCGTAGATTTGATGATATTATATGGATACACCTTCTATGACCATTTTCTAGGCAGGAGTTATTTCTACTTAGTTTTGTTCGTTCTTTCTTCTTAGTCATTTTTGGTAGATTCATTAGAGATTTTTCGTATTTAGAATTTTCAGATTGTTATTGCGAATTACATTTGTTTTGGAAAATTTTCCAACCCTTGGAAAAGCTTATCCACAAAAATTTACGTTGTTGTAGGATCGTTTGTGAATGTTATTCGATATCTTCGACGTGTGATTTGTTATTTAGACGAGGACCTGTCGGGAGATATCTTTGTTTTAGAGCAGGTGTATCCAACCCGCAGCCCGCAGTGATATTTGTAAGTCATAATATTATTTATGAAATATGTAATTCTATTTGGAATATGATAAACTCGAAAGAGGAAGACTTTTTCCGTTCACAACACATGTGTTTGTGAAAGTTTATCCTACTCAAAACATGGAGAAATACATCAGTTTTAAGAAATACCCAGCCCACATTTTTATTTATGATCCTACGTACCGCGCATCGCTTTGAAGTCGCCGTGCATTGTTGACCACGCTGTATCATTCCTACTTTCAAAGGCGAGTGTGTGCCACATGTTTCATTGTCGTTACATTGTAGAACTTTCAAGTTAATTTACTGTTTGCAATTGTTCACTCACATTGTATTTTCTGTGCAAGTGAGAGAGAGGTTTGAGGAATATAATTAATTCTGTGATTTTTATGTGCTAGTGAGAGGTTTGAAGAATATAATTCATTTTGTGATTTTTTATAAGTGATAATTATGGCTTCTAAGTGTAGCGGTAAGAAAAGAAAAGTTTCAGACGAAGGTAGATCATTTCAAATAAAGTGGGCAAATCAGTACTTCTTTACTGAAGTAAATAAGAAAGCACTGCTTAATTTGCAGTGAAATAGTTTTAGAGTTGAAGGAGTATAACATACAGAGGCATTACGACACCAAACATGCGTCTTCATATGATAAATTTGAGGGCCAGTTTCGTAAAGACAAGGTGTCTGAACTTAAAATTAAAGTTTCGGAACAGCAGTTATTCATTAATAATGTGTCACTTCAAACTGAATCTCTGGTAAAAGCAAGCTACGCAATAGCAGAAATTATTGCAACTTGTTTGATTAATAAATAATAAAGAAATAAAGAGTACACAAGATGTAGTAGGGATGTGACTAGAATGAAACGAGAGCTGAAAAAGTTATACTACAACAATGTAATTAGAGAAGGGAATACGATGAAAGGAATGTGGAAGGCAGTAAATCAAATACTTGGTAAACCTCATAATACAAGAAACATTGTAGGAATTGAATATGAAAACGTACAATACACCTCAAGTCAAGATACATGCAAAGCATTTAATATGTATCTCATAAATGTTGTAGAAAACTTGGTTAAAGATCTTACTCTAATGAACCCAAATTTGCTATCGAACCAGACGATCTGTAACTCACTATTCATAAAACAAACAAATGTGACGGAAGTTACACAAATCATTCAACCCCTTGCGAACAGAAAGAATTACACAGACGATGGAATAAAATACATACTCCTTAAGAGATGTGCCAATCATCTGGCTCCATTGCTTGCTGATGTAATTAACTTGTCACTGCAAACAGGAGTAATACCAGATAGATGTAAACTAGCAAGAGTGGTGCCAATATTTAAAAAAGGTAATGTATCTAATCCCAGTAATTACAGACTGTTGTGTATATTATCCTCACTTGTAAATGTACTGGAAATAGTAATAAAAAAAAAGTCCTGAATTTTCTAACAAAAACAAATTTTTCTTTAAATATCAGTACGGCTTCCTTCCCAAACATAGCACTGATTCAGTAGCATTTGACGTAGTGTCACTTATACATATGGCATTAGACAACAATAAAATAGCAGCAGGACTATTTATAGATCTTGCTAAGGCGTTTGACAATGTTAACCATACCTTGTTGCTAAGTAATCTATCAAATGCAGGAATCAGAGGAATAGCCTTTGAGTGGTTTAAAAACTACCTATCTAACAGGAAGCAGTATGTTAATATTAATAAAACTAAAGGATCCATTTCTGGTGTTAAATGCGGTGTCCCACAAGGGTTAGTGCTTGGACCATTGCTGTTCCTGATATTTATTAATGATATAGGTTATTTAGAGTTTACTGGTAAAATATTTCTATTTGCTGATGATCTATTTCTACTTTACGAGAGCGTCTGTGAACAAACGATTATGCAGAATATGCAAAAGGATCTAAATACACTAACAGCATGGCTTTCAAAAAGTAATTTAATCATAAGCACCTCAGAAACAAAATACATGCTATTTCATAAACCAGATTACAGTACAAACACTTGCAACATAGTTAAAATTGGCGATGTGCCCATCGAACGGGTGAAACAATACACATATTTAGGCCTCACTTTCGACAATAACCTAAGTTGGAATGAACACGTCACAAATGTGAAAAAGAAAATCGTTAGTGTAAATGGTGTTCTAAGAAGATTAAAGGCTATGGAATAAGCAATCCTCATTTAAGGAGCATATATGCCTCTCTTATTCATTCTCACCTTATGTGCATGAACATAATATGGGGTAAATGTACACAGGAATCAATAAATGAGCTCGAAGTACTCCAAAAAAGAACAATTAAAATCATGTATGGTTACGATTTTAGGAAACCAAGTGCAGAAGTATTTCAGGAGACAAACATATTGCCATTAGGAAGCCAGCTCAAATACTCTGAAGGTTTATTTATGTTCAGATATAAACAAGGTCATATTAGTCTTAATACTGAACTTCAATGCAGGAAAGACATTCATACCCATAACACAAGATCAGCAAACCAGTTATACATGGAGTCAACAAACACAACTAGATATGGTATTAAAAGTATTTCCTATTCAGCCAGCACATCTTATAACAACTTACCTCCTAAACTGAGACAAATTGTAAACTTAAACAAATTCAAAAAGGAAGCACGTAGGTACTTCCTGAAACAATATGTTGAAGAATATAGATGAACCCATAAACACTGAATAAATGATCCTACCACTTTAGAATATTCTAGTATTAGTTACTAAGCCATATTTGTAAAGGGCAGTCCCCCCTTGAGCTACCAGCTCACTGGGACTATCTGTACCCAAGAAATAAATAAATACACTTGGATGACCAGTTT
Source organism: Meconema thalassinum (assembly GCA_946902985.2). Lineage (NCBI taxonomy): Eukaryota > Metazoa > Arthropoda > Insecta > Orthoptera > Tettigoniidae > Meconema > Meconema thalassinum. The sequence goes on from OX336389.2 coordinate 1,407,689,208, forward strand.
CGATCATTATCAGATCCATTACACTTAGGCTATCATGAGTTTGAGCCTTCACGATTTGCCTGACTAGCCGTGAACATTACGGTGTTTGAAGCCATTTTCAGTGTTGCCTTGGTCAACAAAAGTTTGATGCTTTGCAGTCGGTCAACACGATTGTACCCAAATGAGATGGGATATTCCCTAATCCTGAAAAAAACTACATGAGATTAATAAATACACTTGGATGACCAGTTTTGATCGTCAAGCGATCATCAAATCCATTACACTTAGACTATCACGAGTTTGTTAACTTTTCTGGTGGCATTGCAAGTGTTTAATAGGAGCGTTGTAATTTTTTTGTGTTTAATTATATCGGGTGCAGCGGATATCCTCCCCAAGTTTAGGTTATACCTGTATGCAAGGTAGTCTTGACGGTAGGGCACCTTGTTCATTTTATTTTACCTGTTTATTTCGCGGTGGCAGTTGAAATTGTGTCAAATTTGTATTGTGGGTCTTGTACAAGTACACAGTTCAATACTGTGATTCTGAAACTTTGGCCTATAGCATAACATATGCAGTGTCTATACTTGCAAGGTTTGAACGATTTGATTTCAGATTTTGAATTTGCTGGCACCACCAAGATAAATATTACCAGCCGCCACTGGTGGATAGCGATGAGTGTTTTATGCAAAAATAGCGGGCATATTTCACTGTTACATCACTTGAAATATTTTTTTATCTATCCTTGGATCTAATGCACATAGAATCTTGATATTTACCATGCTAGTAAACAATAATATAACCTTCCTACTGACATGAATAACAAACTTGGGCTGTAAATGCCATTTTCTAGAATTACTTATACTTCAGAACGTTTAAAATTTGAAACTTGTAACTTTGTTTCCACATTTCTTATTTTTTTAACTTTAAACCCGTTTGGTTTAGAGACATGACTTACTTGCAGTGATAATGAGTGATGTACCGGTATACGTTTACCAGCTGCCATGTTGATAACTTCATTGGTGTGCCTTCCATGTAATTTTTAAAGAAGTGTATGCATATTGTGGTAAATATGGCTTACAGTTTCCACACATCCATCAGCTGAGCGCTTGAAAGCGAAAGAGTTAAAGGAGAGAGTCTCAATTGTGAAAAATAAGAGAGCATGCTTTCTCTGTCTGAAGAAAGGACCTGTTTCAAAGATGTGCAGAATTCAGTTAAAATGTGATTCCTGTAGCAAAAATCATAACAGCCTAATATGTCTAGGCCCAACACATTCTACTGAAGCTACCGATGAGAAACTTCAATCTCATTCTTTGATTTCAAATGAAGAGCGTAGTGGTATGCAAGGTGTTATTTTGCAAACATTAAAAGTGAAGGTCATTGGACAACCTTCTGCAATAGAGGTAAGGGCTCTACTGGATACTGGCAGTCAGAGGTCTTATATGCTTGAATCAGTTGCACAGAAATTAGGTTACACCAACCATTGCACAGCAACGCTATGCCATTCACTATTTGGTGGGGTAGTCACAGATGAGAGCCAGCATATGTGCTATAGGACTTACTTAGAGGTTTTAGGGAACTTTATGCCTGGAATTTTGAAGTCATAGGGCAACAACAAGTAATTACAGGAACTAAGAGCAAAAGGGATACAGATTAATGATACTGAAGGTCCCATTGAACTATTAATAGGTGCTGATGTAGCTGGAAAGTTAATGACTGGACAAACATATACACTAGCCAATGGTCTTGTATGTATTGATACACTGCTGGGATGGACTGTCATGCATGGTGTCCACAGGCAGGAAAAATCAGGAATTTTTTTTGGTCAGGAAAAGTGTGAAAACATGGCGAAAAGTATTAGAAAGTCAGGAATTTTATATTAACCATACAGTATTTTGTGCTTTACAGTCATATTTTGATGTTACTAATTCAACTAATCTCTGAAGATAAAAAGCAGTGACTCCCTGGGCATTATAGTAAGTTTCCATTTTTACAGTATATCATAGTAAAAACCTCTTTTACCTATTTTTTGTATGCTTTTTGACGTTGGCGTAGGGATGTGGCGACTCCATCACTATAGTTTAGGATATTAAGTACTTCGATTTATGTATTATTGCATTATAATTTACTTTATCTTGTATTTTAAATGAATAAAGAGACAAACGTTGGGCAGCTATGGAGATGGTGGAGGCTGAAAATAAAAAAGATATACATATTCGCTCAGTAAACCTTTTTTCCCATGTTACGATGACTTCGCGAGTCAGGAATTTTGTTGAAAAATGGTCAGGAAAAGTCAGGAAAATTGACATTGAAAATTTTGTGGACACCATATCATGGGTAAAGTAGTTTCCGGAGATCATTCAAACATGACCAACCTTGTCACTTCTCTATCAGAGATGCTTCAGTTGAAAATCTGTGAAAATCCTGCCGTAAGGAAAACTAAAACTGAAGAAAACTTTGCAACAATGGAGCACTTTCTAAAAACCGTGTCTATTAATGAAGGATTTAGGTATGAAATCCATTTACCCTGGAAAGAAAACAAACCATTTCTTGTATCTAACAGGGTCATGGCTGAGAAGTGGTTAGTTAACACTAGGAAGTAAGTGGAAAATTTTGGACTAGGTGAGACATATGAAAATATTTTCACTGAGTGGGAGAGGAGTGATGTTATTGAACCGGTCCAGGAGGATGAAAACTTCAGACACTATCTATCGCATCGTGCTGTTGTGAAGGAAATTAGTTCAACGACGCCTGTTCGTCCTGTATTTGACGCCTCAGCAAAGGATGTAGGAACCTCTGCTTTGAACGATTGTTCGTACGATGCCCCCGACCTGATTGAGCTAATCCCTGTTATTCTTCTTAGATTCAGAGAGAGGAAAGTAGGAATTATTGCAGACATCGATAAGGCCTTCCCTCAGATAAACATACGGAAAGAAGATCGAAACTATATCTGCTTCCTGATGTGGAAGGATGTTGGTATTGCACGTTCTTCAAGCATACCAGGCTGGTTTTCGGCTTAACTTGTAGTCCGTTTCTACTGGTGGCTGTCTTGGAGTATCACCTGAAGAAGTACTTGTAAAACCCGCAATTCAATCCCCCTATTCATCAAGAGACTTCTACAGAGCTTATACGTGGACAACGTTGTTACTAGCCTTGGCAGCGAATCGGAGGTGGGCGAGTTTATCCATCAAACTATTAGGGTATTGTCAGAAGGCAGGTTTAATTTGAGGGGATGGCATTCACGCATGATGATGACCAGTCTGCTACCCTTTCATCTGTTTTGGGACTGTTATCAGATTGACAGGATGATACACTTACTCTAAATTTGCATTGGTTGATTAGTATTAAGGTGGGAGAAGTGACGAAAGGGACACTTTTTTCACTCGCGCATCGAATTTTTGATCCAGTTGGTGAGACATGTCCTGTCACCGTTTGTGTCAAACTGTTGATTCAGAGGACATGGAAGACTCGTATAAGATGGGATGGTGCAGTTGATGAGAAGTCCAGAGACGATTTTCTGGCCTGGATAAAAGATCTACCTCACCTGGTAGAAATCAAGATTCCTCGATGGTTTGGAAGAAGTGACCATGTGCAAATTCATGTCTTCTGTGATGCCAGCCAACTTACATACGCAGCGGTAGTCTTCATAAAATGCAATTCCAACAATCAAGTGAGTGTAGAGTTATGTGATACAAGATCTCGTGTAGCCCCCCCTGAAGGAAGTGACAATCCCCAGATCACTCTATGGAAATGAAACTTTGACTATTGGGCAGCAGAAAAGAGGAGAATTGAAGCGTTTGAAATGTGGTGTTACAGGAGAATGATGATCAGATGAGTAGATAGGGTTACAAATGAAGATGTACCTGTATTACGACGATTGGGAGATTGGCGACTGCTAATGAAGAGAAGAGATAGGTTTGTAGGAAACATACTAAGACACCCAGGAGTAGTAAGGTTAGTTATGGAAGGAAGGGTTGAGGATAAGAACTGTGTGGGTAGTCCAAGGTTAGAATATGTTAAACAGATTGCGTTGGATGTATGGTGTGGTAGCTATGTAGCCTAGAGATGAAACGATTAGCTCAGGACGGGGAAGCATGGACTGCTGCAGCAAACCAGTGAAAAGACTGAAGACTCAAACAACAACGATAAATATTACGTTGGGATTTATCTTGAAAAAGTCTATTAAAAACGTATTCTTCCGTATGTAAATGACCTTACAGCAATCCCGCCTACTGGTATAGGCTGTGTAAGAAGCCCAATTTAGATCACCAGTTCCATCTCACCCGTCCCCGATAGAGAAAACAATAACTTCTATGTCTCCCACTTCCTGAAAGGTTACATATTAATTTTCAAAATGTGATTTTTCCTTAAGTCCCACCTTATGGTATTTTGGAGGGCCAAATAGCTTATATGATAATAGTGGAAACTCTCGCCACTTAACACGCAGAGCAGCGGCGACAAGGCATAGTGCTACCATCTAACGGCTCGAATAGACAATTACTGGAACGAACTATTGACGTATAACACAATTCGACTTCGAAAACGCAAAGAAATGCAGATTTTAAGTCCTTTGCGAACTTAGTCTAGCATAATATAAAAATGGGAGATGGATATTGATCCGAAAGGGGCAGTAATAATAATGACATACATGTATACCGGTACTGACATTAAAACATTTGATCGTCATTGTATGACAGCAGTTTGACTAGCCTGCAGATATTTCCAAGAGCAAATTACATGTATAATATCTTACTGAGCTTGATATCTTTAGTGGGAAGATTTTTCACTGATGAATCGTTCGTTCTCTCCACACATGCCTTATTAGGCTGTCTGCGTGGCTCAGCGGTCAAGTTCTCGCCAGCTGTACCTAAGGTTGCAGGATCGAATCCTGGTGTTACAAATCAATTCTTCAACTCATGTCTACAATTCAAGAACAATCACTTTTATTGTACACAATAAGGAACATCACTATCCGGCCATTACATTCAGTTACTCAAAACCTGTTCCATCTTGCTCATCAACGCTCCAAGGGTGCCAACTTACAAAAATCAAATTTAATTACAGAAACACATTCACAACATTCTCCCACCTTGAAACGGTAGGTTTCAACTAAATGCACAAAGATAATACAAAACATAGGAATAAACAAATATTTACAAATTCAGTTTGGTTGGCCTTTTAACAACCCTGCCCCTTCTTGTCAGAGCAACAGCTTCACTCTCAACTACTTGAGGGGGGTTACTAGAGTCACAATCAGGCACCAAGTCAACAGCATTGGGACCACACAAAGAACCATCACTATTTTCATAAGGAGATCCAATCTACATCAAGCACAAACGTTGGACTGGTCGCAACAACTCACTCTTAACTGTTTTTACCTTTGCCACTCTAGTTACTCCATCTTTACCAGGGAAGATCTCAAGCACTCGAGCCAATTCCCAATCAATTCTTTTCTTTTGGTCAGACACAACCCATACAACATCTCCCACCCTGACATTCTTAGAAGACTTAGCAGTGTTTAACATCAGAGACCCTAGGTATTCCTGACGAAAACGTTCTTTTAGGTTTATCCTAACCTCAGCTACATATTTCACCCTAGCAGAAAGACCCTTTTCATCCACTTCGTCAAGATCAGGCACCTTTGTCTCAAACTGCTCCTGCAAAAACATAGCAGGCGTTATTGGTCTCAACTCATTAACATCTTCAGACATGTAGGTAATGGGACGCGCATTCATAACAGCCTCAATCTCGGTAATCAAGGTCATTAGTTCACAAAGATTTAATAACGCACGACCAAGGGATATTTTCAACAGTCTTTTCATCACCCCAATAAGCCGCTCAAAAAATCCACCCCACCAAGCACCTGTGGGAACATTAAATAGCCACTGAATTTTCAATTCACGTTCAACTGTAGTCTGCTTAATGAGATTCCAAACTCCTACAAAGTTAGTACCGTTATCACTATACATAGTTGTGATTCTGCCTCGTCTGGCAATCATTCTTCGAAGAGCATGTAAAAACGATTCTGTAGAGAGCGACTCTACCACTTCAAGATGGACTGCACGGTATACAGCACAGGTGAACAAGGCAATCCAAACCCTAGTACCATCTTTTATGAAAAGAGGTCCAGCCAAATCGACTCCGCATACTTGGAACACCTTTCCAAGATTTACACGGTTATTAGGTAACCCAACAGGTGGCGTTCTCACTGGTTGGGCTTTGTGCCTAAGACAACGAACACATTTACTAACAACACGTCGGGCTAATCGTCTACCTCTGACTATCCAGTATTCTTCTCTCAGGGCTCCTAACACAGTACTTGCTCCAGCATGGTGCATTTTCTCATGACATTCTACCACCATGGACTCCACTAGTTCACACTGAGGTAGTAAAATGGGTTCCTTGAACATGGGTGTGAACTCATCAGATAATATTTTAGTACGAACTCGAATCAAGCCATCATCATCAGTTTTAATGTTGAAATTATTTACATCTAGAGGGTGACTACTCTGAATCCACCGTACTAATTTTAATTCAGCATGTCGTACTTCCTTGCCAGTCAACTCCTCTCCGCAGTTTGAACTTTTCCCACTAGCTTTCTCAAGAAATCGGTAGATCCAACCAACAACACGCACATTTTTCGAGAAAGAAGCAAAGTGTGTGAACAAGTTTTCTCTTACATCGTTTGTGTTGTACAAACTAACAGCCGTTTTCTTCGATTCCTCTTCTGTAGGGGCTATTTTCACAGTTAACCACTTGTTCTCATTCTCTAGGAGCCACTGAGGACCCTCCCACCATTTTGATGCAACAAATTCGGACAACAAGCAACCTCGGCTGAGTATATCAGCAGGATTACAATCGCCAGGAACAAATCGCCACTGCTCGGGTGACGTCAACTGGTGGATTTCCTTTACCCGGTTTCCAACAAAGGTCTTCCATTCACCTTTCTTGATCCAGTAAAGAACAATCATAGAATCAGACCAGTACACAATGTTGGAAATATTAGTCGATTTACTAATAACAGAACCAAGCCTTGCTGCAAGTGTTGCCGCTACAAGCTCTTTACGAGGGATTGACATGTCTTCCATTGGTGCAACTCTGGACTTAGCTAAAACAAATCGAACATTAAAGCCATCTTTGTTTTCATACCTCATAAAGGTACAAGTGCCCAGTCCAAGGAGACTGGCATCACTGAATACATGTAAACAAGCTGTGTCAGAGACACCTCTTAAACATCTAGGCACCACAATGCTGTCAATCAAATCAACTTCAGTAAGCCACTGCGAGCACTTCATTTGAATTTCTTTTGGAAGGGGTGTGTCCCAGTGTAGTTTGAGCTTAAATGCCATTTGCAATGCAATTTTCAGATGGAGTAAAGGTGCCGATAACAAACCCAATGGATCAAACACCCTGCTTATAATCGACAGCAATTTCTTCTTAGTTAATTCATTGATTTTCTCTTTTGGATCGAAGCTAAAGTTGCATCCCAACAGATCATCTAAAGCATGCCATTTGACACCTAAGACATTTTGTGTCACATCATCTCCTGACAAAACCCACCCACGGAGTTGGAAACTGGCTTGAGACATCACATTTGTAGCTTCGGACACAAATTCCTTGGCATCACTCAGGGACTGAAATGAACAAAGGCAATCATCCATGTAAAAGGAATTTTTCAGTCTTTCAACTAAGTCACCACTTAGAGTATTCAAATGATGAGTGATGGTGGCATTCAGCAAAAATGGGCTACACACAACTCCAAAAACTACACGACAGTGACGCAGCGTTATAATATGCCCATCACGCCACCACAAGAATTTTAACATTTCTCGATCCTCAGGGTTCAGTCCAATCATTAAGAAAGCCTGTTTTATGTCTCCCACAACATCGACCTCCTGTAACCTGAAACGTAATAGGATAGGTACGATACTAGCAATCAAGTTGGGTCCCGTTGCTAAACAATCATTTAGAGAGACGTTTCCAATACTTTTCGCCGATGCATCAAAGACTGGGCGGATTTTAGTTGTTTTCCCATTATTTATAACTGGTCTGTGAGGTAGAAAGTGCCCTATGTTTTCATCAGATGTTATTTCAATAATCCCATCTGTTTCCCATTGTTTAAAAACAGTATCATACGCATCATAGAGTCCATTGTTATCTAAACGGCTTACTGTTGATTTCAGACGACTTTCAGCTATTTCACGATTAGTGGGAAGAGGGGGGTGCTCATCAATCCAGGGCAATGTTACTACATACCGACAGTTTTCACCTTCGAAACGAATTGTGTCTTCAAAATTTCGCAAACATCTATCATCTATGTCCGACCTTTTTGTTTCTGTCTGTTTCTCAATTCCAATAACTTCTAAGTCCCATAAAGGATGGTGTAAATTGAGCAAAGAGGTTACAAAGTTTGTCATACTGCTTACCTCTTGCCTCTCTGCGGTACCCAGGAGACACCATCCAAGCTTCGTCTCAAATGCTAACAGCTTAGAGTCAATACATTTCACACCTGTAACAAGTTCGCCCATAACATCAGCTCCTAACAACACATCAATAGGTCGGTTAACTCCATCATCTGTCAATGTAATACCATGTGCAGCCACCTTCCGTAACAAATGCGGATCATTCACAGGTGGTATCAAACCACAAATCTTCTTCTCCCTAAGTGCCTTAAGAACAAAACTGTTATCACCCTGTAAGCTAGTTAGTTCAATTTCATGAATTGGATGTGATATTTCAGATGACACACTCCCACCAAACAGCATATGACAAATATTTTCACGACCACATTCGATCAAACCCAATTTTTCACAGATAGCTTCCGAAATATAACTGCGGTGTGAAGCAGTATCAAGTAATATTCGAACAGTGACACCACGCAATTGTGCTACTAATGTTTTTAAAATGACAGTTCCACTAGGCCCTGCAAATAACGATGCTGTTCTGCTGGGTTCACCAACACACATGATATCATAGTGCCTCCCTTTACATTTACCACAATCTATTCTTTTCCTACACTGCTGTCTCGAGTGACCTCCCTGCAAGCATGCAAAACAAGCTAGTTTTTCTTTTACAGTTTTACGACGGTCCTCAACCGACATTTCTTTAGAACACTTGTAAGAGGGATGGTTCTCATTACAAAACAAACAGGTTAGGGTTACTTTGTGTGGCCGTCCTGTTTGCTGATAACTTACCCGATTCTGCCTGACAGTAGGAGTGAAAGAAACGAGAGCTGCAGCTGTTGGCTCTGTTCTGGGCGCAGTGAATTTATCAACCTCATTCACCTTAGCATGATTACGCAGTCTTTGTTCACTCTCGGCTTCTTTGCCCAGAAAACACAAAAGTTTATCAATTTTATTACCACCATCATCGTCCTCTTCTGCTGCTCTTCTTTCCCATATTTTCAAAACATCAATGGGGAGACATTCTTCAATGAGTGGAACTAAGATTGCTGCCCTATCAGAATTCATGCCCAATGTTTCTAGGGATCTCAACTTAGTACTTATATTATCATAGAGGTCAGTCACAGATAAATCCGAGCGAACCAATTGCAACAAATCTTTATACATACAATTTATAACCATCTCATCTTTACCAAAACGATTCTTTAAATGTTCCAAGACTTTAACATAATTCTCACTTGTGTGTGGATAACTGTCAACTAACTTCCTAGCCTGTCCCTTCAGTGACATTTTCAAGTAACTAAACTTATCAACATTCGTAATGTTAGAATCCTCATGAATCCTTTGAAATTGTGTCCAAAAATTTATCCAGTTACCTGGACCCAAGTCGAATACCTCAAGCGTGATTTTCGGTAGCCTTAACCTCTCTGACGACATGGTTGACGACGCCGAAGCCACGTTGCTCTGTACGCTGAAATTATCTCCTGCATCAACACAACTGGCAACACTAGGTTTTAATCCTTCCACTTTATCCTCGGCTTCAAGAAGTGCTTGCAGAAGATCTTCTTGAACGGTTACACAGTGCATTGTTTCTTCGATACAGGCATCCTCGTTTCCGTCAACATTCAACAACTCGTTCAAGATGCTTTCGTCCAATTCTTTTAAGGTATCCGCAATTGTTCGGAGAGTATTTATTTTCACACGTAATTTTTGGAAATCGGCTTCAACTCCGACCGCTCCAATAGCTTTCGTCGCACTTGCCCGATACGCACTTCTCTTCTTTTTCAACTTTTCAATCGTGGCCATTGCGAGGCAACAAATTCAAAACAAGACAAAACAGGGAAATTGTTTACCAAACCAACTTTTTCAATTCAGTCCTGTCAATGGTCGCCAAAATGTTACAAATCAATTCTTCAACTCATGTCTACAATTCAAGAACAATCACTTTTATTGTACACAACAAGGAACATCACTATCCGGCCATTACATTCAGTTACTCAAAACCTGTTCCATCTTGCTCATCAACGCTCCAAGGGTGCCAACTTACAAAACACAAATTTAATTACAGAAACACATTCACAACACCTGGCGCAGCCAGTTGACATTTGACAAGCCATGTCTGTAGATTTACTGGCACGTTAAAGATCACCTTAGGGGCAAAATTCCGGTACCCTGGCGTCTCTAAAAACCGCAGTAGTTAACAGGGTCGTAAAACCAATACAAATTAATAAGGATGTTGAAATACGTGTCAGTAATTTCGTACAGCTGTTACAGATACCTTCACTGGAGTCATTAATTGATGGAAAACATCCAGTTAATCTGCTTCTAATCCCATGGGTGCTTTCAGACAAAAAATAGCAAAAACTATCTTCAAATGTCCCTGACATTTTGGCAGACAACTTTCCCCCACACACATTTGGAAACAGCATTTTGGAGTTATCTCCTCTTCACAACCCACTGAGCACATCTGGAAAAGGATTAAATGGATAGGTTTAATCACAATGTTTTAAAGAAAACAGAGGCGGCCCTAGCAATATCCCATTGTGGCGCCCCCTCCCCCGTGGAGACTAAATAAAACAAACATTTTTTACATTATTAATAACTAATATTTTAATATTAAAAATATATTCCTAGAACGCTCGTAAAATATAATTTAATATTAAACAATATTGTTCGCTTATAGTCGCGCTTAGACCAGGCTAGGCATGATTATTATCTACACAAAAAGAAATATGTCTAATATGATGTCACTAATACAGTATCTTACATTTCATAACAACACTTAGTATATTAGTAACGTTCTAACAGTAAGTAAAGTTTCAATTTCACTCGTAGCTTGCAACACAAATAACAATCCACATGCACCCACACTCAATTGAAAGCCAAAAACACAGCTGGTGGACAGAATCCTAGGTGTATAGATATTGGTTTCAACTCGTTAATAGTTATACAACGTTAAGTGCGAATTTCACGTTATACAGTATGTCTATACTGTGCCCGTTCACGACCCTGGGACACACGAGGATCGGCTACACCCTCCCGTTGATCCGTCCCAGGTCCGCAAACCGACTCCAGGAGGGATGCACCCCGGGAACCAGTCATCTCGCACGAGACGCCTAATAAAACTCGGGGGGGGGGGGGGGATGAATCTGGTTCGAGATAATCTGCTCCGGAGCACAATCGGGAAGTTGAATTTAAAACATCCAAAGCCGTTGTTAAAATTGTACCTCCATCATTTATTACAAGAATGCAACGCATATAACATTACTTTTCAAACTAAAATATTTTCAAATAACCATATAAATGTGGGAATCGGAATATGTTGAACCGTGTTTGGATTTCCCGTCAGTCCTGGCACCGCCCGGTGGCGCCGCGTAGAGGAGTCGAGGGGAAGTCGTGAGAAAGAAAGACGATCAGTGTTACAGTTTTGTGTCGAGAGAAGTCATGCTAAGTTCTGTGCAATCTTATCTGTTGTGATCTTATGTTTAAATACAGTTTTTATACTTAAAATTACTATAAGACGTGTTCGGTTTATTCGCTTGCCAAAATCCCTTCCCACATTTGGGGGCTCGTCCGAGATACGAAGGATTTTGAGTGCGGAACAGCAATTTTGGCTACAACGATAAAACCAAGTCGTGAATTGACGACATTTTTCTGGCAAGATTTACGACGACGACGTGGGTCCGTAGAATATAGAAGACGAGCAGCTGTTCAACTCCCAAAGACCTGGTGGTTCGAGCAGCCTACAAAAGACGAGTTCCAGGATCCTGAACCCTAAGACGACGACGAAAAGAAAAGTTATTAGTGCGAGTGCCGAAAGACAAAGAAAAATGGCGGACAAAGTAGCGTGTTTACAAGATATTGAAAAATTGAATAATAACATTAAGACGGCGCCTACGGTCGTGATTAAGACGTTACATAACCTCATTTTAGGAAAACTGCCACGTGATCGAAAGAACAGGCAGCGCTTAAGAGAATCCCCAGGATTGGAGTTTGAATGTGGCTCACCAGAACACCTGGAGAAATTGAAGTTCATTGAGAGCGAATTCGCCGAGGCTGACCTAATTGCAATTTGCACAGTGTTAAACATTGAATATACGGGAGAGAAAGCCGTGCTTGTGCAACGCATCTGTGACAACTTAATGGACCTTTCGTTGCTGGGGATGCCCAAAGACGAAGAAGAAGAAGATGAAGAGACTGGTAAAACGAAATATGTGATGAGCAAGATGAGAGAGGAAAACGGATTACTGGCGGAAGAATTACGTGAGTTAAAGGAGAAAATGGCTGGGATGAAATCCATGAAACATTCAACCTCTAGCACATCAGGATCATCATCGGATTCATCTAGCTCGTCCGAAGACCAGAAACTCACCAAAGCAATAGGAGGTAGGCCTAACCATAAAAACATAACTAAGACCTAACACAAATCGAAGACTGGAGTAGAAAGCTCAAGTGAAGGGGAAGTCGACCAGGACGTGGTGGACTCGTGGCACACTGCAAACCAGGGATTCCCACACAAGTTTGCGTCAACTTTCCGCGATGTAGAGGGCTCTGTCAGAATCTATGACGGCAGCGAGAACTATCCGGTGCGACGTTGGATTGAGGACTTTGAGGAAACAGCAACGTTGATGGGCTGGGACGAGATGCAAAAATATGTTTTTGCAAAAAAGTCGCTGACAGGCCTGGCTAAGTTGTTCGTGTAGAGTGAACGTGGCATCACATCCTGGCACAAGTTGAAGAAAGCCCTGAAGAAAGAATTCCGAGATGATACCAATGCAGCAGAGATTCATCGACTGCTAACCAATCGACGAAAAACAAAAGTTGAAACTCTTCAGGAATATTTCCTGGTGATGCGAGAAATAGCCAGCAGGTCGGCAATCGATGATAAATCGTTGATACAATACGTCATCGATGGCATCGAGGATGACACTGGATCCAAGATGATTCTGTATGGAGCAAGGGACATCAAGGAATTCAAGGACAAGTTGAAGATCTATGAGAGAGCTTACGCACGAAACTCCCAGAAGTTGACAAAAATGAGAAGACGACAAACAAACATACACCAAGAGAAGACAACAGGCAGAAGCAGATCTCGTCTGTAAAGAGATGCTACAATTGTGGTTAGAAGAACAGTCATGAGTCCAGAGAATGTCCACACAAGAGTCAGGGTCCAAAGTGCTTCAATTGCAGCAGCTTCGGACACATAGCTTCCAAGTGCCCGAACCTTGAGCAGAATGCAGAGAAGAAGACAGTGAACGTCGCTTTGGGAACCAAGTCGAATATGAAGATGAAGGAATTGTTGCTCCAGGGCCATAGGATCGACGCATTGGTGGACACGGGCTGCCCAATCAATCTGATCCGTGAAGACATTTATGCAGCGATGGGTGATCCCGAGCTGAAAACGACCGCCATAGTACTTCAGGATTTCGGTGATAGTGAGGTGCCACCCCTAGGATATTTTACAACTGACGTCCAGGTTGACGACGACACTTACTTGACTGATTTCTATGTGGTGTCTGGAGATGTACTCAAGTTGCCAGCCATCGTCGGTAACGACTTGCTGGACCAAGCCGTAACTACCATCAGCAAAACCGGTGTCAAGATGTCCAAGGAGATATCAGAAGCGTACTTGTACCGAATCGACGTGATAGCAGCCGAGGAGTTGGACATAGGAGAGGCATCGGAAGAGGCTGATTTGAGAATCAGAAAGATGGTCAATGAACACTCGCCGCGCAAGTAGAAGTGTACCAGCGTTGAGATGAGCATCACGATGAAACAAGAAGAACCGATTCACAGTCACCCAAGACGCTTATCACCAGCTGAGAAAGAGATTGTAGAGAAGCAAGTGCAGCAGTGGCTCCAAGATGGCATCATCTGACCCAGTATGTCTGAGTACGCTAGTCCAGTGGTAGTTGTGTGGAAGAAAGATGGGTCTCCGAGGGTGTGCGTCGATTACCGTACAGTAAATCGAAAAGCTGTCAAAGATCGATACCCACTACCACTCATTGATGACGTCCTGGACAAGCTGAGTGATGCCCTACGAAATGGATTTTTTCATGTTGCAGTCAAGGAAGAGAGAAGAAGGTATTTGGCCTTTGTGACACATTCAGACCAATATGAGTTCCTGAAAGTTCCATTTGGTTTCTGCAACTCGTCTCCTGTGTTTCAACGCTTTGTCAACTGCGTATTCAGAAAATAGATTCAAGCCGGCACAGTCATGGTGTACATGAACGACGTAGTAATCCCAAAAAAGATGAAAATGATGCCATAGAGAAGCTTGGGCAAGTGATAGAGGTAGCTCAAACTCATGATTTGGATATTAAGTTCTCGAAGTGCCAGTTCCTGAAAAAGAAAATTGAGTTCCTAGGACACGTTGTAGAAGATGGAACTGTCTCACCATCTCCTAGGAAAGCAGCCGCAGTTCAACATTATCCAGAACCCAAGTCGCTAGCCGAAGTCCACAGTTTTTTTTGGGCCTTTCCGGATATTTCCCGAAGTACATCCCAAACTACGCCAAGATTGCAAAGTCGCTCAGTGATCTGTTGAAGTCAACCAGTGGATTCAACTTTGAGCAAGAACAGAGGATTGCATTCACAAGTCTGAGAAAAGCCTTATCCGAAGATCCAGTCCTCATCATACATAACCCGGCTTACAAGACGGAAGTCCATACTGATGCAAGCAAGTATGGTTATGGAGCAATGCTACTGCAACGTTTCCCAGACGATGGTCAACTGCATCCTGTTCAATATCTGAGCAAGAAGACTACGCTACAGGAGGAAAGGTACAGCAGCTACGAGCTCGAGGTGTTAGCTGTGGTGACGACCTTGAAAAAGCTCCGAGTGTACCTGCTTGGAATCAAGTTCAAGATCATAACCGACTGCTCTGCCTTCCGGAAGATGATGGACAAGAAGGACCTCACTCCGAGAGTTGCAAGGTGGGCCATGATGTTAGAGGAGTTTGATTACTCGATCGAGCATAGACCGGGTGCGAGAATCCCTCACGCCGATGCCTTGAGTCTCCATCCCATGGTCCTCTACGGTCTCGTCGATGGACTCGTTGCCAGGCTGAAACGAGCTCAGCAAGCTGATGAAGGTCTGTGTGCGATCATGGAGCACCTGAAGACGAAGCCATACAAGGATTACACCCTGCAGGATGGTATCCTCTTCAAGTTCTGTGATGGACAAAATCTACTTGAGCTGGAGACGACTCATCATCCGAGGCGGATGATCTGCAGGATGGCCGATTGTGGGAATCGGAATATGTTGAACCGTTTTTGGATTTCCCGTCAGTCTTGGCACCGCCCGGTGGCGCCGCGTATAGGAGTCGAGGGGAAGTCGCGAGAAAGAAAGACGATCAGTGTTACAGTTTTGTGTCGAGAGAAGTCACGCTAAGTTCTGTGCAATCTTATCTGTTGTGATCTTATGTTTAAATACAGTTTTTATACTTAAAATTACTATAAGACGTGTTCGGTTTATTCGCTTGCCAAAATCCCTTCCCACATAAATATCCGTGTTACTACCATGCCATGTGATGCCAGACTCTGAATAATTTGTGAATGCTATTATCATGGCCAAAGCATATAGTAAATGCTTTATAATTAAGTTTGGGGTTTTATAATAAATTCAAAATATATGAAAATTGTTTATAATTTTTTTTTTGTTGTTGTTGTTGTGTGGCCTGAGAGACCGAGTGCAGGTCTTTGAAGTCGACGCCCGTAGGCGACCTGCGTGTCGGGATAAGAGATGGAATGGATGAAGATGAATGAAACTGGGCAAGGATGTGGAAGGAAGCGGCCGTGGCCTATCAGAAGGTACCGTCCCAGCATTTGCCTGGTGTTGAAAATGGGAAACCACGGAAAACCATTTCAAGGACGGCCGATGGTGGGTCTCGAACCCACGCGTCTACAGAGTCAGCAGAGAGCTTGGCCGCATGACCTAACGCTGCACTTTAGCCAGCGTAGCCACTTCTGTCGGTATAAATAACATTATAAATGTTGCTGATTGAAATATTTATGTTACATTAATGGGATGGAACAGCCTGTCCAGAAAGTGTGATTCTATATATGCATCGCCGTCTATAATTCTCAAGCCGTGCTGTTGGTAGAATTGGCAACGTTTAGTAGAGTCAGTAAGTTCTACCACATGCTAAGTTTTATTCATAAATATCGTTTATTTTGATATGACAGCATCTAAAAGCAGTTCGTACTAACTACTTCAACACCCTCGTGGTAAATCAGACCTGCTGAAAGTTGTAGAAGTGAGCATTTCCCTCATTAAGTTGCATGTGTAACCAATACCTACTAATGAATTTAACCAACAAATTCTTCACTAATATTTCATTAAACTATTTCAGATGCCTAGGAAGTGTTGTATGCCTGACTATGTCAAATTATGGCAGCACTATTAAAATAACTGGTTATATCACTACGTTTAGATCACTACAGCGAGGTGGACTTTCAGTGCCTAGTAATTTAGTTTTGGTATATATCTTCACGTGGCCTCTATATTCCAGTACATTATGAACTGTGCTCAGTTGGCAAGTGCCTCTAAGTAGATTTCATTAGAAAGCTACCTATTTTTAAATTAAGTGACCAATGGAGCATTATTGTTAAGACTGTCAACATTAAGCTTGGAGGCTTATTGTGACTATGATGAGTGCATGTGTGGACGAATTAATTATCAAAGGCAGTCTCTAAGGTCGTAAGAATAGTCTTAAATATTTTTTCTGAGCGCGTCAATGACGGCAGTGAGCATAACAGCAATAAATGGAAACTTCAGACATTGGGGTATTGAGGTACAGTACAGCCCTTCATTATTACCTTATCGGGAATCGACAGTACTTAGCATGATAATATGTATCCTTTATTTGTGATATGTGTGTGTAGATTTAGCCGACGTTATGTTCTTCTGTATTTTCGGAAACATTTGGCGTCAAAATCTATGTGTTTACGCAGCGTTAGCAATTACCATGTTCTTGCGCTAGGCCTCTCAGGTGACAGATGGGCGGTGTTGCCAAACCTTATGACACGGCTTGAGAATTGTAGACAGCGATGATATACGGCATGACGTCCTACAAGATATATCGTTGGTGCTCGTGGGAAGGCGCTTATAAGGGGGAAGCAACAATACTCAGAAACACACACTCACCTACGCATTTAACCTCTACATCATGGCATCTGCAAATCAGCTCACGCCTTGTATATAACACCTTAAATATCGTGGCTCCATGGCTCACAAATATAATACGTAATAACAACAGCACATGATATGCATTATACTACTATAGCGTAAAGGTAATACACTCCTGCGCTCGAAATATTTTCTTTCACGACGGCACGCTCAGTTTACATTTAATAAATGTAAGTCACAGGCTATCCCATTAAATCAACATTACGACCAACACGTCGTTTCAATAGATCTCAAATAATTACGAAAGATGGTGTCATCAAGATGCCTGTCTTAAGATAGAAATCGAGAACTAGCCTGTAAGGATATTTGGAAAAAATTCCTCTTTTTCAACGAATCTGGAGCTGGTAAATATACATTGATCTTAACTAATCTTAACCTACGGGGATCGATCAACCAGGAAAGAACGATGGATTTAAACGAACTGTACGATAACCACAAGTAACCAAACGGAGAATTAGCTGACACAATACCTTACTTGCAGATCGCCGCGGGGTACCTTCTGATATGTATCCCAATTACAATTCCGTAAATTTGTATGTACTCGTAATAACATTTCGCAACACTTCCACATGACCATTCAACCATTTAATAGTCCCAATTACAATTTCGTAAATTTGCGTGTAATCGTAATAACAGTTCGCAACACTTTCTCATGACAATTCAACCATTTAATAGTCCCAATTAAAATTTCGTAAATTTGTGTGTAGGGCTCATAATAACAGTTCACAACTCTTTGACATGACCATTCAACCATTTAACAGTCCCAATTACAATTTCGTAAATTTGCATGTAGGCCTACTCGTAATAACATTTCGCAACACTTTCACATGGCCATTCAACCATTTAATAGTCCCACTTACAATTTCGTAAATTTGCGTGTACTCGTAATAACGGTTCGCAACACTTGCGCATGGATAGTTTCTTGCAATAGTCACACCACAAAGTGAATTAGCACACCTAGCCTACATATTAATAAGCACTGGAGTCTGCATACTGACCCGAGTGAACTGTACGACCGGTCATTTAGAGCAACACTAAATAACACGTTCGCTTTATGCAACTGATAACACACACTCGCTGCATCTGGCACCTCAATAGTCTCACTGTCTCTACTCATACAAGTGACTCACGCAAGTCCAGTCCTCAAGTCAGGTCCTCGAGTCCCGTGACGGCCCAATCCGTGAAGAACTATACTGCCTATTTTCATATATCCTACTTATGTTAATTGTCTCTATCAACATAAGAAATTCAGTTTGATTGCTTTAATACATTCGTACATATTGAGAATCGTCTAAATATTTCGGTTTGTCGCCATGTTGGATTTTTATATATGTACTATGTACTATTACATGAAGATTATTGTTTAGGTGTAGTATTCAAACATCAATCGATTGATTAGGACACAAGAAATGAAAATCAGATTTACAAATTTCGCAGAGCTGCCATCTTGTGGTTCTGAAAACAATTGAAATAAATTAGATGCCAGTGGATTAAAATTTGTATAAGTATTTACTATACCAAGTTTTACTGTGCTCGGATGATTAAATCGCGAGAAACATCCATTTAAATATTTATATTTCGCGTCGTGGCCATGTTGAATTTCTGCTCACCATATTATTGAAAGTTCTATAGGTGAACTTATGTTCATAGCCTCTATCAACATACAAAATTTCAGTGTTATTGTTATCAAAGATAAATAGATATTGAGAACCGTCTAAATATTTCGGTTGGTCGCCATTTTGGATTTTTATATATGAGTGGCATAATATCAAAGATGGACACCTGTCATTTTCTTAATGTTGAGAAAATCACCTTTTATGTTATGCAAGTTACAGTGAATATTTTTCTGAAAATATTTATTTCATAA
Organism: Meconema thalassinum; assembly: GCA_946902985.2. Taxonomy (NCBI): domain Eukaryota; kingdom Metazoa; phylum Arthropoda; class Insecta; order Orthoptera; family Tettigoniidae; genus Meconema; species Meconema thalassinum. The sequence continues at coordinate 1,407,708,641 of OX336389.2, forward strand.
TAGGGCTTATATGTTTGGAATTGATACTGTTCTGTTTTTGATATCAATATCACTCAACAAATTAGTGAAAATTACCTTTGAAAATACACTTGTCAGGTTTTGAAACAAAATTTGACAAATGTCCGTTTTTGATACCAATGTGGCGGCAGGTGTCCATTTTTGATACAAATAAATGACTCGTCTGTACAAAATGGACACATCAACGAAATTCTTAGTAAATGGAAATTTTAAAGTAAGGATCTTTCCTTTTTGAAATTCCTCAATCAACAACATTTTATTTTACAGAGTTAATCGAGTTCCTACAAATAGAAGCGAACAGAAAAGAAACATTACTTAAATGTATATTGCATCAGTAACAATAAATTCAATGAGTTGTCACGTATTTTTAAATTGACACTAACACAAGGTCGCCAGCAGAATCATCACTTGGGGTTTCACATTCGCATTGGTCGTCATTGTTATCTTCTGGTATACCATCCTGAGATTGGCGAGGCATTGTTTCCAATAAGGTTTTGTACCAGTCCAAATTGGAATTCTTCCTCCAGTGTTCCCCAATTTTTTTTAAACAATTTATCCACATCCTTCATTTTTTCAGCTTTGAGTGGAACACCTTTGGGTTGATATGTTCAGATTTGCAACTGGACTTGCAGATTGGCCTTTCTGCTGCAGATCAACACTGTAAGCCAGCTCTCCTCTGACTGCTATATTTCCCATTTTAGTTTTCCGTAGAACGATCCGTTTGCATGTACATATTTTGAAGTGCAGTTGGGCTGCTGTTTTAATAAACAGTTTTGCTTGTGCCTTCCAGTCAATGGCACCCAATCTCTTCCTATCAAATTCAGTGTTCCCACATTCTTGAAGACTTCGTGATATTCTTCTTTCTTCACAATTGTATTTATTTTTTCTCATTTTTTTCTCTATGACACCAAACACTCTGTCTGAAGGTAGGCACGAGTGTCCTGTAATGGGGAATACCATTTCAATTTTCTTGATGTTTGTAGATTCACAGCTGGCAAGGAACTTGCAGCACATGGTTAACATGTTGACATTCTTATTTTGTCCTGCGCAACCATCTGCCACCAAACGAATTGAATCAAACCCAGAGAGATCTACTGATTTCATTTCAGTATAAACAATAGAAGCAACCTCGTCAGATGATTTCTTAGCTTCGTCTTCCGTCCAAGAATAGATGGAGACAGTACTAGGATTCAGGAAGTCAGTTGACAAACCTCTGACCACAGAAAGGTTGTAACAATAAATCTGCCTGGAATAATAGGCAGATTGGTCGGTCACTTTCGGAAGAACGAGGTTCTTCTGGCAGTCAAAGCTTAAGAGAAAAAAATTTGGTGGCTTTTCACGCAAATGTTGGAAAAAGGCTTGAGCATGTGTTTGGTGTAAATCCAGTTTCAGTTTGAGGGTTGCTTTCACTGTTTCACTCTTCTCCATTTGGATGCAGTTATCCAGTTCGATGCAAGTGCTACACTCATCCATACTGGGAAAAGAGAAACCAATGTTGAATTTTGTGCAGAATATCTTCCTAAAAACCCTGAGTAACCCTCTCAGAATTGGTTTTACCAGCATTGAACATTCTCTCCAAAGTTTAGCAATATTCAATTCTGATGGTAGATAAACACGAGATGAATGTCTAGAATAATGTGACTCGTTAGCTTTCAAACTACGTATGAAGTTCATGACCGCTTCTCTTTTTGCTGCAAACTTAGTTTCTTCGTGATTTCCACCACGAGTTTCTATTGGGATATGAGAGATGCCGTTCTTGAATCTCTTAAAAAGGCCAATAATACTATGTTTTGTGATATTTAAAACTTTTAGGAAAGTGTATCTACATACTTTGAGATGATTACCAGCCTGGGTTGTATACTGAAAGGTTGTGGCTTTCCCTTTTATTGGAGCTTGTTTCTTCCTTTTCGGGTTGGGTGGATCAGCACGACAATATTTTAGTAGGAATGCATCTTGTTTACTTTTTTCTGGTGAAGAGTAAAAGGCTGCGTGGAACTCCTTGATTTCCCACATTTTTAGAAGTGAGCACTGATACCCAATTCTGTGATTGCATGTAGGATACCGAGGAAGGCCTTTAGCACAGTACCTGGACAAACAGAACAAGAAAAATATTACCAAATGACTGATTCAGTACTTTCACCTTCACGAGTAACCTCTGACACTAGAGTTTATACAGCCTAATTTGAAGTCCAATATGTATGCCATCATTGCCACCTTAGTAGTTAAAACTTGTATTACATTATTTGTAAATAATTCTAACATATCTGACATCAAACTCTGACCTCACGTTAGATTATTTTGTTTGGTTTGACATAAAATAATGTACAATCCTAGATGAGAGGTTATGCTTACCTTTGACGCTTCTCGATGCTTCGTTTCTAATTTTGTGGATTACTCTTCCTCTTACTTGTACCCACATCACTCACTGATATGTTTGTCTCCATGACACCAACTTCTTCACTTCCAAAATTGTGCAGTATTAATTTTGTAAACAGTCTAAATAAAAGTAACACAAGAAAAGAAGCAGTACACAGCACCTCATTGAAAGTATCAAAAATGGCTGCCACTGCTCTGTCACATGATCAGAATCTGGCTTTCCCATTGGGCGATTGGTAGGTGTCCGTTTATGAAAGCAACCTCCAAAGCAGGAGTCCGGTTATGAAACAAAGCATCTACTTTGAAGCCAGAAATTACATGTTTACGTCCGTATTTGACAGAAACTAATTTCATCATTGACGAGAGCAAACAAAATCCTATAGGAATCCACTGCTAACTAAATTTCGATTTTTTACAGATGTCCATCTTTGTTATTAAGCCACTCAGTAAGCCATAGAGTTATGTACTATTAGATGACGATTATTGCGTAGGTACAGTTCATATTCAAACGTTCACTTCGATCGTATGATTAATACACGAGAAATAAAAACTAAATTTTAAAATTGAGCACAGCCGTCATCTTGAGGTTATGTGAACTAAATTGGATGCCAGTGCATTACAATGCGTATAAACATTTACTGTAGCATATTTCACTGCGCTCAGATGGTTAAATCGCGAGAAATTATATGGAAATGTTTCACCTTTGCTTGGTCGCCATGTTCGTTTAGTATTTTACAGGTTTTTGGTTGGTTGGTTGGTTGGTTCTTAAGTTTAGGGGCTGCGACAACGCGGTCATGTAGCCCCGTGTACTTTGGGTGTGTGTAGAATCTGTCTGATAACCGGCGTTAATTGTGATGACTGTATTAGTGTGTGTTATCTGTTTTCTTAAAGTACTGCAACTTAGAATTTTTCAAATAGTTCCTACTTTTGCCGCCAAGCACCACCGTCAACGACTACTAGGCCAAGTTCACAACTCAGCTACTAGACGCCACCGCAGTCGGCTCTTGGCAACGAACTTAGAAACCTAAGAGCGTTGTTTACATTAACCTATCCAATTTAGCTTCACACAGGTGCAATTAGTGGAAGGTTTTTTAACATGCCATAAATCTATGACATGGGACCGCCGGCTTTACTTCCCCTCCGAAGGAAGGCATACAGGTTTTTGAAAGTCTCAAGTTGGGGGGTAAGGCGGGTCCTGCTTGACTCGACGCGGCTGTGCCCAAGAAACAAGCATGGCGGCCAAGCGAAGTTCAAAAATTTAAATAAACTTTTCTTGCGAACCAATAATTGTATTTGAACATGTGACATGTTGTTGGACTCGGGGTGACGCCCCCTTTCCCATGGACGACTTGTTATATTAAAAATAAATGATTTTTTTGTTTTTGAATAAAAAGCGATATTTTCAAATCCAAACATGATAGAACGTTGTGCGGTGGTTCAAACGAACGGCCTCTAAGTCCTTTATGGTCAGAACAAAAGTTTATATATATATATATATATATATATATATATTTAGTTTAATTTTGATATTCTTATAGTTTGGAAACAACATTTTACAAAAAACTTTTGTTTGACATAAATTGATGGTCTTTACCCCCCTCTACTCCCAAACCAAGTTTCAAGTCTCCATAACAAAAACTGTGCAGTAGAGGATGAGGAGCAGTGCCGGTTTAAACCCATAGCGTCAGCAGTTTTTAAATTGCGCGCGCCTGAGCCAAGTAAGATGGTCGATATCTCGCGAACCCATGGATCGATTTGGACCTATGAGGTATCAAATTACTCGGGCTCACGCCCCCTTTCTTATGGACTACTTATTTTCACCCCAAAATAAAACCTACCCCTACTAGGGGGTGAAATATTATTTTTAGTATATGTCGCTTTCCAAGTGCGACATGTGGGAGGTTGAATGCTAATATGAAATTAAACGTTGTTCCACACAAGAGACATGTGTACGGTGGAAAGCCAATATGAATTAAGATGCTTGTTTTTTGTTTTTAGGCATGCGCACTTATTTTTTTTGTAAGAGGGCGGGCTTTTTGAACAATGATTTATAAGAAGGGGGTAAGGAGAGAGCTAGACAGTCGCCTACTTTCCTACGAACTTTGCCGATATTTCACGAACGCATGATCTGATTTGGATGTGTGACATGTCAAATGGATTGTCTCGAAGCCCTCTTTATGTTGTTAATAGGTTAAAGTTTTTGAGAATGAGGGAAACAGAGTTTTTGAGGTAAAACTATGATTTTGGACTTTTTGTTATATTTCGCAAACTAATAAAGGTAGGGACGTGTACGAGGTGTCAAATGACTCGGGGTGACGCCCCCTTTCAAATATAGTATTTACGTTTCAACAAAAAATTGGCAAAGAGCCTAACGCTATACATGCTGAAAAACATTTAAATTTTTAAAACGTTTTTTACCCGTTTAAAATTGTTATGAAGAGTGGTTGTTGAGAGAGACGATACTGCTGGGCATGTGTTTTAACGAGCCTGTAGCCTGCCACGGTGGTGGTATCCCAATACAGCAATCGCTATTTCGATTGAACGGCGGGTCGAGGGTTCGTTTTTTAGAATTTTCCTATGACGGACGGATGGAGGCTAATATCCTAAAACGTGTGAAGTGTGCTAAGATTTTTTATCCCCTAAAGGGAGTCTTTAACGTGTAAACGATGAAGAGAACTTGGTTATATGTTGGTTGAAGCGAGTAGAGAATACAAACTTGCTGGAGAGCAGACTAGCAGGATGTGAATGCCATTTGAGCTTATTGGAATGCGCTGATCTGATTTGACAACAGGTGTAATGGAAAATTACAAAGACGCAGAGGACGCTTGAAGGTCAAACGATCTGACAACCGTGGTGGGAGGGGGAGCGAAATGCATGTGTGATAACAGCAAACAAGTCACATCCTGTTTGGTTCGTACGTGAGAAAATGCAAATTGATCTGTAATATGACCTGACATAGGTGTTGGTTGACCTTGGACGTTAGCTGTCCATGCGCACAGTAACTGCTAACAAGTCACACCCTGTTAGCTTCGTACGTGACAAAATACAAATTGATGTGTAATTTGACCTGACACACAGGTGTTCACCTTGGACGTTAGCTCTACACGTGTTTGATTACAGGATGTTCAAAGCGTGTGAATCGCTGAGTCAGTAAAAAGTGTGATGCAACTTGTGGGAATGATGTCACAGCCAATAGCTAGGCAAGAGCTGCGAACAGCAATGGTGGAGAGGGAGGGGAGTGGAGAGAGAAGGGAGGGGGAGGGGTGGTGAAAGAGAGAACACAGGTGGAGAGGAAAAATATGTTGCACATAATACATGTGGAGCTGAGGACTGTACACATAGGGCTATTGGTGGTGTACAACATGAGTGAATTAATAATTAAAAGGCACATGAGTTCACACAACATGTAATTTATTAATCCAAGAATTAAAGGCTGAGCTAAATCCTAGCCATTTTACATAGAGTTTGTTTCCTTTTTGTTTCAACACTTTTTCCACAAAGTAATGTTTTGGAAACGCTTTCTTGCAAAATTCTTGGAGATAAAACCTGCCTTTTATACGTTGATGGTTGAGGTCCTCGAGTAAATAGGTGACTAGGCTGTCCAGGTTGACGAATTCGAAATAGTTCGTTCCCCCAATTTGGTGTGTAGCCCTTATAAAAGGCAGACTTAAATTTGCTCACACGAACATGGTCCCCGATGTTGAGGAGTTGACGTTTAGGATCCACTATTTTTATAGGGTTAAGCAGTTTATCCAGTCGCGGAATATTTTTGGTCACTAGTCGTGGCTTGGTCCCAATAGTCCTGTGTTTGGTGTCATTGTAACGTGACACTAGCTCAGGTAACAAGTCCAGCCAGCGATATGAGCCTTGAGCGGTAATCGCTTTCCACATATGAGTTTTCAATGTTCGGTTATACCGCTCGACCACACTGGCTTTGAGATTGCTATACGTGGTGTAATGGTGAATATCCAAAGATTTGAGAAAACTAGAGAAATCCTTGTTGAAAAATTATTTTTGCTGGTCGGCTTGTAACAACTGGGGTTGACTTTGGATTGTTGAATAATCTTTTGAAAGGCCCTGGTGACTAGTGGGCCAGACTTGCGTCGAACAGGTTGAACAAAGGCCACTTTGGAATACACATCAATGACTGTCAACATATAGCGTACACCATTATTAACACTAGCATAGGGAATCTTTTCCACCAAGACTGCTTGCCAAAGTTCATCCATACCTCGTGAAATTACCTTGAGTCGCTGATAGTGACGCCTAGCTGGGCGATGCAACTCGTGAGAAATGCCCATTTTAATGGGTGAGGGCTTAAACAATAATTTTGGCATTTCGAAGTTCTTGTTCAATTTCTTGAATTTCCCAATCGTGACCGGTATGGCCGGCTGGACGTGAAGCATGCAACAGCTGTAGCTGCTGGAGGTTGATTCATAACCATCAAATGGTTAATGCAGGGGATGAATTATCCTTCCATCTCATGCTTATATGGGATGAAAAGCAATCGGGAAAATCCATATACGATTTCCCACTTTATGTGGAACTTGAATATACAGCCATGAAATAACAACCTCACGTTAGTTGTGACTTAAACTATCTTGTGAAAGGTTGTTGGTCATCATCATGGTGAGATAAAGATATGTGGTGAGAAAGACTAAAAAAATGACCCTGTCATTGCCAAAGCATGGGCTTAAGGCATTAGTGGACAAGCCTTGCGAATGAAAAAAATAAAAAATAATGTGTTGACCATAAGGAAAGCCATTCGAGCAGCTCAGAGACGTGTTATTCCAAAACGTCAGCGACAGGGTTCAAAACAAGGGCGAGTGATTCCTATCCCCAAACGAGCGGGATTTTTACCTGCTTTATTTGCTGGTCTGGCTGCTCTGGGTTCACTTTTGGGCGGTGCCAGTGCGGTGGCGAAAACCATTAAAGCTGCACAGCAGGGCAAGCAACAACTAAAAGAAAGTCAGCGACACCATAAAACGATGGAAGCCATTGCTATAGGGGCTAGAAACAGCAATTTAAAGCCAGCCTTTTATCAACAAGGATTTGGGATTTTCCCATCTCGAAATTTAAAAAAATTACCACAGCCATAGCAAGACATGCCTTGGCCCATCAGGAAGTAGAAAGCTATGCTAAACAACTAAAGCTTTCATATTTTCGAGGTGTGTTTATGCGGAACCAATTACCCCCACGACCCTGGACACAGGAATGTGCTGTACTAAATTCGGATGATCACCGAGGGCCAGGAACCCATTATGTAGCCTATGTGAAAGAGGGGTCCATGATATGGTACTTTGACAGTTTTGGAAATCTACCCCCGCCCATGGAACTAGTAATGTATTTTGGAAACAGAACCAAGATATATTATAATGTGAAAGTGAGCAAGCGTTTAACGGCCAAGAGTGTGGGCGTTTGTGATTAATGTTTAATATAAGACACAGCATAAGCAGAAAGTAAGACGTTTACACTGCATGGACGTGGACTTAAAGTCAACCTAGACTTTTTACCCCCCCCCCCCCTATTGAATTGAGTGAAAGACCTTATGGTTTGGGACTGGTTTCTCTTGAAACATACAATAGAATATACAACATACTACAAACTATCATTTTTTGTTTTTTCATTACCAAGTTAACTTTACTAGAGATTAATTTATGCTTAACAGTTGACATGGAATTAACAACGACTAGCTATGGTAAGCCATGTGCTTACTATAAAGGATATACATATATTGCGAAAAGAACTAATAAAAATGGAACTGTTATTTGGTGCTGTTCGAAACAAAGTTCAAAACAGTGTCGAGGAATGCTAAAGACAAAAGGCTCTAACATACTTATTCCAAACGACCATCATTGTAAATCTCAAAATAATACTCACTTAAATGAACCTAATACTCTAACCAAGGTAAAAAAAGCAGGTCCAAAAAATACTGTGGCCCAAGATAGTGCATTGATTGTTAAAAAGCATTTATTATCTTTTGAAAAAGACATATTAGGACAGTCGTTCACGTCTAAGAAACCCCATACACTATCTAAGGCATCACAAACTATGCAAAAGATTGTTGCACTGCAAGAGGAACAAAAAGGATTAGATAGTAATAATGATGATAATGATGATGATAATCATGATGATGTTGATGATGATGATGATGATAATGGTAATACTCTGTTTACACTCAAAAAATCATTTGTTAAATTTCTTTATTGGAACAATCCCAGTAAGCTAATCCAGCGGCTTCAGTACTTGCATGCCTGTAGACAGGCTGGTCATACTGAATATGAGGAAGAACTATTGTATATAGAAAATGAGCTTCGCCGTGTCAAAATTATTGTGTAATGGGTCCACGTAACTGCTTAAACTATTTCTAAACAATTCATGCAATATTTTCCACCACTTTTCCACCACTTTTCTACCACTTTCATACTTTGCTACCACTTTTCTACCAATTTTTTACTTTGCTACCACTTTTCTATCACTTTAATACCACTTTGCTACCACTTTTCTGCCACTTTTCTACAATTTTTCTACCACTTTTCCACCACTTTGCTATCCACTGTCCAAACAAGTGACGAGTGTATAAATAACAGTTCAACCCATGTCAAGCAGCTCAGTCATGCCTTGCTTTAAAGCCACAAGAGGTGTCACACCCATGAATTTAAACTCTGAGGAACAACGTTTCAAGACCTTTGCCTTTCATAAACCCTAAAGCCTTAACAGCCGCTGGCTTCTGTTATTTAAAAACAAGAGATGAAGTGAAATGTGCCTTTTGTACCATTACCATAGACCAATGGGAAGGGAGTGATGAACCTATGCAAGAACATCAGCGCTGGTCACCCGCCTGCCCCTACCTGTGTAAAATTGAGGTGGGAAATATACCCTGCCATTCAAGCTACCCCTCACTAGCGCCTCTGAGTGATGAAAAAGCAAGTTACGATACGTGTGAACTGTATGGTGTCCATGGTGCTTCGGTGAGCAGCTCACAGTCGAAAACACCCAGTTTAGAGACATTGGGACATCATCGGTGTCATGGACGTTATAAACACAAAAGACTGTACTGTTGTATGAGTTGGTACTGTCCCTGTCCCAAAATGACAAAGGCATGTAAGACGTGTTATGACAATAAAATAATGTAATAAAAAAATTGATTGTTGTTGTTATTTCTCATGGTCCCTGTCATACCCTAATCATATTTTTTACTAGAATGGCATGTAAGTCAATGCCATGGGTGTACGTTAGTCATTGATAGTCAGTCCGTGGTCAGTTGGACATGGTCCTGCCCAAGTGTGAACATGTTGCGCACACTGGTTGTGGATTGCCAAGGGTTTAAAATTGGAGATAACAAATGTATATTTAAAGAAGTGGCCATGATTGATTGTTCCACCTTTTGGATATCACAAGCTACACATTTGGGATTTAAACCGCCCTATGCTTTTGATTTGTTGTGTGAAAAAGACCGTAAACAAACCCATTGGATTGAAAATCATAGGCAACTAGAGTGGAATCAAGGAACCATTTCGTATAAGCACCTGGACATGGTCATGAAAGAAACTTGTTCTCAGCCCATGTGGTATTTGAAAAAGGTAGTGAAAAACGCCAATGGCTACAAGAATTTTTGGCGCCTTACTGTCAATGTATTGATGTGATGGACTTGGGGTGCCCCTCGCTACGAACACTCATGGACCGCTGCACCTGTGGCAACATTACCCATACAGCCCTGGGCCATGTATGGCAATTGTTTCATTGCCTAACCACCAATGCCTGCTGGGAGTTGTTAAATAAAATTAAAACTCGAGATTTACCTGTGAATGACGCCAGTGAGATTTCTACAAGCGATGTGTAAACATCTACATTATACCATGGAGAGAGGGGATGCTACAGACAAAGCGATGGGGAAGTTTTTGTGTGCATAAAGAAACTAGACAGTTTTACCAAAGAGAAATTATTGGCGCTCCCCAAGTCATTCATCTATTATGTGGCATAGAGTGCAGTGAAGGAAATCTGGCAACATGTGCCAAAATCAAGACCCTCTGTTAAGTGAATTGCAACCATGTACGGATTACGATCATCATAAGCAAGTGGCCATGGCAAAAATACCCTCTATGCGACAATGTGCCTACGCTTTTAACAGACGTAAAACTTGATGAAATCTCCAATATAATGCTGCGTAGTCCAAGTAAATCAACACGAAAATTAGCTCAACAAACAGGAATCTTTAAGTCGACAGCACATAAAGCTGTAAGAGACAAGCTTCAGTTGTTTCCTTATAAAGTTACCGTGGTTCATGAATTAAAACAAACTGATTACGGATAAAGAGTGATACTGTGAATGGTTCCGAAGATTCATAAATCGACATGGACTTGACGTTTTAAATAAAACGAGTTTTTTTTCAGATGAAGCATGGTTTCACTTATCCGGCTATGTAAATTCCCAAAATTCACGAATTTGGTCTTCAGACAATCCCAATGCACGAAGACAATTATCATTGCATTCGCAGAAAATTGGCGTATGGGTTGCCATATCACGAGCACGCGTAATAGGGTCAATCTTCGTTGACAGTTCGGTGAATTCTGATGTCTACGGCTCTGAGATAATTTACAAGTTTATTGCTCAGTTAAATGAAGACGAGATTGAATTATCTTTCTTTCAACAGGACAATGCTACAGCTCATACGTCCCACCAGTCCCTTCACCTTTTTAACCAATTTAGGGGGATAGAATAATAACTAAAGGCCTCTGGCCACCACGGTCTCCCGATTTAACCCCACCAGATTATTTATTTCCTTTGGGGTGCAGCGAAATCTGAGGTATACAAAACTAATCCAAAAACGATTGAGGAACTTAAAGTGAAAAACATTAATTACACACATCAAAAAAAGTTTTGCATCACCTCGGTTCCAAGAGTTCCGGAACCTTTAAATACAAAGGGAATAGAGATCAACACAAACAACATTTCAGCTCGTTTTATTGCTCATGAGACCCACACATTGCATGTTGTACCATCATACAGCTAGACTTTCAGCATTTGTGGTCCAGATTGCAGTACACACCACTACCTCTAATACCCAGTAGCACGTCCTCTTGCATTGATGCATGCCTGTATTCGTCGTGGCATACTATCCACAAGTTCATCAAGACACTGTTGGTCCAAATTGTCCCACTCCTCAACGACAATTCGGCGTAAATCTCTCAGAGTGGTTGGTGGGTCAAGACGTCCATAAACAGCCCTTTTCAACATATCCCAGGCATGTTCGATAGGGTTCATGTCTGGCGAACATGCTGGCCACTGTAGTCGAGCGATGTCGTTATCTTGAAGGAACGCATTCACAAGATGTGCACGATGAGGTCGAGAATTGTCGTCCATGAAGACAAATGCCTCTCCAATATTCTGCCGATATGGTTGCACTATGGGTCGGAGGATGTCATTCAGGTATCGTAAAGCCGTTTCGGAGCCTTCCATGACCACCAGTGGCGTACGTCGGCCCCACATAATGCCACCCCTAAACATCAGGGAACCACCACCTTGCTGCACTCGCTGGACAGTGTGTCTAAGACGTTCAGCCTGACCAGGGTGCCTCCAAACACGTCTCCGACGATTGTCTGGTTGAAGGCATATGCGACACTCATCGGTGAAGAGAACGTGATGCCAATTCCGTGGGGTCCATTCAGCATGTTGTTGGGCCCATCTGTACCGCGCTGCATGGTGTCGGGGTTGCAAAGCTGGACCTCGCCATGGACGTCGGGAGTGAAGTTGCGCATCATGCAGCCTATTGCGCACAGTTTGAGTTGAAACACGACGTCCTGTGGCTGAACGAAACGCATTATTCAACATGGTGGCATTGCTGTCAGGGTTCCTCCGAGCGGCAATCCGTAAGTAGCGGTCATCCACTACAGTAGTAGCCCTTGGGCGGCCTGAGCGAGGCCTGTCATCGACAGTTCCTGTATCTCTGTACCTCCTCCATGTCCGAACAACATCGCTTTGGTTCACTCTGAGACGCCTGGAAACTTCCCTTGTTGAGAGCCCTTCTTGACACAAAGTAACAATGCGGACGCGATCGAACTGCGGTATTGACCTTCTAGGCATGGTAGAACTACAGACAACATGAGCAGCGTACCTTCGTCCTGATGGAATGACTGGAACTGATCGGCTGTCGTACCCCCTCCGTCTAATAGGCCCTGCTCATGCATGGTTGTTTACATCTTTGAGCAGTTTTAGTGACATCTATGAACAGTCAAAGGGACTGTATCTTGGATACAATATACACAGTCAACGTCTATATGCCGGAGATCTGGGAACCGAGGTGATGCAAAACTTTTTTTGATGTGTGTACATGCAGTCCATTCAGCAAGAAACTTTAGTGAAAGTCTTCGACAATATGTGTAGACGTGTTGATGTCTGTCTTCGAAAACAAGGACAACACTTCCAGCATCTGTTATGAATGGCTCGTTGCTCGAACTTGGCAATCTGTGGAGCGTGTGGTAAGGTACCTCATGATGCCGAGCAGTGCACAAAACCCTATCAGTGCACCTAATGCTATGGATTTCATTCTCCTCGTGACAGGGACTGTCCTGTGTTCCTGAGTGAGAAGAAAATCCAGGAGAACAAAACCCTGGATGGTCTCACCTACCAGGAGGCTTGCAAGGGGTACCAAACCACGATTGCTACCGCTCCCACGATTGATTATAGTAAAATTATACTTGGCATGGTTCCATCAACCTCATCGTTGGTACCAGCTGTGAAACCCTCAGTTTTGAATCCCACGATCCCGAGATCAGCACCCGTGAAATTGAACACCAGCTCGAAGGTGGGTCCTGTCCCACCTCCGACCACCAAGCAAACTGTGCGGGCGAAGGGTCCTCCGCTCGCACGGCAGGGGGGAGGGGCGAAGACATCCTCCCCACCCAAATGGTCGGCGAAAGCCGCGCCTAAGCCGGCGGAGGTGGCATCGTTGACCAGGGGCAGGAGTACCACTCCTGGCCCGGCTAAACTTAGGAGAGAGGCGGGGAAGACGGGATCACGTACCGCGCGATCCCTTACCCCTCCGAACAAGGGGAAGCCATCCGCCCCACCAGCTGCGGATACTTCTGCACCTGGGGACGTTCCGGTCCCCAGGTCTGCGCGCTCCCCACGGAGGTCCCCCGCCGCCGGAAATCGTCCCGAAGATCTTCCGCTGTGTCGACACACTCCACAGCCTCGAATGAGGACATGGAGGTTATTGTCGACGTAGAGGGAGATACTACACCTTAGCGTCAGGTAGCATTAGCTGCTAACCTTTATATATTAGTTTATCAGTTCACACAATGGCACTGTTACAGTGGAATTGTAACAGTTATAACAGGCATTTGACTGAGCTACGTCAGCTCATTGCACAATAAGCAGCAAGTATAGTGTGTCTACAAGAAACTAGTCTCCGGCCTGACCATCATACGGTCATGAGAGGTTTCAGCCTATACTCAAAAGAGCGACCAAACGCCAACCGAGCTTCCGGGGGCGTCTGCACTTTAGTTCGTTCTGACTGCTATAGTGAAGAGTTTCCGTTAACTAGGCTACTCCTCTGGAAGCTATTGCAGTTCGCGTGTCATTGCCTGTTGAGACAACAGTTTGTAACGTGTACCTTCCACCGAACCAGACCCTTCTAATTAATGACGTCTTTGATCTTGTCGATCAGCTTCCAAACCCTTTCCTACTCGTAGGTGATTTCAACTCTCATCACCCACAATGGGGATCACCATCTTCCTGCCCCAAAGGAAGGGACGTAGAGGGCTTAATTCAAGGGTTGGATTTATCGATATTAAATACAGGGAAGCTACTCATTTTAGCACAGCGCATGGCACGTACTCTCACATTGACCTGAGTGTGTAGCCGTGCACTGGTTCCCCTGTTTGGTTAGATAGATAGATAGTTTTATTATTTACATTTGATCAAATACATGTATACAATACATTTTTGATATAGGACACGTCAGAATTTACATCTGTAAAATAAAAGTACTAATAGGTATATACAGTAATACTAATAATAACTATTCATAACTTATTATAATAACAGATCTTAAGAGATACAATCTTATTGGACAACTACTTACACCTTATTCTATTATCATAATATGAAATCTTAATTCTATAAATACAACAACTTACAGCTAGGTATTACAATTAAAATAGAAAAGTAAAATATAATTATAGATTTCATCGTTTCTATACACTAAAATATTCAACTACAGAGTAAAAACAATTGCACTGCAGATAAGCTTTCAACATTCTATCAAAGGTTTTTATTTTTGGGGCAAGTTTTATATACTGGGGTAGTTTATTGTATAATTTAACTCCTGTGTGATAAGTTCCTTTTTGATATATGCTTGTGTGTGTGTGTGAAATATGAATGTTTTGGTTTTGTCTTGTGTTATGCCTATGAACATCATTGTTTGTTTTAAGAAAAACATCCTTATACATTAAATTCTTTTTACAAAACATAATACTTTCAAAGATATATATACAGGGCAGAGGGAGAATGTTTAAATCTTTAAACAGAGGTCTACATGATTCTCTAGTGTTTACATTTGCCATAATTCTAATCGCCCTTTTTGTATCCTAAACGTGCTTAGTACATCTGGCGACATACCCCAAAATATGACCCCATATCTTAAGTATGAATGGAAATAAGCAAAATAAGTATTTCTTAATGTGTGCATGCTAGTGCAGGTTTTCAAAATACGTAACGCAAAGCACATCGAGTTCAGTTTAGTATTCAGATATTGTATATGTTTATTCCATTTCAAGTCATGTTGCATCCATAGTCCTAAAAACTTTGTTTCTGATTTATTTTCTATTTGATGACCATTTAATGTTGGGTTTCGCAGGATTCCTATTCTGTATAGCGTGGAAATTTAGACATACTGTTTTTTATAGTTGATTATGAGGCGATTATCTTGTGACCATTTGGTTAACTCTCCTGTAACGGAGTCAGCAGACTGCTGTATGACCTGTTTAGTTTCACCTTTTATTACGAGTGTTGTATCGTCCGCAAACAAAATTTCCTTATGTGAATGAACGTTCTGTGTTATATCATTGATATATAGAAGAAAGAGTAGTGGGCCCAAAACCGGTCCCTGGGGTACTCCAAATTAAAAATTCCCTCATTGGACAATGTTTCATTAAGTAATTTGGTTCCATCATCCTTGTGTCTCAAGCTTACTATTTGTTTACGCCTTGTTAAGTAAGACTCTATCCATCTACATATTAGCTAGACCTCTAATACCATATTGATTTAGTTTTGTAAGGAGGATGTTATGGTCAACAACATCAAATGCTTTCGATAAATCCAAGAATAGGCCAGTTACATGTTCCTTATTGTCAATTAATTTCAGTATACTATTAATACATTCATAAATTGCTGTCTGTGTAGATTTTTCCGGTCTGAATCCATGTTGTGATTTTGATAATATTTTTTTCTATAAAATTTATCAGTCTCTTATACATGATTGTTTCCACAATTTTTGCAATACCGGTTGGTAAGGTAATAGGACGATAGTTATCTAATTCATCTTTTGAACCGTTTTTGTGTACTGGAATTACTTTTGATAACTTCAAAATATCCGGGTAAGTTCCTGAGAGAATTGAACTGTTTATTATGTGTGTAAGTGGATTTATTATATTTTCTGCACATTTCTTTAAAATTGCATCAGGGATGCCATCAATGCCAGCACAAAATTTCTTTTTTAGCTCTATTATAACTATTCTTACCTCTTCACTTGTGACATGATTTATAAATAAAGAATCACTACATATATTTATTTTATTATTAGAATTTAGTGTATTTACCTGTGGTTTATTTAATATTTTTTGTGGAATTTCCAGAAAATAGTCATTGAAAGTGTTTGCTATTTCCTCTGGATTATTAATCACTTTATTATTTCTGGTCAGTGTAATGTTGCTTTGTATTTTAGCAGATTTTCCAGTTTCTTTCTTTATCACAGACCACATAGCCCTGTTTTTATTAGATGATTGGGAAATAAAATTATCATTATGCATTTTCTTTGCTAGTCTTTTTACCTTATTTAATATGCTAGTGTATTTTTTGTAGTATAAATTGAATTCAGGTGTTGTGTGGTATTGTTTATATAATTTGTGTAGAAATTTCTTTCTTTGACATGAATTTATAATCCCTGTTGATATCCAATTGCTAGTTTTTTTATTTTGAACAGTTCTTTGTCTAAAGGGGAATGCTGTTTCAAAATAGTTTTTTAGGGTACTGTTAAATGCATTAAATTTATCATTTACATTTTCTAGTTTATAAATTTCTGACCATGTTTCCTTATTTAATAAGTCATTGAAATATGTAACATTTGTTTCAGTGGATGACCTGCACTTTGCTTTCACTCCATTATCATTGATTGTTTCGGGTACTTCAAAACTCAGTATTTGTCCATGGTGGTCACTAAAACCCGGACAATAGACTTCTATTGAATGGTGATATTTATCTGTATTAAAAAAAATTGATCAGGAGTGGTTTTACTAAATTTTGTTATTCTTGTTGGGGTATTTACTGTAGGTTTCAGTCCATAGGAAATTAGTAACTGTGTTAATAATTCACAATTTCTATCAAATTTTAAGAAATCCACATTTACATCCCCACAAATTATTATATCGAAATATACTTTGATCATGTTATTGAGTAACAATTCTAATTTATCTATAAATAAAGGAAACTTTCCTGACGGAGAACGGTATACGCATACAATTATTAACTTAAACTGCTGTATTTTTACGGCAGAGAATTCAAAATCCTGATCGATAATTAGATAACCATAAGCTGTTAACTGTTCATGATCTAAATTCTTTCTTAAGAAGATACAAGTACCACCATGGCTAATATTAGTTCTAGAGTATTTACTAGTTTGTATAAACCCTGGGAATTGAATTAATTCGAGTTGTTCCTCTTTCAGCCAATGTTCTGAAATACATAGTGCTGAGATGTCATTAAGTTCATTTTTAAGCATTAGATTTATGTAATCAATTTTATTATAGAGAGACTGAACATTCTGGTGGTAAATTTTAAATTTGTTACTTTTGCAAGCTTGTGTTGGTGATTTATTTACATTATTATTATTATTATTATTATTATTATTATTATTATTATCATAATTGTTATTATTATTGTTGCTAGACAAATCCGAAATACCATTGTTCCACTCAGTTAAATTTGACATCGAAAGATCTGAATGCCAAACCTCACGTTTGGTTTCTTTTACAAGTTTCCCTGCTTCCACTCCAAAGATATTACTGTTGAACTATTCTTACCATTTGAATTTACAATTTTGCAGATTTCATCACTAAGATATTCTTTTCCTAACCTATTTAAGTGTAGGCCATGTCGAGTGTGGAACTTCCTGTCTAATTTACTTACATCTATAATTTGGACATTTGGAAAACTCTTACAAATTTTACGAATTTTTCCATTTGTAGCCTCTATTTCTACATTTACACATGATTTGGGAATTAAATCGTATCTCTGCGGAATGTTTACAATAATGACATTTGTGTTAAGCATGGATGGCAATGTACCCTTTAAATCTTTGATTACCATTTTACTCTCGTTTCTATAGATGTCGTTTGCTCCAGCGATGATTACTGCATAGTCCTTTGAAGTGAGGGTTGCACACTCTCCTAACATCCCGTTCGTGACCGTTGCAATGGGTGCTGCTGGCTTTACTGTCGAAGTGACCTCCATTTCTCCGCTTCTCTCCAATACACTTGCTGCTACATCTCGCCCGTGGCTATCCGCAAATATCCGCATCTTCCTGGATTTTCTCTTTATCACTTTCTTCTTTTCTTCTTGTAGAAAGTCATCATTTTCTTCGACGAGCGCTCCAAATGAATTTGAGACGGGAATTTCAGTTACATGTACCGGTACTCCATTTATAGGCCTAGGCATATTCAATCTTACCTTACCAGCAACCACTTTGGACCAAGTTTCCTTGCTTTCCTCTCTGTTTCCTTTTAATTTATTCAACTCTTCCATTAACTTAGTAATATCTTCCTTTAGCAGCTTTATAATTTCATCTTTTGAGGACAGTTCGTTTCTCAGGTTATGACATTCGCATGACGGTACCGGTAGGCCTACATTACGATAATCGGTTTCACTTTTCTCCTCACTCAATTTTACCTGAGATCTTGTGATGATTTTATTTGCATTTTTTACTTTTATTTTGCACGACGAGCATAAATCCGTAACGGTTACGTTACCTGACGAGACACTAACACTGTTTACTGCCGACATACTAGAGATCTAAGTTAGCTTTGATGTTTACACCAAATTACACTAAATTTATGTTAATTATTACTACCTAAATGAATTAATCTAATTACCTACCAATAAAGAAGAATGTGAAATACGTATACCTTCCAATCGGGTGAAAACTCGTAAAAGCACCACTGCTCTACTTGGTTCAAACAGTGATTGAAGAAGTCACCGAATCTTTGGATACACGTCCCCACAACTTAGTTTAAGTTTATTAAATTATCAATAAGAATTTCTAAATACTATCAATATTCCATATTTCACTTGACCTAAGGAAAGTAACTTTATAGATTTTAAACCTCTGTTATAATATTTTACCACATTTATCAAATATTTACACTAGCTGCTATTGCACTACACTCTCACTGTGACGCCATCTTGCCGCAGGACTTCTGTCTGAATACCAGTGTGGTTTCAGGGCGTCTCGTGGTATGTACACGATGACCTCTGTGACAGTGACCATTTTCCGATAATTCTTACTCTTCTTAACCAGAAACCCGTGGAGTTCCCCAGTCGTTGGGTCCTAAAACGGGCCAATTGGCCATCGTTTACCGAACGAGCTGTGTTCGTTAATCTTGGTTGCCGGAGCGTCGATGACGAGGTAGGCCTACAGCACATCACCGATGTGCTTCTTGCTGCCGCCGAGGAGTCCATTCCATCATTTCCTGGAACTCCTCGTCGCAAACTCGTCCCCTGGTGGACAGAGGACATTGCAGCGGCAATAAGAGACCGTCGTCGAACTCATATGCACTATCGTCTGCGTCCAACCATGGCCAATTTGGTGGCGTTTAAGAAATTTCGTGCCAAGGCACGGATTCTTATTCGCCAGAGTAAGAAACAATCCTGGGAACGGTATGTGTCGTCTATTACGGCACATACCCCCTCCTCTCAAGTGTGGACTAAACTACGACGCATTTCGGGAATTCAGGCATCTTCTACTGTACCGGGAATTTCCATTGATAATGAATTGGTTACCGATCCTTACCACGTTGCAAACCATCTCGCATCGTATTTTGCGGATACATCCTGTTCCGATAACTATTATCCAGATTTCATGGCTCTGAAGCGCGAGGCAGAACGTTCCCAGCTCAGTTTTGCTTCCCGAGCTTCGGAGGAGTACAACGTGCCCTTTACTGAGTGGGAACTCCGCGGAGCGCTGGCGCTCTGCAAGGACACGTCTCCCTGCCCGGATAATATTCACAACCAGATGCTTAAACACCTTAACGATGAGAGCATTCGTTATTTGCTCAGGGTGTTAAATCGTATCTGGTTGGAAGGTGTGTATCCAGCGCAATGGCAGGAAGGTATATAATACCTATCCTGAAGCCCGATAAGGATCCCAATTTGACAGGAAGTTACAGACCTATTTGTCTCACAAATAGTCTGTGCAAGCTCTTTGAGAGGATGGTCAATCGGCGACTGGTGTGTGTCCTGGAGAAACGAGGACTTCTGTCTGAATACCAGTGTGGTTTCAGGGCGTCTCGGTGTACCAACGACCATCTGGTACGCCTGGAGACCGCCATACAAGACGCTTTTCTCCGGAGCCAGCACCTAGTCGCTGTTTTCCTTGACCTTGAGAAGGCCTATGACACCACTTGGCGTTACGGCATCCTCTCTACCCTGCATCAATGGAAATTCCAAGGTAACTTGCCGGTCTTTATTGCGAATTTTCTGTCCCTTCGCCTATTCCGTGTCCGTATAGGGGGGGGGGGGGGACATGTTCGCAATATCATGTACGGGAAAACGGAGTCCCACAGGGATCGGTGCTTAGCGTAACATTATTAGCGATTGCCATAAACGGTATAGTCGCTGCTGCTGATCCAGCACTTAGCAGTGGTACCGTCGCTATATGTAGACGACTTCGCTCTACATTATAGTGCACAAAATATGGCGGTCGCTGAACGACAGCTACAACAAGCTATTCGGAGAGTGAAACGCTGGACACTAGAACATGGCTTTCGGTTCTCTACCGCTAAGACCTCGGTTTTCCATTTCTGCCGAAAGCGCACTCTCCATCCTGATCCTGAGCTTTATCTGGGCAATGTAGCTTTGCCTGTTGTTGCTACGTACCGGTTCCTTGGGCTCCTTTTCGATCAGAAATTAACGTGGGAGACACATGTGCACTATTTGAAAACAGGTTGCGGTTCCTTAGCGGCACATCGTGGGGGGCAGACCGCACAGTGCTTCTACGATTTTACAGGGCTTTAATTTTATCTAGATTAGATTATGGCAGTGTTGCATATGGTTCGGCACGCAAATTAGTGCTTGTTAAACTGGACAGCGTCCACCACGGCGGTGTGAGGCTGGCGACGGGAGTCTTTCGGACGAGCCCAGTCGTCAGCTTTCTCGCCGAGGCTGGTGTACCTCCTTTACACCTGAGGCGCCAACAAGTACTGCTGACCTATGCTGCAACAATTCGACAGATGCCACTTCATCCTAGCTATCCATGTTTGTTTAATAACCCGAATCGCCGGCTATATGGTGTGCTCGCCAGAGCCACTCGGCCGGCAGGGATACGCTTGGATGACTCATACCGGCAGTTCCGATTTCCTTCTGTCTCCTGTATCGTGCGAGTACCTAGCAAGGCCCTTCCTTGGATGGTCTCTCGCCCTGATATCATCCTGGATCTGCACACTGGCCCTAAGTCAGACACGGACTCCTCTGTCCATCGGAGGCTGTTCCGGTCCGTGGTGGGCCGGTATCCAGGATCAGGGCTTCTATTCACAGACGGTTAGAGGGTTAACGAGAAAGTAGGCTGTGCATTTGTGGTTGAGGATCGTCGGTTTCTCTTTTGACTTTCCGAGGCCTATAGCTTGTACACAGCGGAGCTCTATGCCATCTTAGAGGCTCTGCGGTACACGTTATCAGACGATCACCAGCACTTTATTGTGTGTACTGACTCTCTGAGTGCGCTGCAAGCAATTGATGTGTGTTTCCCGAAGCACCCGCTGGTCCAGCGTGTGCACGACCTGCTCGTCAGTGCGTGTAACGCAGGAACCGGTGTGACCTTTGTGTGGCTTCCCTGCCACATGGGTATTGCGGGATACGAACTTGCTAATCAGGCGGCGAGAGAGGCAGTCGTACTGCCCTTGCTACCGTACAAGGTGCCTGCTAGTGATGTACGCTCTCAGTTACGACATTCTGTCCTGTCGCATTGGGAGGAAGCGTGGCGTGCCACGCCTCTGCGCAACAAACTGAGAGGCATCAAGGAGACAACGAAGGTATGGAAATCTTCCTTCCGATCTCTCCGGAACTCGGAAGGAAGCTGTGGTACTCTGTCGACTCCGGATCGGCCACGGGATTGCTACGCACTCCCACTTGTTAAAGAGAGAAGATCCCCCTGTGTGTACTTGCGGCGCACACCTCAGTAGTTAGTTCTTAGTCAGGGAATGCAACCATTTCATTGCAATGAAGGGATATGGAAGGTGCCTCACCATAGCACTTGGGCATACATTGGCCAACAGTGTATTCCACCATAGGTGGCCTCTTCTTAATTTTGCCTAACGAGGCTGAGTGTACCCCGTTCCAAACCTCAGATCAGAATTACATTTCTTGGCAGAGCCAATAATCAAACCTGGGTCTCCGCGGTGACAGCCAAGACTGCTAGCCACTACTCAACAGGCCGGACCACTAAACATAAATAGAAAAGCTTGTAAATAGAATTAGGGAGCTTGAGAAGAATCACTTTGCTCAGCCTCTCTGTCATGGCGAGTTGAAATCTGCACTATACCAGGCCCAAAACAACTGTGAACATGAGGGAGGAGCCAGTTTCACGCGCTCACCCGCGCCAGCCAATTGCATAGCGCGGCGTTGCCTAGTTAACTACGCACTCTGGGCTCGCCGTGCCGTACGAAATCCCTATTTCTCTCCGCGCACGAAAATCATTAATTATCCAATTATTTAGATGAACCTATGTTACAGAGCTAAACATTCTGAAGCTGACTGTGCAAACCCCATGACGATACGACCAGCCGTTCGGGAGATATCATCTGCTCTTGAACTGAAGGGATAATTAGAGCGAAGAATGGTTAGGTGTTGAAATATTTAGTTTCGCTGGGGAAGATAACTAAGAGTGACAGCATTGCTGTATCAATTCAGTAGTGGAGCTTATAGAAGTTAGTGCTGTGAGCTGAAGTTTTGAACTCATAACAATGTTCCGTAGCAAGCCGAGTGGCAGTCGAACAGCGAGCCAAGAAAAATAATTTTCAGGGTATACGGCCTTTTAAAGAATCTTTCGAATACAGAAGTACGTGAAAACACAAAATCTGATAACCTGTGTTGTCGGCAATTATGTTTTCTTTTTTAAAATTGAGTCGAATAAAACTCACCTCTTCACAGTCTTACTTCACGAGGCATAGAGTACCCGGTTCTAACCCTGAGACCAGAACTAAATGTCTTGATTGAGCCGTGAATCGAATCTGGACATCATGGGTGACAGCAAGAGTTGTTGTTGTTGATGTTGTTGATGATGATTGTTGTAGGGGCTTTGTGACATCGTGGTCATGTAGCCCCGTATATTTGGGTGTGTGTGAAATTTATCTGATAACCTGTGACACTGTGATGTCTCTACTAGTGTGTATATTTGTAATTGAGGAAGGATTTGCGTAGGAAGCGGCCGTGGCCTTACGTTAGGTACCATCCCGGCTTTTGCCTGGAGTAGAAGTGCGAATCCACAGAAGAATCACTTCCATGATGGCTGAGGTAGGAATCCAACCCACATATTCCCAGGTTTGCATCACGAGGCTGAGTGTGCCCTGTTCCAGATCCAGACCAGAATTACATTTGTTGGGAATCGTACCCTGGACTCCGCGGTGACAGCCAAGAATGGACAGCAATGTGCTAGCCAGTGCGCCACAAGGTGGTCTCCAATTAACAAAAACTTATCCCAACAAATTGTATTCGCTGTTTCTATTACCTTATAAAGGGCTAATAAGCAATGTTAGAATGGCTTGGGGTGTAGATTACGACATGTGATATAATAACGTTGTAATTGTTGCTTCATTTGAGGGGCTTGGACATATTGGTACTTTAGCCCCGTGTACTTGTCTGAAAATCTGGGTTACTGTGGTGTCTGTATTATTATTATTATTATTATTATTCTGGTGAGGATGGGAAAGGAGGCGGCCGTCGCCTTAAGTTAGGAACCATCCCGGCATTTGCCTGGAGTAGAAATGAGAAACCACTTTCAGGATGACTGAGGTAGGAATTTAACCCACATCTTCCCAGCTTTGCCTCACGAGATTGAGCGAACCCTGTTCCAGCCCTCAGACTAAAATTAAATAGCTTGGCAGAGCCGAGAATCGAACCCGGATCTCTTGGGCGACAGCCAAGAATGCTGGCCGCTATACCAGTAGGTGCTCACTTGCACGAATAACGTTTGTGTGACATCTTATATCTGCCTCGTATCACATTGTGTGCAATCCGTTGTGAGGATTGATATTCGTAGGATTAGGTCCCCCAGCTAGCTCGTACATGCACTTACATTCGGAGCGCCTTGTGTTCAGGGAAGAAAGAGGTCGTGCGCATACTGCGAGTGTAGTGCTGTGTCATCTCAGCCAGTCCCATTGTGGCAACAGTGCTCCACTGGACGCACGCTAATGGGCGAGCCCATGTTCACAGTTGTTTTGGGTCTGGTAATAAGCTGATGTAAACTAGGCATAGCAGCAGGTTTGGACGACGTCAGTGTGGAGCAGATTAAACAAGTTGGTGTGAAAGACCCTGAAATGGTTACCGCTAGTTGTTAATTCGTATTAGGGGCTTGGGACATCATTGGGTTCTATTTCATTCGTGTGTGTATGTGGGAGGGGGGGGGGGGGGCGCTAGTCATAGTGTAAACCACAAATCTAAGAATCAGATTCACTGTGCCAGGCTGATTGTCTCAGCACTCTTGGACTCCAATCAGTTGCATGTCAATGAACAAGAAGACAAATTGAACATAAAAAGTAGTGTTAAATCACAATGGACAGTAATAAATAGGAAATTTGGTTTCTGACATTTGTAGCATTAAATGGGTAGTGACTTCTACGCTACTTAGCAAAAGAGTGAATGAGAAGAAACTGTGCTTTGACAAATTATGCAAGAGTTACTGCAAATAAATGAAGTTGTGAACACTATGAACATTCTTTGGCATAACTTGGGTGTTTTCTAATTACAGGGTCTTTGGAAGGGAGAAAAATAAGGTATCATGACTGGTTCATGATTTTCATTTCAGGTTAGAGCTGCTGGGAATTTCAGAACTCTTTAAAAATTATATCTGCTGACTAAGTAGTGACTTGGACTAAATATTGCCACAAAAATTCTGATTAATTTCATTAAGTAATAGTAATTTTAAATCATTTAATTTGCACAGTACGATGCAAGAACTTTGAAAAAAGAAAAGTAGCAGCTAACCAAGAAAAAACAAATTTCAAATTTTGAGTATGCACCAAAAACTCAACCGTAGTAACATTACACCACAAGAAATATTTCACTGGTGAAAATGCGAACAGTATCTACTGTCTTTGCAAAAAGAGCAATAAACTCCATAATTAAAGATTGGCCCTATGCAATCTTATACCAACAAATGGTATGTACATTTTCAATCTCTCTAGGGTACCGTATGTCACATACATATACCCACGATGGCTATATAGGCCCGAAAAGCTTGAGAATTGCTTTATTTGCATAAGAACTACCAGATGAACAGGAAACAACCCAGTCATAGAGAGAGAAGAAAGAAAACTCGCAGTTTACTTTAAAAAAAAGGGCGAGTCGCTTCACCAAAAGATAAGTGCTTCATCACAATAGAGTCGACAAGAACAAGACAGCAAGAGATGTCAATATTCTTTTGGACTATTGTTAATCATCCATTTACATTGCATTTTTGGACCTCAAGTCCAAGAGAGAACTGATTTGATTGATGCATTGTGGTGTCTGATCAACAAAATTTCTAAATTTTGATGTAAAATGTTTGCTTGTAATTTTGAGATCAGGCATACAGCATATTATTT
Source organism: Meconema thalassinum (assembly GCA_946902985.2). Lineage (NCBI taxonomy): Eukaryota > Metazoa > Arthropoda > Insecta > Orthoptera > Tettigoniidae > Meconema > Meconema thalassinum. The sequence continues at coordinate 1,407,734,323 of OX336389.2, forward strand.
GAGAGGCCTGCTGTAATTTAATGTACTTTACGATATTAATAGAAATAATCATAACTTTGATTCAAATATTGCAATTAACTTAATTAATAATCAATAGAATCTGAATAACTGTGAAACCTGGCGAACAGCATTTGGCAGTTGGATTGAGTTGCTACGCTTCAGAGGTGATGATGGTCTGATCGGGTTATTTCATTTGGTGAGTAGGAATTATGAGACAGGTGAGGTAACCTCTGATTTCAAGAAGAATGTTATCATCCCTATTCCGAAAAAGCAGGAGCTGACAGATGTCAAGATTACCATACTATCAGCTTGATTATAATCATGCTTCAAAGATCCTGTCTAGAATAATTTACAACAGGATGGAAAGCCAGAGAGAAACGGAGTTGGGTGAAGACCAGTTTGGTGTCAGGAGAAATATAGGAACAAGGGAAGCTGTACTAACTCTTAGGCTGATTTTGGAAGGTAGAATATGGAAAGATAGGAGGACGTTCATGGCATTTGTAGACTTAGAAAAGGCTTTTGATAACGTTGATTGGAGTAAGTTGTTTGAAATTTTGAAAACGATTTGAATAAAGTACAGGTATAGGAGGGTGATCTACAATCTATACAGAAACCAGACAGCAGTCATTCGAGGTGAAGTACATGGGAAAGAAGCTGGTATTCAGAAAGGTGTAAGGTAAGGCTGCAACTTATCACCTACACTTTTCAATCTTTACATTGAACAAGCAATGAAGGAAATTGGAGACAATTTTAAAGTGGGAGTGAAGATTCAAGTAGAAATAATTTCATCTCTGAGATTTGCTGATGGCATCGTAATCTTGGCCGACAAGCCTGAGGATTTGAATGAGTTTTTTAATGGTATGGACTCCGTCTTGAGGAAAGAAATCATGATGAAAATGAATAAATGTAAAACAAAAATATTGGAATGCAGCCGAAATAAATCTGAATCCTCCATGGACATCAAATTGGCAGGTGAAAAACTAAAGGAAGTAGGAGACTTCTGTTACTTAGGAAGCAAAATAACCAGTGATGGACGAAGCAAAGAGGATATAAAAAGTAGGTTGGCTCAGGCAAGGAAAGCATTTCTATATAAAAGGAATCTGTTGACACCGAATATAGATTTAGGTATTACAAAGTTATTTTTGAAAGCCTTTGTCTGGAGCGTGGCGCTCTATGGAAGTGAAACTTGGACAATTGGTGCAGCAGAAAAGAGGAAAATTGAAGCATTTGACATGTGGTGTTATAGGAGAATGATGAAGAACTGATGGGTAGAGAGGGTTACAAACGAAGAGGTATTAAGACGAGTGGGAGAGGAGAGATGATTCTGGCAGTGCTAATGAAGAGAAGAGGAGAGATAGGTTGTTAGGACACATACCGTACTAAGACACCCAGGAATAGCAAGCTTAGTTATGGAAGTAAGGGTCGAGGACAAGAATTGTAGGGGGTAGACAAGGTTAGAATATGATAAAGAGATTGCCTCGGATGTAGGGTGTGGTAGCTATGTAGAGATGGAACAATTAGCTCAGGACAATTAGGCATGGAGTGCTGCATCAAACCAGTCAAAAGACTGAAGACTCAAAGAACAACAGTGATCATTATTATTACTTTGTTTGTTGAACATGTTAGCAGGCTAGCAGTAGTGTGTTAAGTCTATTTTTCAGAGCTGTTGTCGTGTATTTACCAAAATGGATACTCTTAATCAAGAAAAGTGTTCAAAATGAAGATGATAGTGCGGAGGATCAGAAAGGTGAACCGAAGTGCATTAGTGGAAATGTAAGTAATAATTTGCGTGATTTGTCAGCAAAAATCCAGGGAACCAAGGGTAAAGGGCGTAGGTTTCAGTCATCCTGGAGTACGCAGTTTCCATTGCACTGCTGAACGATCGTTCTCGGGTTTGCGAAGATTAAAGACATATCTTCGTTCGGTGATGAGACAGGGTCGCTTAAACGCTATTGCTTTGATTCATTTTCATCGTGAAGAAGCCTTGAATTTAGATCTTAATTCAGTGGTAGACGAGTTTATTTGCAGGAATGAGCTTAGGCGCAACACCTTTGCCGGAAAACAGTAAGGCAAGTCTCATCAGTCCCAACATAATTATCTTCAAAGTTTAAATTAAAGCATTCATTTAATTCAAGTGTAATTAAAAGCACATGTAGTGTAGGCTACTAATGACATTAACATCTTCATTCTAACAGTAGCACTGTAGGCTTACCTATTTTACTAATACCTGACTAACAATCCTGCGCCCCAAAGCATTATAACCTGTATTCGAATCATGAGTCTTGTCATTTCATTATCTGTATAAGGTAATTAATTCTAAATGTTTAAGGGATATAACTGGTGAATTACCGAATTCTTATTTCACCACTGCTTAGAACTACTCTACTTATGGCTGTGTGATGCATTGGAGTTATTAGCCAATTACATACCGTATCTGATTTCGCTTACCTGCAAATTCAAACTCTTTAAAGTTGAGACTATAATAATTTAATCCTAAATCATTAAAAATAATTTAATTTTGGTTATTATTATTATTATTATTATTATTATTATTATTATCATCATATAAAATGTTTAACTTTGTAATTCATGTCGAGGATGCTTGAGTTTCCAAGTTTCGGAAGGATGTTAAGTGGCCATTATTTTATAGAAGTCGGCGTCTCTGACAGCGGGACTTCCCGGAGTGGGGGAGTCACTTCCTGCTACCAGTTTACTCACGAAGGATGGGGCTTCCGCACCCTGCGTTCCATTCAAGTGGGTCAACTTCCACTTTCTCACATCCCAAAAGTTCCATAGTGACCTTATGGAAATGACATATTGTGCATATATGACACACAAGCATTTTCTGGTGTTGGTATATACTGTTATTATTGCATCATTTGCACCACGGAGTGAACTTGGTTATATATTATATTTAGCATGAACTTTGTAGACCAAGAAGGGAAGTTACTATAGTTCACCCAGTGGAAGCTCAAGGATGGCTTAAAATGGCAAAATCAAACAATTTTCAAAAACTAAAATTGCAATTATTCCACAACAATATTATAGAGGTCTTTTAAGTTGTACTTTTATTATCAATGTGGCAAAACATTTTGCTCAGTTGCCAGCAGTACCTAAAATATGGGAAACATGATGAATTACTCAAGAGTCGTGAAATATTTTTGAGACATTTCCAAAGAAGGACCTTATTAGACTTGTTGTTGTTTGATGTGAGAGGCTTTGACATCATGGTCATTTAGCCCCATGTACCTAGGTGTGAGTAGAATTTGTCTGATAAACTGTGTTATTTTTGTGTCTGTAGTAGTGTGTGTATTTGTGATTTAGATGAGGATTGGGAAGGGTAAGTTGGCAACTACTCCAGTGTTTGCCTGGAGCAGAAGAGGAAAACCACTTCCAGGAAGGCTGAAGTGGGTATTTAACCCACCTCAATTTTGCCTGAAAAGGCTGAGTGTACCCCGTTTTAGACTTCAGACTAGACTAGAATAAAATTTCTTCGCATAGTTGTGAATTGAACCTGGCCTCAGGGGCGACTACCAAGAATGTTAGCCGCTGCACCACGCAGGGGTCTAAAAGATTTTTGTTGATTTGCCTGAACTCTGGTATTGTCTACCCCCAGATCGGATTGTAATTGGCAGAGCATACTCTTGGAAGGTCATTTTATACCATGGTGGTAAAAATAATCGGCTCAAACTAACATTAAGCCTCTATTTAAAACAATTGAAAAGACATGGAACAGGAAGTCAGTGCGTGGAAGTGGAAGGCAGCCGTCTGCATGCTGCCTTGTCGAAGCGACCAGTCAACCGCCAACCTTCCATTTCAAAACTCTGACTCCCTGATTCACGTCTTTTCAAATCACTTTAGATCAGTGGTTCCCAACCTGGGGGGCGTGGGGCTTTATCAAGGGGGGCGTGAAGTGATTTCCGAATTAAGTTTTTTTTTACTCGAATATTACAATTTTGTAAAATAAACATTTTTTAAATCTCTCCAAGCGATTGTCGCACCAAGTCTATCGTTCAAAAGCACTGGTAATTGCCAAATGTCGGCACAAACCTCTGTGGAGACGCGAGGTTGGAGGTGAAATAAGGAATTTGCTGTGTTGTAAGGAGCAAAAACATGCCAATTTTATCGTATCGTTGGCATAACTTTGTGATTTCTTTGAAGCTTTTAACAGTTTTAACAGAAAACATACAGTTATGGAAACGCCGGCTTCAGTTGAACAACTTCTCATCCTTTCACTGCCCTAATGAAATTTTGCCGGAAAATGAACGTGATCGTAATAAACTTAGGTGGAAATTCAGTCACATTTGGACTCCATGGCACAAGAATTCAACTTCTACTTTCCTGATATCTCGTCGGGAGGATGGTCCTGGATATTAACGAAATTTGTTTGCCATTGACATTGAAGCACTGCCAGCACAGAAGCCATAGATTTGAAGTGTGAATCAAAGCTAAAAGATGATTCTAAAATATAAGGACAGGGTGACTTTTGGGTCAACTGTCTTGCAGTGTATCCTGTAATAGCCAAATTTGCACTGCGTGTCATTGTCCCATTTTCAAAGACATATTTATGCGAGTCAGGAATTTCAACGCTGAGTGTCATAGAAACGAAGCAAGGCTGTCGGCTTGATGTTGCAAGTGATATCCGCTGTGCTCTGTCAAATATCAAACCCAACATACCGAATCTTACCAAGAGAAAACAGTGTCAACCCTCTCACTGACATTTGTTGACTAATTTAAGGATTTGTTGTAAAAGTGTGTTCTTTGTATAGTGCTAAAATGAAGTTAGTATGTAATAGATAGGCCTATTCCATTATGCAGTGTTATTAGGTAAGGTCTATATCCTCCGCGTCAATCGAAGAGGTTATAGAAGCGATGAGTGGAGGGGACGGAGGGAGGTGGGGTGGGGGTGGGGAGGAGGGGGGCGCGATTAACTCCAGTATCAGAAAAGGGGGGCTTCAGCTGACAAAGGTTGAGAACCACTGCTTTATAGATAGAGGGAATGTTAATTTGAGCTGATTTTTTTGAACACCACCACCGTATAACGTGACCTTCCAAGAGTATCCTCTGCCAATTACAATCCGATCGCGGGGGTAGACGCTTCTAGAGTTGCAGTTCTCTTGTAAGTATATGCTTCATTATTACCATTTCTACAGGGATATATTTGACGTAATGAATAGTGACCGGGTTCTTAGGTAGTTAACTTTTTCTATCCTAACTTCTAAAATCATAATTACTTTAATACTTTTCCAAATCACACTCAACAGGACCATATTCATGAATTCTGCAGTACCTAAAGAACCAGGGGCGTATATACAATTTTGTGTGTGGGGGGGGGGCTGACTATCCGGGAAAATTGCGAGTATTCTCATGGGATTGTCACCGCAAAATACCCAGAAATATCAAACAATATCTTAGAGCATAGGCATATACGAGTAACTTTGTGAGATTATTTTAGATAAGATTCAAAGTTTATATAGCCTACAATTAGGCCTACTGGCAATACAAAAAAGTTGTAAAATACAACACACAAATAACATTTTATACTTAATGAATTTTCTATTATGGCCTATGGAGTACGAATGGCAAATATCTAAATATTTGTCAATTTACTAAGCAGGTAAACAGATTTTTTATTTTTATTTTTTACAAGTCGATAATTTATTTCTCAAAAGTACCGTACTGTGGAATTCTCAGTTTTGCCTCACAAGGCTGAGTGAACCCCGTTCCAGCCCTCAGACCAGAATTGAAATTTCTTGGCAGAGCCGGGAATCGAATTCGGACCTCCGGGGCGGCAGCCAAGAATGCTAGCCACTACACCACGAGGTAGTTTAATTTCAATCTTAATATTGTTTATAACTTAGCCAATAAGTAAAGATTAGGGTACAACCAAATTTACAATTATTTTATGCTTTTACCAAAGCAACAATTTCTTTCGGGGGGGGGGGCTGGAGCCCCCTCAGCACTCCCCTTATATAAGCCCCTGTAAAGAACCTAAATGACATGCGAATACTTGTTGTTGTTTGAGTCTTCAGTCTTTTGACTGGTTTGATGCAGCCGTCCATGCCTCCCTGTCCTGAGCTAATCGTTTCATCTCTACATAGCTACCACACCCTACATCCGAGGCAATCTGTTTAACATATTCTAACCTTGGTCTACCCCTACAGTTCTTGTCCTCGACCCTTCCTTCCATAACTAAGCTTGCTATTCCTGGGTGTCTTAGTATGTGTCCTACCAACCTATCTCTTCTCTTCATTAGCAGTCGCCAGAAACATCTCTCCTCTCCCACTCGCCTTAATACCTCTTCGTTTGTAACCCTATCTACCCATCTGATCTTCATCATTCTCCTGTAACACCACATTTCAAATGCTTTAATTCTCCTCTTTTCTGCTGCACCAATAGTCCAAGTTAAGAATACCTAATTACAGTTTTGTTCCATTTATTGTAGTTTATTTCAATTTTTAGTCCATAATTTATAAAAATAAACCACTAGACAGTGTTTCTTCTTTGCTCTAGTCGATTGAGAGAAATCCCACCTGCCAGAAAATTCCAATACTTTGAGCACTTTTCAGCTTATAGCTTATTGTTTGGTTATTTTACTGTCAGGAAAGTGGCGATTAATCACTAATTGTTTCCAAGTTCCCTATATTCTTATAAACAAACTTAATTAAACGGTCTAGAATGAGAAAATCTCCTCTGGAATCCTCGGTTTTATTGAATTTGAGTAATTAACATATTTAAGGTAAGAAAGACCTGCCTATCTCGCCCATGTTAAATCTTCAAATTTGTGGTACACTTTACTCAAAATCTGTTTGGGTTAGCCAATTGAAACTTTCAGGGATTACTGTTTGGATCATTATCTGCAATAACAAGAAGGATTATTGACAAAAATGAAATACTTTTGCCAATATGAATTTTTGTTTAAGGTACTAAATTTTAAACCAAAATTATGTCGAAAAATATTTATATTTCATTTTGTATATTACTTAAAGGGATATCCCTTCTTATTACTGTTCATTGGGATGATGTTGAATACATTAAAAAATTATGGACCTATCTTGATTACTGTTCTTACAAATGGTACCAAAGTAGTGAAAAATGTTAAACTGAGAAAAATGAGGTTGAAGTTTATCATTACATTTTGTTACCTCTGACAATTCTTAGGACATTCCTGCCCCATAACTTGCATCATTTCGTCCATCACTGGTTATTTTGCTTCTCCTACTTCCTCTATCTTTTAAATAAATAAATGAATAAATAAATAAGTAAACAAATATATAAATAGTAAATAAAAACAATATAAAAAATAAAGAAATGCGTATTTCAACTTATCTGTTTGCAAATAAGTGGACTTGTTTCCCTCTTCAAATCAACGATTCAATTATTAATAATTGGGTCAGATTACCTCACTGTTCCTCCCCTTAAACAATATTTCTTCAACAGGTCAGTGAAAAATCACAGTCATGACGATGTTCAGTAACCGCTAACAACTTAATCAATGCAGGAAGTTGTCATTGTTACCAACACAAAGTCTGTGCTCAACAGAGCAGACAGGAAATGAGATCAGAAATCTATCTATAATAGTTCAGAAGCTATACGCATAAACATAAATCTTTGTAATAGTGGGCGATGTCATTCATGGTGAAGCATAATCATTTATATCTTATAAAATTACCATTTTTCTTATTTTTTCGACTTTTTTGACAAATTCCTGTTCTCTACATTGTATATAACTAAAAACACCAAAAAAATAATTTTTCAATTTTTTCGCCCCTACCTTAAGGAGAACAAATATTCTTTAAGAGTGTGAAGTTCTCGGTGGTAATTTGTTAAAAGACGTACCCCCTCGTTACAATCAGTTTTTCTACTGAAAATTAGGCATTAATGGTAAACTTTGTACAATTTATGTCAACTTTTGCTATACTTTATAAACCTATTCTACCTATTGACAACCTAAAATAAAATATTTTATGTTCTTGAAAACCTAAAATGACAATTTAAAAAAGAAGATACGAGCCTTACAGTAGTCGCATATGATGTGTAACATCTGACATGTTATCATACTCGTATACTACACAGCTTGGACATTCTTCAAATGTTAATTTACATTCCATTTTCATACTGATACTATGATGAATGTATAGATTGAATTGGAGATATGCTACTGTCACATTTGTGGCGCAGCGGTCAAGCTATTAGTCTCTCACCAAGGTAGACCGGATTTGATTCCCGGTCAATACATGTGAAATTTTCGAATTGAAATGCCAAGTCCTGTGGTTCGCATTCCACGTAGCCTAAAAGGGAGGTACCATGGATCATGATCGTGAGATTAACGGACACGCAAAACTACGAGCCTTACAGTAGTCGCATATGATGTGTAACATCTGACATGTTATCATACTCGTATACTACACAGCTTGGACATTCTTCAAATGTTAATTTACACTCCATTTTCATACTGGTACTATGATGAATGTATAGATTGAATTGGAGATATGCTACTGTCACATTTGTGGCGCAGCGGTCAAGCTATTAGTCTCTCACCAAGGTAGACCGGGTTTGATTCCCGGTCAATACATGTGAAATTTTCGAATTGAAATGCCAAGTCCTGTGGTTCGCATTCCACGTAGCCTAAAAGGGAGGTACCATGGATCATGATCGTGAGATTAACGGACACGCAAAACTACAAGCTTCCTTCCTTCATTTTACATTAATAATTCATAATAACAAAGTGACACACAACGTCGACAGTACTCTCAAATACTGTGAGCACATTCCTCAGTAACTATAACATTAGTTATTCTCAAGGCTCTCATACAGTTCGTCGTAAACAATCAAAACATGGCTTCCTACAATCATGAAATGACCTACAGGTGTATTTTCCAGAGTTGAAATCTGACAGTTCGGCGGAGAACCGTTGAACTAAAGGCAGCGTTGCCACGTATGCTACTAACCACCACGTGCGTACTTCCACTCTCCCGTTCTTTTCATAATGCTCATAATATTATTAGCACCGTTATTACATTTATTACATTTTTACTCAGATGGTTTTCAATAATCTTAAACAAAGCAATGCTTAAAACTGTTCGGTGCATACTGTAAAATAAAATAATAGCCCGTCAAATTGATGAGAGGCCTAAAATATTGTAATGAATAGCAATAGCAATATTACGAATAGCCTACTATCGCAAAGCAAAAATGTTCAAAGCGAAACGACAACACGTGATTGTTTGCGAGTTATTTAGCAATTTATATCTCCTGTAGAATAAGTTTCAAGGCACAAGAAACATATAAATGTATTACAAAATATACGTTCATTGTATAGGCTATTAACTCACCCTTTAGAAGACAGAAGCTAATCACTGGGAAGAGGCTCTATCCCATCCATATCATCATCATCATCCCTGTCCTCTCCGTCACTGGATCCCGCGCTGGTGGATGAGGAATCGCCGAGGAAAAGTATGAGGTTGTCCACAGCTGTGTCAATAACACCTTCACGTTTCCGCGATTCGCTTAATACTCTTTCCACTTGCTACACCACCTTCGCCCAGTTTTCAGCTGTCAACACCCTCATCCTAATCGCAACCTATGCTGCTGAGACCTGTACCATGGAAAAAGTTGTCCAACCCCTCGCGTCACCACTCGCAAACAAAAAGATAGCTAACCTTAATCTAATTCATACGAACCTAAGCTTAAACTTACACTAACAGTATATAAATAAATAACGGACACTAACGAATTAAAAATATAAGTATTAAGTATAAATTAGTATAAATCCTTCACAAAAAAGTAATTAACTAATGAATTCAAAACAATTATAACGTAGCAAGGTCAGTGTGCACTCTGGAGGCAACCAAACAAGCGACTGGTCAAGCGACAAGCACGTGGCCAAATAGCGTCATACAAATTGGCAGCGCTGTATGGTTTCCATGGCAACAAGCCTTGCGTGCTATCTAGTCGTCAATTGTTTTTGCCCAGTGATGCTGAACTGTCAGATTCCAACTCTGGATAATACAACTGTAGTCTCACATATGATGAAAATACAGCTTTTATTCCACTCATATAACAACATTCTGTTATGCATTTAATATTTGACTACTCACCCACAGCTTGACAATAATGCCGCTTACTTAAATGTCATTTGTCGTCTTTGTCCTACCCCATGTGATATTCAACCTTGAACGTGAAGCTTCATAAACTGCTCAATGACAAATGAAAATCGGTGAAACATTTGCCACTGTGCTTGTCAAGCCAGTGCCTGCTAAATGCACTGCCTACTATATTGCCATAACATTCTCGCGCTACAGAGCACACATTGCCTTGTTTCCAATACACACATTTTCAATTGTACATCCAGCTGGCAGTGCGTCTTCACTTCCGTCCGATCCACTTCCGTTCGATCCACTTACGCCCGATTCACTTCCGTCCCATTTTTCTGGCAGTGCGTCTTCACTTCCATCCGATCCACTTCCGTTCGATCCACTTCCGCCTGATTCACTTCCGTCCCCAATTTTCAAAATCACTCCCACAAAACTATCCAGCAACCGAGCGGAAAGATGTTACATATCAAAAACCTAAAATCCTACTATGGTGAAAGGTCCGGACTTAGTGAGTGGGTTGGTCAGAACCCCACTATCAAGCCAGCCTCGAAATGGTTATCTGTGGCTTCCCATATTTAACTCTATACAAAAATGCCGGATCAGTACCTTCTAATAGGCTACTGCCGCTTTCTTCGAACTCTTTGCCCAGTTGCATTCATCATTTTATCTTTCATTAATTTCTCTCAAGAGGTTGCAGTCAGTAAGGAAACCATCCATCACATAGAAATTCATTACATTTGGATCCTAGTCCTGACCCCATAAAAATGGGAATAATATGGGGTAGACTTACATACATGGCTAGCAATATTATGAGGTCAAATTATATAATTTTAATACCAATGTTATTTTGCAAATTGCCCTTATTTTGAAGATGATGATTGCTGTTCTAAGGGGCACAACTTTGAGGTCAGCTGTTCCTAGTAATCCTTCTTTTCAATCATTTTGCTACAAAATACTAAATCTGAGAAGTTTAAAGATGCCATAAAATGTTAAATTTGGGTCTATTGAATGTGTTGAGCCCAAAACAACCAGACGAACAATATTAAGAAACTAGTGGACTATGCTTACAAAGATGGGAAGCTATTGTGAGGTGATCTAGAATTGAGTGAACACAATCATAGGGATCTCTGCAATCATACAAGTTGTATGTCCATCTGTTCCATAGTTAGCCTGGAGGCAGGTTGGATCCTCAAAGTATCGCCGTAGGTTTTGTGGATAGAAATCCACAAAAACCCAAGGAAGAGCTATATAGAGGCATACTAAGAAGGTAAGGAGTGGGGTAGTTTGCTATTGCTTTCCTCAATGAGTCAGTAGCCTAAAGCAGTACTGATCCTATGAATAGAAGTTTTCACACTAGAGCTGTGCCCTGAATGCTGTTACTCAACACTACTCATACCTCAATAGCTGTCATATAATTAGAGCCCTGCGCGGATAGACAAAACGTTATCCGCATCCGCCCCGCAGCCGCACGGCTGTTATCCGCATCCGCACGACTGTTATCCGCATCTGCACGACTGTTATCCGCATCCGCTCCACATCCACGCGACTTTTATCCGAATCTACTGGCATTACAATAATATTTGCAGGGTAATCATGCGCATGGGTTGGGAAATTATGTGCATGGGATGAGTGTTGGAAAGCCATACTAATGTTGAAACTTCTCCCCACTTCGGTTATTTTCCTCCCATCATCCCTAATTGCACGTAGAGCTTTCTGCACATTTTCTGCTGGGTAGGAGTTTTTCTCCGTTTTCCGCGTATAATTTCTTGGCATCTGGAGAACAAACACGAAATATTTTTCCATTAATGTCGCGTTGTACTTACTTTTATCATATATGTTCTGCGCACCATTACCCCCACTCTGCTTTTAAAACGTAACTCACTGAATCCCGGTAAACTAATCTATTTTATTGAAGAAAAAAAAACATGGAAAACCACGATAAAAACTACATTTAATTTCAAATAATAATTGAATCACAACTGTAGGCTTACCTTCTTATTTGCTGGCTACAGGAAATAATATGCAACGTGTTAAGTTTCTTCATCCAAGCCTCACGGTTATCACATTGCAACTGGCATCATGCTGACTGCCCTATCTGATAGGTACGATGACAGCTTGAGGGTAGCAATGAATTGAGTTGCTAGTTGAACTACCAACTCGAAAAACATAGGTGTGCACGATTAGTCGCTGCGCACAATTGCCCAACTTTCCCCATGATATTCAACAAGTTCGGATTGTATTTTAAAAACTATCCGCAAATTTACTCCAAACATTATCCGCAGCTTATCCGCCATCTTCACAGCCATGCAAAGTATATCCGCGTGGCGAAAAATGTTGCGGATATCTGCGGGTAATATTGGTGAAAAGCCTATGAAAAAATGAAAATCCACAGCCCGCTTCCAGTCGACCGACCAGGTCAGGAATGGAATGAATGAAGCCCCCATCTAGCGGCGAGGATATGGACTGTGCCGGCTGCCGAGGCCTGATGCACTCCTCTGGGGCAATGAGTAAATGAATGACAGATGAAATGAAATGATAGTGGAGAGTGTTGCTGGAATGAAATTTTGACAGGGAAAACCGGAGTACCCGGAGAAAAACCTCTCTGCCTCCGTTTTGTCCAGCACAGATCTCACATGGAGTGACCGGGATTTGAACCATGGACCCAGCGGTGAGAGGCCGGCGTGCTGCCGCCTAAGCCACGGGGGCTCTGGTGAAAAGCCTATGCCAACAGACGAATTCAAGAATACTGCATTTTATTTTTAACATGTTTTGTGATTTTATTGTGCAAAAATGTGGAAGGTGGAAAGCAGTAACTTTAGTAGATTTCAGACATTAAGTCAAAATACCTTATTGTGCTATAGCATGTTATGTTGGTTATATTATTTCATAAAATCTTCCAGAGTAATTAAACATCGGAAATTCATCTTTTTTTATTTTTAGCAACAACCCCTACTTTCCACCTTTCCATGTTTTTGCTACTTGACCAATTTATGTATTTGGTTATTTACACTTTATTGATATTTGTTGAAGGAAATAGGGAAGGTTTTTATTAAATAATTAAACAATAGAACTCAACAGTCTTCCCAGTATTATGCATATATATCCATCGAACAGCTACATGAGAAATGAAAATGAAATGAAAATCCACAGCCTGCTTCCAGTCTCCGACTGGGTCAGGAATGGAATGAATGAAGCCCCCATCTAGCGGCGAGGATATGAACTGTGCCGGCTGCCTAGGCCTGACGCACTCCTCTGGGGCAATGATTAAATGAATGACAGATGAAATGAAATGATAGCGGAGAGTGTTGCTGGAATGAAATTTTGACAGGGAAAACCGGAGTACCCGGAGAAAAACCTGTCTGCCTCCGTTTTGTCCAGCACAGATCTCACATGGAGTGACCGGGATTTGAACCACGGACCCAGCGGTGAGAGGCCGGTGTGCCGAACAGCTACATGAGATATATCACAAATTTTTAAGGCACTTCTTCAGTGCAACAATGAATGATATTATCGCAAGTGATGATCCGATGATTTTTATCTAACGTCATATCTTTTCTGTACTGATGAAACAGTGTCGATAGGCTTAACGTTGCCTCGCTTGTAATAATTTTTATTTATAATTTAATCGCTTAGAGCGACCAAATGGAATGTGTCCCTGCCATATTTCCAACGATCATGTGGCATGGTTATGGCACCCTAAGCTAATGGTGACAAAGATAATAAGATGATTTCCGAAAATGACGCAGAAAAAAAGGCTCGCTACATTTTTAAGTACATAACAGTGTACATGCTATCATTTTAAATTTTCGCACACTCACTTTTTGGACGTTTAACAAGGTGTGTACTTTTCCCGATTTTTAAACAGTCATCTTTTTTAAATTTTCTTCTTTTTCAATAATAATTAGTTACGAGCGTCACAGTATAACACCACGTTCATAAAACTATGGAAGCATTTGCACCTAAGATTATAAGGCACAAACAAGGATGGTTTTCCGACAGTATTTGACTGACTGATTTTCATTACACCAGAAAGGCAACCCAGTATCAATCACTGACAAACACAGAATAGTAAAATAAAGCACTTGGCCATTAAAAGAAAAACAAGGAGAAGGGAAAATCATTTGGCTCAGAAGGCTAATATTTATTTAAGACTTTGGTGTCAATATTTATAAATACATTAACTTAATACCATTTGTGTGAAAATAATAACACACATTTAAACAAGAGCCCATTAAAATTATTGCCAAGGGCATGTAAGAAATATTTATACCATAAAGAAAGTTTGTTTAATCAACAAGTGCTTGGAGCTATGCACACGCATTAAAAATAATCAATAATAATAGGTTGCCAGTCCTAAAAAGACAATATCAACTAAAGAACACACACAGTACATACAAGAATCTCTGAATGACACTCTCCCAATAAATCTGCTTTTATACCCTTTTTTTTCTTCTTTTATCTTATATATTTTTTAATGCCATCGGATCCATTTAACAAAGATGTCCGTAGAACTTAAATAAAGATATTCTTAAACATTCTTGTGACTGAAGGAAAAAAATACACTTCGAGGAACCATACACAATTTGCCCCTCTAAAAAAAACTAATGCTTACAAATTATAAGTATTCAGGAGAAAGAGAGAATATACTGGAACTATAAATCAGTTCCTCGTTCTGAAGAAAAAACGCTTGACCCCAAAATATTCTTTCTAAATTATGTCAGCTTCGTTTCCTCCATCTAAAAAGAATCACTTCAATTTCTTATAATTGGTTTGAAATAGAGATACAGAACACCTGTAATCATTCATGGATCCATCATACATTTATCTCTCAATCTAAAAATAAACTAATGCTTACGATAACGATTGCCAGGTCTACGCTACTTTCAATCAAGTTTAACAAACACTAAGAAGTGATTTACCAAGATTTGCTGGTGGACGAACGGTTATTCGGCAGGTCACAATTATGTCATTTTTTTAGTGTGTTTAATTTCTTTTTTACATTTTTCCGATACAGAGAGGAATGAATGCGAGAACATTTACACTTCGATTATTTCGATCATAAAAAAACAGATCTCCAAAAACTTTTCAAGAATCGGAGGGAAGATAACCGGGAGAAAAATAAGAGGAACTGGTGCATAAAATGATAATCCTTTCTTAGGTGCGCATACTTATACATATTAGTTAGCTGTTACATTTTTACCTAGTTAGGCCTTGTGATTTCGCATCTTGAGATCAACCATTACAACCATGGTTACAATGCAAATACACCTCTATTAATATCTGATCTATACTCCCTTTTTATTAGAAAAGTGTCGTGCATTCACGGTAAAATTAAGCAAAGCTCTCTAAACAAAACGATCATATCTGTAAATCAAATCAACTTTTACCCCAATACAAGAATATTTCTTTTTTATTTGTTTTAAATAGTACTTGCATCTATATTGGATGCTTCTGCTAACTGCCGAGGCCTAATACGGGCTTCATAAATTACTTATTTTTGATATTTATATTAATTTATGAGGAGGAGTTTGAAGAGGAATTGCAGAAGCAGCTGGTAGGAAGAAATATGATTGTTATGGGGGATCTCAATGCCCATGTAGGAAGAGAAAGACAAGGTTATGAGAGTGTTCTAGGACCAGAGGGTTGGGGCGGAAGAAATGAGGAAGGAAAGAGACTGTTGGACTTCTGCCAGAGGAACAGCCTGCTAGTTGGGAAATCCTGGTTCAAGAAAAGAGAGAGCCGCACAATCACATGGTACAGTGATGACTTGTCCAGGAAGTCGGTGGTCGACTATATACTGTATGAGAAAGAATTAAATAAGAACATCACGGACATCAAGGTTATACCATCGGAGAACCTGGATAGCGACCATCGATTGCTGGTAATGAACCTGAGAGGGAGTAAGGAGAAGAAAGGGACTGAGAACCAGGAAAGACGTATAAGGATATGGAAACTGAAAGAAGGGGATAGAAGGGTCGAGTACCTCAAAATGGTAAAGGAAGGAATTCCAACAGATGAAGAAAGAGGGGTGGAAGAGGAATGGGCTAGATTTAAGAAGAAACTAGTAGGTGCAGCAGAAGCAGTATGTGGGAGGACAAGTAGTAAGAAGAGGTGGAAGGAAACACCATGGTGGAATGAGAAGACAAAAGATATAGTAAGGGAAAAGAATAGAGCCTTTAGGAGGTGGTATCAAAATAGGACGGTAGAGACAAGGGAAGAGTACCAGGAAAGAAAGAAGGAGGCGAAGAGAGTAGTGGCTGAGGAGAGAAGAAAGTGGATGGAAGAGTGGGCAAAGATGATGAAGGAGGATAGTGAAGGTACAAAAAGGTCCTGTTAAGGTTAAGAATAAGAGGCGGAAGGATCCTACGGATTATGTTAGAATGGTGAACAAAAGGGGACAAGAGATAGAAAATAGGGAAGAACTGAAGAAAATGTGGAAAGAATATTTTGAAGAACTTCTGAACCCAAATGGAAAAGATGGTGAGGAGGAAGAAATCGGGGAAGAGGAAGATGAACTGCAAACAAAAAAGGACTTAACATGGAAAGAAGTGGAAGATGCAGTGAACAAGATGAAAGGAGGGAAGGCACCGGGTGTGGATGAGTTGAGTGTGGAGATGGTGAGAGCAGCAGGAGAGGTGGGGATACAGTGGTTGTACCGAGTGATGAGGACAGCATGGAAGGAAAGGAAGACCCCAGAGGACTGAAAAAAAGGAATAATTGTCCCGATCTTCAAGAAAGGTAGTAGAACAGATTGCAGAAACTATCGGGGAATAACACTGATGAGTCATTGTGCAAAGATCTTCGAGAAAGTTTTGGAAAAGAGAATTAGGACAAGGATAGAAGGAGGGATGAGGGAAGAACAACATGGCTTCAGAGCAGGAAGGTCCACAGTGGATTTGATTTTTGCTGTAAGGCAGTTACAAGAACAGCACCATGAGTATGGAACAGATCTACTGATGGCCTTCCCGGACATTGAGAAAGCATATGACAGTGTATGCAGAAACAAAGTATGGAAGTCCCTGGAGGATAGAGGAGTAGAGAAATGGACTATAAAGAGGATAAAGGAGATGTACAAGGGAAGCGTGAGCTGTGTGAAAGTGGGAGGAGAGAGATCAGACTGGTTGGAACAGAGAAACGGCCTGAAACAAGGAAGTTCACTGTCACCGTTACTTTTCATTGTGGTGATGGATGACATAATGACCCAAGTGGCACAAGTAATTGGGGAAGGAAAGATGAAAGCAATGGTGTTTGCAGATGATTTGATGATTTGGGGAAACAAGGAGGAGGAGGTACAGGAACAGTTGGACGTGTGGGAAGGAATAATACAAGGATATGGGATGAAATTTAGCATAAATAAGAGTGAGATGGTGATCACAACAAGGAAGAAGGATGGAACCACAACGGGAATAACAATTGGTGGGTAACAGCTGAAGAAAGTGGAGAGTTTCAAGTATCTGGGAAGCCTGATACAAGATAATGGAAGAAACGATAGAGAAATAAATGAGCGGGGGAGGCAGGCAGAAGCATTTCGGAGGGGTGTGAGAAGCATGTTATGGAGCAAGGATGTCCCTCAGAACAGCAAAAAGATCATATATCGGACGTACTATGTCCCTATCCTGATGTATGCCTCGGAGACTTGGGTTATGAAAGGAAGGGAGAATAGCAAAATACAGGCCAGTAAGATGAGGTTCTTGAGAAGCAGTATTGGAGCTACAAAGATGGACAGAATAAGAAATGAGAGGACCAGAGAATTAATGAAGGAGGAACCATTACAGGATGGTATAGAGAAATCTAGACTTAGATGGTATGGACATGTAAAACGATTGGAGAAGAGGATACCCAGGAGAGTACACGAGACGAAGTGGGAAGGAAAGAGACCGAGAGGAAGACCGAGAGACAGGTGGCTGAAGGGGGTGGAAGAAAGCGTGAAGAAGAGAGGAGAAGACTGGACAAGGGTGGAGGCTGAGAGATGGTGGGAAGACAGAAGACGTTGGAGAGGCTTGTGTTCCAAACAGACCCGGCCAGTGGCTGGAAACTGTGCAAGATGATGATATTAATTTATCGTTCACAAACAGAAAGTTGCAGACTTGCTAATGATAACTGCATTGAAATCTTAGTCTCTGTCTTTCAATGACTACTTCTTACAGTGTTCCCCAGTTTGTGATATTTTGAAAGCTGTATTACATTGACTTAACCTAAAAGATAAACATTTCATCAAAAGAACAGAGATAATTGTAAGTTATTGGAATACAGCAATCAGTATAATAGACCCAAAAATACTTAGAGCTTGCCACATTTTGTTATGACGATTGTTTTCGTTGGTTTTCCCATTTTGTTTCCGAAAGTTGATATCTTCTCAACCAATTCAAGGCCCTCAACTACATGACCAAAAATAGCGGAATATCGTATCTTTACCTTCAAAATAATACGAAACTGAGATCCAACCATTCCAAGCTTGTCATGATATTTTGGTGTGCGACGCATTCCCACTGCTCCTCGTACAGCAGGGAATTTTGTTTTATCTGGCATAAAATGAACATCTTCAAAAATAGATCTGCCGCCAAGGCCGTTGTTCTGTTCAAAATCTCCAGTGATGACTGATTGACCTTTCCAGCACTGGAACACCGTACAACCTTTATAGCTGACACCCATTTCTCCAGTACAAAGAACACCGAAGTTCTTCACCATTTTGGGAGCAGCATCTGGGTGAACCTCAATAACTATACGACCGTGAGGGGAGCCATTGACATCGATGTTCAAGTAGTACAACAGGTGAGGGTCCGATGGTCCACGAACGCTGTGGGGCACATTCTGGGGGGGACATTGGACGACTCCTACAACATTGGCTTCCTGAGCATATTTTGGTGACGGTGGAGGCTGCGTGTGATGAGGAGGAGGTGGAAGTGCTGGAGGGGCTTTGATTCGCACTGGTGTGGGCGGTGGAGGGGCAACGATAACATGTTGTGTAGGGGGCGGATGCGAGGGGATCACGAGATGGTGCGGGAGAGGATGTACGGGGGGGTGGTGGTAATCGACGGTACCATTCTGTTGGAGATGATGCTGTTGTTTAGTCAGCAAATTACGAGAATACAACTGAGACATGCAGTAGTTGGCCAGGAATAAAATTGGATTTTGTGCAGCAGTTACGTGATGAGGAATACGTCCTGGAACAGCTGGAGCTACAGGTGGTTCGCCCGAATGGATGTTTGCCAGAGCTTGTTTCAACATACTAAAGTCAAATACGACGGCCGAGTTTCCGATGAGGTCATCCAGTTGACACTGCAAATACATTTCTTCATACTTGCTCTGCAGACGTTGTTTCTCGAGCGAGAGACTGGAATACAGTAGGTGAGCATCACCGGGACCTCCGACTCCCGCCAAGCCGGATCGTGCTTTGCTGAGAGTCTCACGTGCCTCAGCAACTTCTGGAACATTGCTCCAACTATTCTGGTAATCTCTTTCAACATGTGTCTTGAGGGTCACACAAGCCTCAAGAACTTTAAGAAGAAAGTCTCTCTTTTTCATGGCTAGCCGCTGAATTTCGGCAAGCATCTTGTTCATAGCAACCATTTCGTTGTGAACCTGTAACATAATTATTGCACATGAGACAGTTTGAACGATGTTGATAAATACTCGGGTCACCACAGGAAACTAGGATGCTTCACCTCTGAAACAAGCTGCTCTTTGGCTTCTCCTTGAGACTTGACCTGATGACCTGGATGGCCCTGCTGCGTAGCACATGCTCGACATAATATCGGTGCACAACATGTATGACAACACAAGGCCCGTGGCATCCCATGAGTATGACAATTCTCACTGGGTAATACCTGAAAAAATAAGTGCCAGAAATAAATATATATTTTTATATATTCATAGCTAAGCATTTTCAAATCTAAATATGCTCTGTAAAAATTGTAATTTACCTTGCGTTCTTTATCCGGAGGCTTATTTCCTCCTCCTCCTGCAGTACCAGGGCCTATCTTTAGAGCTGCGAAGTTTTTGGCAAGGGCAAGTACTGCATAGTACCTCTGCAGTGCCTCGGCCCCTTGTTCACCCAGCTCTATTCGCTTCCAGCAGTGCACACAGTACAACTCTTCGCCCTTCAGAAGAGCTGTCTGAATGCACTTCAGGCAGAAGTAATGCTTGCAGCATTCGTTGAACTTCTGCTTACAAACACTACAGTGGGTTAATTCCTCAAGTTCTGGTATTACTCTTGGCTCCATCATCTGTAAATAGAAATACATGTTTAATTTAAAAAAAATTGTTTTCCCAATAATAATAATAGTGTCAAGGGCTTTTACGAAGAAGGCCAGCTGGAAAGTGGAAAGAAGACGGGCTGCTAGGAAACTAGTGCAACGATACTGAGCTTTAAGAAAGCTTCTATGAATGTGTAACAGTTGTTTAACCTGGTCTCTAATGGCTGCAAAATAAATTTAAGCTTGATAATAATAATAATAATAATAATAATAATAATAATAATAATAATAATAATAATAATAATAATAATGGTGACATGTTGTGTTTCAAATGTTGTTTTCCATTAAACATTCAAATCATTATGTGCAACTTGTAAGTCATGTTTTGTTAATACTTATGTATCTTATTAGTATTTTTTGGGATGGAGCTGTTGCTCTACCTTCCTTAATATGCAAACTCAAAGAGATTTATGATTTTAAAAAGACGAACTACCTAGCGTGGAATAATCTTTGTGATGCATTGTATATAGCCCATGCTACCCTACTCCTAGCGACCCGTCCAAATTCAAGCCACAGCAAGAACCTGCATCTGCAAACAGTGAATGATATCCCTCTTCCCAAAACAAGTGGCTACAGTCCAAAAGCTTCACCCTCGCAGTGCGAGCCTATCCAAATGAGATTAAAGTTAAAAGTGTGAATCTGGAAATTGGTAATCGCCCAAGTTCACGTTTATCACGCATCTTGCTCTTGCTTATTTTGTGCTGCGGCATGCATTTATAGAAGTTTTAGTCTGTCAATATTGTGGTTATTAAAGATCAGTGTATTAGGTGTAGCCTACCCCCGTTTTTGAGTTTCAGTAGTTAAACCTAACTTTTAATTAACTGTATTATTCCTTCCCACCTCTGTGGCTTAGGCGGCAGCACGCCGGCCTCTCACCGCTGGGTCCGTGGTTCAAATCCCGGTCACTCCATGTGAGATCTGTGCTGGACAAAACGGAGGCAGACAGGTTTTTCTCCGGGTACTCCGGTTTTCCCTGTCAAGATTTCATTCCAGCAACACTCTCCACTATCATTACATTTCATCTGTCATTCATTTAATCATTGCCCCAGAGGAATGCGTCAGGCCTCGGCAGCCGGCACAGTTCATATCCTCGCCGCTAGATGGGGGCTTCATTCATTCCATTCCTGACCCAGTCGGAGTCTGGAAGCAGGCTGTGGATTTTTTTTTTTATTCCTTCCCACATGTCCAACTGCTACTGTACCTCCTCCTCCTTGTTTCCCCAAATCATCAAATCATCTGCAAACACCATTGTTTTCATCTTTCCTTCCCCAATTATTTGTGCCACTCAGGTCATTATGTCATTCATCACCACAATGAAAAGTAACGGTGACAGTAGCAGCCTTTCAGAATAAATCAATTCTTTACTTGTCTTATAGACGGTTAAGATATTGATATAATATAAGCCAACTAATGGCTACACTACGTTCTGCT
The DNA here is from genome assembly GCA_946902985.2 of Meconema thalassinum. Classification (NCBI taxonomy): domain Eukaryota; kingdom Metazoa; phylum Arthropoda; class Insecta; order Orthoptera; family Tettigoniidae; genus Meconema; species Meconema thalassinum. The sequence continues at coordinate 1,407,756,107 of OX336389.2, forward strand.
GCACGGCTGAAAGCAATGGAAAACTACAGCCGTAATGCTCTTCCCGAGGATATGCACCTCACTATGCATAATAACATGTGATGATGGCCTCCTCCCTTGTAAAATTCCAATCTGGAGGTAAACTAGTCTCCCGTTCGGATCTCCCGATGGGGACTACTCGAGAGGGAGTTAACATCACAGAAGGGACAAAGAGAAAATCTGACATTCTACAGATTAGAGCGTGGAATGTTAGAAGTCTGCTGGGAAGTGGAAGGTTAGAAAACGTAGAAAGGGAAATGGATAGTTTGAGGTTGGATTTGGTTGGGATTAGTGAAATGCGCTGGCAGGAAGAACAGGACTTTTGGTCAGGAGACTATGGGGTCATTAGCACTAAATCAAACAATGGGCAAGCAGGGGCTGGTCTCATATTGAGTAGGAAACTTGGACAGCGGGTGGAATATTATGAGTAATATAGTGAACGGATTATTGTAGCAAAAATCAATACAAAACCTACGTGCACCACAGTGATACAAGTCTATATGCCTACCAGTCAAGCTGATGATGAAGATGTTGAAAAGGTCTACGAAGAAATAGATGAAAATCTGAGGTATATCAAGGGTGATGAAAATGTTATAGTAATGGGAGGTTGGAATGCTATGGTAGGAAAAGGAAGAGAAGGGAAGATAGTAGGAGATTTTGGATTAGGTGAAAGGAATGATCGAGGAAGCAGGCAGATGGAATACTGCACCGAGCATGAGTTGGTCATAGCTAACAACTTATTCTATAACCACAATAGAAGAATATACACATGGATGAGACCAGGTTATACAGGGCTTTACCAAATCGACTTCATTATGGTCAAGCAGAGGTTTCGAAACCAGATTTTGGATTGTAAAACATATCCCGGTTCTGACATATACTCTGACCACAATCTGGTTGTTATGAAATGCAGATTAAAGTTGAAGAAACTGAAGAAAAGTCAAAAGCCAAATAGGTGGGCAATAGACAGACTGAAAGAGAAAGATGTAAACGAAAGATTCAAGAAGAGTATAAAGGAAGGAAAATCCACAGCCTGCTTCCAGTCTCTGACCGGGTCAGGAATGGAATGAATGAAGCCCCCATCTAGCGGCGAGGATATGAACTGTGCCGGCTGCCGAGGCCTGACGTACTCCTCCGGAGCAATGATTAAATGAATGACAGATGAAATGAAATGATAGTGGCAAGTGTTGCTGGAATGAAATTTTGACAGGGAAAACCGGAGTACCCGGAGAATAACCTTCCTGCCTCCGTTTTGTCCAGCACAGATCTCACATGGAGTGACCGGGATTTGAACCACGGACCCAGCGGTGAGAGGCCGGCATGCTGCCGCCTAAGCCACAGAGGCTTCAAGAGTATAAAGGAAGGACTAAAGAAAAAAAAGCATAAACAAACTTTAATTGCAGATGAATGGGCACTTTTGAAGAATGAAATAACAAAATCTGCAGAAGAAACCATTGGTAGGAAAGAAAGAATAGGTAGAAAACCGTGGATCACTCAGGATATACTAGAATTGATGGATGAAAGGCGGAAACACAAGAATGTAAGAGATGAAAAGGGGAGAGCAGAAGCAAAAGAAGAATGGTTGAAAGAGAAATGTGCAGGTATAGAAAATTGTCTGAAATTAGGAAAAGTAGACACAGCTTATCGAAGGATTAAGAATACTTTTGGGGGAAAGAAGACTAAGTGCTGTAATATTAAGGACACAAATGGAAAGCCTCTAAGAGATAGGGAAGAGAAGGTTGAGCGATGGAATGCTTACATAGAGTTTTTGTATAAGGGAAAGGAGATTGAGAATCATGTAATGGAAAGGGAGGAGGAAATTGATGAGGATGCAAAAGGAGATTTAATATTGGGATCAGAATTTGACTTAAGCAGAAACAAAGCACCAGGCATAGATGATATATCGATTGAGTTGCTACGATGCATAGGAGATGAAGGTCTGATCAGGTTGTTTCACTTGGTGTGTAGGATTTATGAGACAGGTGAGGTACCCTCTGATTTCAAGAAGAATGTTATCATCCCTATACCAAAGAAAGTGGGAGCTGATAGATGTCAAGATTACCGTACAATAAGCTTGATCATGCTTCAAAAATCCTGTCAAGAATAATTTACAACAGGATGGAAAGCCAGATAGAAACTGAGTTGGGTGAAGACCAGTTTGGTTTCAGGAGAAATGTAGGATCAAGGGAAGCTGTACTAAGTCTTAGGCTGATTTTGGAAGGTAGAATAAGGAAAGATAAGAAAATGTTCATGGCATTTGTAGACTTAGAAAAGGCTTTTGATAACGTTAATTGGACTAAATTGTTTGACATTGTGAAAACGATTGGAATAAACTAGAGGGATAGGAGGGTAATCTACAATCTATACAGAAACCAGACAGCAGTCATTCGAGCTGAAGGACATGAGAGAGAAGCTGGTATTCAGAAAGGTGTAAGGCAAGGCTGCAACTTATCACCTATACTTTTCAATATTTACATTGAACAAGCAAGGAAGGAAATTGTAGAAAAATTTAAAGTGGGAGTGAAGATTCAAGGAGAAATAATTTCAACTCTGAGATTTGCCGATGACATAGTCATCTTGGCCGACACGCCTGAGGATTTGAATGAGTTTTTGAATGGTATGGACTCTGTCTTGAGGGAAGAATTCATGATGAAAATTATTAAATGTAAAACAAAAATATTGGAATGCAGCCGAAATAAATCAGTAATGTCTATGGACATCAAATTGGCAGGTGAAAAACTAAAGGAAGTGGGAGACTTCTGTTACTTAGGAAGCAAAATAACCAGTGATGGTTGAAGCAAAGAGAATATAAAAAGTAGGTTAGCTCAGGGGAAGGCATTTCTACAGAAAAGGAATCTGTTGACATTGAATATAGAATTAGATATTAGGAAGTAATTTTTGAAGGGCCTTTGTCTGGAGCGTGGCACTCTATGGAAGTGAAACTTGGACTATTGGTGCAGCAGAAAAGAGGAGAATTAAAGCGTTTGAAATGTGGTGTTACAGGAGAATGATGAAGATCAGATGGGTAGATAGAGTTACAAACGAAGAGGTATTAAGACGAGTGGGAGAGGAGAGATGTTTCTGGTGACTGCTAATGAAGAGAAGAGATAGGTTGGTAGGACACATACTAAAACACCCAGGAATAGCAAGCTTAGTTATGGAAGGAAGGGTCGAGGACAAGAACTGTAGGGGTAGAACAAGGTTAGAAAATGTTAAACAGATTGCCTCGAACGTAGGGTGTGGTAGCTATGTAGAGATGAAACGATTAGCTCAGGACAGGAAGGATGGAGGGCTGCATCAAACCAGTCAAAAGGCTGAAGACTCAAACAACAACACCAAAAATCTGGTCCCTAGTGATGAATTTCTATGTGGTGGATGATTTCTATGGCTGGATACCCTTCTTGATACCAACCTCATGAGAGGAGCTATTAAGAGATGGAATGATTGAAGATGATGAATAATGGGCAAAGAGTTGGAAGGAAGCAGGTTTGTCGTATAGAAGGTATGGTCATGGCATTTGCCTTGTTTTGGAAATGGGAAACCTTTTCAAGAACAGCTGATGGTGAACTTTGAACCTACTCAGATCTCAAGTCTGGAGTTAACCCTTGAACGGTTTGGCTGGGTCTGTGGGACCCAGTAGTACGCATTTTTGTAATAGCTACAAGGTCGCAGCACCTACAGGTTTGGAGTGCCCTATAGCTTCCTGGAACATTCTTCAGAAAGCGCTGCAGCAGTAAACCGGAATCTTCATCAACGAGTCTTTGTCTGTAACCATCGCAAAGTAGTCATTGGTTTCTCAAACCGGGCCCGACCGTTTATGTAACGTTTGTGTTCCAACATACTAGTGGATTTTGCGTGTGATATATTAGTTCCTTTTAGGTTTTTTGGAGTTTACGTTGTATAATTATTGAACAGACAATAGAAATCATTATAGAAACTTTAGCAATGGCATCACGAGCAACTGTGTCTAAGGAGGAAATAGAGAGGATTTTATGTGACGAAGACTGTGAATTTGATGATTCTGATGCTGACCCAGATTTCGTGATGAACAGTGAACATGATTCTAACAGTCAATTAAGTGACGGTATTGGGGAAGAAACAGGTAATATCGACATTCCAAACATCAGCGAAGCCACAATTTCCAACAACAGTGCTTATAATGCTCCAGGAACAAACTGCAGGTACGTTCCAGATGAGGGTAATCCCTGCCGTTATTTTGTTGGTAAAGACAATAAGATTTAATGGAAGAAAGACAAATTCCCACAAAATGTCCACACACGAAGCCATGATTTAGTTTCCACTCATTTACCAGGACCTGTAAGGTATGCTATGAATTTGCACACTCCATTAGAATCGTGGTCATTATTTTTCAATGAACCTCTTATGGACTTGGTAGTTGGTGCAACTAATATTTTGATACGATCTGTTACATCTAACTACAAGAGTGACCCAACAATGTGCAGAGAAACTACAAATAAAGAGATCATAGCTTATTTTGGTCACTTATATCTTGCTGGCACATTACATGGAAGTAAAATGGATATAGAGGACTTTTGGGGTACAGAGGGAACGGGAACTGAAATATTTAGAGCTGGTATGTCTCTGAAAAGGTTCAGGTTTCTTACACGTGTTATTCGCTTTGATGATATCCATTCACGGAATGAAAGGAAGTGTAAATATTATTTAGCAGCACTTAGGGAGCTCTTGGACCTCTTTGTACTGAATTGTAAGAAGTATTACTCACTTTCAGAATTTGTCACTATCGATGAAATGCCAGAACCATTTCGAGGGAGGTGCCGATTCGGATGTATATCCCCTCTAAGCCATCCAAATATGGTATAAATGTCTTCTTGATGACTTGTACTAAGAGCTATTACGTTAAAAACTTAGAAGTTTATGCTGGAACTCAACCAGAAGGTCCATTATGTGTTAGTAATAAGCCTGACGACGTTGTCTTACGACTTGTGGAACCAATCAGGGGTCATGCTGGTCATGAAAGTTAAGCTTGCTCTGCCATTCATGAAAGTTGGTGTGGGTGGGGCATGCATAGTTCTGAATGAATAAAATTTATAAAACCAATAATTGCTAAATCACATGAACATTTTAAATATCAGTTACATGAACATGCATTCAAACTGGTGACGTCGCAACTTAAATTCAAGAAGGACCAAAATATAATACATTTTCACAATCAAACTCATTTTATAATTATTAACAAATCATGACAAGCCAGTGATTATATAATTTAAACAAGTAAACATCAAAGTACGTACACAGAAAAATTGCAATTATTTATAAGATCTACCTACTTGAAAACAAACTCTACTCTGTGGTTTTTCTTTACAAAACCATCAATAACTTCACCATAGAAAGAGGACTGTAATCTAATTTTTGCAAGCAATCCTTTTTCAATCGACAACATTGCTAATGATGATAGCCTCTCCTGACCTTGAGTTGATCTGCAATATGTATCAATGCGTCTCAGTGTTGAAAAAGAACATTCTGCAGAGGATGTAGCAGCAGGAATTGTTGCTACCAGTTTGATGAGCTTGAAAATCACTGGCATACCCATGTTCAATTTATTAGTATGCATAAACTGCATTAAGTCAGAAACACTTTTCTCTTTAAAGTCAGAAGATGAATACGGTACATCACACTTAATTCAGTTTTTAAGCGAACTACGCAAAAAATGACCCATAGGCCTTCTCTAGGGCAGTAACATAACTGTCTGGGAACTTATTTTTGTGCTTCTCAAACAAATCACAATCCAGTAGCGAGAAGAACACAAACTTCTTTATGCATTTAAATCGCTCTCCTATTTGGATAAGTGCATTGACAATAATTTCACTGAATAGACGTTAGTATTTTGATTGTTCTGGTTCATCACTAATTGCATGCTTTTTAGTGCACGGCTGTCCTCCATAAAAATCGATTTCAGTATCAACATGTCCATACAAACTATCAAAATCTTCATCTCTCATAGACTGGATATTTAAAAAGAGCTCCTCAACCTTTTTGCCACAGTACTGTATATCCAAGCTTTTTGTTTGTAAAATATTGAACACAGTATCCCAGAATGAAAAAATCTTGGAGAACATTGCCAGCAGAAATCTAGTGTTGAACTTAAGTAAGAAGAACAAAAATCCTTGTGCTTTCAATGGAGTGTCTTCATCCCTGTAGATCTGTAGCTCTCAGACCAGAGCTTCCAACTACGCATTGCAAACGTGACAGCTTGCAGCCGGCCTTGGAGAGAAGAGACCTGCGCGCACATACATCTCTCGCTGTGTCGAGAGCTCCGCTGAAGCTCATAAAACACGAGCAAGCCTCGCTCTACTCGCCAAGATATATGCAACACGCGATTTATGAAACGCAGATCTATTACAGATACGGTACATATTATACGATTTTTAACTCGTCTGCTTTAGAAAAATATTGCGCTTGCGCAGCATGCTCGGAGAAATCGCCCCTGGAACCAATAAAAGGCAGTGGTCGAAATTTAACAGCAGTTAATTGGTTCACCTCTTACAGCCTTACTAAGAAACTTCTGACAGAAAAAAACTTAAGTTTGTTGGTACTTTCAGGAAAAACAAGCGTGAAATACCAGGGGAATTCCTTGCAAAGAAATCAAAAGAACAATATTCAAGATGGATTTCAGGAGGAGGTTACTATGCTTTAGTACGTGCCAAAATGTAACAAATGTGTAATTCTACTTTCCTCCATGCATCTCACGGCAGAAATTGATGAAGAAAGTGGTGTCAAAAGGAAGCCAAAAGTGTAATATACCGAAAAATTCAAACATCACAAGACAACGCTCAGTTACAAACTGAACTCAACCTGGTTCATAAATGGGCGGTTGACAACAAAATGAAGATAAATATGAGTAAATGTAGTCTCATGAGAATAGGAAGAGGGCGAAGGCATCATTTTCAATATAATATCGGCTCGGAAATACTTGTAGAAGAAGACTCGTGCAAATACTTGGGCATCCATGCAAGGAAAGATATGAAATAGAGTACTCATGTAGGTTGTGTCGTCTCCAAAGCGTACAAATCACTTCATTTTGTAACGCGGGTATTAAAAGGCAGTAGCTCTATCGCCAAAGAATTAGGAAATTTGACCCTGGTGAGGCCAATCTTGAAATATGGCTCAGCGGTTTGGGACCCATATTAGGTAGGCCTCATCAATGAGCTGGAGATGGTACAAAGGAAGGCTGCTAGGTTTGTGCTCAACGATTTTATCATTTTAAATGATTATGTCGACTTTATCTGGGGTCTGGCGTTACGTTACGGTGACGGGACAAAATGTACCGAGAATGCACTGACGTGTGTGACGTCATAGTACTGCTTGAGCTTCCTCCATTCCCCGCGCGCTCTGGTGAGCGTGACGTCATCCTGCCAGGTACCTCCTTTGACCTTGGTTTGCACTTGCTAACGGACTTTGAGTTCACGCAGCATTTGTAGCATTTAAAATGATATAAAGTCTAGTCTTTCAGACTGACTATCCGTATCTTTTAATCCTAGAAGTAGTGTAACTCGAATGATAGAAAAACTAGGGTGGGAATCTCTGGAAGATAGAAGGGCGAAATCCAGACTATACGCTATGTTTAACACTTACGTTAATCGGCCAGCATGGGGAAAACTAAGCAAACATCTGGGAAATCCCACCTACCTGAGCAGGGCAGATCATCCACATAAAGTCAAGGTCCAACCGCAGCGTACAAATTATGGGAAATATTCTTTCATTAACCGAGGTATTGATAATTGGAATTCATTACCTCCTCAGTCTTAGAGCCTTTTCCCAAACATATTGATGCGTTTAAGAGAAGATTGAAATTTTGTGTAGATGTAATTACTATAGTTCCTAAATTGCAAATTGTGTAAATTGTGTTTGATGTTATTGTTGGTGATTTTCTGTATTTCTGTATTTGTACAATTTGCCACCGGGGAATTACCCCCAATTTGCAAATATTATAATATAATAATACAATGACACTAAGGGTGGCTGGCGTTGATGTAGTGGACGCTATGAGTGCAGAATATACAGTTGCCAGGGGAACAAGGCGCTGGCCATTATGTTTATTCCTTGCTGTACTGAATATTGCGGCCCTAATTGTATATGTTACGACAAAATCCAACCCAGTGGTTATGTAAAGGCGTGTGTTCCTTAAGGAGCTTGGAAAATCACTTGTGCAACCGTACATGGCAGAGCGAGCACACCAAAGTTGTCTGCCTCGAGAAATTCGACTTCTGGCTGCGAGACGATAGGGGGCAGCTATTGAAAATAGAGAATTGCCGGAGCCTGGGAAAGGAGGTAGATGACATTATGTGTAAGGACAACAAGACATAATACTTCCGCAAGATCTGCAAAGTTTGGGTTTGCCTGACACATGCGGAAATGCCGAGTGGAAACTTCGTTAACAATTGAGGAACTTCACCCGAGTGCAATTGGTTAAAATATTGAACCTAAGCCACTTTTTCTTAGGTATTTGGACAACAATTAAGTTAATTTGCATAAAATAGTATTATCAAACTGACATATCAAGAGGACTTTATTTGTCGCGATATTTTAATAAACATTACTTTTCCAGCTGAAATTTTAAGCTTATTGTCCTATTAAGATCTTTTTATTAATAAAACAATGCAGAAATATAAAATTGAGTTATGTTATTGAGAACATTCCATAATATTATGCAATGTATTATATTGTAAAAATAAAAAAATTTAAAAAGTTTTATGGACATTTAGGTTTTGGGTCTACCAGACCCAGCCCGACCTTTCTTGTTACATTTTCCACCCGACCGTTCTAGGGTTAATCTGGCCCCATATTCTAGTGCCTTAGTGTGCATAGCTACAACAGTTGGTGTGGAACTATTGCGGCTTCGGTGCCGTAGTTGGTAGCATGCTGAACTTCTGTGCCCAAGATAGCGGGTTCAAACCCGGCCGAAGTCGTCGGATTTTTTACGAGCGTTAAAAATCCTTCAGTATGCCTTCCTTCGGAGGGGAAGTAAAGCCGGCGGACCCATGTCATAGATTTATGGCATGTAAAAGATCCTTCCACAGACTAAACTTGTGTGGAGCTAAATTTCTAGGATAGATTTCGTTGGAACGCTCTATCAAAGTTCCAACCTTCACCATTAAGTATCATTGACATCTGGTAGCGAAAGTTGGAACTACTTGAAATTGAACGGAACCCTCTGGGTGTCCCCTGGAAGCAGCTACAGACTCTGGCGAGCCAAACATGTCCTCGGACACTCCCGGCACTAAAAGCCATACGATAAATAAAAAAATAAAATTGCCATTATCATTCTACACAACATTTGAAACAAATTTTAATAAATAGTTGATGCATTAAAAACTGTACTCACATGGCTCCTTATTTATAAATACATTCTCCACTCCTGTGCTTAGGTGAAGCAAATTGTTGATGTGGTCCTACTTTTCTTTTTTATTCCTAACTTTCTGTTCAGATGAAAATGAAAATCCACAGCCTGCTTCCAGTCTCCGACCGGGTCAGGAATGGAATGAATGAAGCCCCCATCTAGCGGCGAGGATATGAACTGTGCCGGCTGCCGAGGCCTGACGCACTCCTCTGGGGCAATGATTAAATGAATGACAGATGAAATGAAATGATAGTGGAGAATGTTGCTGGAATGAAATTTTGACAGGGAAAACCGGAGTACCCGGGACTCAAACAACAACACTTAATTAATTTTCATATGTTGCACACAATCAGCATATTAAATAAATGTAGGCTACCGTCCCACAAAAAGTAAAAACACATTAATTTATAGAAATGAACTTCATTCACAGAACTCACTAACACACATTTACTGTACTTGGAACACCAGACAACTGGAAATGTACAAATATATCTTTGTGTAAAATCAGCAACCTGTGAACAATAGCTAAGTGCCTGTTTAAGGACGTGGGGTGGACCCGTCTCCCATAATCCAGTTTGACCTTCAAATAGAGAGAGAAAAGAGGAAGTTAAATGGCGAGATTCTCTATTTCGCTTCAATGCCATGCTAGGGGCCAATTCTCCAGACCATTGAAGAGAACGGAAGATCTATCCATAGCACAGAAGAACTTGCGTGAAAGACAGTGTTATATCCACTGTTTAATGCAACTGGCCCCTCAGTCCATAAACTTAACATGGAAGGTACTGTAGAGCGGCCCTCACCATTACAACACACCGTACGAGACTGTCAGGAATTTAAGCTAGGGATGAGTTAAGTATACTGAATTCTTTTTGAGATGCGAGAAGGGAAAGCCACTTACTTTAAGTAGAATATCTGTAATTTAAAGTAAATTTTGTGCAATATGGCCTAATGGCTCTGGGTGGGCGGGGTCCTTTTATTTATTTGTTGACGGTACACAACAGGGTTCAGTGTGCGCCCCAAGAACAGTGTACCTACACTGTAAAATACATTGCCCATTATTTTGAGGAGTAAATATCTGTGGAATTTCATTTGAACTTACTCAATGGATTTAATGTAGGTTTTATGGCAGGGCTGCCATAATTGAGCTTGGATCTCACCATGGCAATATAACATTGTGGGGTTTGAAGCCATTTTTCAGTGTTGCCTTAGTAAACAAAAGTTTGGTGCTGAAAAAAATTACATGAGATTAATAAATACACTAGGATCCTAGTGTATTTATTAAGGCGACACTCCGGAGATAAAAGTCGTTATTTTGTTCATTTTGGTGAATTTCTTTTTATGACTGAAATTGAAAGGATTGGGTCTCTTCTTTCTTGTCACAAAGTTATTCCGTTGAATTCAAACAATTTATCACCTTAATAATGCTTTGTTTGTCAGTCTGCGCACAGCAGAAATGGGCGTGGCATCTGCTGAACTGCTTGTTAGATTATTTATGATGTCATTGTCATGTTTTCATTCAATCAAATCAATAAAATATCCCTGTTCTTTGCAATTACGCATCCCAGGGATGGGCCAACAGCCAGTCACCCCCCCCCCCCCCCTTCCCCCTTCTCCCGCATATATTTCTACAGAATCGAGCTGTAAGATCTACCATGTTTCTAAATGAATTTATAAAGTCTGCAAAGGACTAATATTTCAGTACTTGACTCTACTGTCATTGAGCATCATTGTATGCTTGTATTGGTATTCCTGATGTCACTACAATAATGCCGACAACTATAAGTTTTGTTATTCTTGTATGTTTCTTCTTTCTTGTGAGTTCTGTGGCGGTAGCAGAAGCTTCCAGAATTATCAATATTCGTACACAAGCTGCTAAGAAACAAAAGGAACGAAAAACATACGGTTCTGGTGACTTCTAGGTAATGGATCAGGAAGATAACGTCACTTGAACTTTGCTTTAATTTTCCTGCCAATTGTAATTTTACATTTAAATCCCATTTTTCTCCCATAATATTCTGCCAAATGTAACAAAATTTGTATGGTATATGTATCACAGCTATATTAGGAAACCTGCGTATGGAATTCTTGATTGCAGAATTCTTCCCAGTAGTAGGGATTTGAAAGTCCAAAATTTTTGAACAAAAAATTACACAAATTTAGTAATATAATATCTCATTATATAAAATATTTACAGAAAAATCAATAATAGTGTTTTTTAAAGAAGTATTATCTACCTAATTCCAAATTTCCATTAACATGTCATTTGAAATCTATGAAAAAAATGGAATTAAAAATTCAAAAATAAATATATATTTTGGAAAAACTATTATTTGTGTATGAAACGAATGTTTGTGATATTTCTACTTTTGTTTGGGTGACATTCCCACAAAGTTTCGTGAAAATCCATGCATTAGGTAAAAATATCTGTTTATCTAAGGAGTGTCGCCTTAATCTCATGTAATGTTTTTCAGGATTAGGGAATTACCCAGCTCTTTTGGGTGCATTCGTGTTGACCGACTGAAAAGCATCAGATGTTTGATGGCAATATAAAGTTTTATGCAGGTACTGGTCCTAATGAATGGCTTAGTGATTCTTATTATAAAGCCCAACATGCGGAAGTATCCCCGACTGTCTTTTGCACATGCCAAGTGAAAGCAAGCTCTCAGTCAAACAAGATTCCAAGATCTTTCCTCTCCCTTACTGCTTGCAATGACTGAGGTCCAATTCCATAAACAGATATCATTGGGTTCTTCTTACGTGTGAAGGTCATGACAACAGACTTTGGTACATTTGAGTATAATTTGTTTTCTATACTCCATTTGTGTATATTATTAAGGTAATTTCGTAGTAGAGTACAGTCATTAGAGGAAGATATTAATTTAAAAATTTTGAAATTTGAGCGTTCTCTACAATGTGGCAAATCGTTTATCATTGCTAGATAAATCAGAGGTTCGAGCCTTGGGGTATTCCGGAATGAACTATGCTTTCATTTGAGACAATTTTCTGGAACAAGACAAATTGCTTCCTGTCTCTGAGGAAGGAGCTGAATAATTGGAGTAATGGGGTGGAGAATCCCAAAATACACAATTTCTAAAGGATATCATGATTTATTGTGTCGAAGACTTTATCGAAATCTGTAAAAATTACATCCAATTGCCCTCCATTATCTAATAACTTGAGTAAAACTAGTTGCATTAGTCACTGTAGATTTCCTAGATAAGAAACCATGTTGGTAATTTTTTACGAGTGGTCCGAGAAATACTTATATTCTCCTGTGCAATATGAATTCAAATAGCTTGGCTACTGCAGATAGAATAGATATAGGACGGTAGTTATTAATTAGTGATGGATCTCCCGATTTTAGTATAGGGCAGACGCGAGTGATTTTCTAGGCTTCAGGGAATGCACAAGTTTGTATGGCTAAGTTAAAAATGAAATGTAACGGGTCCCTCAGACTTTCAGCACGTCCTTTCACTACATACGGTGGAATATTATCAGGACCAGCTGACGGTTTAAGTTTTAATTCTTTTAAAGTTACTTTAACCTCTTCCTTTGAGACCAGTCTCATGTGAAGGGTGTTGGGAGTATTCGAATTGCTGGCTGGGACTTTGTATTGGGCTGTCTGAGAAGCACACACTGATTTGAACTATGTCGCAAAACCTTCAACAATGGAATCATCCCCGTTCCAATTCTTTAAGAGTGTTGCATCTGTTCCTATTTCTTTTTAATTTTATTTTAATAAACATCCAAAATTTCTTTGAGTCCCTGCTTTGTTCAATATTATGGCTATATTTCTTATAAGATAATTTAATGTCCTTTTTAATTTCTGATCTTAATTATTCAAAACGTAGTCGATGATGATCTGAGTAATATTTTCTCTTTGTATGGTATTCCTTCTCCTGTAATTTAACCCTTGTTTCCTTAGAAAACTAGACAGGATATTTTCTGCCTGTTTGTCATTTACATCTATCAACGGTTTCACCGAATACTATGTTAAAAATCTGATGAAACAGGTACATCAGTGTACTCGTATTTTTGACCCCCGGCACCATCCCTCAACCGAGTGTACAGCTGCTAAAAAATTGGCCTCCCGGAAGTTAAAGGTATCATTAGGCTGGATCTGTACTTGGTTTCAACATATTGTTAGAGATATTTCCACATCCAGAGCATGCCTTTAATAATGCACCATCCCTGCATTATATATATTTCTCATTCCCCTGATGTTTCTTACTTGTTTCATGCCATGTGCAATGGGAATGATGGGTAGATTTCCTGACTGCAGGAAAACATATACTGTTTTAGATAATTTGTAGCTTCTTTGCAACGTATTGTGATGGTGGGATATCCCTTATGAATCAAGTGAGTTACAATGCAATCTTACGGCAAAAGGCGGTAATCCAGCAACGATGACATTTCCAGAGTACAAAATATGAGCAAAAATATCCTGATGCCATGCCATGGCATACTTCAAAAGAAGTTTTATAGCCACTTGGGCTTCCTAATTGTACCAAGTGTAGTTCGTGATGGTCTTGAACCGTGTGTTATGCTGTGATGTCTAATACAGGGTGATTTGTGAAGATGGATGGTTTTCAAAATAGCTTCACTTGTGTCTGACAGCAGGTACAAAGACTCAGCTATGTTCTAAACGTAAGGAAACTCTGCAATGAAGGACTTGGTTGTAATCTAGCATACTTTTTAAAGAACTATAATACAGGCTGAAGCAATGTGTGCGACAACTTAAACGAATGCATGCAGTAAACAACAAGCGAACTTGACGGAATAATTGACATCAAACCAAGAATAGCTCATGCTTTGTTGACACTCATTGTTAGATGAATCTCCCTGAGTTTCTTATTTTTTGAACGAAGCTGCATTTTCCTATCTGCTATCAGACAAAAAATGGGGCTGTTTTGAAAACCAGCTGTTCTACAGAAATCACCCTGCACAAATTGATTTAAGGTTACCGTACATCTAATTTAATTTGTGCACATGTACCGGGTCATCGAAAAATAATGCCAACATTTAAATAAATGATAGCACCGAAACCCTTCATGTTAAACGTGTAATTCTTTCACTGAACGCCAGCTGGTTAAAATAAGTTTTGTTTTGGAGGGGACGTGACCTTGCTATGAACACACTAGATGCGCAGTAGCCAAGGTCGGCCGGAGGCGCGCACGCCAATGACTGCACACATTCCTCCATGACTGCACTGCCCGACAAACTGCACCTGATTACAAAGCTGTCATTCGATGTTTTAATCAGTTTAAGGGAAACAGGGACTGTAGAGGAAAAATCTAGGCCAGGCCGACCACCAACATCAGCGTTGAACGCACGCTTTCCCAATGGCTGGATTGGTACGTGCAATCATTTCAGGAGTAAATGTCAAGATTGCAGCAGAAATTCGCTCCCGCAGGTGCTCGAAATCCCGAATTTTTTCTGCATGCACAATGTTTTTAATGTACCCCCAGAAAAAATTCCAAAGGGGTGAGGTCAGGACTTCATTGGCGCGCGCACGCCACCTGCCGACCTTGGCTACTGCGCATCTACTGTGAGCATAGCAAGGTCACGTCCTCTCCAAAAGAAAACTTACTTTAACCAGCTGGCGTTCAGTGAAAGAATTACACGTTTAACATCAAAGGTTTCGGTGTTATCATATTTTTAAATGTTGGCATTATTTATCGATGACCCTGTATTAGGCAAGAATGTACGGTACACTTTAGAATCTTCTACTTCACCTTTTCAGCCTCGGGTGACTCAGACCAGATCTTCGTCTGGTAATTAGAGTAAGGACTGATTGGTGCAAGTTTGCATTGCATGTTAGTGCCAGTTGGTTCTAATTAGATGGCATGGTTGAATTGTTAGAATCAACATTATATTAAGGCCAATTTAGTGGCCATCCTGAAGGTATTTTTCCAGAAATATTCCTCACTCACTCGATAGAAAGGCAAACTTTGGGCTCCATTCCCAACTTCCACCTTGTGGCTAGTATTCTTGAATAACACTGTTGAGGTCGTGGTTCAATTCCCGGCACTGGCAAAACATTGAGTTCTGGTACTGCGTACACTTAGAATTGTGAGGGAATGCTGAGAATAGAGGGTTCGATTTCCACCTCTTATCAGCCTGGAAGTGGTTTCCCACTTTTACTTCAGACAAATGATTCACAACTTAAGGCCACAGTGGCCTCTTTCCCAATCCCCACCTGCAGACACCACAATAACACACATTATCAGACAAATTCTATATACACCCCAGTACTTGGGGCTGAATGACCACCATGTCCAAGCTCCTCAAATAAGACAACAACAACTCATGCACTATAAGATGCCACCCACCATTAAAATGTGGAAATTTGTCTATAGGAATAGCCTAGGTAATGTGACTAAGTTAAGGCAACAGGAGTTGGCCATTTTATTGGTAGATGGCATTGTTGCATTTTTCAGCAGTGCCAATATAATTGCGTTTGGTACAGTTTTTGCTGTATAGTTCGAAGCATGGAGTTGCGGTGATTGCAGTAGTGAACGTGGAGTAAGGATTTGCATACAAACAGAAACCTAACCAGGGGCTTACACCCTAGACCTCTTGCTTGTAGTACAATCAGTAATTTTTGTCCAGTCTTTTACTTAGTGGCAGCCTATGGTTCCATCCAGACAGTCGTCTAACCTAGTAGCGACTAATGGTTTCGTCCAAACCGTCGTCTAACCAAGTCATGTTGCTCGTATTAGCTCCGTATTGACACAATTAATTCAGCAAAGTCTAAATTTATTTTGAATTTATTTTATTTTGTATTGAAAGGGCAGTTCAAAATAAATTTAGACTTTGCTGGTCTAACCAAGTAGCGACCAATGGTTTGTCTCACCCAACTTTAGTACTATCAGTACTTTTCATCCAGACAGTCTAACCTCTACCTCCACTATTGGTCTGGACGAAAATATTGGTCTTGGCAAAACCCTTGTGAAACCCTCTTGTGAAGTTTTACCATGTCTTAATAACACGGCACAATAAGTACCAACAAATTTCAGAGTGATAGTAAATAAATTACTAATTATTTAAACGCTGCACTTTACAATGCACCTGAGGGCTGGAACAGGGTACACTCAGCCTCGTGAGACAATATTGAGAAGAGCCGGGTTGGATTCCTACCTCAACCATCCTGGTAGTGGTTTTCCATGGTTTCCCCACTTCTACTCCAGGCAAATGCTGGGATGGTACCTAATTTAAGGCCACGGTCGCTTCCTACCCAGATTACAAGTACACACACTACACTAGTACAGAAATCACAGTGACACAGATTATCCGACGAATTCTAAACTCACCCAAGTACATGGTGCTACATGACCACGATGTTGCAAAGCCCCTAAAACAATCAACAACAACTAGTTTACAATACACGGGGGCCCAACAACTATACAGCCCAATGAAGCCAAACTTTCTTTTAATAACGACCACCTCATGGTAGGCTATAGCAATTAGCGTTCTTGGCTGTCGCCCCGGATTTGATTCCCGACTCTGACAAGAAATTTTAATTTTGGTGTGAGGAATGAAAAGGGGTACACTCAGCACTGTGAGGCAAATCAGAAGAGTTGTGTTCGATTCCCCCTCAGCCATCCTGGAAGTGTTTTTCCGTGGTTTCCCACTTCTACTTCAGGGAAATACCGGGATGGTTCCTAACTTAAGGCCACGGGCTCCTCCTTCCAATTCTATCCCCAATTTATAAATAGGCTACACACTAGCACAGCCATCAAGCAAAATACACGAGGCTATTATGGCCACGATGTCGCTACATATTTTATTCACAAGTCACTCCGAGACTGAGTTTGAATTACAATCATAGTTGTAAAAACCTGAAAAGGAGCGATGTTTTATAAGAATAAACACGAACTTTGAGTCTATGCTCACCGAAGGCTTTGCTATGTCACAAGATGGCATCACATCGAAGTTACTGTACCACGAGATCTCAAGAATTCAGGAAAATCACGGCTATGCATTTGGTGTGTTTTATTATATGTTGTATTAATTCAATAAAACATTGTTCCTGATGGAATGAGATTTGATTTTTATACATATTAATTAAAATTACCTCTTAACGTTAGTAAATTCCGGCAGCTATATTTTGCATCAGTTACCATCAACAATTTCTTGCCAAAGAGAATGATTCTGCTACAGAATAGTACTGGCCAAGACCGACTATAATCTCTCAGACCATAACATCAAAACAAAGATGGTGGCAATCGTAGGGGAACAGTTGTTGAGACTGGCGGGCATGGCGCCATCGAAATAACGGTAAACTCGAAGACAAGCATTCGCATAATTGATTAAATTCCACCAGAAATTACAGGAGTTTATGTAATAAGGCACAAATTCTATATGAAACCCTGACGTACTTCCTTACAAGCAACGCGAACCGATAATAGCTAAAAATACAGACACAAATAATAATACTTTTATTGCAGCTAAACAGCCATTAAATACATTTAAATACACTATGTTTGCGCACCTGCACCTTGGGTAGCATAGTCTTTTATGGACTTTATTCTATTGCTGCATTTTTCAATATGGTAGCGTTCACATGTGTGTCCGCATAGTTGACATACACATGTGTCATTCAGATCATGGTATGCTTTGTTTGTACAAATCAAATGGTGAAAACCATGAACTGCCGGGCGTGTGAACATGTGCCTCATCTCAAAGCTAGCAGATGTCCACGCCCGGTCAACCATGGCCCCCGTTCCATAAAATTCCAGTGGGATTTCTTCTCTCTTCCTTCTGAGAGTCGTTAATAGGTTTTCCGCACCTCTTGTGCTAGGTAATACTAGAAGCGTTCTAAAGTCTTCAATTAGGAATGTTTCTCGCGCGAGGAGGTAGACTAGCCGAGATTTGGTCGTCTTGGAAACTCCAATAGCTTTTTTAATGTATAATGCTTTAACACTTTCAAGTGATGATAGATTCTTTTCAGTGAGGAAAGGCCATATGATTTCTATTCCGTATGTCAATATTGGCATTATTTTAATAGCCTACTTTTCACATTTTGCAAAAATGAGGAAAAAGTAGTCTTATGAGATCGATCCGGGAAAATGTGTGTCTGTCTGTCCTTCTGTCTGTCTGTCTGTCTGGCTGTGTGTCTGTCCCCCCCCTATCAACTCCTAAACGGCTGCAGCAATCAAAACCAAATTTAGTATGAGTAAAGATGTGCACCGGAATAGCTCACGTCCATATTTGAAAATGATGTCAGTGCTACCAACTGCTGAAAAAACGCACTAGAAATTTGAGCTCCATGTTGGATATCTTGCAAGGTATACATGGGAGCTATTCCAAAATTGGCACACATGTAGATAATACTATTTCAGTTTAATTTCCAGGAGGCCAACCATGACAGTGTTGCCAAAATAATTTTAAGCCTTCTGATAGGTCCAATGTTTAAATGCATATAACTTCTACACCATCAACTGGATTTCAACCAAATTTTGTATGTAATATCTGTACATAAACAGATATGACTGAGCGTATTCTTAAGAGCCACCAGGGCTGCCAACTGTTAATAATTGCTCTCTCTATTTTTTAAAATCCAAATATCAATATATCAGAAAGTATGCAAGCCAACAGCTTTAAACTATGCACACGTATATTCTGACATTTTAGATTAATTTGGAGTAACTTATATACGTCAGTTCTACCAACATGATTATAAGCCTGCTGATAGTACCAATTTTTAAATACATGTAACTTCTATACTATCAGTTGGATTTCAACCAAATTTCGTATGTGCAATGTGTACCATAACAGATATGACTATAAGTATTATTAAGAGCAATCAGGGCTGCCAACTGTTAATAAATGCTGTCTATATTCTTTTTACCCTAATATCAATATATCAGAAAGTATGCAAGCCAACAGCTCTATACTTTGCACACGTATAGCACCTGCCATTCTAGATTAATTTGGAGTAATTAATACAAGGCGGTGCTGCCAACATGATTCTATGCCTGCTGATATGTCCAATTTTAAAATACATGTAACTTCTATACTAACAAATGGATTTCATCCAAAATTGGCACAACAATATATCATAATAATTCAGATTATTTCTAACCAGCACACGCATGGTATTGTTGGCAACATGCTTTTACGCGTGCTGATAGATCCAGTGTCTAACTGCATGTAACGTCCATTGGACTTACCAAATTTTGTATTCTGTACCTTAAGAGGTGGAACTAAGAATATATTCAGTCACCAGGGCTGCCAACTGTAGTGCTCTATTAGGCTACATTATACCAGGTATATTTTGAACTAATTAGATATTTCGATATTACCAACTTAATTTCGTCATTATTCTAGATAGGTTCATATACTGTAGAATAATCATTGGCATGAAAAGTAGGCTGTATAGTTCTTCACGGAGCTTCTTGTTTTTAAATAATGCCATTGCTGCCTCGAGGTTGAGTGTTCTTATATATCTTATATCGTGCATCGCCCGAACCGCTTGTGTAACTTTTTCTGTCACATGTTTTGTAAAGCATTTTGCATTTGTTTGTAGAGTGATGCCTAGGTATTTGAATTCTTTTACTATATTTATTCTTTTTTCCTGTATGAAAATTTCTGTTTCGGTCGGTACCTTTCCTCCTTGTCGAAACACCATCATTTGTGTCTTAGATGTGTTGATGTCAAAATTATATTCAGTGCACCATTCCTCCACGTCTTTTAGAATGTTTTGTAGTTTTATGATGTTATGTGATCCGATCACAATGTCATCAGCGTACGCATATGATACAATATCTGTCTTTTGAGTTATTCTCATTATGTCTTCCGCTGCTAGGATGAAGAGCAAAGGGCTGATTGGGTCACCCTGTAGTACTGTACCCCATTCGTTTGAATTATCGGATCAGAGAGTGATATATTATCCGATATTCTTATATTGTTCCAATGTAGTATCGTATGTATAATTCTTGTCCATACATTATCTCTATCTAGAGCTTTTTCCAGCTTCAGTTTCACAAGATCACGGTTTATGCGATCAAATGCTTTTGTGAAGTCTATAAATACTTCGTAAAATTTTTCTTTTCTTTCCATGACTTGCCAAATGTTATTTAATAATAGTTTTATTGCAGTAAGAGTTGACCTTCCTTTCCTGAATCCAAATTGTGTTTCTGGTAGTTGTACATCTATTTCTTCTGTGATTCTTTCTGTTATTAATTTAGTGAATATCTTGAACGGAATGTTCTCCAGCGCGATGCCTCTGTACATATTTGTATCATATGGGTCACCTTTGCCTTTATAGAGAACTTTTATGGTAGACTGTCTCCATCTCTCTGGTATTGATGCCGTCTCGATGCATTTATTATATAATTTCGTCCATATTGGTAATAGAAGGAGTGCCGTGTCTTTTATGTATTCACCGAATATGTTGTCTGGTCCAGCAGCTTTGCTTTTCTTTATGCTTGCGGTTATATTTTGAACTTCTTTTGTTGTTAGTGGAGTCCATTCCAATGTCGTTGTTTGGTCAGTTCCTTTTATGTTTTCCGGTATGTTTGTTATTCCTGCCCTGTTGAGTAGATCGTTAAAGTGTGTCGTCCATTCTTGCATATTGATATAGTGTGTCTGTGCCTGTTTCTTAGGGCGTAGTGCGATGTATGGGTCATTCTTGGCCTCTTCCACGATTCTTTTTCCTTCCGCTTCCCAGAATGTCCTTTTCTTTTCACGTATCAGTGTCTTGTAGTCACTTCTTTTCTTGTTATATTCTTGAAGGAAAAGAAGACTCTCGCAATTCGTCCTTAGCTGGTGTAAGGCCTCCAATACGTCTTTTTTTAGATAGGTAGCATTCCTGGTCGAACCATTGTTTTGCCTTTCGATCTTTCCTAGGGGTTGTGGCTTGTATTAGGAGTTCTTCAAGGGCTTGTACTGCTTCATCTAGTCTTGAATCTTCTGTTAGTGTTTCTATTTTCTTTATAAGGTCGGGTCTACCTTCTACTTTCCCACAGTCTATCGTCCTTGATAAGAGCTGTTTACTTTGCCTCTTTGTTGTACACAAGTCTCCCTCTATTACTATTTTCAAAGGAATATGCTTTCTTAAAGGTGTATGATCTGCTGCCCATAGTGGAGCTATTTCTCCTTTTATGTGACCTCTTATAAGCGCAACGTCTATCGCACTTTTACCATTATGGCATATGTATGTAGGTATGTTGTGGTTATTCAGAAGGTGTAGGCCATCTTCCTGCATTTTTTCCATTACTAATGTTGTTTTATAGTTTTGTACATCCAGCCTACAATTTAAGTCTCCGGCTAGGATTAGAGGGATGTCGTGCCTACTCAATGATATTAGTTGCCCTACTTCATCTATTATCTCCATGGCCGTTGTATACGGTTGAAAGTAACAGGTAATAATGGTGATGTATTGTGCTTCAATTAGCAGAGAGTGATCTAATTTAATTTCTGAGATTATTGGCGTCAACCATGGCTTTAATAGGATAGTAATTCCACCTGCAGGTCTTCCTCTTTCTCCTTGTTGCGCTTGAAGATGTATACAGTAATATTCTGCGTGTTGCCAATGATCTGTGAGAAATGTTTCTGTTAATAATACTGCGTCGTGTCCACTCAGGCAATCTTTGGGTGCTGAGCTTAGTGCGTTCTTCAAACCTTCAATGTTCCATAACATTATTTGTAAGTTGTCTTTTCTCACATATTCTCCATTTTTTGAGTTACTCATACACCACTCATCTGTTTTATTCTGGTTGTATCCTTGCATTCCTCCGAAAAAGCCGAAAACGTCTTACGGTGATGTTTGCTGGCCAAAAGTCTTCTTTATTTATTCTTCCCAGGTATTTAAAGGGAATTCCCACTTTGAAATACTTTGTATCAAATTTCGTTAAGAATTCTTCGCATATAATTTCTCCTCTAATTTCCTTTTTGATGAGGAATTTCCTTATGGTCTCGGCTGTGGTTTCCTGTTGCACTCTTCCTATAAATATCCAGGCCATCTTTTCTACTGCTTGTAGGTTTACGTCTTCCGTTCCTGTGCCTGTTATAGATGCTTGATGTCGTGGTAGTTGTATTTGTTTCCTGCCTATGACTTCCGTCCATTTCTCTTCAGCTGTAATGTTCTTTGGTGTTTCTTGATTATGAACTTGTGAAGGGTTGCCAGTTATTGGTGGGAAACTAATTGTTTTTACATTGTATTCCAGACACAAATGAAGCAGAGATAAGACAAATACAGTATTTAAAAAAATGCAAATACTGGTAGATGGAGCTACAAGAATGCAAATAGAAATTGTTGTTAGTAGGTAATATAAGGCGGTTCTGGGACAGGGGCTAATGGGCAAGATGGCCGCCGCGCGCAACCACTCTATGTTATTCTTATGGAGGGGACGGTCTTAGCTGGGTCAGGTGCTAATGGGCAATATGGCCAGACGTGCTACCACGCTCTTTAATGGCGGGCTTTACAAATCATTATTTATTTGTTATTAATTTATAAATTTTTATTTATTTAATATTTAATTTATTAATAATAATAATAATAATAATGTTATTGGTTTTACGTCCCTTTTAACTACCCTGGCTTTTAGAGACGCCGGGGTGCCGGAATTTTGCCCCGAAGGGGATCTTTAACGTGCCAGTAAATGTACTGACACAGCTCCCTCGCATTTGCGCACCCTCAAATGCCAGATGACTGCGCCAGGTTTCGAACCTGCAACTTTGGGCTCAGCAAGCGAGAACGTTACCCCTGAGCCACGCAGCCAGACTTTAATTTATTATTTTTTAGTACAGAGCTAATACACAAAATGGTCACTGCACACAACCACTTACGCATATAACATGCTAACCTAACCTAACCTAACCTAACTTAACTTCAACTAACCTAACCTAACCTAACCTAACCTAACTTCAAAGTGCAAGAAAAAAGAAAGTGAGAGCAAACAGTGTCAGCAAAAGAAAGTGAGAGCAAATGTGAGAGCACAAATAATAAACTTAGTTATAACCTAACCACACCTAACCTAACCTAACTTCACCTAACCTAACTTTACCTAACCCAACCTAACCTAACCCAACTTAACCTAACCTAACCTAACTTAAAAATGAGAGAAAAAAAGTGAGAGCAAAAAGTGTGAGCAAGAAAGTGAGAGCAAATGTGAGAGCACAAATAATAAACTTAGTTATAACCTAACCTAACCTAACCTAACCTAACCTAACCCACAGAAACCTCATTTAAAGATTTTAAATTTTAACATTTTACATTTTAACATTTTAGATTTTTGATTTTTTCATTTTACATTTTTTAGATTTTACATTTTTGATTTTTTTTGTATTTTAGATTTTAGTTTTTTTTAGATTCTACATTTTAAATTTAAGATTTTTTGATTTTAGATTTTACATTTTACATTTTCCGAAAAGAGTAAACAACAAGGTCACATACCTAACCTAACCTAACCTAACTTCACCTAACCTAACTTTACCTAACCTAACCTGACCTAACCTAACATAACCTAACCTAACCTAACCTAACCTAACTTAAAAGTGAGAGAGAAAAAGTGAGAGCAAAAAGTGTGAGCAAAAAATTAAGAGCAAATGTGAGAGCACAAATAATAAACTTAGTTATAACCTAACCTAACCCACAGAAATCTCATTTAAAGATTTTAGATTTTACATTTTAACATTTTACATTTTAACATTTTAGATTTTTTATTTTTTTATTTTACATTTTTTATATTTTACATTTCGTATTTTTGATTTTTTTGTATTTTAGATTTTAGTTTTTTTTAGATTCTACATTTTAAATTTAAGATTTTTTGATTTTAGATTTTACATTTTCCGAAAAGAGTAAACAACAAGGTTACATACCTAACCTCACCAAACCTAACTTTACCAAACCTAACTTAAGCTAATCCAAAGGCTAATGCACATACACAAAGTATAAAAGGGCACATGCAACTATCCTTATGCTAGTCTTATAGGCTACTGTACAACATGATCACCACCCCAACCGGATTTTTTTTTCATTTTGTTGTTTACACATTTGTCAATTTTCCAATTTCCCATTTTCAGTTTTTTTATGTTAGTTTTAAGTTTTTCAATTTCATAATATGGAAACATGGATTTTGCATTTTGTTGTTTACACATTTGTCAATTTTCCAATTTCCCATTTTCAGTTTTTTAATGTCAGTTTTAAGTTTTTCAATTTCATAATATTGAAACATGGATTTTGCATTTTGTTGTTTACACATTTATCAATTTCACAATTTCCCATTTACAGTTTTTAAAATGTCAGTTTAAAGTTTTTCAATGTCATGATATAGAAACATGGATTTCCAAATTTGTTGTTTACACATTTGTCAATTTACCAAATTCCCATTTACAGTTTTAAAAATTTCAGTTTAATATTTTTTCTATTTTGTCAATATGGAAACATGGATTTTCCAATTTGTGTTTTACATGTTCATTTTGCATTAGGAGTGGAGAGAGGCGGGTAGTAATTAAAAAATGTACAAGCAGTGTCCATACAATATTTTTTATTTTAAATACATGTACACTATTTACACATAATACATTTTATAGATATTCTTTTTTGTTATAAATTGTACAGTTGTTTTTATTTTGTTTTCTATTTTATTTATTTTTTGAATATGAATACCATTTTTTCTTTTTGAGTTTTTCTATTTTGTAGTGCTATTGTTTTATTTCCTAAATTGTTTTGTTTTATGTATTTGCTAGTTGCAGGCAGAGGATTTTGATATTCAAAACTTAACACTTTAAGCATGGTCAATGATTGAGTAATGACCATAGGCATGTGTACCTATACCATTAGCATCAATTACTCTTTTATCATCACCAGGACACAAAGTAATTTTGTTTAGTCTTATAGATGATATGTCATGTTGTTTAGAAGCGATAATGTTCATTGGTATTCTTTTTACATTGTTTTTTCATGACACAATCCTTATAATCTTGAAAGCTTATACAATTTCTGACTACATCTCTGTTAATACCTTTAATATTTTTGATTTCTTTACCATTTATGTCTAAAGCGAACATTTTAGCTCTAAGTCCAACAAATGCTTTTATAATTTGTCCTCCTCGATGTTAGGCCCCTTAAAACAACAATTATCATCATCATCATATAATTTGTCCACAAGCCTCTCTTTAATTTTCCCCAACGTTTTCTTGTTTGATGTAGAGTAACATATGTGATTAGTAGGATAATCTGATGTGTCCAGGTGTTCTAGGAAATCCAACTTGTCTTGATATACATGTGAGGTGTTAACCAAATAAATGAACGAGTCGGTATCCATATACATGAGTTTAAGATTGTTCATTCCATAATAGGGTAGCAGGACATCATAGTAGTGGGAATACATTAGAGGTTTTGAAATATCCAGTATACACATTCCTATATATATAGGCTTATTGAATACAATGTTACGTTTAGCCATGTGGAAAGCAGCTAGGTTAGGACCATAAATTGTTCTGTCAATAAATGACGGCTTTGCTATTATTAGCTTTTCTGCTTTTTTGCTGTCAGTCACAAGACGTATGTCTATTTTACGGATATTTTCCATTGTTTTTCAAAAAATGGCATTGTTGAATAATTTGTACAGATTTTTCTCAAAATCATTTTTGGCTTGTTTTCGAAGGTTGTTATTAAAATCAACGTATGCCTTTAACCAAGGTCTTTGCTTAAACTTTAACACGCGATGAATTTTTTTCAATTTTATTCCATGATCTAAAGCCTGTTTAATGCCATGTAGTGAACAACATATCGCCTTCGATTTCCAAGATGATGAATTATTTTTTTCAGAGACGAATCCTTAGGTTGTGTACACTCTGGTCGGAAAGGTAAATCGTTGTGTAGATCATGAAGGTCAGATGGGTAATCAACATCAACGTCTAGAATGTATCCCACAGGATCATCTTTCTTTAGTTTATCTAGATCAACAGTATCTGGAGAACCCCACTGAAATCCACCATAAGGAAGGGAGTGGCACATATCCCACCTGTATTGGTTGTTGGCATCATCATAGGTAATAAACTGCGATGGTTTCTCAGAATCATAGGTTTCCATATATTTATTATTTAGCTTCAGCATACCGATGAGACACCTGGCATATGCCTCCACGTATTCCAGACTCGATTAGAAGAATCTGATCGTAATCCTGTAGCAATTCCAGTTCAATTCCTGTGTGAAGGAGCATTGCCTCGAAACTTAAACCAGGCGAAGTAAAAATGTGTGCAGCATCCACACGGTGTGTTTCTAGTGTTTTGTTTCTAAACGTTTCAAAGCTGTCTGCAAGAAGGAGTACATCTGAAGTTAGGTAGAGGTCACTATATTCCCCTAGAGTTTTGATGTTGAACTGATTCCAGACATTTTTGGCATGTTCATAGTCTTCTTGACTAACATTTTCTTGACTTAATTTGTTAAAGAATGCCTCTTTTTGAGGTAAACACGTTTCACTTAACTTTTCCCATGAGTCAATGTAGTCATACCAAAATACCCCTTTACGAGTCATGAGCATTGCATTTTCTTTTACGAAGTACTTGTATGTTTCAGGGTATAATGTCAAGTTGGAAACTAAGTTTTCCAAACTACTCGGCATTAACCGAAACGTGTCCACAAATCGAAGCTTATCATTTCCTACATATTTGGTAAAGGAAATGTACTTTTCTTTGGAGTTAGCGATAACATCCACTCTCTCAGTAGTACATCCCAATTCCTTTACAATGAAATTTGCATCGTAGCGACTCATATTATGTAGAAACACAGGAACGGGGTTACGTGTTTTACACCTCATATTACAGTTATTGTGAGCACTTCCACGGTATTCCCCTGTAATATGGCAATGGTCTCGAACTTTGGTAAATGGTTTTTGACACAAATAAGAGGTTTCAGAAAATTGGAACTCTGCTTCTTGATCCTGAGTTAAGGCCTTTGGAACATTTTAGCTGTAAAGGTGATCGATTTCATTATCTATTGAGATCAAACAGTCCATAAACTTTTCTGCTGCATCAGGTCCACGATAAATAACAGGTTGGCTTGGAAGGTTTGTTTGTTTTTATGTGTTCCACAGCCAGTGAGGGTTTAACGTATATACCAAAGCTCATGGGAACATGACTCTGGTATGGAACTGTATAACTTGCCTCAGGATTAGGTAGATATGTTTGATAGGGTAATAGTATATTTTCAAAATCTGCATAGATAACGTAAGGTATTCTCAGCATTTTTTCAACATTGACGAATTTGACAATGGGGTTTTTAATAGGCATTTCAACCCTAGCAATGTCATGCTGGACACACAAAGCTCCAAGTTCTTTCCATTTTTCCATTCCTTGTTGACCATATTGATTATCAAAGTGAGTAAAACATCGTTTACACGTATATATCTAATGTTCATGGTGGGTAATCTGATGTCTTACTAGTTTATCAAAATCTTTGATAAAGACGTAGTGGTTCTGGCCGGATGAAGAACTTAGCAAATGGAGGTCACGATGGTCTTGCAGCTCTTGATCCACCACCTTTAGAGGAAACAATTTATTGTCTTTTCCAGTCCAAATACATTTATGGATATGTCGTTGGCTTTCTCAAATTTGGGAATGTCAGCTAATGACGTAGGAAACGACATCACTGAAAAATCATACTTATTTTCCAGGTCCTTGTATTTACTAACACGTTCAGCTTTCGTTTTAACCAGTTTTGCTAAAATGGCATACATAAAACACTTTTCATCCTTTAAGTTTTGAGGATTAATGCAGGCTTTTCTTGCTTTTATGGCTGCTGGTAATGGAATATATGTGCTACCACGCAAGGGATTGTACTTATTTATTTTCAATCGTACTCCTTCCACTGCTAACAAAGCCCAATTACTGCCCTTTAGCTCAGATTCTTCCATGTCTGTAGTTAACTTTGTAAATTGTGTTTCCAAGGAACTACTTAAGTCTGTTTCCAAAAATAGGGCCTGATTTCGTGTTTTAAAAGCACGATCTGTAATTTCATTGGTAGATGTATGAATGAATCTACATTCAGCCACAGGATTAACTTTTATCGACTTGTGCATTGCTAGTTCTTTCTGCATAGCTTGTATTATTTGCTGTTTGGACTCTTTAAGGTATGAATTTAAATCCTTACACGTATCACAACGAATGAAATAGGATTTAAGTCGACCTTCAAAAGATGTCTCATATTCAATAAGTCCATTTTTGTCAGGGACCAATGACAGTAGGTAATGTTTTGTAGGCTCAGATATTTGTCTTTTTGCTGCCGACACAACATTACAACATTCTTCATGCCGACGTCTGTTGTACACATTGTTGAATGTACTACCACAGGTCTTGCACTCATGGAATTCACCACACGATACTTCATGTCGCTTCCTATGATAGTCTCGAAGAAAAGTCTTTCCACACTCTTTACGCATATAGCTAGGAATGGGTTCTGCCATTATGAATGTTGATTTCTGCAAACAGCTGCTTACTGCGTATCACAGGGCTAGAAGTTGGTCGGTGAGACGGTCTTTCACGATGTGAACACCGTGAGAGGTAGTAGTTAACTGGTGATATTCTTTTAAAGGGTCCTCTAATATACCCAAGTCTAGACCAACAGCTCTTTACAGCGTATGACAAGGCTGTAGACTGGACAGTGAGACGGTCTTTCACGATGTGAACACTGTAACAAGTAGTAGTCAACTGATTGTATTCTTGCTAAGGGTTCTCTAATATATCAAAGTCAAGACCAACAGCTACTTACTGTGTAGTACAAGTCTCTACAATGGTTGTTTTTGACAGTCTTTCACGATGTGAACACCATGAGAGGCAATAGTCAACTGGTGATATTCTTGTTAAGAGTCCTCTAATATACCCTAGTTAAGGGTAACAGCTGCTTGCTGCATATGACAAGACTATAGACTGGTTGTTTCAACGGTCTTTCACAATGTAAACATTGTGGCAGGTAGTAGACAACTGAAAATATTCTTATAGCCTACTCAAGGTTATCAGGTACTTACTGCATATCAAAAGGCTCATGTGTGTTACGCACTCTTTCTTGCTAAGGACCCCAATATTCCCTACACAAGGCTATACATGTTAGTTCTGAACACTTAGTAGTTAATTGTGTAATCAATTTTTATACAAAGCTTATACAAGCACGTTTTTCATGCGGTAAAACTTTGTTAAACAGCTGCATGCGACACGCAAAGTATGTTTCCGCTATCTAGCGGTGACTGTGAGAACTACTTGAACGACCAGCATGCTACCTAGCGCTCCATTTCAACACTCACTCAGTGAACGACCAGCATGCTATCTAGCGATATCAATACTGCTCAACTACCAGCCTTCTACCTATCGGTCAATATCACAACTCACTCAACTACCAGCATGCTACATGGCTTTTTTTTGTAAGATTTTTGTTGGCTTTTTTGTTGGCTTTGTTGGCTTTTGTTGGCTTGTGTTTGCTTTTGTTGGCTTTTGTATTAGCTCTCTCATATTTGCTTTTGCTTGTTGGGCTTATTTGGTCTTGGAAAGTATGTCTGTCCTTTTTATGGCTGCATAATGCTTACAGCCATGTTTGTAAGCAGCAACAACAACAACAACACACAAAGTTTTAAAAAAATCCAAAGTACTCTAAGGTTTATCAATGACTCGCAACTCTTACACTTACCTCTATCCCATGCCTACTCAAAAAATAGTGTATTTTTCAAATTTTTTAAAAAATATTCGGAAAGTAGGCTATATCATTAAACTAAAAATCCTAAAAAGACATATGTTAACTCCAACACCTACCTCTATACCACTCTCAGTCCAAAAATAGTGTATTTTTCAAATTTTCCAAAACATATTTACAAAATGGGTTATATTTCCAAAATTAAAATGTTTACAAAAATGTTTGTTTGACATATATGAATGGCCTTTGTCCCCTCTACCATCGTACCAAGTCCCAGGTCTCTAGGACAATAAAATAACATTTTGAAAATGGGGTTATATTTCAAAAATTAGGAATTTTCAAAAACGTTTGTCTGACGTAAATCAATGATCATTACCCCCTCTACACCAACACTAAGTTTCAGGTCTCTAGGACAACAAAAATAAAATTTTGAAAATGGGTTATATTTTCAAAATTAGGAATTTTACAATCAAGTTTGTCTGACGTAAATCAATGGTCTTTACCCCCTCTACCCCCACACTAAGTCTCAGGTCTCTAGGACAACAAAAATAAAATTTTGAAAATGGGCTTTATTTCCAAAATTAGGATTGTTACAAAAAAGGTTGGTTTGACATAAATCAATGGTCTTTACCTCCTCTAGCACGATACCAAATTTCAAGTTTCTAGGACAAAAGAAAATGAATTTTGAAAAATGGTCTTTATTTTGGAAACTAGGAATTCTACAAAAAAGTTTGTTTAACATAAATGAAAGGTCTGTATCCCCTCTACCTGCAAACCAAGTCCCAGGTCTATAGGACAGAAATGAAAAAGTTCAATTGGGAAAGTAGGTGATTTTTCATAAAACCAAACATTCTAAAAAGTGTTCTATGAGCTTAAAACAATGGTCGTTATGTCTTTTATTTTTATAATAAAACTTTTTTATTTTTTATATTTTTTTGAAAAAAGTTCAATTTTGAAATGTCTATATTTTGGAAACTTAAGAGTTAACAAAAATGATTGTTTGACATACATGAATGGCCTTGACCCCCTCTACTCCCAAAATACATTTCAAGCCTCTAGGACAAGAAATAATAGTAGTGGAGTAAGGAGTGTTCTGCTTCGCTTGGCGTGGCTGTGCCCAATAAAACCAACATGGCGGCCACGCGTGGTACATTCAATAATGTGTACAACGGACGTCAGCATGAAGAATGTTGTAATGTTGTGTCGGCAGTTAAAAGACAAAAATCTGAGCCTACAAAACATTACCTACTGTTATTGGTCCCTGACAAAAATGGACTTATTGAATGAGACATCTTTTGAAGGTCGACTTAAATCCTATTTCATTCGTTGTGATACGTGTAAGGATTTAAATTCATACCTTAAAGAGTCCAAACAGCAAATAATTCAAGCTATGCAGAAAGAACTAGCAATGCACAAGTCGATAAAAGTTAATCTTGTGGCTGAATGTAGATTCATTCATACATCTACCAATGAAATTACAGATCGTGCTTTTAAAACACGAAATCGGGCCCTATTTTTGGAAACAGACTTAAGTAGTTTCTTGGAAACACAATTTACAAAGTTAACTACAGAAATGGAAGAATCTGAGCTAAAAGGCAGTAATTGGGTTTGTTAGCAGTGGAAGGAGTACGATTGAAAATAAATAAGTACAATCCCTTGCGTGGTAGCACATATATTCCATTACCAGCAGCTAAGCAAGAAAAGTCTGCATTAACACTCAAAACTTAAAGGATGAAAAGTGTTTTATGTATGCCATTTTAGCAAAACTGGTTAAAACGAAAGCTGAACGCGTTAGTAAATACAAGGACCTGGAAAATAAGTATGATTTTTCAGTGATATCGTTTCCTACGTCATTAGCTGACATTCCCAAATTTGAGAAAGCCAACGACATATCCATAAATGTATTTGGACTGGAAAAGGACAATAAATTGTTTCCTCTAAAGGTTGTGGATCAAGAGCTGCAAGACCATCGTGACCTCCTTTTGCTAAGTTCTTCATCCGGCCAGAACCACTACGTCTTTATCAAAGATTTTGATAAACTAGTAAGACATCAGATTACCCACCATGAACATAAGATATATACGTGTAAACTATGTTTTACTCACTTTGATAATCAATATGGTCAACAAGGAATGGAAAAATGGAAAGAACTTGGAGCTTTGTGTGTCCAGCATGACATTGCTAGGGTTGAAATGCCTATTAAAAACCCCATTGTCAAATTCGTAAATGTTGAAAAAATACTGAGAATACCTTACGTTATCTATGCAGATTTTGAAAATATACTATTACCCTATCAAACATATCTACCTAATCCTGAGGCAAGTTATACAGTTCCATACCAGAGTCATGTTCCCATGAGCTTTGGTATATACGTTAAACCCTCACTGGCTGTGGAACACATAAAAACAAACAAACCTTCCAAGCCAACCTGTTATTTATCGTGGACCTGATGCAGCAGAAAAGTTTATGGACTGTTTGATCTCAATAGATAATGAAATCGATCACCTTTACAGCTAAAATGTTCCAAAGGCCTTAACTCAGGATCAAGAAGCAGAGTTCCAATTTTCTGAAACCTCTTATTTGTGTCAAAAACCATTTACCAAAGTTCGAGACCATTGCCATATTACAGGGGAATACCGTGGAAGTGCTCACAATAACTGTAATATGAGGTGTAAAACACGTAACCCCGTTCCTGTGTTTCTACATAATATGAGTCGCTACGATGCAAATTTCATTGTAAAGGAATTGGGATGTACTACTGAGAGAGTGGATGTTATCGCTAACTCCAAAGAAAAGTACATTTCCTTTACCAAATATGTAGGAAATGATAAGCTTCGATTTGTGGACACGTTTCGGTTAATGCCGAGTAGTTTGGAAAACTTAGTTTCCAACTTGACATTATACCCTGAAACATACAAGTACTTCGTAAAAGAAAATGCAATGCTCATGACTCGTAAAGGGGTATTTTGGTATGACTACATTGACTCATGGGAAAAGTTAAGTGAAACGTGTTTACCTCAAAAAGAGGCATTCTTTAACAAATTAAGTCAAGAAAATGTTAGTCAAGAAGACTATGAACATGCCAAAAATGTCTGGAATCAGTTCAACATCAAAACTCTAGGGGAATATAGTGACCTCTACCTAACTTCAGATGTACTCCTTCTTGCAGACAGCTTTGAAACGTTTAGAAACAAAACACTAGAAACACACCGTGTGGATGCTGCACACATTTTTACTTCGCCTGGTTTAAGTTTCGAGGCAATGCTCCTTCACACAGGAATTGAACTGGAATTGCTACAGGATTACGATCAGATTCTTCTAATCGAGTCTGGAATACGTGGAGGCATATGCCAGGTGTCTCATCGGTATGCTGAAGCTAAATAATAAATATATGGAAACCTATGATTCTGAGAAACCATCGCAGTTTATTACCTATGATGATGCCAACAACCAATACAGGTGGGATATGTGCCACTCCCTTCCTTATGGTGGATTTCAGTGGGGTTCTCCAGATACTGTTGATCTAGATAAACTAAAGAAAGATGATCCTGTGGGATACATTCTAGACGTTGATGTTGATTACCCATCTGACCTTCATGATCTACACAACGATTTACCTTTCCGACCAGAGTGTACACAACCTAAGGATTCGTCTCTGAAAAAAATAATTCATCATCTTGGAAATCGAAGGCGATATGTTGTTCACTACATGGCATTAAACAGGCTTTAGATCATGGAATAAAATTGAAAAAAATTCATCGCGTGTTAAAGTTTAAGCAAAGACCTTGGTTAAAGGCATACGTTGATTTTAATAACAACCTTCGAAAACAAGCCAAAAATGATTTTGAGAAAAATCTGTACAAATTATTCAACAATGCCATTTTTGGAAAAACAATGGAAAATATCCGTAAAAGAATAGACATACGTCTTGTGACTGACAGCAAAAAGCAGAAAAGCTAATAGCAAAGCCGACATTTGTTGACAGAACAATTTATGGTCCTAACCTAGCTGCTTTCCACATGGCTAAACGTAACATTGTATTCAATAAGCCTATATATATTGTAATGTGTATACTGGATATTTCTAAAACGCTAATGTATTCCCACCATTATGATGTCCTGCTACCCTATTATGGAATGAACAATCTTAAACTCATGTATATGGATACCGACTCGTTCATTTATTGGGTTAACACCTCAGATGTATAACAAGACAAGTTGGATTTCCTAGAACACCTGGACACATCAGATTATCCTACTAATCACATATGTTACTCTACATCAAACAGGAATGCGTTGGGGAAATTTAAAGACGTGGCTTGTGGACAAATTATAAAAGCATTTGTTGGACTTAGAGCTAAAATGTTCGCTTTAGACATAAATGTTAAAGAAATCGAAAAGATTAAAGTTATTAACAGAGGTGTAGTCAAAAATTGTATAAGCTTTCAAGATTATAAGGATTGTGTCATGAAAAACAATGTAAAAAGAATACCAATGAACATTATCGCTTCTAAACAACATGACATATCATCTATAAGACTAAACAAAATTGCTTTGTGTCCTGGTGATGATAAAAGAGTAATTGATGCTAATGGTATAGGTACACATGCCTATGGTCATTACTCAATCATTGACCATGCTTAAAGTGTTAAGTTTTGAACATCAAAATCCTCTGCCTGCAACTAGCAAATACATGAAACAGAACAATTCAGGAAATAAAGCTATAGCACTACAAAATAGAAAAACACAAAAAGAAAAAATGGTATTCATAATCAAAAAATAAATAAAATAGAAAACAAAATATAAACAACTGTACAATTTATAACAAAAAAAGAAAATATCTATAAAATGTATTATGTGTAAATAGTGTACATGTATTTAAAATAAAAAATATTGTATGGACACTGCTTGTACATTTTTTAATTACTACCCACCTCTCTCCACTCCTAATGCAAAATGAACATGTAAAACACAAATTGGAAAATCCATGTTTCCATATTGACAAAATAGAAAAAATATTAAACTGAAATTTTTAAAACTGTAAATGGGAATTTGGTAAATTGACAAATGTGTAAACAACAAATTTGGAAATCCATGTTTCTATATCATGACATTGAAAAACTTTAAACTGACATTTTAAAAACTGTAAATGGGAAATTGTGAAATTGATAAATGTGTAAACAACAAAATGCAAAATCCATGTTTCAATATTATGAAATTGAAAAACTTAAAACTGACATTAAAAAACTGAAAATGGGAAATTGGAAAATTGACAAATGTGTAAACAACAAAATGCAAAATCCATGTTTCCATATTATGAAATTGAAAAACTTAAAACTAACATTAAAAAAACTGAAAATGGGAAATTGGAAAATTGACAAATGTGTAAACAACAAAATGAAAAAATAAATCCGGTTGGGGTGGTGATCATGTTGTACAGTAGCCTATAAGACTAGCATAAGGATAGTTGCATGTGCCCTTATATACTTTGTGTATGTGCATTAGCCTTTGGATTAGCTTATCTTAGGTTTGGTAAAGTTCGGTTTGGTGAGGTTAGGTATGTAACCTTGTTGTTTACTCTTTTCGGAAAATGTAAAATCTAAAATCAAAAAATCTTAAATTTAAAATGTAGAATCTAAAAAAAACTAAAATCTAAAATACAAAAAATCAAAAATGTAAAATATAAAAAATGTAAAATGGAAAAATCAAAAATCTAAAATGTTAAAATGTATAATCTAAAATCTTTAAATGAGGTTTCTGTGGGTTAGGTTATAACTAAGTTTATTATTTGTGCTCTCACATTTGCTCTTACTTTATTGCTCACACTTTTTGCTCTCACTTTTTTGCTCTCACTTTTAAGTTAGGTTAGGTTATGTTAAGTTAGGTTAGGTTAGGTTAGGTTAGGTAAAGTTAGGTTAGGTTAGGTAAAGTTAGGTTAGGTGAAGTTAGGTTAGGTTAGGTATGTGACCTTGTTGTTTACTCTTTTTGGAAAATGTAAAATGTAAAATCTAAAATCAAAAAATCTTAAATTTAAAATGTAGAATATAAAAAAACTAAAATCTAAAATACAAAAAAATCAAAAATGTAAAATCTAAAAAAAGTAAAATGAAAAAATCAAAAATCTAAAATGTTAAAATGTAAAATGTTAAAATTTAAAATCTTTAAATGAGGTTTCTCACTTTTTCCCTCATTTTTAAGTTAGGTTAGGTTAGGTTAAGTTGGGTTAGGTTAGGTTAGGTTAGGTGAAGTTAGGTTAGGTGAAGTTAGGTTAGGTGTAGTTAGGTTATAACTAAGTTTATTATTTTTGCTCTCACTTTTTTGTTGACACTTTTTGCTCTCACTTTTTTTTGCTTGCACTTTGAAGTTAGGTTAGGTTAGGTTAGGTTAGGTTAGGTTAAGTTAGCATGTTATATGCGTAAGTGGTTGTGTGCAGTGACCATTTTGTGTATTAGCCCTGTGCTAAAAAATAATAAATTAAATATTAAATAAATACAAATTTATAAATTAATAACAAATAAATAATGATTTGTAAAGCCCGCCATTAAAGAGCGTGGTAGCGCGTGGCGGCCATATTGCCCATTAGCCCCTGACCCAGCGAAGACTGTCCCCTCCATAAGAATAACATAGAGTGGTTGCGCGCGGCGGCCATCTTGCCCATTAGCCCCTATCCCAGAACCGCCTTATATTACCTACTGTTGCTGCTTATATTAGGGGCTACGACATCGTGGTCTTATAACGCCATGTATTTGTGTGATAACCTGTGAGTAGGGGGGTAGTGAGAGTTCTAACGCACCCATTTTATTTGTACCCGACTGTACATGTTAAAATAATGAATATCTCTCGAACGCATGGTCCGATTTTGACAAATGAAGTGTCCTCTTTCCTATGGACCAAGTATTATATTTTTCATTTTTTTTGAAAATGTTTGTTTTGGAAAATAGGCGATAGTTTGAAAACCAAACATGATAGAACGTTGTGCCATGGCAAAAACGAATGG
Source organism: Meconema thalassinum (assembly GCA_946902985.2). Classification (NCBI taxonomy): domain Eukaryota; kingdom Metazoa; phylum Arthropoda; class Insecta; order Orthoptera; family Tettigoniidae; genus Meconema; species Meconema thalassinum. Next base: position 1,407,793,132 of record OX336389.2, read on the forward strand.
TCTTTATGACCTTAATTTTCTATAAAAAAACCTTTTCATTTTTTATGTTTTTTTGAAAACACTCGAATTTTGAAAATCCTATATTTTGGAAACTAGGAAGTTTACAAAAAGGTTTGTTTGACATAAATGAAAGGTCCCTACGCCCTCTACCGGAAAAGTACATTTCAAGTCTCTAAGTTAAAAACCTGACAGTAGTGTGGTAGTGAGAGAGCTGGGCCACTTAGGAAGTTGTGAGCCACTGCGACCTTGGAATGGAAGGAGTGATGCTAGGAGGGCGTGCTTGGATTCGTTTTTTCGTCTCGTTGCGCTCTTTACGGGAATGTTGGTGTCGAAAAGGTGAAATGCCGGGAACACGGTTTTTTGGGGGTAAAACGTGATTTTAAACTTTTTGTTATATCTCGCGAACCAATAATGCCAGAGGCGTGTACGAGGGGTCCAAGGACTCGGGGTGACGTCCTCTTTGCTATGGACCACTCGTTATTAAAACAATTTGGAAACTCGTTTTTGGGGTAAACACGTGTTTTTTTTTGTGATTTTTGCTGATATCTCACGAACCAATAAGCCTAGAGACTTGTACGAGGTGTCATTTTTTTCGTCTCGTTGTCCTCTTGCCGAGGATGTTCGTGTTGAGCAGGAATGAAAAACCATGTTGAGGTAAAACCGTGATTTTAGACCTTTTGCTCTATCTCGCAAACCCATAACGCTAGAGACGTGAACGAGGTGTCCTAGGACTCGGGCTAACGCCCCCTTTTTGAAACTATGTTTGACATTTTGAAAAAGGGCCTAATGCCATACATGTTAAAAAAAATTCATTTACCTGTTTAAAATTAATGTATTTAAAGGAAACAGTTTTTTTGTTGGCTTTCTCAAATTGTTGTTGTTGTTTGCTGCCAACAGGTGCTTAATACCGACAATAGTGGCTACGCGGGCTAAAGCGCAGCGTTAGGTCAAGGGGCCAAGCTCTCTGCTGACTCGGTAGACGCGTGGGTTCGAGCCCCACCGTCGGCTGTCCTTGAAATTGTTTTCCGTGGTTTCCCATTTTCAACACCAGGCAAATGCTGGGACAGTACCTTCTGACAGGCCACGGCCGCTTCCTTCCACATCCTTGCCCAGTTTCATTCATCTTCATCCATTCCATCCCTCATCCCGACGCGCAGGTCGCCCACGGGCGTCGACTAGAAAGACCTGCACTCGGCCTCTCAGGAGGCTATACGACAAAAAAAAAACAAAAAAAGGTGCTTAATGCGTATGACAAGGCTGTACACTAGTGGGTTAGACAGCCTTTCTTGCTAAGGGTCTCCTATATACCCTAAACATGGCTATACATGTAATTTCGGAACATTTAGTGGTTAATTGTATATTGAGTTTAAATGGAGAAGATATACAAGCACGTCTTGCATGTGGTTAAACTTCACAAGTGTCACATGCAACACGCAAAGTATGTTTCCGCTACCTAGCGGTAAATATGAGTACTACCTGTACTACTAGCATGCTACCTAGCGGAGGATATGAACTCTTACTAGTAATATCCAAAGTGAGCTGAGGTTAGGTTAGGTTAGGTAAAGTTAGGTTAGCCATCAAAATAAGTTACCAAAATAAGCCATCAAAAATAATTGGTTTTTTACCCCTCAGGCCTTGGGTTCCAACTCGACTATGCACAGAATTTAATTAACATCTGAGAGTTGAAATGTTAGGTTAGGTTAGGTTAGGTAAGGTGAAGTTAGGTTAGGTTAGGTGAAGTTAGGTTAGGCGAAGTAAGGTTAGGTGAGGTTAGGTTAGGTTAGTGAGCTGAGGTTAAGTCTTTAAATATTCCCTCTCTTTCAACTACTTTCCAACACCAATAAAAAGAAATCCACTAAATACATTGACACAAATAACTTGTCAAATAAGCCAATACAAAAGCCGATACTAAAGCCAACACAAAAAGCCAACACAAAAGCCAACACAAAAAGCCAACACGGAATGCCAACACGGAAAGCCAACACGAAACGCCAACACGAAAAGCCAACACGAAAAGCCAACACGAAAAGCTAACACAAAAGCCAACACAAAAAGCCAACATGGAAAGCCAACACAAAAACCCAACACAAAAAGCCAACACGAAAAGCCAACACAAAAGAGCCAACACAAAAAGCCAACACAAAAAGCTAACAAAAAAGCCAATATATAAGCTTATGATAGGCCACTCCATCAGCAAAACAGTTGTAACCTTTGTAGTGTGAACATCGTACTGACAGGTCAGTTACTACTATGGAACTTATTACAACCAACAAAGGTAGGCAACGTGCACCCAATCAAGGCTGCTCTTATAACTATAATCGCCAGAATGTGAAAGGAATAATATTCTGGCGATGCTCTAAAGAGAGGTCAACAAAATGTCGAGGCAATCTGAAAAGTAAAAATGGAAAGGTTTTAAGTGTGAGTGTTCATCAATGTAGTGCTCTAAACGAACCACGGTTGCTGTTTACAAACAATTTTCAAAATGCTATAAAGCAAGTTCAAGAAAACGATATTGCGGCTAAAGATAATGCAGTGTTTGTTCAAAAGGACTTATCATGTACTCAAAAGGTCATGTTAGGACAGTTGTCAACGTACAAGAAACCTTCAACACAATCAAAGTCGACACAGACTATAAATAAAGTGGTATTGCAAGAGGATCAAAAAGGACTATATAGTAATAGTAATGATGGTCATGATGATAATGATAATAATGATGATGATGATGATGATGATAATGATGATGATAATGGTAATGCTTTGTTTACACCTAAAAATTCATTTGCTAAATTTGTATACTGGAACAAGCCCAGTAAGCTAATTCAACGGCTTGGACACTTGCATGCTTTACAACAAGCTGGGCATACCGGTCACGATTGGGAAATCAAAGAAATTGAACAAGAGCTTCGACGTGCTGAAATTATTGTGTAATGGGTCTATCACTTTGCAACCACTTTTACCCCCACTCTTGGTTCTTATATTTGCTTCCACTTTTACCTGAAATCTTTGGATCCATATTTGCTCTCACATTAAACTATTATTCATATTACCAAGTTGACTTTACTAGAGCTTAGTCTATGCTTGACAGTTGACATGGAAGTATCAGTGACTAGGTATGGTTGTAACGTTAATTAGTGCCCCATGTTAGTAGCGACAAATGTAGCAGTTTAGCTAGCCCCTAACTGTTGGGTGATAAATGTAACTGTTTACCTTTGCCTAAGCTATGTTGTTTTATTGGACGCCAAGACCTCACCGCAATGCTGAAATCTAAATTTGTATTTAACAACGTCTAGCTCTGGTAGAACACCTTCAAGAATCTATTCACTCAGATCGTGGTATGATTTGATCATTAACCCAACAAACAATTGTATCAGGAGAAGGAATTGGTCTATATCTAATGCTACCTACTGAAAGCAAAGATTGCATTGTAAAAGAATTGCATTTATTATATAAAACAAGTATAGCAAAATTAATAATAATAATAAGTTTAAAATTTAAATTGGAGCGTTGCGATTTTAATATTACCGATAGAAAATTACGTGAAAACGGAGTCTGATAAATTATTGATTTTACTCTTATTCCCAAGCTATGAAGTTACTGAAATATGAAATATAAAACAAAGAGAAATGAGAGATTGCGTATTTCTGCGTCATTCGCGCTTACCACTGGAAATTGCCAAAGCATTTCCCTCGTACTGGATGATGCTGTGTGCTTCCCACAGTCTCCTGGATGACGTCATCTCCGTCGATATTTGATGATATACTTGTAGATTTGGTGGCTTTATGGTCCTAACAACGGAGCCACACCCTCGTACAACCACACTGGTTAAGTTTTAAACAGATTGTTCTCCACTCCACGGAACATCGGAGCGACACACACTTGCAACCGAACTAGTCAAGTCTTTCAGAGATTGTCCCCCACTCCACGGAACATCGGAGCGACTCCCGTGTGCAACATACTCGGCAAGTTCTACACAGATTGTCCTCGTTCCACGGCGCGCGGAACGATATATCCACACGTCGGCTCCCCCACCACGGTACCGACTTCCAGCTTACGTGGTCTCCACTGATTGGCTGAGCACCCCGCTACTTCCCCTTCTCTGGCTCATTACACACGGCGCGCGAATGATGAAGTCGATTTCCGTTCCAACTATCCGCCTTTTCTTGACGCTGCAACCCCGCTTGCGTAATACTACGTGACAAGAATCATCCTGTATCTGAATTTCCAGTGAGTCATGTCTCCCATAATATCCTAACTGACGAAACTCCGTAAAATTCCGTAATCACATAATTTTCTATGATATTGTCGTTCGTAATAATTTGCTGGATAGCGTTTTCTAAGACATAGAAAACCTATCTGTATGCTTATAATTTTTATAAAATGCTCCGAAAATATCGTAATAATAATTATAATAAATTAATAATAATAATAAATTAACGTGAAAAATTCTCTTGGCTGAACAATTTGCCGCGTAAATAAATATAGAATGGCTTCCTACTGACTTATGCCAGTGGCATAAAAACCCCACGAAAAACACGTTATATATTCGCCTCGGATCATCGGATGATTTACCGTGACGACGGTCCATTATCCGATTATCCCAGACACGTTAATAAACCCCATCCAAAATACATATTACATAAATGAAATCACCCTAAATTACAGATATATACACTCATAACTTTTCTTTACGCACTTTGCGTCAAAGTTTGTTGTCACTATGGATTGCACTTTGCAACCAGTCCAATGTTTTACATATAGAATAGTGTTCCACGGATATTTCCGCCTCTCAAATTTCTCTATGTTGGAAAAATAGACATAATTAATGTGTGAGCACTATGTATTTATGATGTCATATCACACGCATTGAAGGTGTTCTGATATATTTATATCACCATAGAACTTCCTAATTTCACTGGAGGTTCCTTCCTTATTGTGAAATTAATCCCATTTATCACTGAGCACACGATCACACTATTGTGGCAGCGCCTCGTGACCATAATACTTGATCTCTCTTTATAAAAGATGAAATTAATATTGACTTCTGAAAAAAAAAACAGTAAATGCGCATTACATATAACACCAAATATTTCTGTGCCGTAATCGCCCTGTCTTGTTAAGTTCCCGTAGACCATATTCTACTTAATACTAGTTCTCAACACAGACCAGTTCTCCTCACTCAAATAATACCATTGTACAAATTACCTTAAATTACACACTTACAAATCTCACATGGCGAGGCCGTAAACAGAAATCACGTGTGCTGTTATGTATGAGTTTCATGAAGGACTGTCTCGCATTCTGATGGCCCATCTTTTGTCCCGTGGACGCCTTAAGCAAAATACTCTGTACAAGCCCTCACCCATCTCTTGGGGACAAATGGGAATTCACCAGCGCTACCAAATTCTGGCCTTGGTGTATCGAGACATTTTAGTGCTCAAGAGCATCCGACAATCCCGTCAAATTTCCCTGTACCTTGAAAACTCTCATTTACTTACATACTACCCCCCTGTGTGACTTCTGATACGCCTGCCTGGAAGACCATCTCCTCCCACGCACCAAATACCACACTTACTCATTTGATAGGCTGGCTCGCCAGCTAAACATCCTCACTTTATGACACATACTTTCGGAGACTATGTATATTATACGTCCCGTATAATCTGTTTCCCTCACTATTCTCCAGCACATATGCTGTTTTCCCAATACGTTTGGAAACTATAAATGTTACTCCGTCACCTGCTTCCAACCTTGCCAGTGGCTCCCTTAAATGAACGTCATCACGTTGCTCTACCTACCTATTTCTCAGTATCTGTAACGATGCCCTGTTGCTACTGTCCACACATGCACATATTAAAATACCGTCCTCTGCTTTAACCACAGGATAATCCCTACATAAATTAGTGGCCCTCGATAGCATGTCTGCAAGAATGTTATCTTTACCTTTAATATATTTTACTGTGAATTCGTATTCCTGCAGAGCAAGAATCCACCTACTAACTCTGTTAGAACTGAGTTTACAAGTTCTCATATACAGTAATGCATGGTGATCTGTGTGGATCTCAAATTTCCCCCCTACTATATACATTCTAAATTTCCCTAAATGAAAACAATACCTAAAAGCTCTAACTCAGTAATCGTGTATCTTTTCTCTGCTGCTGTCAGTCCTCGCGAGGCTAAAGATACAATGCACAGATTACCCTCATCATCTTTCTGACATAATACTCAAGCAATGCCTATATGTGAAGCATCTGTTATAACCACATATTCCTTATCTTTTAACGGATATTTCAGCACTACAGCTTTCTCAAAACCTTCCTTCAGCGCTCTAAAAGCCTGATCATGCTTGGACTCCCATCTCCACCGAGTCCCACTTTTAAGCAATTCCCTGAATGGTTCTACCAACCCTGAGTATTTAAGAACGAACCTCCTAAAAAGTTGCAAATTCCCAGGTAAGTTTTTAACTGTTTAACATTCTGTGGCACCTCTGCGTTAAATATCTTATTAACCCTACTTTCTTCCCTGTGTAACACCTCTACTTGACACTCTATGACCTAAAAATGTCACTTCTGACTGACAGAATGACGACTTAGACAGCTTCAAAGTGAACCCTGCCTGATCTAACTTCTGAAAAACTATATTTAAATGACGTAGATGCTCCCCAAAACTGCGTGAACTAATTACCATATCATCTATGTAAATGGTTACAAACTCTCCTGTGTCATCCCCTAATGCGATGTTTAAAGCGCTAATTAAAGCTGCTGAACTACTCTTTAACCCATAAGGTGTTCTACAAAATTGATAAAGGTTATATTTATAACTAAAAGCTGTAAATGGTCTATCTTCGTACATAAGTGGCACTTGCCAAAAACTGGAACTCAAATCTACACAAGTGAAATACTTCTTCCCCTCAAATGTTTGCATTAATTCCTCTATTGACATAGATTTCAGCTGATCTGAACTAATTCTACTGTTAACCAAACGAGCGTCTAAACAAATACGAACCGTGCCGTCGGTTTTGGGTACCGTGATCAAAGAATTAACATACGGACTGTTAGAGTGCTCAATAATCCCATCTTCAAGCATCTGATTAATTTGTGCCTCAACTGCACTATGATAAGCGAAAGGTACAGGATATCTATGTCCTGTGAATACTGACCTATCAATAACGTTCAATGAATGTGTATAGCAATTGGCCATACCAATGTGATCCTCAAACACTCTCCTATTACACCATAACACATCATAGAGCCGAACACACTGTTCATCCTCTATATTTCCCTGAAATGCAGCATCAGGTAACGAGTCCTTTAGACTACCGTTCGTAATCACACTGCCCACAAAACATGGAGAACCCCGCTCTACGGCTGGCGATATCTCATTTAAAGTACAAATCACACCTACAATACTACTCCTCTGAATATGGTCATTGAACGCTACTTCTACTTCAGAATCTCCCCATTTAAATTTCAAACTCCCTACATCATAACATAAGTTACCAGACACTCTACTTAGCCACTCTGAACCCAAGATAACACTGAATACTAAATTTGGAATCACAAGACAAATCTGCTTCTCTACATGATTATTAATTTTAATGTCTACTAAAACTTGCTTAGAAATTACTTTAGACCTCTTCCCAACAGCTGTGATAACAAAAGTGCTTTTAATTGGCATCTCCTCGAAATTTACTCCAGTTCCTTTCATTTTATCATAAAATGCACTACTTATGCAACTCTTCATACAACCACTATCAATTAAAACATCTGTGTACGCCTCGGACACGTTAAATTTAACAAAGGGGCTCTTACTAGCCACTTCCTGAATAATACCTTCTTCATTTAATTCATGCAACAATTCATTTCTTACATATTGGTCATAGTGTTCCTGTATAATTGTATGGACAGGGCATGCTACAGACTGAGATTCTGACCTTACTTCGCAGCCTGGTTCGCGTTTAAAGAACCGCTACAGCTGGCCGTAGTACTACTAACTACTGAACTGGTCTGGTTGTTCTGGGCTGTGTTGTCATTGTTTGGCTGTATATTACTACCACTAGGCTGTCCTCTTCCTTGACCCATATTCTGGTTGTAATTATTGTCATTATAATTTCTCCCTTGATTTCCCCTGAAATCATTTTTTCTCCCTTGAATTCCCCTGTAATCATTGTTCCTCCGTTGATTTCCCCTGAACTCATTGTTCCTCCCTTGATACTGATTACCATAGCCATTTCCTCTGTTCTGTTTTAGCTGATTATTATTATTTCTATTTTGAGCGTTGGCCCCTTCGCCACCGTTCCCTTGAACTTCTTGATGCCTGGCTTCATTAGGTCTATTATTATTATTACCCTGGTTCCGATTGAAATTGTCCTCATAACCCCATCTCCCTAGTGCATCAAATGTGCTTAACAAATTTTCTACTTGTGATATTGTCTTTACATTCTGGATACAAGCAGCCTCCTTGATCCAATAGGGAAAGTGCCTAAGTAGCAACCTCACCACATCACTTTCCTCCTTCAACCCATCCAGATATTTACACACTAATACCTGCCCTAAAAAGTATTCGGTCATGGTGGAGCTTCCTTTAGGGTTATATTTACCACACACTACTCCCTCACGATGCTGCGACTGAATAACCTCATTCCAGAACTTTTCACAGAATTTCATTTTAAAATCATTAATATCAGTAAACTTGTCTCTGTAGACAGCAAACCAATTCCTCGTTTCCCCCACAAACACTTGTTCTAAAATTTCAACTACCTGGCACCACTCAATACTACCATTTTCCAACCTCTCCCCGAATTTATTTTCTATAGTGTTCATGAACTCCATTGGGCACCCCTGTCGATTGCTGAACTTACCCAGTTCTACCTCCCTGTGTGTGCTATTCACAAAAACTGGCCTATTCTGACTATTTTCTTGCCTGATCCTAGCTTTTAATTTTAACTCTAATTCTGCGATTTTCTCCTCAGCCTTCCTCTCAATACTGTTTACTGTTAATTTAATGTTTCCTTCTGATTCTTCTACTTTATCATTTAGCTTTGCTTGTTTCTCCTCAATCTTGCTAATGCTCTCTCTATTACTCTCTCTTAAATCATTTACTTCTGCAACTATCTGTGAGTGGACTTTCTCAATTCTACCCCCCAGCTGTTCCTTAACCTCTTTAGTAGTTACCTGAATTTTGTCAATTTCTCCCCCCAATTGCTTTTTGACCTGCTGTGTTTCAAGTTGCACTAGTTCTTTTAAATTTTCAGCCTGTGTACTGATTCTAATTTCCAACTCCTCCTGTACTTTTCCTAATTTTCTGTCTACATCTGCAATATTTTTTTAGCCTTTACTTCCATCACCCCTCTGATCTCACCTCTAATCAGTTCGAATTTGTCACTACTTTCCCTACTGTTTTGTTCTAATCTGGCGTTTAAAGTTTCATTACTCTCTCTATTTTCCTTACTGTTTTGTTCTAATTTAGCGTTGTTTTGTTTCAGTTTTGCATTTAAAGCGTTTGTAATTTCTTTATTTTCCCTACTGTTTTGTTCTAATCTTGCATTATTCTGTTCTAACTTTGCATTTAAGGCATCACTACTAACTTTGTTCTGATACATAAACTCGAGAAGTAAAGTTTTTAATTCTGGTTGGCCACCTACACTCCCTGTTTCAGTATCGGGATTTATCTCCGCTACCCCAGTACTTCCATCACTCGACATACTGCTCGTATCATCACTCTCCCGTTGATGACCACTACGTAACCTCATCTGTCTTTCTTTCTCATCCCCCATAATGATATACACTGATACAGACAAATAACCCCCAAAATACAGGCACATAAATATATACCCTTCTCTTTCCACAAATGTTATTAGTTTTTCAGCCCCAAGTTGTCTGCGACAAGTGTAACGTTTTTTATTTTTCCCCACGTTGGGCGCCAAGTGTAACGTTAATTAGTGCCCCTTGTTAGTAGCGACAAATGTAGCAGTTTAGCTAGCCCCTAACTGTTGGGTGATAAATGTAACTGTTTACCTTTGCCTAAGCTATGTTGTTTTATTGGGCGCCAAGACCTCACCGCAATGCTGAAATCTAAATTTGTATTTAACAACGTCTAGCTCTGGTAGAACACCTTCAAGAATCTATTCACTCAGATCGTGGTATGATTTGATCATTAACCCAACAAATAATTGTATCAGGAGAAGGAATTGGTCTATATCTAATGCTGCCTACTGAAAGCAAAGATTGCATTGTAAAAGAATTGAATTTATTATATAAAACAAGTATAGCAAAATTAATAATAATAATAAGTTTAAAATTTAAATTGGAGCGTTGCGATTTTAATATTACCGATAGAAAATTACGTGAAAACGGAGTCTGATAAATTATTGATTTTACTCTTATTCCCAAGCTATGAAGTTACTGAAATATGAAATATAAAACAAAGAGAAATGAGAGATTGCGTATTCCTGCGTCATTCGCGCTTACCACTGGAAATTGCCAAAGCATTTCCCTCGTACTGGATGATGCTGTGTGCTTCCCACAGTCTCCTGGATGTCGTAATCTCCGTCGATATTTGATGATATACTTGTAGATTTGGTGGCTTTATGGTCCTAACAACGGAGCCATACCCTCGTACAACCACACTGGTTAAGTTTTAAACAGATAGTTCTCCACTCCACGGAACATCGGAGCGACACACACTTGCAACCGAACTAGTCAAGTCTTTCACAGATTGTCCCCCACTCCACGGAACATCGGAGCGACTCCCGTGTGCAACATACTCGGCAAGTTCTACACAGATTGTCCTCGTTCCACGGCGCGCGGAACGATATATCCACACGTCGGCTCCCCCACCATGGTATCGATTTCCAGCTTACGTGGTCTCCACTGATTGGCTGAGCACACCGCTACTTCCCCTTCTCTGGCTCATTACACACGGCACGCGAATGATGAAGTCGATATTCGTTCCAACTATCCGCCTTTTCTTGACGCTGCAACCCCGCTTGCGTAATACTACGTGACAAGAATCATCCTGTATCTGAATTTCCAGTGAGTCATGTCTCCCATAATATCCCAACTGACGAAACTCCGTAAAATTCCGTAATCACATAATTTTCTATGATATTGTCGTTCGTAATAATTTGCTTGATAGCGTTTTCTAAGACATAGAAAACCTATCTGTATGCTTATAATTTTTATAAAATGCTCCGAAAATATCTTAATAATAATTATAATAAATTAATAATAATAATAAATTAACATGAAAAATTCTCTTGGCTGAACAATTTGCCGCGTAAATTAATATAGAATGGCTTCCTACTGACTTATGCCAGTGGCATAAGAACCCCACGAAAAACACGTTACATATTAAGCCTTACGCATACTATAAAGGTTATTCATATATTGTGAAACGAACCAATAAAAATGGAACTGTTATTTGGCGTTGTTCAAAGCAACGTTCCAAACATTGTCGTGGTGACCTAAAAAGTAAAAATAGTGAGGTTTTAAGTGTCATTGATCATCAATGTAGTGTACTGCATGAAACACAGTTGCCGTCGACAAAAAATCAAGAAAACCATATTGCTACTCAAAATAGTGGATTGTTTAATGAGCAACGTTTAACCCCTGTTCTAAAAGTTATGTTTAATCCATCTTCCACGTCGCAAGAGCCATCAAACATCACAAACTATACAAGAGGTATTGTTGTTGTTGTTGTCGTCGTTTTAAATAGTGGAACAACTAGGTCATCTGCTCTTGATATGCAAGAGGATCAAAATGACTAAATAGTAATAACAATAAGGTTTTTATGCCTATACGACCATTGCGGCTTCCCCAGTTTTCGAAAACAACAGTGAATGGACATTGCTATAAAATGATCTACAACAAGCCTTGTGTTTAAAACTATAACAGACTATTGTAAAGAGAGAAAGCTTGTATTCAATGTGCATTTATTGTCATAATCATGTATACTCTGCAATGTTAAATATACTAACTTTGTATAAAATAAAACAGCATTGTAACATCATTTTGCATTTATTTACAAACTTTATATACATTTCTTGTTTTTTTTGGTTTCATCATAATTTTTTTAAAGACAACACCAAACACTAAAACATTACTATTGTATATACATATTTTCTTTCTTCTTCAGTCCATTGTCATTACTTATATTTTCCATTATTATTTCACATTTGTTTTTTTATTTAATTAAAACGAACCTTGCACCTATTGTTTTTAAAACCTTCATAAATTAAGTGTACAGGTTGCACAGCATTATTGACTTCATCAAAAACACTCTCCGACATATCATTAAACCGTATAGGCAGAAATGTCTCAAAGTTTTCACATACACAAAGTACACGATCACCATATATGCTGTCATCAATTTCCGATCTTGATAATGCGGAATGGAATATGCGTTGGCAATTCGCTGAGCTTCTTTGTCTCTAAGCCACATGATTGTCCCACAGCATTCAAAACATTCATTGTAGTAGTCTATAAACAAAACAAAAGCATATCTATTACACTCTAAAACAGCTTTAATAATATTGTGCAATTAAGGGATTTTGTACTATGCATGGCTAATAAATTATACTAGTTATGCAAGAAATGCCCTAACTGTAGCAGATACTACCTTTCTGCATATAGCACAAGTGTTGAGTTCTAATGCACACTTGACACAGGCTATCCTGTGTCCACAAGGCAAAAATACAACACCTAGTTCATCTTGATAACAAATTTTACATAATTGTGGGCCACACTTTTGTATCTGTTCGTGAGACAAGTCTTTTTTTCAGCCTCATTTATTTGCTCCGCATCTAAAGGCACTTTTATGTCTTGTGCTGCAATCACGTTTTCTTTACGAATAGTGTTCACAAATTCCTGACCTTTAAGCAACACCATGTATTTACAGTTAGGTAACCAACGAGCGTGTTGCACAAAAGGGTCATCAGTCATTCGCCAATCCCATCAAGCGAATCCACAATAAAAACATATTGTTTTATCCCCTTCACCAGTATAAAAAATCCAGCTTCACTTAGCTGTTTGGTAAGGTGTTTTAATATTAATGGCCAAACGTTTTTATAAGATTCTAAACGTTTTTCAACAGAGCTGTACTCTGGGTGTGCTAGTGCTTTAGTCTTGCAAACTCCCAATTTTTCAAAAGCACACGCCAATTCAACACTGTCTATGGCATATGGACCACATATATCGACACTACCGTTGGCTTGGTAATACATCATTATTATTATTATTTATTTGTGATTCAGCAACGTAAGTAGCGGCCAATGGCCTTGTGGTTCGGTTAAATGGATACACGGGTAGGTTACCCACTTGTTTTCCAAGCATATAAGGACAACAAGGAGACCATCGCAAATGGTCTCTAAAGGGATCATCGCCTTCTTCCCAGTGTGAAAGTTCAATACGACAAAACACACAGCGCACCACATCTTCTCGGTTCAAGTTAAATAAACGGCTTTTGCTAGTTTGTATGTTGACAAAAAGCCTACAGGCCATGATTCAAATGTTAACCAACGATCATGTTCTGATTTTAAATTTAACCCACGTGGTAAACCAACTTGATCACTTGTCGTATTTGGTACTAACGCCATGTGTTATAATAAAACTTTTTCTTGTTGTAAGTTATTAACGTTGCACACGAGCACAGAGTACTTTAAAGCATAATGCATGCTTGTTCACTGTCTGTTCATTACGTTAATGGCACATGACGACACCTAAAAGCCAACAAAATAACCCATCACTCAATCAATCAATCAATACTTGTTAATAAAACGTTAACGTTAATTGGCATTAATATATCAAAACACCATTGAAAATAAACTGTATGTTTGGCACTAACAGTAACCCATGTACTTATTTTCTTTTTATAAAGCTACAGTCATTTGCATCCCCCCTTTAACCAATATATAAACAAAAATGAATGTCATGTCGTTTTGTTCACATTATCATGTTCAAACCTGTGGATATTCGTTGAGTCCATAGGGAACCACCCGTAAATTAAATTTAAATTTTTGTTTTTGGAAAATCCAACATGGCCTTGTACTTTTCCCAGTCAACAACAACATAGCCATTAATCAAGAAAGCAATCATTGTCCCAGTCATGTACAGGTAATGAATTTTTTTTGTGTAAGAGTTTTTTTCAGTAGTGGTAAAATGCAATAGCATTTTAAGTTAGGCTTACCTGAGTCTTCAATAGTTCACTGCCTGGAAACAATGGTTTCGCTCTACTGCGTCTCGGGTTTTCAGCAACTGCTACAGCGGTAAGGCTTTTCTTTCCAAGTTTCTAAAAATAAATAAAATAAAACGCTATAAATACCGAAATTTAAGTTAATACATGCATTTCATAAAATAAAATATAAAACAATCAAAAAATGAAACAAGTTAGTTAAAAAAATTATCTCACCTTCACTTGCAGTGGCTTGTTGCTGTTTCCTTCTAGTGGGCTCAAAAGTGCAATGGTTTCTTCTCTCTCAGACATGTAAGGTATACCGGTTATCTGCAAACAAATAAATAAATAAAATCATTAATTACCCAATCAATAAATAATTGCTTGTAAAAATATATAAATCAATAAATGTATAAATGAATAAATATATAAATAAATACCTACCTCACAACAAGGTTAAGTATTTTCTACCAACACCAAAACTGTTAAACAAGACCAGGGGTTTCACGCAACGCAATGTGTTCAAAGGTAGTCATCTAAGTGAGAGTGGAAATGATAACGACATGTCTTTATATATGTTACGTTGCATGAATAATCATTTTCCCCCACGCTTTGAACATTCTGTTATCGGTCACGTGGACAGCTAACGCCCAAGGTTAACACCTGTGCCAGATCAAATTTCACATGAACTTGCATTTTGTCACGTACGAAGCAAGACAGGATGTAACACTGGTTTAGCGTACATGTCATCTCACACGTGTTCACATGCATTTCGCTCTTCCCCGCTACCACCGTTGTCGGATTATTTAACCTTCAAGTGTCCTCTGCGTCTTTGTCATTTTTCCATTGCACCTGTTGTCAAGTCAGATCAGCGCATTCCAATAAGCTAAAATGACATTCACCTCCTTCTCGTCTGCTCCTCTGCAAGTTTGTTTTCTGTACTCGCTTCGACCAACATAGAACCAAGTTCTCATCATCGTTTACACGTTAAAGATCCCCTTCGGGGGTAAAATGCCAGAAAAAAACACACCCTCGCTTTGTCATAAGCCGACCCGCCGAAATATCGATTGATCTGTTAAGCATGGTCATTGTGGTCGGCGACAGGTTCGTTGAAACACACACACCCAGCCGTATCGTCTCTCTCAACCACCACGCATCATGAACATTTTAAAAAGGTAAAGATTTTTTTTAAATATGTATGGCGTTAGGCCCTTTGTCAAAATGTCAAACATAGCCCGAGTCCTAGGACACCTCGTTCACGTCTCTAGCGTTATGGGTTTGCGAGATAGAGCAAAAAGTCTAAAATCACGGTTTTACCTCAACATGGTTTCTCATTCCTGCCCAACACGAACATTCTCGGCAAGAGGACAACGAGACGAAAAAAATGACACCTCGTACAAGTGTCTAGGCTTATTGGTTCGTGAGATATCAGTAAAAATCACAAAAAACACGTTTTTACACCAAAAACGAGTTTCCAAATCGTTTTAAAAATATAACGAGTGGTCCATAGCAAAGAGGACGTCACCCCGAGTCCTTGGACCCCTCGTACACGCCTCTGGCATTATTGGTTCGCGAGATATAACAATAAGTTTAAAATCACGTTTTTACCCCCAAAAAACCGTGTTCCCTGCATTTCACCTTTTCGACACCAACATTCCCGTAAAGAGCGCAACGCGACGAAAAAAACGAATCCAAGCACGCCCTCCTAGCATCACTCCTTCCATTCCAAGGTCGCAGGGGCTCACAACTTCCTAAGTGGCCCAGCTCTCTCACTACCACACTACTGTCAGGTTTTTAACTTAGAGACTTGAAATTTATTTTGCGGGTAGAGGGCGTAGGGACCTTTCATTTATGTCAAACAAACTTTTTTGTAAACTTCCTAGTTTCCAAAATATAGGATTTTCAAAATTCGAGTGTTTTCAAAAAAAACATAAAAAAAGTTTTTTTAAATAGAAAATAAAGATCATAAAGACCATTCGTTTGAGCCATGGCACAACGTTCTATCATGTTTGGTTTTCAAACTATCGCCTATTTTCGAAAACAAACATTTTCAATTTTTTTTTGAAAAATATAATACGTGGTCCATAGGAAAGAGGACGTCAGCCAGAGTCCAACGACACCTCATTTGTCAAAATCGGACCATGCGTTCGAGAGATATTCATTATTTTAACATGTACAGTCGGGTACAAATAAAATGGGTGCGTTAGAACTCTCACTACCCCCTACTCCTGTGCTATTGTTATGGCTGAACTAGTGTGCTTGAACATTGGGGATTGGATTGGGAAGGAGAAGGCCATGGCCTTAAGTTAGGAAACATCCTGGCATTTGCCTGGAGTAGAAGTGGGAGAACTACTTCCAGGATTTGAATAGGAAGCAGCCGTATTCTTACATTAGGGACCATCCCAGCATTTGTCTGCAGTAGAGGTGGGAAACCACAGAAAACCACTTCCAGGATGGCTGAGGTGGGCATAGAACCCTCCTCTACTCAGTTGCCTCATGAGGCTGAGTGCACTTCAGAATTAAATTTCTTCGCAATGTATATGTCAGTCCAATCTACGTGTCAAATGGCACAAATCTTCCATTTCTGGAAATCATAAGGAGTTTCATTGATAACTGTCATACGTCATAGATTGTTGCATGAATGTTGATACATTTAAGGCCTTGACGACATCGTGGTCATGTTGTCCCTTGTACATAGGTGTGTGTGGACTCTGTCTGATAACCTGTGTCATTGTAATGGCTGTAGCAGTGTGTATATTTGTAATTGAAGCTAGGATTTTGAAGAAGGTGGCCGTAGTTTTAAGCTACGAACCATCTCGACATTTGTTAGTTAGTTATTGTTTTAAGGGGCGAAACAGTGAGGTCATCTGCCCCTCATGGCATTTGCCTGGAGTAGAAATGGGAAAACACCGAAAACCACTTCAATGACAGCTGTGGTGGGACTCGAACCGTCTCTTCTCAGTTTAGCCTCACGAGACTGGGAATGCCCCGTTCCAATCCTCAGACCAGAATTAAATTTCTTGGCAGAGCCAGAAATCGAACCCAGGACTTTTGGATCCACAGTCTCAATGCGATCCCCGAGACTACATAATGCGGAGGCTGTTACAATATAATAACCCCTTGCACTACAGCCCATCAAGGGCCTAGGCCTACCAAGCGACCGCTGCCCAGCCAATTGTCTTGCAGATATTGGGGGTGATACGTGATCAGCGCATCGTGTCCCCTCGGCCGTTAATCTTGGTTTTCGTGTTCGGGACGCTGCCTCACGGTCAGACAGCTACTCAGTTGTCCTCACGAGGCTAAGTGAACCCCGTTCCAGCTCTCACGTCAGTTTCTTAAATCCCTAACGAAGCCGGGAATCGAACCCGGGGCCCCCAACACCACGGAGGCGGCTAGGAGGATGTTTCATCCTTATCATAATGGCAGAGTTTACATTTTGCCATTAAGAATGATATTTGAGAAAACCCTATACCATCCTGTTAGAAACACATGGGTAATCTGCTCATCATATTTCTTTGCTTTGACTGATAGGCTCTTGAGAATAGCCAATAATGAAAGCTCTAGCGAAGACTGGATTTGATTTACACGGTAACTTAGTTTTCATTATACCATTGTCACTATGAAGACACAAGGCTTCCCTTAAAATATCTGTTACCACATTTGCATCATCTCGAAAGTACCGGTGGGCATAGGTTATTGTAATTTGAAATATAACTCACCAAATCGTCTTGCTTGGTCCATCTGTCATTGCAGTATCCATTTAAACTTCTCCACATGCACATAGGGATTCTTATAGAATGTCAAAAGATATAGACACTTGGGGAAAGATCTTCCCTAACCATAAATGTTTGTTCAAACTGTCAAAAACACACACGACTTTTGGCGCTTTAAATTCAAATGGTACCGGTACCGGTATTTATTATTACTCGCAATGTGCTACACTACCAACGGTACACTATTAACATTATAAACAGTACGAGATCACTCAAGCTATACTATTTTACGAATTCAATGTAGTAGACGCACTCGCAACAAACGTAAACAAACAGCCGTTAACTCAAAGACTTCCCCTATAATGACCACCATTTTCCTTGAATCCATTGTCATATTACGGTCTGATATATTATTGTAGTCGGTCTTGTACTGGCCTAGTTGAAGCATTGCCTAGACAAGTTGTAGATGCACTCGTTCTTTGCAGTATTAGAAACACGTCCATCTTGTTGTAGAAACATACCGGTAGAGGCGCGCTTTTGTTCTTTCTTAAGATGCGCCGTAGTATGAGTATACGCCCCCCGAAGCTAGTCAGTGTACCTAGGAATAGGGGATGTAATGTCGTTTTTTAAAGAAAACTTTATTTGGATTTTTTTCTAACAAAAAATTAAACTATTCTTCAACGTAGAGACTAACAGATTCGATGGCCTTGGGCCCTTTTTCAGCGAGGATTCTTATCCCGCGACTGTACCAGTCTCTGGGTTTTGATGCGGAAAATTCGGCGAGACCCACTTCCACAGCTTCAGTGTCTTCAAAATTTCTTCCGCGCTAGAAATGGGTCATGAATCGATAAAGATTGTACAGTAAATTCCCGATTATCCGCGGATACTGCAGACAATCGAATTTCGCGGATAAGCCGCAAAATTGCTGGTAATGGTTAAACAAAGATCGAAGGAACTAAAAACAACACACAAGTGCTTTAAATAAGTTTATTATACAATAAAAGGACAAAAGCACAAGCACACACGACGTAAAGTGTGTATACCGATATACAGTACAGTACTGTACATTAATACTGAACTACTGTACACATTTTGCACTGTACATTATTGAGTGTACTGTACTGTATTTGCGATTTACGATTTTTATTACGTTGAAGTATTTAGTAACTTTATTTCAATTTTTGAGAAATAATTTTCAGTTTCAAAACCTTCCTTTTTTAAAATAAAAATGTTCTCCTACAGGCACCGCGGATGATCCGCAAAGCGGATAAACCGCTCGCGGGTATTTGAGAGTTTACTGTAATATGAAGGCGCAAGAACAGGGTTGTATACTGGGTGTGGTAGCAGTTCGACTCCTCCCAATTTCTGAATGTTTGCCATGGTTGTTCGAGCAGTACGGCATGAGGTCTCGCATTGGCCTCCTGCAAGAGAACTCTATTTCGGTTAACTAATGCTTAGTATCTCCGTCTCAAAATTTCATGAACTCGTTCCAGTTGTTGAGAATAAAAAAATTACAGTCAGTCTGAAAGACTAGAAGTTATATCATTTCAAATGACGCATGCTACAAATGCTACACATGTTAGAAAGGCTCAGGGGGGCTTTCAACAGACTCCATTACCCATTAACTTAGGCATCCCGCGCGGGCACCTCTTTAAGGGTCACCCTGTATTTGAGTCGGACATCTATTACAACTCTTTAAGGGTCACCCATTATTTGAATCGGATATCTCGCAAACCTCTTTAAGGGTCACCCTGTATTTGAATTGAATCTAACATACTGTACACATCGTTAAGTGTCACCCTGTATTTTGCTCTGACATCCTGCACACCTCTTTAGGAGGCACCCTGTATTCTTATCTGCCATCTTGTACACCTCTTTAAGAATCACCTTGTATTCTTATCTGGCATCTTGTATATCTCTTCAGGAGTCACCCTGTATTCTTATCTGGCATCTTGTACTGTATTTTGCTCTGACATCCTGCACACCTCTTTAGGTGGCACCCTGTATTCTTATTCTTATATGGCATCTTGTATATCACTTTAGAAGTCACCCTGTATTCTTGTGTGACATCTTGTACACCTCTTTAGGAGTCACCCTGTATTCTTGTCTGATATCTTGTGCACCTCGTTAGGAGTCACCCTGCATTCTTCTCTGCCATCTTGTACACCTCTTTAAGAGTCACCTTGTATTCTTATCTGGCATCTTGTATATCTCTTCAGGAGTCACCCTGTATTCTTATCTGGCATCTTGTACTGTATTTTGCTCTGACATCCTGCACACTTCTTTAGGAGGCACCCTGTATTCTTATCTGGCATCTTGTATATCTCTTTAGAAGTCACCCTGTATTCTTGTGTGACATCTTGTACACCTCTTAAGGAGTCACCCTGTATTCTTGTCTGACATCTTGTGCACCTCTTTAGGAGTCACCCTGTATTCTTCTCTGCAATCTTGTACACCTCTTTAAGAGTCACCTTGTATTCTTATCTGGCATCTTGTATATCTCTTTAGAAGTCACCCTGCATTCTTGTGTGACTTCTTGTACACCTCTTTGTAACGTGTTTTTCGAGGGTTTTTTATGCAACTGGCATAAGTCAGTAGGAAGCCAGTCTATATTTATTTACGCGGCAAATTGTTCAACCAAGAGAATTTTACATGTTAATTTATTATTATTATTAATTTATTATAATTATTATTAAGATATTTTCGGAGCATTTTATACAAATTATAAGCATACAGATAGGTTTTCTATGTCTTAGAAAACACTATCAAGCAAATTATTACGAACGACGATATCATAGAAAATTATCTGATTACGGAATTTTACGGAGTTTTGTCAGTTAGGGTATTTGAGAGAGATGACTCACTGGGAATTCAAATACAAGCTGATTCCTGTCGAGAAGCATGACGCAAGCTTGGGTCGCATCGTCAAGAAAAGGCGAATTGTTGGAACGGAAATCGACTTCTCCCTCTCGCGCGCCGTGTGTAATGAACCAGAGGAGGGGAAGTAGCGGCGTGCTCAGCCAATCAGTGGAGACAACGTAAGCTGGAAGACGGTACCATGGTGGGGGAGCCAACGTGTGGATATATCGTTCAACGCGCCGTGAAACGGGGACTATCTGGGTAGAACTTAACGAGTATGGTTAACGCGGGAGTCGCTCCGATGTTCAGTGGAGTTAGCGACGATCTTTGTGAAACTTAACCAGAGTAGTTATACGAGTGTTTGGGTCCGAGGTACGGACCATAGAATTATCTAATCTACCAGAATCTCATCAAATAACGAAGAAGATGGCGACGTCCAGGAGACTGTGGGAAGCACACAGCATCATCCAGTACGAGGGAAATGCTTTAGCAATTTCCAGTGGTAAGCGCAAATGACGCGGAAATACGCAATCTCTCATTTTTCTTTGTTTTATATTTCATAATTCAGTAACTTCATAGCTTGGAAATAAGAGTAAAATCAATTTATCAGACTCCGTTTTCACGTAATTTTCTATCGGTAATATTAAAATCGCAACGCTCCAATTTAAATTTTAAACTTGTTATTATTATTATTAATTTTGCTATACTTGTTTTATATAATAAATTAATTTCTTTTACAATGCAATCTTTGCTTTCAGTAGGTAGCATTAGATATAGACCAATTCCTTCTCCTGATACAATTGTTTGTTGGGTTAATGATCAAATCATACCACGATCTGAGTGATTAGATTCTTGAAGGTGTTCTACCAGAGCTAGACGTTGTTAAATACAAATTTAGATTTCAGCATTGCGTTGAAGTCTTGGCGCCTATTAAAACAACATAGCTTAGGCAAAGGTAAACAGTTACATTTATCTCCCAACAGTTAGGGGCTAGCAAAACGTTACACTTGTCGCTCAAAGTATGGGCCATTAGAAACCATTACATTTGTCGCTACCAACATGAGGCACTAATTAACCATTACACTTGTCGCCGACAACTTGGGGCTGAAAACCTAATAACATTTGTGGAAGGAGAAGGGTATATATTTCTGTGCCTGTATTTTGGGGGTTATTTGTCTTTATCGGTGCATATCATTATGGGGGATGAGAAAGAAAGACAGATGAGGTTACGTAGTGGTCATCAACTGGAGAGTGATGATACGAGCAGTATGTCGAGTGATGGTAGTACCGGGGTAGCGGAGGTAAATCCCGATACTGAAACAGGGAGAGTAAGCGGCCAACCAGAATTAAAAACTTTACTTCTCGAGTTCATGTATCAGAACAAAGTTAGTAGTGATGCCTTAAATGCAAAATTAGAACAGAATAATGCAAAATTAGAACAAAACAGTAGGGAAAATAAAGAAAGTACAGAAGCCTTAAATGCAAAATTTGAACAGAATAATGCAAAATTAGAACAGAATAATGCAAAATTAGAACAAAACAGTAGGGAAAATAAAGAAAGTACAGAAGCTTTAAATGCAAAATTAGAACAAAACAGTAGGGAAAATAAAGAAAGTACAGAAGCTTTAAATAAAAAATTAGAACAGAATAATGCAAAATTAGATAAGAACAACAAGGAAATTAGTGTGAAAATGGAGCAGATTAGAGGAGAAATCAGAGGAGTAATGGAAGAGAAGGTTAAAGAGATCATTGCAGATGTAGACAAGAAATTAGGAAAAGTACAGGAGGAGTTAGAAATTAGAATCAGTACACAGGCTGAAAATTTAAAAGAACTAGTGCAACTGGAAACACAGCAGGTCAAAAAGCAATTGGGGGGAGAAATTGACAAAATTCAGGTAGCAACTAAAGAGGTTAAGGAACAGCTGGGGGGTAGAATTGAGAAAGTCCACTCGCAAATAGTTGCAGAAGTAAATGATTTAAGAGAGAGTAACAGAGAGAGCATTAGCAAGATTGAGGAGAAACAAGCAAAGCTATATGATAAAGTAGAAAAATCAGAAGGAAACATTAAATTAACAGTAAACAGTATTGAGAGGAAGGCTGAGGAGAAAATAGCAGAATTAGAATTAAAATTAAAAGCTAGGATCAGGCAAGAAAATAGTCAGAATAGGCCAGTTTTTGTGAATAGCACACACAGGGAGGTAGAACTGGGTAAGTTCAGCAATCGACAGGGGTGCCCAATGGAGTTCATGAACACTATAGAAAATAAATTCGGGGAGAGGTTGGAAAATGGTAGTATTGAGTGGTGCCAGGTAGTTGAAATTTTAGAACAAGTGTTTGTGGGGGAAACGAGGAATTGGTTTGCTGTCTACAGAGACAAGTTTACTGATATTAATGATTTTAAAATGAAATTCTGTGAAAAGTTCTGGAATGAGGTTATTCAGTCGCAGCATCGTGAGGGAGTAGTGTGTGGTAAATATAACCCTAAAGGAAGCTCCACCATGACCGAATACTTTTTAGGGCAGGTATTAGTGTGTAAATATCTGGATGGGTTGAAGGAGGAAAGTGATGTGGTAAGGTTGCTACTTAGGCACTTTCCCTATAGGATCAAGGAGGCTGCTTGTATCCAGAATGTAAAGACAATATCACAAGTAGAAAATTTGTTAAGCACATTTGATGCACTAGGGAGAGGGGGTTATGAGGACAATTTCAATCGGAACCAGGGTAATAATAATAATAGACCTAATGAAGCCAGGCATCAAGAAGTTCAAGGGAACGGTGGCGAAGGGGCCAACGCTCAAAATAGAAATAATAATAATCAGCTAAATCAGAACAGAGGAAATGGCTATGGTAATCAGTATCAAGGGAGGAACAATGATTTCAGGGGAAATCAAGGGAGGAACAATGATTTCAGGGGAAATCAAGGGAGAAACAATGATTTCAGGGGAAATCAAGGGAGAAATTATAATGACAATAATTACAACCAGAATAGTGGTCAAGGAAGAGGACAGCCTAGTGGTAGTAATATACAGCCAAACAATGACAACACAGCCCAGAACAACCAGACCAGTTCAGTAGTTAGTAGTACTACGGCCAGCTGTAGCGGTTCTTTAAACGCGAACCAGGCTGCGAAGTAAGGTCAGAATCTCAGTCTGTAGCATGCCCTGTCCATACAATTATACAGGAACCCTATGACCTAAATGTAAGAAATGAATTATTACATGAACTAAATGATGAAGGTATTATTCAGGAAGTGGTTAGTAAGAGCCCCATAGTTAAATTTAACGTGTCCGAGGCGTACACAGATGTTTTAATTGATAGTGGTTGTATGAAGAGTTGCATAAGTAGTGCATTTTATGATAAAATGAAAGGAACTGGTGTAAATTTTGAGGAGATGCCAATTAAAAGCACTTTTGTTATCACAGCTGTTGGGAAGAGGTCTAAAGTAATTTCTAAGCAAGTTTTAGTAGACATTAAAATTAATAATCATGTAGAGAAGCAGATTTGCCTTGTAATTCCAAATTTAGTATTCAGTGTTATCTTGGGTTCAGAGTGGCTAAGTAGAGTGTCTGGTAACTTATGTTATGATGTAGGGAGTTTGAAATTTAAATGGGGAGATTCTGAAGTAGAAGTAGCGTTCAATGACCAAATTGAGAGAAGTAGTATTGTAGGTGTGATTTGTACTTTAAATGAGATATCGCCAGCCGTAGAGCGGGGTTCTCCATGTTTTGTGGGCAGTGTGATTACGAACGGTAGTCTAGAGGACTCGTTACGTGATGCTGCATTTCAGGGAGATATAGAGGTGGAACAATGTGTTCGGCTCTATGATGTGTTATGGTGTAATAGGAGAGTGTTTGAGGATCGCATTGGTATGGCCAATTGCTATACACATTCATTGAACGTTATTGATAGGTCAGTATTCACAGGACATAGATATCCTGTACCTTTCGCTTATCAGAGTGCAGTTGAGGCACAAATTAATCAGATGCTTGAAGATGGTATTATTGAGCACTCTAACAGTCCATATGTTAATTCTTTGATCACGATACCCAAGACCGACGGCACTGTTCGTATTTGTTTAGACGCTCGTTTGGTTAACAGTAGAATTAGTTCATATCAGCTGAAATCTATGTCAATAGAGGAATTAATGCAAACATTTGAGGGGAAGAAGTATTTCACTTGTGTAGATTTGAGTTCCAGTTTTTGGCAAGTGCCACTTATGTACGAAGATAGACCATTTACAGCTTTTAATCATAAATATAACCTTTATCAATTTTGTAGAACACCTTATGGGTTAAAGAGTAGTTCAGCAGCTTTAATTAGGGCTTTAAACATCGCATTAGGGGATGACACAGGAGAGTTTGTAACCATTTACATAGATGATATGGTAATTAGTTCACGCAGTTTTGAGGAGCATCTACGTCAGTTAGATATAGTTTTTCAGAAGTTAGATCAGGCAGGGTTCACTTTGAAGCTGTCTAAGTCGTCATTCTGTCAGTCAGAAGTGACATTTTTAGGTCATAGAGTGTCGTGTAGAGGTGTAACACCAGAAGAAAGTAGGGTTAATAAGATACTTAACGCAGAGGTGCCACAGAATGTTAAACAGTTAAAAACTTACCTGGGAATTTGCAACTTTTTCAGGAGGTTCGTTCTTAAATACTCAGGGTTGGTAGAACCATTCAGGGAATTGCTTAAAAGTGGGACTCGGTGGAGATGGGAGTCCAAGCATGATCAGGCTTTTAGAGCGCTGAAGGAAGGTTTTGAGAAAGCTGTAGTGCTGAAATATCCGTTAAAAGATAAGGAATATGTGGTTATGACAGATGCTTCACATATAGGCATTGCTGGAGTATTATGTCAGAAAGATGATGAGGGTAATCTGTGCATTGTATCTTTAGCCTCGCGAGGACTGACTGCAGCAGAGAAAAGATACACGATTACTGAGTTAGAGTTTTAGGTATTGTTTTCAGTTTAGGGAAATTTAGAATGTATTTAGTAGGGGAGAAATTTGAGATCCAAACAGATCACCATGCAATACTGTATATGAGGACTTGTAAACTCAGTTCTAACAGAGTTAGTAGGTGGATTTTTGCTCTGCAGGAATACGAATTCACAGTAAAATATATTAAAGGTAAAGATAACATTCTTGCAGACATGCTATTGAGGGACACTAATTTATGTAGGGATTATCCTGTGGTTAAAGCAGAGGACGGTATTTTAATATGTGCATGTGTGGACAGTAGCAACAGGGCATCGTTACAGACACTGAGAAATACGCTAGGTAGTGCAACGTGATGACGTTCATTTAAGGGAGCCACTTGCAAGGTTGGAAGCAGGTGACGCAGAAACATTTATAGTTTCCAAACGTATTGGGAAAACAGCATATGTGCTGGAGAATAGTGAGGGAAACAGATTATACGGGACGTATAATATACATAGTCTACGAAAATATGTGTCATAAAGTGAGTGTGTTTAGCTGGCAAGCCAGCCTATCAAATGAGTAAGTGTGGTATTTGGTGCGTGGGAGGAGATGGTCTTCCAGGCAGGCGTATCAGAAGTCACACAGGGGGGTAGTATGTAAGTAAATGAGAGTTTTTAAGGTACAGGGAAATATGACGGGATTGTCGGATGCTCTTGAGCACTAAAATGTCTCGATACACCAAGGCCAGAATTTGGTAGCGCTGGTGAATTCCCATTTGCCTCCAAGAGATGGGTGAGCGCTTGAACAGGGTATTTTTGCTTAAGGCGTCCACGAGGCAAAAGATGGGCCATCAGAAGGCGAGACAGTCCTTCATGAAACTCATACATATCAGCACACGTGATTTCTGTTTACGGCCTCGCCATGTAAGATTTGTAAGTGTGTAATTTAAGGTAATTTGTACAAAGGTATTATTTGTGTGAGGAGAACTGGTCTGTGTTGAGAACTAGTACTAAGTAGAATATGGTCTACGGGAACTTAACAAGACAGGGCGATTACGGCACAGAAATATTTGGTGTTATATGTAATGCGCATTTACTGTTTTTTTAAGAAGTCAATATTAATTTAATCTACTTTAAAGAGAGATTAAGTATTATGGTCACGAGGCGCTGCCACAATAGTGTGATCGTGTGCTCAGTGATAAGTGGAATTAAATGTCACCATAAGGAGGGGACCTCCAGTGAAATTAGGAAGTTCTATGGTGATATAAATATATCAGAACACCTTCAATGCGTGTGATATGACATCATAAATACATAGTGCTCACACATTAATTATGTCTATTTCTCCAACATAGAGAAATTTGAGAGGCGGAAATATCCGTGGAACACTATTCTATATGTAAAACATTGGACTGGTTGCAAAGTGCAATCCATAGTGACAACAAACTTTGACGCAAAGTGCGTGAAGAAAAATTATGAGTGTATATATCTGTAATTTAGGGTGATTTCATTTATGTAATATGTATTTTGGATGGGGTTTATTAACGTGTCTGGGATAATCGGATAATGGACCGTCGTCACGGTAAATCATCCGATGATCCGAGGCGAATATGTAACGTGTTTTTCGAGGGTTTTTTATGCAACTGGCATAAGTCAGTAGGAAGCCAGTCTATATTTATTTACGCGGCAAATTGTTCAGCCAAGAGAATTTTACATGTTAATTTATTATTATTATTAATTTATTATAATTATTATTTAGATATTTTCGGAGCATTTTATACAAATTATAAGCATACAGATAGGTTTTCTATGTCTTAGAAAACACTATCAAGCAAATTATTACGAACGACGATATCATAGAAAATTATCTGATTACGGAATTTTACGGAGTTTTGTCAGTTAGGGTATTTGAGAGAGATGACTCACTGGGAATTCAAATACAAGCTGATTCCTGTCGAGAAGCATGACGCAAGCTTGGGTCGCATCGTCAAGAAAAGGCGAATTGTTGGAACGGAAATCGACTTCTCCCTCTCGCGCGCCGTGTGTAATGAACCAGAGGAGGGGAAGTAGCGGCGTGCTCAGCCAATCAGTGGAGACAACGTAAGCTGGAAGACGGTACCATGGTGGGGGAGCCAACGTGTGGATATATCGTTCGACGCGCCGTGAAACGGGGACTATCTGGGTAGAACTTAACGAGTATGGTTAACGCGGGAGTCGCTCCGATGTTCAGTGGAGTTAGCGACGATCTTTGTGAAACTTAACCAGAGTAGTTATACGAGTGTTTGGGTCCGAGGTACGGACCATAGAATTATCTAATCTACCAGAATCTCATCAAATAACGAAGAAGATGGCGACGTCCAGGAGACTGTGGGAAGCACACAGCATCATCCAGTACGAGGGAAATGCTTTAGCAATTTCCAGTGGTAAGCGCAAATGACGCGGAAATACGCAATCTCTCATTTTTCTTTGTTTTATATTTCATAATTCAGTAACTTCATAGCTTGGAAATAAGAGTAAAATCAATTTATCAGACTCCGTTTTCACGTAATTTTCTATCGGTAATATTAAAATCGCAACGCTCCAATTTAAATTTTAAACTTGTTATTGTTATTAATTTTGCTATACTTGTTTTATATAATAAATTAATTTCTTTTACAATGCAATCTTTGCTTTCAGTAGGTAGCATTAGATATAGACCAATTCCTTCTCCTGATACAATTGTTTGTTGGGTTAATGATCAAATCATACCACGATCTGAGTGATTAGATTCTTGAAGGTGTTCTACCAGAGCTAGACGTTGTTAAATACAAATTTAGATTTCAGCATTGCGTTGAAGTCTTGGCGTCCATTAAAACAACATAGCTTAGGCAAAGGTAAACAGTTACATTTATCTCCCAACAGTTAGGGGCTAGCAAAACGTTACACTTGTCGCTCAAAGTATGGGCCATTAGAAACCATTACATTTGTCGCTACCAACATGGGGCACTAATTAACCATTACATATTTAGGATTCACCCTGTATTCTTGTCTGATATCTTGTGCACCTCTTTAGGAGTCACCGTGTATTCTTCTCTGCCATCTCGTACACCTCTTTAAGAGTCACCTTGTATTCTTATCAGGCGTCTTGCATATCTCTTTAGGAGTCACCCTGTATTCTTATCTGGCATCTTGTACACCTCTTTAGGAGTCACCTTGTATTCTTATCTGGCGTCTTACATATCTCTTTAGGAGTCGCCCTGTATTCTTATCTGGCATCTTGTACACCTCTTTAAGAGCCACCTTGTATTCTTATCAGGCGTCTTGTATATCTCTTTAGGAGACACCCTGTATTCTTCCCTACCATCATGTACACCTCTTTAAGAGTCACCTTGTATTCTTATCTGGCGTCTTACATATATCTTTAGGAGTCGCCCTGTATTCTTATCTGGCATCTTGTACACTTCTTTAGGAGTCACCCTATATTCTTTTCGCTTCGCTCAAAGCCCCATGTCGCTCAACGCCCCAGGACTCTTTCAACAGACTCCATTAACCATTAACTTAGGCTTCCCGCGTGGCTGCATGACGTCACGCACTCGCCGTCCTTTACCCATTAAGTTAGGCTTCCCGCGCGGCTGCATGACGTCACAGTCTCCGTCTCGCATAATGTTAGACCCAAAGCATAACGACGAATTCGACAAGATCATTTGAAATGATAAAATATGCATTGACTACACGCTCGTTTGTAACAAACTCCCAGTGAATTACTCCTTCAAAATTCGACCAGACACACATCACTTTGGGGATGAACCGATCCTTTTCAACGATGACTTTGGCAGGTTGAGGGGGACTGAGCCGCTGTTTCGAGCCGTCAGCGTTGGGGTAATAGACCCATTTTTCATCAATGTGGCAATTCTCCTGACAAACCTATCATCCATGGGGTTACCGATATGCTGACGACATATCCACACTACGTTGAGCCAGTTCAGGGGTCAATTCATGAAGTACCGTAGGCCTACAGATCTACAGCTTCTGTTTGATTTTCCAAGTTTTTGATGTGTAACATCTTTCCGCTCGGTTGCTGGATAGTTTTGTGGGAGTGATTTTGAAATTTGGTGACGGAAGTGAATCGGGCGGAAGTGGATCGAACGGAAGTGGATCGGACGGAAGTGAAGACGCACTGCCAGAAAAATGGGACGGAAATGAATCGGGCGGAAATGGATCGAACGGAAGTGGATCGGACGGAAGTGAAGACGCACTGCCAGCTGGATGTACAATTGAAAATGTGTGTATTGGAAACAAGGCAGTGTGTGTTCTGTAGCGCGAGAATGTTATGGCAATACAGTAGGTAGTGCATTTAGCAGGCACTGGTTTGACGAGCACAGTGGCAAATGTTTCACTGACTTTCATTTGTCATTGAGCAGTTTATGAAGCTTCACGTTCAAGGTTGAATATCACATGAGGTAGGACAAAGACGACAAATGACATTTAAGTAAGCGACATTATTGTCAAGCTGTGGGTGAGTAGTCAAATATTAAATGCATAACAGAATGTTGTTATATGAGTGGAATAAAAGCTGTATTTTCATCATATGTGAGACTAGGTCATTTCATGATTGTAGGAAGCCATGTTTTGATTGTTTACGACGAACTGTATGAGAGCCTTGAGAATAATGAATGTTATAGTTACTGAGGAATGTGCTCACAGTATTTGAGAGTACTGTCGACGTTGTGTGTCACTTTGTTATTATGAATTATTAATGTAAAAGGAAGGAAGCTTGAAGTTTTGCGTGTCCGTTAATCTCACGATCATGATTCACGGTACCTCCCTATTACGTGGAATGCGAACCACAGGACATGGCATTTCAATTCGAAAATCTCACATGTATTGACCGGGAATCAAACCCAGTCTACCTTGGTGAGAGACTAACAGCTTGACCGCTGCGCCACAAATGTGACAGTAGCATATCTCCAATTCAATCTATACATTCATCCTAGTACCAGTATGAAAATGGAGTGTAAATTAACATTTTAAGAATGTCCAAGCTGTGTAGTATACGAGTAGGATCACATGTCAGATGTTACACATCATGTGCGACAATCATGTTCCCTGTCCAATACTGAACCTAGGACTATGGGTTCCAATGAGTTTGGTTTCTAAGTTATATTATTATTATTATTATTGGAAGTCCAGCCTGTTGAAACCTGTTGACATACCATTTATGAAAGCGCCTCACCAAGTCATAAAGCTAAAAGCCAAATCTTGTAATACATCGTTTCCTTTACAAGCATTAACCATTTAAAAACAAGATATCCCAGTCAGATAATCTAAAACAAGCTGTCTCCATTTAAAGACATGGAAACCTCCAGTAAACAGCTCTCTTTCATAAGAAAACCTTGAGAATCATTTATGACGGAGTTCTGAAGCTTCTAGAAGGAATTTTAACTAACCTTCAATATTTTACGTATCATTATTTCTCCCACTCAGAAAGACAACTCCCTCCCAAACGAAGTAAACTTCTGATTGGCTAGTCCTTCAGTGAAACTCTCAACCCCCACTATGGATCATCCAGTATTTAACTTGGTGCACAGGGCAGCTCAGCCTCTTCTTCGCTTGTAACTTTGAGTAATGTAACTCTGTTTGACAAGACTGCCAAGCAGTCAGGCTACATGCCTTGTATATAAATTATTGTGAATGTATTATTTGTCGGTCGACTTATAATAAATAACATTCATTTGGGAATCTTCGTGTTCAGTTGATTCAAGAAATACCAGTCTCGAGGAGAACCTGAGTGGACCATGTTCTAACTGCTGTCCCGCTTGGAAGCTGAAAAAAGGGAAGCTACATATTTAATTAAAAACCCTTTCGGGACGACAAACTTAATTGGGGGCCCGGCCGCGATTGATACATGATCACCACCAGATCTACGTGCTGATTGGACCAGGTATACTGACAACGCTCAAAAGAAGCCAAGACTTCAAGTGGTGCCTTTCGTTACCAATCCAAGAAAGCCAGTATCATCCCGAGAATACTGAAGTCATCTTGATCATCTGAACCAAGCCGACTGGAAAGAAGTGGTACTGACAACCTCGCTGGAGGCCTTTCGTCCATAACTAACCAGCCAGCTTTAAGGGAGGAAGCTAGCTGACAACGCTGAAATAAGCGCCTTTCAACAGCAACCAACCGCCATCGCCGTCCGAGTAAATCGACAACTCTGTTAAGGGGCCTTTCGGTCGCTCGAACGACACTGAAGAAACCCAACCGACTACGGAACGAGAGGAGGTGAGCCGGCAACGCTGAAACAAGCGCCTTCTGACCGCCATCTATCGCCACCCGTAGCTGCTGTACGTGCGCATCGACAACTCTGAGAGGGGCCTTTCGATAGCACGACATCGCAGAAGGAAGCCAACCGACTACGCAGACCGGAATGCAGTCCATGCTGATCATCATTTCCTGGCTGTGAGTACATTCAAAATACCCTGTTTTTTGTGTACCTTTCATATTGCTTGTATACAACATAGTTCATTTCTCAAATTTTAAAGAAGAGCACTAATAATAACTTATTTTGCCTTTCAAAAGAAAGTGAGTGCGCGTTTTTAAAACTAGAACAAGTGTCGCATGCCATTATTCTTTTGAATTAATCCATAATTTATAATCAGTAATAATAATAATAAATAATTTTTCTTTAACCAACTAATAATAAATAAATAAATAATCTTAAATTATTTTAAATTAAACTAAGCAATTATCACTGACTTAACAATGCCGGAGACGGAATTGTTATCAAAATTTGTATATGCCCAGATTCAGTTGTTACCTGAATTCAATGGGAGCGCGTCTTGCAGTTTGGATTACTTTTTAGCAAGATGTGATAGTTTTTTAAACACACACAAGAGAGCTCCTGCTATTACAAATGCTAACATCATTAACGAATTTCTGTTTAACGTCATAAAGTCGAAATTAAAAGGGGAAGCAAGTAGTATTTTGGATCTTGACGCGAACAGTAGCTATGAAAAACTTAAAGAGAAATTAATTAGAAAATTTGGAGACGTTAAAGATGAGAGATTGCTAGTGCAGGAAATATCAAACTGCTTTCAGAAAAGAAGCGAAAGCTACACTGAATACCATGACAGACTAGATGCTCTAGTCTTACAGTGTAAGAGTTTGTGTAAACTCAATTACCATGATCAGATATTGGAGCTTAAATTACGAGAATTAGATGATTTAAGCCTAAACACCTTTAAAGCCGGTATCCTAGATCCATACCGAGCCTACTTACGTTACGCCCAAGTAACCGACCTTAGCCATGCACTGAGGACTTGCAGAATTTACGATAATGACAGAGCTCATGAGAGCTATATGGATCAGTTGAGAGGAACACTGAAGTATCCTCCCAATATTGGTCCCAGTCATAAGCCACCCCAACAAACACCACTAACACCACCTAATCGGATTACTCCTTTTGGTCCAATACAACCACTAAACCATGCCATTCACAATCCATTTGCATTTCCCAAGCCTCAAAATCAATATTTTCCACAAGCCCGACCTTTCTTTACCCAACCGAATCCACAATTTAGGAACCCTAATCCTCAACCAAACTTTCGACCTTTTCAGGGACCGAACCCACACATCTTGAAACCACAGAACCAACAACCCTTCAAACAATTCAGTAGGCCTTATCCTACACCAAATAACATTGCCCGGTGCTTCACGCCCAATAATCAGACATATCCGAAACCAATGTCAGGAGTGTCCACTATAAGAGGGAACGTGAATGCACACGCAGAGGAGACCGATGAGCTAAGCTATATGCCACAAGAATATTCCCCAGAAGCACAATCAGCGGAATATTCCCAAGAAGCTCAACCCCAAGAGTATGAGTTCGAATACGACTCAATCCACCCATCACTACTTCAGGATAGCTATGAAAATCCCGAGGAACAAGAGCAGGATTTTCACTTGGCCCAGTCATCTCATGCGAAGACATAAATAATATAAAAAATGCTCCAAAATTACCGTTCATCACCCTATTCGGATTTAAAATTCTAATAGATAGTGGTGCCTGCAACTCAATAATGAATCCCGCAATAGCATATGAATATTTCGCAGAATATTTGTTCCAAGAACCATTCTGCATACAATCCGTTCACTCTGAAACAATAGGTGAAGATAACATACAATTCCCTATTTTTTCAGAATACGAAATTGACACGCCCATAAATTTTAGAGTCATGCAGTGGCACGATTATTTTGATGCGCTGATTGGCACAGCAGATTTTGTAAAGCTAGGTGCAAAAATAGATTATAAATCAAACCTAGTTACCCTGAATAATAAGGACATACCATTTTATTTTCACTCAGGCAACAAACAAGTAAATTTTCAACCCTCATCAGACATGCACAAAATTGCAATACCTGTTAACATTCAACAAGGAGATGTATACATCCCAAAGTTCGAACATGAAGGAATGTATTTTGCAGATGCAATCCTACATGCAGAAAATTATCAGGTCTTGTATCCTGCAGAAACGAATTTAAAATTAGAGTTTAGTAAACCAGTGTTAGTTGAACCTTTGGAAAATATCTCAATACAACCATTAGAAATAAATTATATTTCGGAGTGCGAGATTCAAGAATATCTCCGCACGCAGCATATGAATGACATAGAAAGAAGTGTCATATCAGAAATATGCTCTGAATTCGCGGATGTGTTTTACTATCCAGGGTGTGATTTAACATTCACCAATGCAGTAAAGCACTTCATTCGAACTACCGATGAGGATCCGGTATATCAGAAAAATTACCGATATCCTCCCGCGCTAAAGAAAGTATTGAGCGAAGAAGTAGAAAAACTTCTTAATCAGGGGATAATTACCCATAGTGAATCTCCATATAGTAATCCAGTATGGATAGTGCCGAAGAAGCTAGATGCTTCAGGACAAAAGAAATGGAGATTGGTCATAGACTTTAGGCAGCTAAATAAAAAGACCATTGAAGACAAATATCCTCTTCCTAGGATAGAAGAGATCCTAGATAACCTAGGACACAGTTCCTATTTCTCGACTCTAGACCTTGCGCAAGGATTTCATCAAATTGAGATGGATCCTAGATCTATAGAAAAGACAGCATTTACTATAGATAATCGCCATCTACAATATTGTAGAATGCCGTTTGGTCTTAAAAATGCTCCCGCCACTTTTCAGCTTGTAATGGACAACGTCCTACGCCCTTTTCTTTATAAGTTCTGTTTTGTGTATATTGATGACATCATCATATACAGCAAATCTCTAGAGGAACATAGACAACACCTTACCCTTGTAATGCAAAAATTACGAGAGGTGAACCTGAAGATACAGCTTGATAAAACTGAATTTCTTCATAAGGAAGTAGCTTTCCTAGGGCATGTTGTCTCACAAGAAGGTGTAAAACCAAACCCTGAAAAAATTAAAGTAGTTAAAAACTACCCCATTCCCAAGACCACGAGAGAAATCAAACAATTTCTTGGCCTTGCGGGATTTTACAGGAGATTCCTGAAAGATTTTGCCAAAATTGCATATCCAATAACCCGCTGCTTGAAAAAAGGAACCAAAATAGATGCAGAAAATCCCGAGTACAAATCTGCATTTGAAACCCTAAAAACCCTGTTAATAAATGCGCCAGTATTAGCTTACCCAGATTTTGAAGAACCATTCGTGTTAACCACGGATAGCTCAGACTTCGCATTAGGCAGTGTTCTCACACAGAAAGGACATCCTATTGCTTACTACTCCAAAACTTTAAATCCCGCCGAAAGAAATTATTCAACAATAGAAAGAGAACTGTTAGCCATAGTAGAGAGTAGCAAACATTTTAAGCCTTATTTATGGGGACGACACTTCACTGTAGAGTGTGATCATCGTCCACTCCAATGGCTGTTCTCTCTTAAAAATCCCAGTTCAAGACTCTATCGCTGGAAAATAAAGTTAGGAGAGTTTGATTTTGACATAAAATATGTCAAGGGAAAAACTAATTATGTCGCGGATGCACTTTCACGAATACAAGTGAATATAAATGAGGAAACAGTTTCTAATGTAGCCATCTCCGGGGATAACACACACCAACATGAGGATGACACAAACCAGCATGGAGATGATACAAACCAGCATGAAATGGATAATGAAACTGTACATTCCAATCAGGAAGACCCAATTTTCACTTTAAAGATATCAGAAAGAAATTTGAACCAGAACCGTAACCAAATCATAGTAAAATACGGAGAATTTCCAAAGATTCTAGAACAGAAATTATTTAAGAAATTTACCCGCCACGTCATGATTGTAACGCAGAAAAATCTCTATGACGATTTAAAGAGACACCTTCTTAAAGTCATAAATACCTCAAATAGGTACGCCGCCTACTTTGATGACGTAACACTTGAGATTCCGTTTATCAGAGTATGCCAGAGATTATTCACTTCAGAATTGATAATAATCAGGACATCAAAATTTTTAGAGGACATAGAATGTTCAGAAACTCAAAAACAGTTGATATTGCAATACCATTCAATAAATCACAATGGTATTATTGAAACATATGAGCACCTTCGAACCAAGTACTATTGGCCACATCTAAAAGAACAGATCAGGAATCTAATTAACCAATGCAATTTGTGTCAAAGGAATAAGTATGAGAGGCACCCTAATGAGGTACCAAATCAAGGACCTATTGTAGCAGACCACCCATTTGCCCAGATTCACATTGACACATTTCCTTTTGAACAGAACCGCATTTTAACGATATTGGACGTATTTTCTAAATACGGACAAGCATACGTATTAGCTAATGGTACAGCTATGGCAGTTTTGAACCAATTACAAATTTATTTTTCGCACCATGGGTATCCCAAAAGAATCACTCATGATCAAGGAGGAGAATTTGAAAACAGCTTAATTACAGAGTACTGTAAAACTATGAACATTGAGTACCATGCCACCACACCTCTGAACTCAACCTCAAATTCACCCGTGGAAAGATTGAATTCCACCCTCCTCGAAAAATTAAGAATTTCGAGAGATAATGATAAATTTACCCCGTTGCCACAGCTCATAATTAATTACTGCAATCACAAATTACAATTCCTCAATTCCCACAGCAACCAAGCAACCACCATTTAATGTCCTATATGGCCCATACTACAAAGCATTGGACCACATTTTCTCCCCGTCACCAAAAATCAATGAATACATACAAAGACAGGCAAACCAAATTAAAGTTTTAAATGAAAGAAAGCCCGATCCAAGAGATTCCACCTTTGAACATCCCTATAAAATAGGTGAGGTAGTTTATGTTTTGGATCCCCTAACCAGAAATAGGAAATCCAAAAATTTATATAATGAAGGCACAATAACCAAAATCGAGGAAAACCGAGTTTATTGTAAAATGAAAAACGGTAAAACTCATGTCCGAAACTTCCGTGATATAAAACCTAAGAGGAAAATTCTTCCCATTGCAGATTCCTACCAGGGTATGCCATCATCCACACAGAACCCGTAAAAACTCCAGGATTCTACGCCGATCCTATGGGACCCGTTGTAATAATTAGCAACTATCACAAATTCATGTTTCATTTCAACCTTACTACTTTAAAAGAGGCATATAAGAATATTGATGACACTGTCTCCAGTTTAGTATTAAAAAGTAATAATACTTTTCCCTATTCAATAAATGAATTAATTGAAGTAACTAAAGAAACTAAAAAGGATTTAAATAAATTAATACCAAACATTTCTAATAGAACTAGGAGAGGTCTAATTAACGGTTTAGGAAAAGTAATTAAATTCATCTCTGGTAATTTGGACCAAGATGATTTGGATAATTTACAAAGTCAATTAGACACTTTAAAACAAAGCCGTAATAATGAGATTAAACATATAAATAAATTGGTATCTTTTGCAAACTCAATTGCTCAAAAATTTTACGATGAAATGAATCATGTTACCAGCAACATGAGGGTACTTCAGGGTATTCTCCAGACAGAAGATTTCAAGATCAACTTACTGGAAGACCTTCAATATGTTTTAATGTGCATCAATAAATATAACAAGATAGTGCAAGTGCTGCAAGAAACTATTTCTCCCTCATTTAATGAGATGACAAATGTAAAATTATTCTCCAGAAAAGACTTAACAAACTTAGTAAAACATTTACAATCTATTTACCCTGTCAAAAGTATGATTCACGCAGATCAATACCATCAATTCGAAAATTTAAAATTGTCAAAAACCCAGGTAATTATAATGGACGAGGAAATGATTGTAATCCTCTCCATGCCAATCACGGATGGAAGCCAATATCAATTGTATGACGTCACCCCTGTACCAACCATTGAAAATGCAATCCTTATCCCGACTGAAAAATATTATTTACAGGGACCCACATTAAAATGGTCCAGTTCACCTTGTGTGAAAAACACACAGTCATATGTATTGTACCCGTTCGTCCTGGGGAGGCGATGACCCATCTGCTATAACATCGCCTTCCTGGAGTTCCAGGACAGAGCGGAGTTAAATGAACCTCTAGTCAAATAAGGAATGTGTCGGAAATTCAGCTGAGTTATCGAAAAAGCAGTGGGTATCACGAGACAAAGTATCTCTAGGGTCGTTACGGGCTTAAGTTTAATAGAAATAATGCAAATATAAATGGGCGCCATCAACTGAATTCCTAGCAAACCACTTCCTTTCCGGGTAAGCCTTACTCAAGACAAGGAAAGAAAAAGGAAAATCACACCATCATCAGATCACAACTAAGATAAAAAACAAATTTATTTTACTTTGATAGTCAGACAGACATTTTAAATATAACTCCTACCTGAGAGTATGGTCGAATGCCAACGTTAAATTGTCATTGTCCAAAAATCGAACCATCTCTTTTCTAATCCAAAATTATTTTTATCCACATAGAACAGAAACATCTCTAAAGTTCTCTTGGGTTCTCAGGATCACTGTAGCACTATGTCTTTCGTCACTGACATTTGTGAAACCTGAGACCTAATTTCTCTTTAATTTAACATCATCAATGTGGATTTAAAAAAGTTATTAATCTGTCTAAACATACACATATTATAATCACACATATTAAATATCACGTAATTTATGGTTTGCATGGCATAATTTGAATGTTGAACATGTTAGTCAAATGCTCCTAAACATCGAATAATTAATTTACACTATTTACATTGTCATTCATAATCTCTTATCGGTGCATTACAGAAAATTCATGGCTCATTGGTCATCGTTATCGTCATCATCAAAATTAAATATTTCTCACATTAATTCTCACTTCAAAATTCTACATATTCCTGTCAGAATCATTAATTCGTTAATTCATTTAATCATTTAAATTCTCAACTCACGTTGTAATTCCTCCAAATTATATCTCAATTAAATTTATTTAATTCCATATAAATTCATTAATCATCAGCTTCTTTAGTTAATTATCACCTTCTAATTCAGTTATTCATCATCATTACAATCGTCTATTAATTTATTTCAATCAGTTTATCTCTCCAATCTTTAATTCATCCATCTATTTAATTCATTGATTTATTCCAAAATTTTATTTATCAAATTATTTAAATTTCAATCTTCTGGTTATTTAGATTTTTATTATTTCATCTAGTCATTCTGATTTTTATTTCATTAGGTCAGATCGTTAATATGCTTGAATCTCAGATTATTATTTCATTAATTATTATTTTCAGAAAATCTTGTATTATCAACTTTATTTATTTGTTTAATTTCCTAACAAATTGTTTAATATGGTTTATAGAACGTTGTCTTACAGTTTTATCACTTCCAAGTTATATCTCGTATTTAATTTATCATGCCAAAAAATATTATTGCCTCCACGACATCACGTTGGATCTAACTATCCACAACGACATTACATTTCTTCAATACTTCAAATATCACATTTGAATACAATAATTATTCCACAAAATTCCATAAATATTCAGCACATACAGCATGAATCTCAACAATTACGCTAGACTGGGTACGACGACCTCATGTCTGCTTCAAAATACATTATCAACGTTGCAACTATCACTTGGCAACTTCCACAAAATGCCTACCACAAACTCCACTTAACCATGTTGCATGATCTACAAAAAAATATATATCTGGCTTCAAATTATTAACGCACACAATCTCCAATAACTGTAATTAATCTGATCACATCTAGACAACTTCTTAAACAATTGGAAAAAATATATTACCTCAGTAATTTAAGATCTGCTTTCAAATAGCATAAATTCTCTTACAATTTTCATAACTCACATCGCAGAAAAACACCAATGTGCTATAATCTCATATCAAAATCTGCAATACTGATCTACCTTGAAGTAAATCTGACCATTAATGATTTATCTTACAAGATTCAATTACTTTAAATCCTTCTCAAAAGGTATCAAACACAATTATAAACTCATCAAAAGCATCAGCTATAACAGCTGTTAAACTGAAATTACTCTCAAAAGAGTATAGCAGCAAAATATTGGATTGGCAAACAAGAATTACTAAATGCAATCCTGTTGACATTTATCGTTACTTTATTTAACAAAATTTCGACTGATATGTGACTAGTAGTTCCTTGTTTGATTCACTTACAATCTCATGTACATTCGGATGATAAAAATGAGTCCCTCAATGGCGAGTAAGATGTGTAACCACCGTACAGTAGTATAAATACGAAAGACCTCGCCCCGTCGACTTGGATGATATTGCCCTGAACGATGGGTAAGATGAGTACCACCATACAATCGTATAAATACGAAAGACCCCATCTCGTAGACTATATGAGTGAATGTACCAGATAGGAATCAACAAGTCTCTAGTTGTCATATAAAAGCGATGTTCATTCACTAAAGTGAATAACTTCTTAATATCTCCAAACAATCCAATGGAAAAAATCCCTACTGATGAATAATACACACTCGCTAGTATGCAATGAACTGACGAAGTAATTTTAAATAATCAATTGCAGATCACGAGTTCGAAATACTCGTTACACAAAAAAAAACTATTTATGAAAAATATCCTAGCTGGAAAAATGTCTAAAAGACCAAACATCTGCTTAATAAAGCCAACCAATGGTGAGAATTCCGTATAATGATGCCTGCCATATCATATGGTCACTCCATATTCTAGCAAATTCGAAGCATATAAAGTCAAACCATGTCTAAATAATCATATCACTCCTATTAGAAAAATATACATGTGTGCCCAGTATTCATGAAAATAATCGTATCAGGTAGTTATGACTCTTACAGTACCTTTCATAATCAGCTGTAATTAAATTTCCAAGATCGTCGATTTTCCCTACATAATGAATTTCTCGAAAGATCGGCGTGAATATCATTCCATCCATGAAATGACGATTGCCTTCGAAATCCCAAAGTGAATCAGCTGGTGGACTCCTCTCGTCAGGAATCGAATCCATCGCTCTGCGGTGCCATCTTGTCTCTATCTGCGTCTACTCTGACATGTTGAACTTCGGATTACCCATAGCGGATATTGTCCAACTCCTCTCGAAAAAGTTCATGGAAACAGCGGACCCCCTACTCCTCTTCTAAGTTACGCCACTGTTCCATTAAATGTTCAGTTTGAGTATTGAAAGATCAATCTCTAATAACTGCTAAGTCTCACTTTCGTAAAAATAAAATTTTACTTGAGAGTGTCCAAGTCTACGAAACACCCTGTAGTTGTCTGTATTTGGTAATTCATGAAACTGCATAAGAAATAAATTTCATTAATGCACGATCTAATGTTCATCAGTGCCTATGCTAACAACATTCCGTTGCTTGAAATTATTAAAGTAACTTTGAATGCGTTATAGAAAAGCATAGTCATAAAGTTATTCATAAAAGCTGTGTTCAAACTGCGTTGAAATGTAGCTTGTAATATAGTCTCCAACTACTTGCAGTGCCGTCCTAACATATCCCGGCCGTCTGTGATTGCTTCCTCGGCAAGCCCGCCTGGATCAATGACCTGCTTGGCGTTCGCTGCTCGGCGATGCAGAAACTGTCGCCTACACTCTGCCGTGACAGTTTCGGTATGCTACGCGACCTTCACCGTGCGTCTCGCTTGCGCTACAGAGCTCGATCCTACCTGCTCGTCTGACAGAGCTCCACTGAATGTACTGGCACTGTCTTCACTCTTATCTGCTTGGCGCAGACACGTGGTGTAGTCCCCCACCACAGTGCACTCGCGTCACGATTTTAGTCTCGAACCCACATCATCTCGGCTGTTCCGTTATAAAATAACTTAAGGGTTATCTGTCTTCTTTAGAATTATTTCCACTTATAATGCATGTTATATATCCTCTTCTAAGATGTTTAAATACGATATTCCATACCTATCTCAATAAAGCTTCACATCTCTATCCATAATTCTATCTTCTTACAGATGTCAGTGCCTCCTTGATTCTAGACCTCCTACGTCATCTTGACATTCTTCTTGACTCGATCGGTGCGCTATCTTTTCCTAACTCTTCCCAAAACCTCAACTACAGCTTAATGTCTGCTGGCGTAGCCGATAGCCTA
Organism: Meconema thalassinum; assembly: GCA_946902985.2. Classification (NCBI taxonomy): domain Eukaryota; kingdom Metazoa; phylum Arthropoda; class Insecta; order Orthoptera; family Tettigoniidae; genus Meconema; species Meconema thalassinum. The sequence goes on from OX336389.2 coordinate 1,407,835,342, forward strand.
AACTAGGTATCGGGTACATCATGTATGTACTATAATATTAGAATTACCAATTGTAATCTAACAAATCCTGCCGGATGTGAATATGCTTCCATAAGAAATGATATAAGAATATTCCAACCTATAAATAAGGAACACATTCTGTTCTTTAGTAGAACACCTGAGATAATTTTACAAACATGCAAAGAGACTCAAAGCAATCTGAAACTCTCAGGTCCACAAATAGTGTTTTCAAACGAATCTTGCCCCATGTCTAGTATAGGCATAACGCTGCAACAAAAACCTACTAATTATGTTCACAACTTCCCAAACCTGAATATCCATGACACACCCATAATAAAAAGTGAATTGAACTTCCTTAATTCCCATCTTGATGTAACCAAATTAAAATTAGACTTGAAGCCAATTCCTACAACTTATATCACAAAGAGGCAATTTACATCCATTAACATAATTTTTGTATTAATTATAGGTGAAAGGAATGATCGAGGAAGCAGGCTGATGGAATTCTGCACCGAACATGAGTTGGTCATAGCTAACACCTTGTTCGATAACCACAATAGAAGAATATACACATGGATGAGACCAGGAGATACTGGGCGTTACCAAATCGACTTCATTATGGTCAAGCAGAGGTTTCGAAACCAGATTTTGGATTGTAAAACATATCCTGGTGCTGACATAAACTCTGACCACAATCTGGTTGTAATGAAATGCAGATTAAAGTTGAAGAAACTGAAGAAAAGTCAAAAGCCAAAAAGGTGGGCAATAGACAGACTGAAAGTGAAGGATGTAAACGAAAGATTCAAGAAGAGTATAAAGGAAGGACTAATCAAAACCCCTAAACAAACTTCAATTGCAGACGAATGGGCACTTTTGAAGAATGAAATAACAAAATCCGCAGAAGAAAACATTGGTAGGAAAGAAAGAATAGGTAGAAAACCGTGGATCACTCAGGATATACTAGAATTGATGGATGAAAGGCGGAAACACAAGAATGTAAGAGATGAAAAGGGGAAAGCAGAATACAGACGTCTGAGAAATGAGGTTAACAAGAAGTGCAAGGAAGCGAAAGAAGAATGGTTGAAAGAGAAATGTGCAGGTATAGAAAATTATCTGAAATTAGGAAAAGTAGACACAGCTTATCGAAGGATTAAGAATACTTTTGGGGAAAAGAAGACTAAGTGCTGTAATATTAAGGACACAAATGGAAAGCCTCTAACAGATAGGGAAGAAAAGGTTGAGAGATGGAAAGCTTACATAGAGAGTTTGTATAAGGGAAAGGAGATTGAGAATCATGTAATGGAAAGGGAGGAGGAAATTGATGAGGATGCAAAAGGAGATTTAATATTGAGATCAGAATTTGACAGAGCATTAGAGGACTTAGGCAGGAACAAAGCACCAGGCATAGATGATATACCGATTGAGTTGCTACGCTGCATAGGAGATGAAGGTCTGATCAGGTTATTTCACTTGGTGTGTAGGATTTATGAGACAGGTGAGGTACCCCCTGATTTCAAGAAGAATGTTATCATCCCTATACCAAAGAAAGTGGGAGCTGACAGATGTGAAGATTACCGTACAATCAGCTTGATTACTCATGCTTCAAAGATCCTGTCTAGAATAATTTACGAGAGGATTGAAAGCCAGATAGAAACGGAGTTGGGTGAAGACCAGTTTGGTTTCAGGAGAAATGTAGGAACAAGGGAAGCTGTACTAAGTCTTAGGCTGATTTTGGAAGGTAGAATAAGGAAAGATAAGAGAACGTTCATGGCATTTGTAGACTTAGAAAAGGCTTTTGATAACGTTGATTGGACTAAATTGTTTGACATTTTGAAATCTATTGGAATAAAGTACAGGGATAGGAGGGTGATATACAATCTATACAGAAACCAGACAGCAGTCATTCGAGCTGAAGGATATGAGAGAGAAGCTGGTATTCAGAAAGGTGTAAGGCAAGGCTGCAACTTATCACCCATACTTTTCAATCTTTACATTGAACAAGCAATGAAGGAAATTGCAGAAAAATTTAAAGTGGGAGTGAAGATTCAAGGAGAAATAATTTCAACTCTGAGATTTGCTGATGACATCGTCATCTTGGCCGACAAGCCTGAGGATTTAAATGAGTTTTTGAATGGTATGGACTCCGTCTTACGGAAGGAATTCATGATGAAAATTAATAAATGTAAAACAAAAATACTGGAATGCAGCCGAAATAAATCAGAAACCTCTATGGAGATCAAATTGGCAGGTGAAAAGCTGAAGGAAGTAGGAGACTTCTGTTACTTAGGAAGCAGAATAACCGGTGATGGACGAAGCAAAGAGGATATAAAAAGTAGGTTGGCTCAGGCAAGGAAAGCCTTTCTACAAAAAAGGAATCTGTTGACATCGAATATAGATTTAGGTATTAGGAAGTCATTTTTGAAAGCCTTTGTCTGGAGCGTAGCGCTCTATGGAAGTGAAACTTGGACTATTGGTGCAGCAGAAAAGAGGAGAATTGAAGCATTTGAAATGTGGTGTTACAGGAGAATGATGAAGATCAGATGGGTAGATAGGGTTACAAACGAAGAGGTATTAAGGCGAGTGGGAGAGGAGAGATGTTTCTGGCGACTGCTAATGAAGAGAAGAGATAGGTTGGTAGGACACATACTAAGACACCCAGGAATAGCAAGCTTAGTTATTGAAGGAAGGGTCGAGGACAAGAACTGTAGGGGTAGACCAAGGTTAGAATATGTTAAACAGATAGCCTCGGATGTAGGGTGTGGTAGCTACGTAGAGATGAAACGATTGGCTCAGGACAGGGAGGCATGGAGAGCTGCATCAAACCAGTCAAAAGACTGAAGACTCAAACAACAACATAATATGTATCATTTTGTTTATATTTAGACAAAAACTGTGTCATTTATGTAAATCTGTAAAACTTAGAAGTAAGAAAAATGTAAATGTTGCTGAGGACAGCAAAACACTAAGGGGGGAGGAATCATGTTCCCTGTCCAATACTGAACCTAGGACTATGGGTTCCAATGAGTTTGGTTTCTAAGTTATATTATTATTATTATTATTGGAAGTCCAGCCTGTTGAAACCTGTTGACATACCATTTATGAAAGCGCCTCACCAAGTCATAAAGCTAAAAGCCAAATCTTGTAATACATCGTTTCCTTTACAAGCATTAACCATTTAAAAACAAGATATCCCAGTCAGATAATCTAAAACAAGCTGTCTCCATTTAAAGACATGGAAACCTCCAGTAAACAGCTCTCTTTCATAAGAAAACCTTGAGAATCATTTATGACGGAGTTCTGAAGCTTCTAAAAGGAATTTTAACTAACCTTCAATATTTTACGTATCATTATTTCTCCCACTCAGAGAGACAACTCCCTCCCAAACGAAGTAAACTTCTGATTGGCTAGTCCTTCAGAGAAACTCTCAACCCCCACTATGGATCATCCAGTATTTAACTTGGTGCACAGGGCAGCTCAGCCTCTTCTTCGCTTGTAACTTTGAGTAATGTAACTCTGTTTGACAAGACTGCCAAGCAGTCAGGCTACATGCCTTGTATATAAATTATTGTGAATGTATTATTTGTCGGTCGACTTATAATAAATAACATTCATTTGGGAATCTTCGTGTTCAGTTGATTCAAGAAATACCAGTCTCGAGGAGAACCTGAGTGGACCATGTTCTAACTGCTGTCCCGCTTGGAAGCTGAAAAAAGGGAATCTACATATTTAATTAAAAACCCTTTCGGGACGACAAACTTAATTCGACTACTGTAAGGCTCGTATCTTTTTTAATCTGGCGATGTATAGTATCTTTTGATGCACCAAGTTCCTCTGACAGCCAATGAGTATGGTACTTCTTTGCGGATTTTCTTCCAAAACTCTGCGTGTATTCTCAATATCCCATAGTTTAGGTCTTCCAGAACGCGGTAAATCTGTGTGTTTTCTTCTCCAGTGTTGAAACGTTGGAACTATCGTTGTGCCACACACTCACTAACGACACCCGCTCCTTCCACTTCACATATTCTTCGAGCTCCATCTTTGCAATTTCCATTTTTGATTGTGGTTCACCAAATGACTACAGTTGCAATCTCGCAATATACGCAGTTCTAGTCATGGCCTCCTGTAAATAGCATTGGTGGACCAAAGAAAACCAATTCTATCATATAATACACCAAACATAAAAAAACATTACTGAGACATCCTAATATATTGGCTTTGACATGCACATTGCCTACTAGATTCATATACTGGGAGAACTAACTAAATTGATATCTTGGACGAGCATCTGATTTAGTTGGTCCCCCCAGGGGCTCACAACTAGCGGGACGTCGGTTGCGACCACGGGACCCCAGCTGAGTCCGGCATTGCTTCCACTTACTTGTGCCGGACTCCTCTCCGTCCTCTTTCCTGACGACCTCTCTTGGTCAACTCTTGTTCTCTTCCGACCCCGTCGGTATTAGGGTATCCGAGGCCTAGGGAGTATCTTCCTTTCCCGCCTTAATTGGCACTTCTCTCATCTTACCTGATCCCTCATTCTTCTAGGGATCAGCCTTATTTTTCTTTTCATTATAGTTCCTGTATTTTGAATCTCAATTGCATTTTGTGAGTATTTTGAATCTAGTATGGCATTTTCAATCCAACTTGCGTTGTGTATTTTCAATTTCAATTGCATTTTGTATTCTAAATCTACTTTGCATTTTGTATTTTCAATCTAAATTACATTCTGTATATATCTTCAAATTCAATTGCATTTAGTAAGTATATTGAATTTCAATTGCATTTTGTGAGTATTTTGAATCTGATGGGTTGACATTTTCAATCTAGATTACATTATATAAGTATTTTCAATTTCAATTGCATTTTGTAAGTATTTTGAATCTCAATTGCATTTTGTAAGTATTTTCAATTTCAATTGCATTTTGTGAGTATTTCGAATCTACATTGCATTTTGTAAGTATTTTGAACCTAAACTAAATTTTTTGCGTATTTTTCAATCTAAATTACTTTGTGAGTATTTTCCTTCTAAATTACCGCCAGAAAAATGTATACACTCTTTATGGAACAACAACTATTTATTTTGTGTTTCTTTTACATGTAAATTTTGATTACACATGTAGTACGTTCTTCAGTTAAACATATGGTTACATGAGATGTTCAAAATGTTCACAATTGGCTACCAGACACATAGCAGAACGACGAGCGGTCGCTGCAACGACGCCCGTCAATGTTTGAATGGGGACCGCTGCACATGCCGCTGCAATCTCCTGGCGAAGAGCCTCCAGCGTGCGCGGCTTACGTCGATAGACTTGATTTTTCACAGTTCCCCACACGTAAATGTCCATAGGGGTAAGATCTGGCGACTGTGGCGGGAACTCAATGGGCCCTCTTCGTCCAATCCAATGTTCCGGCAGATTGTCATCCAGGAAGGCTCTTACTGCTACATGGTAGTGTGGTGGCGCCCCGTCCTGTTGGAAGAAGACTTCATCATCGGCTCCATAAAGCGCACGTACAGCTGGTAAAAATAATGTGCGTAACATTCCCAAGTACACTGCTCCAGTGACAGTACCATCAAAGAAAAAGGGTCCTAGCAAGCCCCTCGACGACAGTCCACACCAGACATTAACCCCTGGTAGATTGACCGCCTTGTCCACATGAACATGCGGATTTTCCGGAGCCCAGTAGACACAGTTATGCCGATTCACTGCTCCATTAAGTTTAAACTGGGCTTCATCAGACCACACTAACTTCGTTAGAAATTGTTCATCTTGGGTGACCATTTGCTGATACCATTCGCAAAATTGCATTCAACGATCGGGATCATCCTCATTAAACGCATGCAGTAATCGTGGGATGTAAACTTTCCACTTAGCTGTTTTCAAAATCCGTCGTACACTTGTACTGCTAATCCCCACTCCCCGCGCACATTGCGTAGCAGACTTAGCAAACCTTTCCAACACGTGAGCCGACAAAGCAGGACGTGTTCTTCCCGATCTTCCTTTGTGAACATTACAAATCGTTCCATGCATCTCAAAGTTCCCAGTAATGCGTTTAATTGTTAGGCGTGTTGGGGGTTCTATTTCAAACTCCCTCCTCCACTGAAGTTGCACTTCAACGGCATTACCAAACCTGATAAGCCACTTCAGAATGTACTTTTGCTGCTCGAACGTCAAGCGCAGGCGCGGCTGGTGATTAAAGGCTCTTAGGCGGAGCCTCTCTTGAAATATTCTATATACATATTTAATTGAGGAATTTATAATTTATATTGATTGGAAACATTTATAAATTTCACTCAATCCATTCAGTCACGAGTCAATATATTTAGAACTGTTGATAAAGAATATTTTTCAAATGGGTAGTAGCGCCGTTAGGCTGCGCCTTAAATGTACTATTACTTCCTATGTAACAGGGATGGGGGGGGGGGGGGGCGTGGTTATGAAAGCTCCATTGGTTTCCATTGTATCGCTGAAGGCTCAGCCGACTACAGCCTAAGGCAGGCTTGCCAACGACGACAGGATGTTCTTATTCTGTGGAATGCATTTAAAGTTGTTCATGGAGACATAAACCACTCTCATGAATGTTTATGCTTTCCCTCTTTCACTCTCCTAAGGATTATTAATTGACAAGTTACCAAAAACAGTTAGATGACTAATAAGTGATATTCATTATTGAGAACTCAAATGGTATCCCTTAAAGCACGGCCGACTGAATGCGCAGCTCGTATTCAGTCGGCCGTGCTTAAAGTATAATAACTAAAATATTTCCGCCAGATAGCACCATGAGGTGGCAAGGGGTAGCAGAACCATCTACCGAGTCTTAAGAGAAGTATTCTGTTTAAAATCTGCCGCCGTTCTGCGATTGTTTGGTAGTGTACAACCGTGAAACAGACTCCTCAGATCGGGACTGATTAAAATGTGGAGTAGGTTAAATTAGAAAAGGAATGCATTGCCTCTTCCTGAATTTCGAAACTAGGTAAGTAAATTCATTTTAATTAGAAAAAAAAAATGCTCCATAAAATAACATAATGGTGCCAATCTGTTTGACAACAAGAGTTCTGTTTCGACCTCCCCCAACTTTCACCGTGAAATTAAAAATTAAAAATCGTATAATGCGTTATACCAGCATTCGGCACTACGTGCGAGCCTTCCCCAGCTCCAACACCACGAGCCGCGTCTGGTCAAGCGTGTTCCAGCCATTTCGTTTTCCCACTATCGTGATGTAAGTACCGACATATGTTGAGCGAAAGACCATACTACAACATTTAAAAACAATGATAACAGTTGACAATGTCCATATCCCGATATCGTCTGACAAAGAGTGTATACATTTTTCTGGCGGACTCTGTATTTCCACTCTACATTTTGTGAGTCGTTTCCATCTGAGTTCCAGTTTGTAAGTATTTTCAGTCTAACTTAGTTTTCGTTATGGTTTCAATTTCATTTTTCGCCATCACCCAGACCAATAGGGGCCGATAACCTAGATATAAGGCCCCTGAAAACAACAATTATCATCATCAGCGTTTCATCGATTTAGTAGGTTACACATAAAGAGAACCATCCCATAAAGGTGCTGCTAAGTTCTCTCGACATCAACCGACATGTTCCTCGTTCCGATCCATAGACTACATGTCTATTCCTCACGTAATCTAGTAAGCAGTGGTTAAGGAATCAAAGAGAAACAGCATGATATAAACGATTAATGAAATTATGCTTGTCATGGTTAAAATGGCACCCACCAACTTCCGGACACACTTTCAAGAATGCGAAAAAAAAACGACTTTCAATTAGGTTGCATAAGTTGTTGACCTAACATGGCCTATATATTTTAACGCAACGTAAGCACATTGTTTTTTTAACCAAGAAATTTCATGAAACTCTCAGGAAATGCCAGATATCGCGGATTTCGTGGTGGAAAACACGTTCTGAAATTCATGCTTGCGATTGGAAAAGTTGTGGAGAGTCATTGACAACTACCGGTATCGACAAATCGAAGAGTCGAAATATTCTTACGCGAAGTTTAATTTTAATTTTAATGCAGACACAATGGTACGAACTATACCAAAAGCTGTCAATAATATTTTTTTTAACAGTCTATCACTCGTTTTGGAGTAAGATTGTATTTTAAAGGTGAGTTTTCAGATGGCTGTATAGCCCAATCCTCGAAACACAAACTCTACCTCAGTAGTAACACACTGTACCCGAATATCCTGGTGAAGTATTAGATTAGATTGGATTAGATTTTTATTAAATCCATTTGATCGATTACATGTATACAATACAATTTTGATATAGGGCACATCATAATTTACATCTATAAAATAAAAGAACTAACAGATATATATTACTAATACTATAACTATTTATAACTTATTATAATAACAGATCTTAAGAGGTACAATCTTATTGGACAACTATTTACACCTTACTCTATTATCATAATATGAAAACTTAATTCTATAAATACAACAACTTACAGCTAGGTATTACAATTAAAATAGAAAAGTAAAATATAATTATAGATTTCATCGCTCCTACGCTAAGATATTCAACTACAGAGTAAAAACAATGGCACTGCAGATAAGCATTCAACATTCAATCAAAGGTTTTTTATTTTTGGGGCTAGTTTTATATGCTGGGGTAGTTTATTGTATGATTTAACTCCTGTGAGAAAAGTTCCTTTTTGATATATGCTTGTGTGTGTGAAATAGGAATGTTTTGATTTTGTCTTGTGTTATGCCTATGAACATCATTGTTTGTTTTAAGAAAAACATCTTTATTCATTAAATGAAGGTGGATTGCAGCAACTCGTAGTCCCCGGCTAGAGAAACCACTTGAAGCTACTGGTAAATAAAACAGAAGAGGTACGCTAACTAGTATTGTGCTCCAGGACTAGACTAGTGGGTTCTTGGGTCACTAGCTACTGTTGGAAAGTGAGAAACTTTCGAATCACGGGCGCAACGGATTGTAGGTGTGGGTATGTGTGTCCTATACTACCTCTATAGCACAATATTTCTACCCAATTAAGTGCAAAGGATAACTCAAAGTTCAATAAAATTGTCAGACAGACGTAAAAACGTGTCCGCCTATTTATTAGCCAAAACGCATATATACAACAATAAGAAAAACAAATAAACTCTGGCAACCTGTCTAAAATAAAACTCCTAACTCCTCCTATCTAAATAAAATTTAATAAAATAAAAGTAACGATGCTTCTAGCATAAAACTGCTATGCCCTTCCGTTAAGGAGTAAGCAAACATACATTAAACTGCGGTACTTTAAAATGGAAATAGTAAAATTAGCGATAATCTCCACTATTCCCTACCTAAATATTTAACAAAATCTAAATGTTAATTTATACATAATTCTTCCTAATCCATCGCTAATCTAATTAATATTTGGCCTATAGCTAATTATAAGGTGCGTTCAAAAAGTAACGAACCGGAGGCTGGAATGCGCAAACCGGTGACTTCATCGGCTAATCGTGGCGTGTGTAACGAGGTGTGGTTCTGACCAGAGCGTAGAAGGTCACAGCCCGTCGCTAGAGGGCACGCGTGCACGTCACGTGACGATACAAAGCGAGCAGCAGCATGCATGAATCGTCCAACGCTGCCAGTGACATTGCAAACAGTGACATGGATGCGTCAACAAAGAGGTGTTGTTCGGTTTCTGACAGCGGAAGGAGCAGGGGGAACGGACATTCATTGCCGAAAGGCACAAGTGTACGGCGAACACTGCATGTACCTTGCAAGGGTCAAGGTGTGGCACAAGCGCTTCAGGGAAGGACGGGTGACGTTAGCCGATGATGCCCGGTCTGGGCCACCCCCCTGCATTACCGATGACAACGTCCAGCTGGTTGATGCACTCATTACCCAGGACCGCCGAGTGACAGTGGAAGCCATAGCCGCCGTGGTCGCTCAACGACAATGCACGACCTAATACGGCCAATACAGTCGCGGCACTCCTGCAGAAATTCAAATGGGAGGTTCTCGGTCACCCTCCATACAGTCCAGACCTCTCTTCCTGTGATTACGCCATGTTTGGTCCCCTGAAAAGGGCTCTGCGGGGCCAACGATTCACCTCGGACGCCGACGTCCAGCTGTACGTGCGGAACTCGTTCACATCTTAGCCCAGGGAATTTTATGAGACAGCCATTCACCGCCTCGTGTCACAGTGGGACAAGTGGTTCAACAGCCAGGGCCAATACTTCTAACAAACAGGTACTGGTTTCTGTAATTATGCCTCCGGCTTGTTACATTTTGAACACACCTTATATATACACAATATACAAGTTTCTAACGCTCTCTTTATCAATACTGCACTGTTTATAAATTCACCACTTACTTAGTCTGGAAAGTTTTGTCATAATTATGGATCAATAATCCGTTCAATAAAGCCTAGATTATGGTTCTGTCATAATCTGTTCTCCATTCAAAAATAATAATGATAATGACAATAATCTTCTCCGTTATATTCAATATAATTACCATTGCCTACACATCTTTACTCTCGTCAAACCAAATGATCTTACGGTAATTCTAACTTGAGCCTCTATCAGCTGTTCACTACTTCTGCATTATATCTCACATCTTCATCATAGAATATACCGACAGCAGTGGCTACGCTGACTAAAGCTGGCCAAGCTCTCTGCTGACTCGGTAGACGCGTGGGTTCGAGCCCCACCGTCGGCCGTCCTTGAAATGGTTTTCCGTGGTTTCCCATTTTCAACACCAGGCAAATACTGGGACGGTACCTTCTAACAGGCCACGCCCGCCACCTTCCACATCCTTACCCAGTTTCATTCATCTATATCCATTCCATCTCTCATCCCGACGCGAACGGGCGTCGACTAGAAAGACCTGCACTCGGCCTCACAGGAGGTCACACGACAAAAAAATAATCATAGAATATCATTCAAATTACTTTAACTGGCTTCTCACAGACATAAACTGCTTTGTAAAACATCGTATTCCTTCCTAAAATGCATTTCCATTACCTTTCAACTGTATATCATCGTAGAATCTCATTACATTATCACATTTCAACCGCTAGTGAAACAATACAATCGTGCCCATTGCCACTATGATCTCATTATGCATATCTTCAACTGTATAAACTGGAATACATTATCATCAGCTTAAATAACACATATTAAACTCGTACGTGTTCCTATCCTTTCACAAATGAACAATATCTCATATAAATGCTTCAGCTTCCATATACAAAAAAGCTTACGCAGACTTCAACTAGGCCTACTTCTCCTTGCTCAGTTACTGAGTTAATATGTATCCACAACAAAGTAATTCAATAATTTATCAAACATCAATTGCTCAATGTGTAACCTTCCTTTCTAGTATTCATAATTGCATACAAATAACACTGCATATCCATTCAACATTTTCTAACATCAATTCTTTCCTCATGTTCATAGTACAATTTAAGTGATTGTAAAAATCTTGTCAGAAATACAAATAAGATTTTCTACAACACTAATAATTCGTCAAAAATTCCTTTATATTGCTTTCATATATTCGAATAATGTTTCGTCTTCGTCTGACATATCAACTTTCGTTAAGAAAATCCTAAAGTTGATCTAATAATGATCATCGATCATAAAATTCCGAATTAAAATCGAATTTCATAAAAATCTCGAAGTTCCTAATAAAAAATACACAAAAAGTCAAAAATTCGGTCAGTGACCTCAAATCCAAAATCATGTAAATAGAAATATTGAAATTCAAAAATCAAAAACCTGGCCAACATAAAATCCTAAATCTTCCTAACAAAGATGAATTATATATCTAAAGTTCCTAAAATTCGGTCTACAAAAATTACTAAAGCCAAACGTTGAAAATGGTTCCTCAGATATTTTCACAAGTCTTCTAACTATCAAAATACTATTTGATGAAACTCTTTTCTACCTTATGGAGCATAAAGTTGTCTCTTAAAGGTTCGCCTTGAACTGGATTCCATTACCATGGGTCAACGTCTCGTCCTCCAGCTAAATGATGATCCAAGATCAGCATTCGCCTGAGAGTTCCAAGTTGTTACGCCTTTCTCGACCATGGAGTTATGCCTAACAGGACCAAGTTGATACGCCTGACTGGACCATGAAGTTTCGCTAATCTGAACAGCATCTCCTAGTCTTCGTTCTTCCTCCTCGTTTGACTCCATCCTCCAGTCTTCCTTCTTGTTCTTCAACTCCCGTCCTCTGCTTCTTTTCTTGATTTTATCTCCACGTAGAATATCATTTCCATTGTAATTTCAGTAGTCTCCATTTTGTTCTTTAGTTTGTAGAATTTTGAAAATATCTTCGAAGATGGTCTTCTCCTCTCATTCCTCCTAAGTTACTCCTGATCTCCTCATTGTCCTACAAGCTATATTTCCATCAGCATATTAAGCACGTCATATTCACGACTTCCATATTTTTGAAAAATGTTCCTCTCACGTGACTCATATATTCTCCCTCTTTCACAGACTGTCTTGCTGGAGTGAGCGTTCTTTCCACTGTTGATTTACTAACAAATGCCATAAATTCCTGCACACTCCCCCTCTGAAAGAAACTAAAAGACTGAAGATCATACGCAGACTTCAGCCAAATGGCACTGTTTGGGCCTTTGTACAGCACACTTAATGCATATTATAAATTCAAATGTAACAAGTTGAGACCTTAACTTAACGAAATAACTTTTAATCTCGAGTCCCAAATGTGACGATTAGCAGAAACAATTTTCTTATTTTCACACGCCAAGAAGAGATTATAACACTATCACGAATCTTCACACAAACATACTCCAGCTGGTGCAAATGATAATTTAACAAGAAGACTTTGATACATCACAAGATGAACGAACACTTCAGCTGACACCTACGGCTGTGAAGCTTTTTGAAGCCACAATAACACCAATAATAACATATGGATTAGAACTAATATGGGAAAATCTAACGTACAAGAACCTCGATTTCAACATTTTGTCAATACGGACCCAATACAAATCCACAATGGATTCGATTAATCTCGTGGATGAGTGATAACGTTAATATCAGTAAGTGGAAAAGATTTTCTGTTCGTTTTAAACTAAATGTTCTTACATTTGCCGATAAGAATGGTGTAGCTAGCCGTGTATTCGCTGTTCAACCAAATATGATCAGATATTGGCGAAAGTAACAAGAAAAACTAAAGGTCGCGATAAAGAATGTTAGAACTTTCCGCGGGCTGCAAACGGGTAAATATTCTGAAGTGGATAAACAGGAACAATGGCAACAGCGCCTGTCATGAAATGCTACAAATTAAGGCACGTGAAATCGCAAAGAATAAAAGATTCGGTGGAAATGAATTTAAAGCAGAGGTTGGGTTGTGCATTTCATGCGAAGAAACAACCTGGCTTTACGGACGCGTACGTCATTGTGTCAGCAACTGCTGGAGGAATACACGAAAAAATATTAGAATTTTATCGGTTTGTGTCTCGATGGTGGCAATAACATCAGTTTCTCCTATCACAGATAGGACATGCGAATCAGACTCTAGTTTATTTTGGTATGCCGAGACACTTAACTCTTAATGCCAAAGGAGCTTCAAGCGTACTCGTTCAAACCATGGGAGCAAAAAAATTGTAATTCTGGCAATTGTGGTTGACAGAAGAAAACTTCCTCTGTAAGCTATTTTTCAAAAGAAAATCTTGCACTTGGGCAACTTTCCCAAAGGGATTGTTATCTGTTTTTATGAAAAGGGGTGGAAGGTGGCAGATCTGATGATAGTGGTATCGCCATCCGGGAGCCTTGCTGCGTAAGAAGGCACTGCTTGTGCTGGACAGTTTTCAAGGTCACCTTGTTAATGCCACAAATGAACACCCACGCCGCAATACAGTAATTCCGGGAGTACTAACTTCCATCCTTCAGCCACTCAATGTCTCCACGAGCAAACCATTTAAAGACCACAAGAGACAATTTTTTTTCCCGACTGGATGGCTGCTGGACAAAAGGTGGGCAAATAAATTTTAAAAATATGCATTGAAACAGTGTGCGAGTGGATAGCTCGGGCCTAGAGACTCAACACGCCAGAAATCGTTGAGAAGTTTCAAAGAAAACTGGAATTTCATGCCCCTTGGATGGCTTGGAAGATGACGCCATAAGGGAAACGAACGATCCTGCAAATATTAATTCATAAGGCAGCACAGAGCGACTGTGGAGACAGTATATTGAGCTTTAAAGTAGACAATTTTGGTCTTTGCTTATGAAAATGAAAATCCACAGCCTGCTTCCAGTCTCCGACCGGGTCAGGAATGGAATGAATGAAGCCCCCATCTAGCGGCGAGGATATGAAGTGTGCCGGCTGCCGAAGCCTGTCGCACTCCTCTGGGGCAATGGTAAAATGAATGACAGATGAATTGAAATGATAGTGGAGAGTGTTGCTGGAATAAAATTGTGACAGGGAAAACAGGAGTACCCGAAGAAAAACCTGTCTGCCTCCGTTTTGTCCAGCACAGATCTCACATGGAGTGACCGGGATTTGAACCACGGACCCAGTGGTGAGAGGCCAGCGTGCTGCTGCCTAAGCCACGGAGGCTCCCGGTCTTTGCTTATATATACATTTAATAAAGACAATTGGGGAGACAGTGACGATGGCAGCAATCGTGGAGACCTTCACCTTAACCTGTAACAACAGGTAAATGCAATTTATTTTTATTTTGAAAATTTCTCATATAATGCCCCTACTTTCATTTTAAAAGTAGAATATCCCTAACGGCATTTTCAGTTTATTACAGATACAGTTAACATGAAATGAGACGTAACCTAGCACGCACGGATACTAGCGGTAGATTTATATCAGGCTAATATTGTATAATGGTCCATAATTGCATTTCTTAAACCTGAATAATAAATTTTCAAGGATGTTGGTTTGTACACGGTAGTTATTTAATGGATATGCTATTAATTTTCGAGATATGCGCATATCAGACCCTCCGTAATTCCCTGTCACCTCATCTTAGTTCGAGCCTCCAGCTTTTGGCTTATTTCAACACTCACCCGTCAGTTCACTATCTGTTGTCTCTGAGGACCGTTATAGCGCGGTGCATTCCATAGCGGGCGTGTAGCTCTGTGTGATAAGTAGGGACCGGACATTCATGCACTAAAAAACATTAAAATATGCATGCAATTTATGCACAAAAATGTAGAAAATATGCATTAAAAATTGAAAAAATATGCACATAACAATAAGTCAATCTTATTCACTCTTATTTCCCTCCCTTTCCGTAATGTGTGCAGTCGTTTTTGCATGTTGTTCAAGTTGAAAGTTCTTTTCACACTTCACTTCCATCGAGCATATTTGACAATAGACGACAATGCCATCAGTTGAATAATCCATATTACCTGACACCCACTAATTTAATAAATACTTTCTGCTGCTATTCTCTCTAGGCATTAAGAGTAAAGGGTATGCAGACCAAAGTAACACATTATCTGAAGAAACTAACCCCGGGCTACTGGCTGCCTAGAAGGTGAAAGACATCCATTTCTTGCAATGCCAGGCGTAAAATACTGTTGTCTCGTTATCTGTTGCTCAGAAAGTTGCTTACAAGGGCTGTCCAGCACACAGGCGACACCAATTTTCTTCAAGACGTTTTAAATTATATTTAATTTCAAATATATATGCTAAAATATGCTGTTATGTTCAGACTATGCAATTAATCCAATAAACCCACAAAATATGCATTTGCATTTTCCCTGGTCCCTAGTGATAGGTTTTCAGAGACTCGCTCCAATTTAAGCTTCGTAGTGCTTTGAAATGGATCCCGAAGAAGTAAGAAGGATAAATAACTAACGTGATAGTGTTGAAAAGGAAGAAAGACAGAATGTAGTGTTATTGACAGAGCAGTGTTCCAATGTAATCTAAGAATTTCCAAAATTTTCCGCCTAATCAACACATTTTTAGCCTACTTTTCACATTTTGCAAAAATGAGGAAAAAGTAGACTCATGAGATCGATCCGGGCAAATGTGTGTGTGTCTGTCTGTCTGTCCTTCTGTCTGTCTGTCTGGCTGTGTGTGTGTCCCCCCTATCAACTCCTAAACGCCTGCAGCAATCGAAACAAAATTTGGTGGGAGTAAAGATCTATACCTGAATATCTCACGGCCATATTTGAAAATGATGTCATTGCTACCAACTGCTGAAAAATCGCAATTGAAATTTGAGCTCCATGTTCGATATCTTGGAAGGTATAAATGAGAGCTATTTCAAAATTGGCACACGTATAGATGATAATATTGCAGTTTAATTTCCAGGAGGCCATACATGGCAGTATTGCCAAAATGATTTTAAGCCTGCTGATAGGTCCAAATTTTTAATGCATATAACTTCTACACTATCACTTGGATTTCAACCAAATTTCGTATGTGCTATGTGTACATAAACAGATATGACTGAGCGTACTCTTAAGAGCCACCAAGGCTGCCAACTGTTAAACAATGATCTCAATTTTTTTAAAATCCAAATACCCATATATCAGAAAGAATGCAAGCCGACAGCTTTAAACTATGCACACGTATAGTACCTGACATTCTATATTAATTTGGAGTAACTTATATATGTCAGTGCTACCAACATGATTCTAAGCCTGCTGAGAGGTCCAACTTTAAATACATGTAACTTCTATACTATCATTTGGATTTCAACCAAATTTCGTGTGTGCTATGAGTACCATAACAGATATGACTATGCCGATTCTTAATAGTAACCAGGGCTGCCAACTTTTAATAAATACTGTATCCATTTTTGTTACCCTAATATCAATATATCAGAAAGTATGCAAGCCAATAGCTCTAAACTTTGCACGCGTATAGTACCTGGCATTCTAGATTAATTTGGAGTAACTAATATACGTCAGTGCTGCCAACATGATTCTAAGCCTGCTGATAGGTCCAATTTTAAAATGCATGTAACTTCTATACTAACTAATGGATTTCATTCAAAATTGGCCCAACAATAAATCATATTATTTCAGATTATTTCTGACCAATACATGTATGCCATTTTTGTCAACATGATTTCACGCACGCTGTTAGATCCAATGTTTAACTGCATGTAACGTCCATGCTATCCATTGGACTTCAACCAAATTTTGTATTCTGTACCTTAAGAGATGGAACTAAGAATATATTCAGTCATTAGGGCTGCCAACTGTAGTTCTCTATTAGGCTACATTATGCCACGTATACAGTATTTCGAACTAATTAGAAATTTCGATATTACCAACTTAATTTCGTCATTATTCTAAATAGTTCCTTATGGATTAATTATTGGCATGTATCTTAATTTTTAAGAAAAGTAGGCTCTTTAGTTCGTCACGTAACTTAATGTTTATTGTTATTTTAGTGTCCTTGAGGGTACATGTTTAGGAATTCTCTCAATTCCTTCTTCAACCCATCACACCTAATGTTAGGAATCATCCATAAAAGACAATGTTACAAACCCTTTCAAATGTCAAAAACACATATTTATACAACAACGAAAGCACATAAAAATTGTTAAAATTTTTAAAATAACACGTGCATTTTTTTTTTAATATAAGACACTTCATGACTTCTTACAACCTTTCCCACATGAATGTCGTGTTGACATCCATTGTACTATTTCGTATTGAACCCGCTGAGCTAAGGTTCATGTGATATTTTTCATGACAACACATTTATGATGGGATGTACTACCTTTGAACACACCCAGAAAGCTACGAGAAGCTGAGAGCTTATACAATTCTCTTTGGAGTAGCGGAGAATCGCACTTTTGACTTTGGTGAAGTCTGCTAATTATTTATCTGAGGTCTTATTAATCAATTTTATCTTTCTACGAGACTCAGAATATTCCATTTCGTCATTCAGTATTATTGAAACATTTTGGAGGATGTTTTTTCACTTTAAGGTATGGTATCATTGCAGATACGCAAATAGGAATGTAAGTAGTCGCTCAACGACTTAGTTTGACGACTTGATTCCACGAGGAACACAGTTCCGTGCACTACGTCTGGAGAATCCGCCCTGTTGAGGCGTGTTACGATATCCGACGTATTAGACGTGGGAAATGTCCGCTTTTTAGCGAGGAATCTTTATCAAGTGCCATCGAGCATCGTAGTATTGCGAATCGCAGTTGTTAATGTGTAGTGATTAGCACGAATAGTAAAGTGAACTTATTTGGCAAGTATTGTGAATTTACGATAATTCTGTAGCACCACATTTTTATACCCTCGTGATTTGTGGAGGGCCGAGAGCCTGGTGCTCAATATACAGGTAAATGTGATATTGTTACTTTAGGCAAGTGTTATATTAAAAATACATTGCATATAAATTGCTACGGTGGATTTATCCACAAGAAATCAACGCCCATTTCATGGATGCCACGTGATTGCCAAAGTAGCATTTGTGCACGTGTGAAACAGCAGATCAGTGCATGGCCATTTGTTAATGATATCTGCAAAGTGTAGAGGCTGTGTTACCAGATATATGATTAACGCCTGTGATATCCACGAAGCATAGTGTAATTTTCAAATAATAATGCACTACATGAAATCTAATATTACCGACCACGTGTTCGACATTTACAACACCATGTTCGAGTCGGAGATAATGGGCTAAGTACCATTATGGTATGAGGGAGATGTCTCGGACGGAACGAGCATGATTATGGAACTTCAAGAACGTCGAACGAGAAGGAAGGAATCGAGGATGCCTTTCCTAGGCATGTCCAACCCATTCACGATGTCAACTACAGGGACAGACCGAACCCTGGTCTTTGGGAGAGCCAAGATGGAAGTTCTGATAAGGACGATGCCAATCCTGAAAGCCAGAGGTGCTTTTGTTCAACCCTTGTCGTTGGACAGAGAGCTAAGTGTGGGCTCCTTCATATCGTGAGTTTGTACAACCCTTCTTTGTTCTAGTCATTGGTGGTATAGTTAGATTAGTGTAGATTGTAAATCAGCCGAACTTAGTGACAGCCATTTTATAGGTAGGGAATTTAATTAGTATAATTAGATGTCATTTATTTACAGTGACTGTGAGTCACCCTTGGGTTTGATATTTTGTTCAACCCTGGTGCAACCTGATGGACGTCATAGGACGCCAATTTCTGTCTATTGCTAAACGTGACTGTAGTCATTTTGAGGCTACTTTGTTTAACCCTATCTGGGGTGATTTTCAAGTCTTAGCAGACTCTTGTTATGGCAATCTGATGCCATGGTCATGATTCTTTAACTGCACTTTTTGCAGCCAGTCAATGTTACGCCCCTGACTTCATTAGAGTAGTCGTATCATTTGGGTAATCGACTGTAATTACCAGTTTTGTAACTGCATTTATATTTCATTCGAGATGTGCTCAGAAGCCATCCAGGTCAAGTGTAGACCTTACTAGTAAAAGTGACGTTTCGTTGTAGCCTAGCATCGAACCCTGTTCCCAACGTATCATTAAGCAGATCCAGCAGAGAGTGGTATTTGCGCCATAATATTGTTTTGTTAGTATCAAGTGTGATGACACGAGATTTATTTTGATGTTTGATACAAGTAACTAATGAAGTATTTTATCTTTGAGAGCAGAGAGCTCCAGCAATGAGTGACATTGCTACCTTTTAAACGTCTTTGCTATGAAAGACGGAGTAATCAGCTTTATAGCGTGCTTTTTATGCACACATTCTTCGAGGTTTATAACCTATGGTAAAGGTATTATTATGAGGCCAGTTTTACAGTTATTTTCTTGCCAAAACTGCCGGCCCAGTCAACGTGTTGTGTCACATAGCGCAGGGAGATCGTAGCCCGCTGTGACACAGGAACAGGTTTTTGAATACTTCCCAGCGCCCGACTGAGAGCGCTTGCTTCTAAGTGAGACAGACTGATGTTAACACAGGACAGAATGCTTGTAGCATTCATTTGTTTTTCATTGCATTGATAGCTCATGGAACCCAGTGTCCACTTCTGTATCTGAGCATATGTTCTGTAGATTGCCATTTGTTAGTTAAACGCCTTTTTGCGTGTATCGTTGTTTCGACGAGTACAGTTATGTCAGGTTTCTTATAGTATGTTGGTGGCTAGCCCCGAGAAGGAGGTTTTTCATGTATGAAGGTATTTTGTGTACCATGTCCGGGACTGTTCCCGTGGACCAGATATTTAAGGAGGGTAACTGATGTGTCCAGGCCCGTCCCAGAGTTATTGAACGCGAGCTGTGCGCCGCTGGTAACTTGTGTTATTGTGTGTCCGAGTTGTTATTGCTCGTTGATTGTATTCCGACTTTTGAGTCGAGGCTTTTTGGCAGAGATGATCTCAGGGAGACGCTCATTGCCAGGCTTGTCAGCTATTATTCGCCATAAAACAACGATAATCTAAACCGACATCTTAATAATAAAACGCATAATTTTGATAAACAAAATAAAACTAACGAATCCTTTCTATTTAACCTTGTTCATTTGCATTTGGAACCTGCTGACATAGCCGTGCTAATGAAGGTATTTCCTGGAGGAAATGACTTGAGGACAGCTGACACTTTTTGTAGCGACTGAAGCTTGCTCGAACCTTTAGTTTGTAGCAAGTGGAGCGCAGCCTGGTGTATTCTTGGAATACACGGTACGGGAGATTATAATTTTCAATGCTTTTGCATGTTCTTTCCTTCCTCTTTGTCGAACACCAACAGTGATCTTCTATTTTCTCTTTGGTTCCTGTCTCTTATGTCTTCATGAGTCTGTTCTAGATATATATTCTCTGTGACTCACCTAGCGTCAGCTAGCAGCGAATCTCTGAAGCTCTTCAACTCTTCCTCGCGCAAGAGGAATTCCTTCTCCATCTGGCCACCAGATTTTGCTGCCATCGCCAGCTATTATCTCCATGAGCAAGAGAACTACGTCTACTTTTTTACTCACCATGCTGCGCTAGTATCGCCTGTTATCAACTCTTTGAAGACCAGCTCAGCAAGAGAAGATCATTTTTTGTTGTAACATTGGCAATGCTTATATGTTCTCCTTTTGTCTCCTACCCCCCACTCTTTCCCCCTTCCTTGGACCCTCCGTGCTCCATTGAGCAGGTCTCACTTCGCAATCGGCAGTTGACTCGGTCAGTTAAAGCTCCTCTCGAGCTAGTCTCCTCAAACCAAGAGGCACACACTTTTCTACGCCATGTTGGCAAGGTAGTTGTCATCAAATGAAACTTCGCCTTCTACATGAAATTAAGATAAGTACCATCTTAAAAGTTTTAACCTCATCTTCATGGTTTTAACTTCCACGTGCTTTTAACGATACTTTTATAGACAGTGTGAAATTATTTATTTTGGGGCAAAAATCGTTCTTCGTGGGATTTGCCATGTTGAGCTTTGTTCATATAAGCCAACCTTACTAAAAAAAGAGCTTTTCTTAAGCTATTCAAATGAGAAATCCTCTCACTACGTGGGATATTACCTAATACCCGCTGTCTATAATTCACCAAGCTAGTTCCTCCGTTGGATTTTCTTGACCTCATTTTTCTATTCAGATCGTTCTGGAACCTCCCAGATTCTGTACTTGATCCACAAGTCCTGTCGTCATGTATTTTTTCTCACTCGTAAGAATACTATTTTAAATTGAAGAATCTCATTTCTGAATTAAAAGCTCAATAGCTAACTTTCTTCCACCGCTGGAACCGCTGGAATGTTCTATGGTACATTTAATTGTAACTCACAACTTTCTCAAGAAATAGACTCTCACCTATATAGTGCAATCAGTTATTTCCATAATTGCAATAACTTTCTTTCTTATAAACTTTAGTTTTCCTATAGTGAACTTTGCATCCATCTTTACAGACTACAGTGATAACCAGTGCTTGCTCCACGTTTCTACCGCGTCGCGATCGTCCGTTTACATTAAATACGGCCGTGAACATTGATCCTATATCCCAATGATCTTTCCTCAACCTTCTACTAACAACCCATATTAATAAAATTGTAACTTTTCTATAAGGTGTCACTCACGAAGTGCCCTTCCAACTTTGCTAGTTTAACATTAATTAATTTCTGCATAATTGTGTGTGTGATACACGTTTCAAATTCACATTGTTCCTTTCCTATAATCAGGGAAACCAATTCTTTAAACTCTTGAGCGAGTCATGTTCAGGTTTCACGAAATGGAAATTGTCCCATTTGGCTAGTGATTCCTACTCAAACTTGGGAAGTCTAGAACCTTCCCTTTTAACTTTCTTCAGGTTTCACAGTAAGTGACCTGCCCTTATTTGCATAATAACCAACGTTAATTCTGTATAAATATAAGAAGTTGTAGGAACTTCTATCTTATTCTTCATGTTTTTCTTATTGTTATTTTAGAAGTTTTCACTTTTTCTAGAATATTCTCTCAGGAATTTCTTAAGGTACACTCTTTGTACTCCAATTAACGTTCAAACTTTAATTACTTCATTGGTTATTTGTTTAAATCTTATAAAGATTTTAGAAACATGTAAGGTTTTAAACCTCATAAATTGTCAATTGCCTGGAGCAATCGTTTAATGTGAGGAGGTCTGCGACTCCATTTCTTAAAAAAGTTTAAATGAACAATGTTTGTCAAAATATATTACATACTTATTAAATTCATTAACCTTCTTTGAATTGTTTAATAAATTAAATATTTGTTTTTGGATTAATCATTTCTCTGATACTAGAGTTAGGCAAGATCCTGGCTTTCCTAGCTCTTCCTAGGTTCATACCCTCGTTCATACTCAATAAAGCTTTTACTATTTGTCTTGCCAGACTATCACCCTCCCCCATAGTACTTTTATGCACGCTTGGGAGGAAATACACTAAAGCCTTTCTCTGGCAAATCGCCCAAGTCCTAGCTGCGGTTCCCGTTAGCTTCGACCAAGCTCGTACCTACTTTAGGTATCCGAGTGCGGATTTGCAGTTGCAACCGCCTCTAAGTGTATTGAAAGTCAAATTCATAACTTTTGTGAAACTCTCCTCCTATTTTTCTATCCTTTTTCTCCAATCCAAAATCTACTTCCTTCTCTTAATCATCTTCCCTTGGTGGGTGGGTTATTCCTCAGCCAATAAACTACCCAAAGTTTGGTACCAGAAACCCGGGAGAGTCCATTTGTCATTTTTCTGTTTGGCAACACTTTGCAAATTATTAATATCTGTTTTGAATATTTCAGCTATAACCACATCGTGCAAAGCCTGCGACGTGGAAAAAGGCCGCTCCTGTCTCCTATGGGGTGTCCTGTTCTTTCTACTTATTTGCTGCTGCAAGCTTGACAGCATCTCCAAGGCTCAACAGTTTCGTGAGTTACATTTCAATTTATTTATCTTGTCATGGCTCCTACTGAAAAAGATGAAACTCTCATCGCTAGACGTTCTTCTTATAAAGGGCAACTCACTAGATTCAGAAATTTCATCAACAAATTAAATCCCGCCGAGTGTGATTTAGATATCTTGACACAGCGCCTTAAGTTGTATGAACGGTCCTATGATTATTATGATCAAACTCAAACCGAGATTGAATCCGCTTGCCCAGAACTTCAATCGGATCGGGACGAGGTCGAACCCTTGTACTTTGAAGGGATTGCCAAAGCCCACCAATTGATCCGCAGTATCTCATAACCGGACACTAGGGTCATTAATCCGGCCCAGTTCCCACCCGCTTCAGTTCACAAGAACAAACCGAAACCGTTACTTCCTAAGATAAGCCTACCGCACTTCTCAGGCAAGGAAGGTGAATGGTATTCTTTTTACGAACTTTACTGTTCACTCATTCATGACAATAATGAAATTCCCGATATTCATAAATTTTATTTCCTGCGTGTGTCTTTGGAAGGTGAGGCCTTAGCCTTGGTACAGTCACTGCCTTTAAGCGCAGACAACTACCACATCGCCTTTAATCTCCTTAAAGAGAGATATGGCAATTTACGTTTGAGTGTCGCTCGACACATCCGTTGTTTGTTTAACCTACCAGCCGTCAAACCTAATGACATCACCTCTTTAAGAGACCTCTTAGACTCTATACAGTTAAATGTTAGAGCATTATACCAACTTAAGCAGCCTGTCCAAACATGGGACACCATACTCATTCATCTGGCTACATCCAGATTCGACTTTTCAACTTTAAAGGCTTGGGAAATTGAACTCGCTCGCAAGGAAGAATTTTCGTTCGAACACTTAATCTCGTTTCTCAACAGCCGCTGCCAAGTTCTTACAGCACTCGCATTTCAGTGCGAAAAGGTCGAAACGAATCATCAGTCTCACATTTTTGGGAAAAACCTTGCTTTTTCAAATGGTAATCAGCCCCCATCTGTCGAGAACAAGCAAACTCGTTCTGCTTCTTTCAATCATGCAAGAGAACATATCAGGCCGCCCAACAAATCTTTCAAATGCACGCTCTGTAAAAAGCTTCACACATTGTATTGGTGCAAATCTTTTAAAGAATTGTCTGTCGATGATCGAAGGAAGTTTGTCTTCAATAGCAAACATTGCTTCAATTGCTTGTCACCTAAGCATTCTTCTTCGAACTGTACGTCATCAAATCTCTGTTTCCATTGTAAAAAACCGCACCATTCTTTATTGCACGTTACGATAAATCGAGGTCATCAGTACCTGCCTCTTCAAGCTCCTTGCAGAGCCGCTCCGAACAAACGAATGCTTCTTCCTGCATTTCTAACGCCGAAACTTCTCACAGTGCGCAAACTCTTTTGTCCACTGTACAATTCGAAATCCAAGATAAATTTGGAAATTGGTTTCGAACCCGTGGTCTTCTTGATTCTGCTTCAACGCACAACTTTGTTTCACAATCGTTGATTAAAAAACTAGTTCTTTCGTCATCGCCTACTTCCATCAATGTATCTGGCATTGACAATTTGAATACTCAAGTATTGTAGTCTTCAAAATTGAAAATCAGAGACGTTTGCCAAAGAAACACCAATCTTAATTTAAACTGTCTCATTCTTACCAGTATTGGCAAAGACACTCCTAGCAGCGCTATTAATACTTCCAGTTTAAAGATTCCTTCGCACTTAAGGTTAGCTGATCCTCAGTTTAATGCTCAAGGTTCCAATGATGTACTTTTCAGTGCCAATGTTTTTTGGAAGTGCATTCGCAAACAAACACGCAAGTTATCTTCAACCGTGGTCGCTAGAGACACCGATTTTGGTTGGGTTATTACTGGGGAAATTCAGCATCCCAGTGTTCAAACCAAAGCGCAATGTCATTTTGTTACAGCTGACATAAATCTCATTTCTGAAAAAGAGAACGCTCAGGTTTCAGATCTCAATATTTTTGAAAAACACTTGCCGAAACGATGTCTTATCGTGAACAACTACGTTACCTCTGTAAGTTGTTTAAATGATTTTGCCTTCTTTCCGTATAAAATAGCAATTCAAGTTCGCCTTGCTTTGAGTTATTTCGTTTACTTTCTCATGTCATTTTTATAGCAGGTAATTGCTTAAACTCTTTCTCGAAAACTATCTTCCCTTTGTGTAAAACCATGGCTATCAGTCTCCATCACTTCGCTGTAAGCTATGTTTCACTTCTTTCGCTATTTAGAAGGATGTCCACGGCCGGCTCCTCCCTCCTTCCTCACAATTGGAAGTCGCTCATGAAACCGCTTGAAAATCTGAATTCTATAGCATCTAGAATAACTATTCTTATGCATAAACTCCTTCTCAATGTCCCAGCTTTTCTTCTCTGTTCGGAAGAATTAAGCTTCTTTCTGTTGAAAATTGTCCGATTTCGTGATCCTCAAAATTATGCGAAATTGATTTCCTACTCTGTTTCATACGGCTTTAAATTGGTTTTTCACGTCCAAGTTACGATTGACTGCATGCCGTACAACCTGAATATCTGCTTTAAGTTACAGCTGATTCAACTAGTGTTGTTTGTGTACTTTGAACTGCTTGTTTTTCAAACTTGTTTGTATACAAGCCCGAGTAAGGTCAAGTCACTGTTTATTTCCTGTACGCTTGACAAAGGTCAAAGCAAGTTTCTCTTATCTCAACTTTGGCTGATTGCCAACCATTGTCTAGTGAGTCGCTCCTGCAAGTACAGAAGCCGTTCAACTCATCACCAAAATAAACTTGTTCCGCTCAAGGACTCTTTCAGCTATTTATATGCCTTATCTCGTTGTATTATGTGGGTGAAGGCTGCGCTTGCTTTTGTCTTCCACTTACTCACGCTCGTATTCTACAATTGCTTCGATTCTCGTCTCGTAACATCGTCGCATATCCTTTACGCGCTTATGTATTGCACTCTGCTCACATATTTTGAAATCTTATTGTTCATTGATGAACAAACTGGTTTTTTCTCGTCGTCACATTCGATGTGTTTTTGCATTTATACTTGTTATGTCACGTTTCTCGCTGACTTAAGTATTTTTCTGAGTAACCCTTTTGATACTTATTATGACTTAAGGTCATTGCTTATGGCTACTTGGTTGTTACCTATGGCGTTCTTGCTTTCTACTCGCATAGTTTCTTTGTTTATTTGGTATATTCTTATCCTGAATAGATGTACTTGTTTCTATACGCTTTGTTTAAACTTGTCAATTCTTCTTTTGCATCGTATCGTAATCTTTACTAGAGGCATACTTCCCTCAGCTTCTAGTTATTTTGTGATGGAAGATGTCGTTAATTCTCGTTATTTAACTCCGCTTTCTAATGACCCTGATGACCTCCTTCCACTCACACCTGGTCACTGTCTTACACGCACTTCTCTCTCTGCCCATCCTCCCCTTCCTAATTCTTTCAGGGATTCTGATTTACCTATTGTTTGGCGTAAACTTGAAGCCCTCCGCAATTCCTTTTGGAAGAGGTGGAACTTGGAATATTTAACTTCCTTGCAAGGGAGACAGAAGTGGTTTCTTTCCAGTCCCGACATTAAAGTGGGAGACTTGGTCTTAGTTAGGGATGTTTCACCCCCCCCCCCTAGTATGGATCTCTGGTGGAGTGACCGAGTGTTATCCTGGAAGAGATGGGAGAGTCAGGGTGGTCAGAGTTTTGACCACTAATGGTCAGATCATAAGACCACTTCTCTTCAATTACTTTATTACTCTTAAATGTTTAATTGCTTATTTGTGCTCTGTTGGTGTTTTCCCCTCCCAGTATGGTGTATTCTTGGAATACACGGTACTAGAGATTATAATTTTCAATGCTTTTGCATGTTCTTTCCTTCCTCTTTGTCGAACACCAACAGTGTTCTTCTATTTTCTCTTTGGTTCCTGTCTCTTATGTCTTCATGAGTCTGTTCTAGATATATATTCTCTGTGACTCACCTAGCGTCATCTAGCAGCGAATCTCTGAAGCTCTTCAACTCTTCCTCGCGCAAGAGGAATTCCTTCTCCATCTGGCCACCAGATTTTGCTGCCATCGCCAGCTATTATCTCCATGAGCAAGAGAACTACGTCTACTTTTTTACTCACCATGCTGCGCTAGTATCGCCTGTTATCAACTCTTTGAAGACCAGCTCATCAAGAGAAGATCATTTTTTGTTGTAACATTGGCAATGCTTATATGTTCTCCTTTTGTCTCCTACCCCCCACTCTTTCCCCCTTCCTTGGACCCTCCGTGCTCCGTTGAGCAGGTCTCACTTCGCAATCGGCAGTTGACTCGGTCAGTTAAAGCTCCTCTCGAGCTAGTCTCCTCAAACCACGAGGCACACACTTTTCTACGCCATGTTGGCAAGGTAGTTGTCATCAAAGGAAACTTCGCCTTCAACATGAAATTAAGATAAGTACCATCTTAAAAGTTTTAACCTCATCTTCATGGTTTTAACTTCCACGTGCTTTTAACGATACTTTTATAGACAGTGTGAAATTATTTATTTTGGGGCAAAAATCGTTCTTCGTGGGATTTGCCATGTTGAGCTTTGTTCATATAAGCCAACCTTACTAAAAAAGAGCTTTTCTTAAGCTATTCAAATGAGAAATCCTCTCACTACGTGGGATATTACCTAATACCCGCTGTCTATAATTCACCAAGCTAGTTCCTCCGTTGGATTTTCTTGACCCCATTTTTCTATTCAGATCGTTCTGGAACCTCCCAGATTCTGTACTTGATCCACAAGTCCTGTCGTCATGTATTTTTTCTCACTCGTGAGAATACTATTTAAAATTGAAGAATCTCATTTCTGAATTAAAAGCTCAATAGCTAACTTTCTTCCACCGCTGGAACCGCTGGAATGTTCTATGGTACATTTAATTGTAACTCACAACTTTCTCAAGAAATAGACTCTCACCTATATAGTGCAATCAGTTATTTCCATAATTGCAATAACTTTCTTTCTTATAAACTTTAGTTTTCCTATAGTGAACTTTGCATCCATCTTTACAGACTACAGTGATAACCAGTGCTTGCTCCACGTTTCTACCGCGTCGCGATCGTCCGTTTACATTAAATACGGCCATGAACATTGATCCTATATCCCAATGATCTTTCCTCAACCTTCTACTAACAACCCTTATTAATAAAATTGTAACTCTTCTATAAGGTGTCACTCACGAAGTGCCCTTCCAACTTTGCTAGTTTAACATTAATTAATTTCTGCATAATTGTGTGTGTGATACACGTTTCAAATTCACATTGTTCCTTTCCTATAATCAGGGAAACCAATTCTTTAAACTCTTGAGCGAGTCATGTTCAGGTTTCACGAAATGGAAATTGTCCCATTTGGCTAGTGATTCCTACTCAAACTTGGGAAGTCTAGAACCTTCCCTTTTAACTTTCTTCAGGTTTCACAGTAAGTGACCTGCCCTTATTTGCATAATAACCAACGTTAATTCTGTATAAATATAAGAAGTTTTAGGAACTTCTATCTTATTCTTCATGTTTTTCTTATTGTTATTTTAGAAGTTTTCACTTTTTCTAGAATATTCTCTCAGGAATTTCTTAAGGTACACTCTTTGTACTCCAATTAACGTTCAAACTTTAATTACTTCATTGGTTATTTGTTTAAATCTTATAAAGATTTTAGAAACATGTAAGGTTTTAAACCTCATAAATTGTCAATTGCCTGGAGCAATCGTTTAATGTGAGGAGGTCTGCGACTCCATTTCTTAAAAAAGTTTAAATGAACAATGTTTGTCAAAATATATTACATACTTATTAAATTCATTAACCTTCTTTGAATTGTTTAATAAATTAAATATTTGTTTTTGGATTAATCATTTCTCTGATACTAGAGTTAGGCAAGATCCTGGCTTTCCTAGCTCTTCCTAGGTTCATACCCTCGTTCATACTCAATAAAGCTTTTACTATTTGTCTTGCCAGACTATCACCCTCCCCCATAGTACTTTTATGCACGCTTGGGAGGAAATACACTAAAGCCTTTCTCTGGCAAATCGCCCAAGTCCTAGCTGCGGTTCCCGTTAGCTTCGACCAAGCTCGTACCTACTTTAGGTATCCGAGTGCGGATTTGCAGTTGCAACCGCCTCTAAGTGTATTGAAAGTCAAATTCATAACTTTTGTGGAACTCTCCTCCTATTTTTCTATCCTTTTTCTCCAATCCAAAATCTACTTCCTTCTCTTAATCATCTTCCCTTGGTGGGTGGGTTATTCCTCAGCCAATAAACTACCCACTGGCCATACGATGTTAGACGTAGTCTTCATTACGCAGTCGTCACCGTAATTACACACGTTAAATGACTATGGCTTACAAACAGTAAACCAAGGTGTAGGCAGGCTTTGAATAAAACTGTGGTCTTTTGTATTTATTTATTTGTTGATGTAGAAGTGTACGAATCCTCTATGTTACCCTTTTGTGTGCTGATTAGCACCTAGTTCGTAAGAATGTCTTAGTTTTTTTAATTGCTTGTCACATAGCTTTGATTGTAACTGTTTGATATTACGGACGTCACCGCCGTAAATTTTGTAACTAATTGATAGGACTTAGCTAGATGAATTAATATTAAATGTAAATGTGGAGATGGTATCATCCTAACTTAGATTTGTTTTGCTTCCCTGTTAAATGTAAATTCCGATATTAGCTTGATCTTGTAACTTGACCTAGGGTTTTTCGTCGTACCATTTTCCTAGTGTTGCTGTTGTTTCTTTATTATTGTGAGACAGATCTTTCGCGAGGGTTTACTGTAACTTCTCAGGTAGGGACCTGCTCTTTATTTTTGATTATTTATTAGCTTGCGGATTGAGCCTCCGTGGCTTAGGTGGCAGCACGCTGGCCTCTCACCGCTGGGTCCGTGGTTCAAATCCCGGTCACTCCATGTGTGATCTGTGCTGGACAAAACGGAGGCATACAGGTTTTTCTCCGGGTACTCCGGTTTTCCCTGTCACAATTTCATTCCAGCAACACTCTCCACTATCATTTCATTTCATCTGTCATTCATTTAATCATTGCCCCAGAGGAGTGCGACAGGCTTCGGCAGCCGGCACATTTCATATCCTCGCCGCTAGATGGGGGCTTCATTCATTCCATTCCTGACCCGGTCGGAGACTGGAAGCAGGCTGTGGATTTTCATTTTTCATTAGCTTGCGGATTAGCCGATAGAAACCCTCCGAACTAGGATAGGGGTTTGTCAATTTAACAATAAATTTTCACGATGTTTTACATAAGTCTGGATGTTTCCTTTCTCAGTCTAGCTTTTAAGGTGAACCTTTCCTTAGGCAGTCTATGACCTTTCGTCACCATGTACCACGATCCCCGTGGACGATAGTTTCTCGTGCCGCTTTGGCCTATTTGGAAGTTCACCTGATCCTCTAGGCAGTTAGGTCCGGCGGATGAGATGTTAGGGAAGTCATTGTGGTTGTTGGCTGTCCTGGCATCTCCTCTGACGGGCTCATAGCATATACTATACGTGGGGATGACGTTAACGTGGTGACCGTCAGTTCCATGTTATTTAAGAGGATCTTAACGTTGATCAATGGTAAATTGGCCGGACTGGGACGAACTTAGAAAGTCGTACTGCAGATCAATTAACCGCATGGCATTCATGTTTGATACAAGTCCATGGGGTGAGGCTTTTGTGTTAGATAAATGATGGATAGGATTTTCTTTGATGATGCCTCATTCTGAGTAAATGTAATACTTTGCTTTGCTCGCCGTTGTCTTTGTAAATGTAGAAGCACTTAGTTTGCATACTCCAGCTGTACTCGTGATGTTTATTTAAATGAAATAAGCTTTATACCCCCAAGTAACTAATCATATCTGTAAGTTCCATTAGAGTTTGATCCCTCTCTTTCTCAATAATTTCTTGTCATGGATGAGGAAACAATTCGTCGTGTATTTGGGGAGATGATGGCAGGTGTCAATGCCAATCTCCAGCAGATTACTGCTGACTTGGGCGAGAATACCCAAGCTGTCAATAATGTCCGGGGTGATTTAGAAGTTAACACCCAGTCAATTAACAATGTGATTGGTCATGTGGACCAGGTTAGACAGGATTTAGAAGTTAACACCCAGTCAATTAATAATGTTAGACAGGATTTAGAAGTTAACACCCGATCGATTAATATTGTAAGTGGTCATGTGGACCAAGTAAGAAATGAAATTAATAACGTTAGACAAGATCTTGAGGTCAACACACAGTCAATTAATAATGTTAGGGCTGATCTAACGCAGGTCAGGGCCGACATGGACGCTCATAGAATAGATGCCAGAAATGATCTTACGGCAGGTTTAGCAGCTGTTAGGGTTGACGTAATAGGACACCATCAGGAGGCTAACCAGCGTATTGATAGTTTAACAGATCAAATGAATAGAGCTAGGGAGGACTTGCAGACCCGATTAGAGGAGCACACCGCTCAGATTCAGACAACAATTAAAAGAGTCCAGATTGATATGAGGGCTGACTTAGACCATACTCGAGAGGAATTTGGAACTCGATTAACTCACGTCGAGGGATTCATGGACAACGTCAAGAAGGACATGGCTACCATGAACATAGGTCTCATACTGATGAGAGGTGCAGCGAACGCCGTCAACAATAACGTCAAGACGATCGTCGATGGTATGATCGAGGTAAAGGACGAGTTGAATGAAAACCGAAACAACATTACGGAATTAACCGATACCGTAACAGGGCTACGAGAAACAGTAGACATGCATCGAGAAGAGAATAAGATCGATGTAATGCTGTTGAGGGGTGACCTTAATGAGCATAAGACCATTATGGAGGCGAAGGTAGCCGATGTCAAGGATGACGTAGGTAGGATCCAGGACAACATGTCCAAAGTCGAGGAAGAAATTGACTCACTACAGAAAAGATTTGAGGAAGTCGCGATAACCGAGAGGTTAGACCTCAGTTACAACTTGAGGACAGCTATTCGTGAAGTCGACACCAACCTCAAAGGTAAAGTCGAAAGAATTGAGTTGCAGCTCAACGATTTGGGAAACAAGGTCGCAGCTAAGACTATCCCAGGGCTCGAAGTTATCGAGAGACGTCTCGACCGACTTGAGACTCATCCAAGGGAGACACATTTACCTCCACAGATGGGAGACTCTCAGGCAACACCAGGATCGCAATCCGCAGGGATAATGCCTGCACACTTTCGACCTAGCGCACCCATGGAACCGCAACCGTCTCAATTTACCGGTTCAGCGCAGAGTCAAGCGTTAAATTTTGACGCGCATCCTTTCCAACCCGCACCTAATCGACAAAGTCAAGAGACGAGTACGCCAACGCATAATTATATGCCGAGTTCATTCAGACCCGCGCACACACAGGGGAACGTGACAATCATCCGTTCGCGAGAAGAGCAACCAGCTCGATTCTCAGGCACTGGAAGTGGCATCACTCCCGTAGAATTCTTGGCGAATGTGGAGAGCTACTTAAGAGACACAATGGAAACTCCGGAGAGAGAGCTCCGAGTTATTGAGCGTTTGCTTGAGGGGCAAGCCAGCACTTGGTTCAGGGCCTTCCGTTATTCATTCGTAGGCTACCAAGACTTCAGAGAAGTCTTGCTGAGGACTTACTGGTCAAGCGACATCCAGCATAGTATCAGAGCTGAGATGTACACTCGCCGATACAGCTCGAACACTCCGACGCGCTATGCGAACTACTTCGCAACCCAGCTTGCGAAACTTCGTTGTTTACAACCCCCACTGTCAGAGCAAGACATTGTTAACACCATCGTCTGGCAATACCCTGCAGACGTGCAACGAGTATTGATCGCTGCAGGAGCATCTACATTCCAACAGTGCGATCAGATCTTGCGACGATTGGACGCCAATACCGAACAGTTTCCACGTCCGTAGGCCTTAACCTGAAATTACCCTACACGTGCTCCCTGGGTGGTGCTAAACGAGCAACAGTGATCAGGCTGCCAGACTATCTTAGCGATCTCCTGGCTATTGTACATGAAAATGAAAAATCATTCAAATGGTTCTTTTCAGAACCAACAGGCAAAGACCTTCGGGCCTACGCTTAAAGTTCTACATCTAAATATAGAAGGCATAAGTAAATCCAAATGCCACTACTTGTCAAAAATCCTACGAGATGAAAACATCGATGTGGTTGCTATTCAGGAAACACATGTGGTGGACGAACATCAATTACAAACCAGAGGGCAAATATCAGGATATGATATCGTAGGTGCGACATACCACCATGCATATGGCACTGCTACATATGTTCGCAGCACCATTGAAAATGCTTCATTGCTCACATCTAGCTCTAAATATGACATTCACACTGTTGTCATCAAAGTTGGAGATTTCATCATTACAAACATCTACAAGCCTCCACTTTCTTCGTGGCCCTCCCAGATGATTCAGGTACAAAACCACCCAGCCATCTATGTGGGAGATTTCAACAGTCACCATGTAGAATGGAATTATAGTGCCACCGATTCTAATGGAGACACTCTCATGAATTGGGTCGAGGAACATGACATTCATCTTATATTTGATGCAAAAGATAGAGGTACATTTAGATCTGCCGCATGGAAAAAGGAGTTCAACCCAGACCTATGTTTTGTTTCCAGTGATCAAAATAAACAACCTCTGTTTACTTCACGGAAAGTACTTCAAGATTTCCCACGTAGTCAACATCGTCCTGTGCGTCTTGAGGTTGGAATGCAGATACCTCTGGTAACTTCTTATCCTCGCCCACGATGGAACTTCAGGAAAGCAGACTGGAAAGCGTTCTCGAGTGACCTTGATAAATGTGTCAGATGGATACCGCCAACAAGCAACAACTATGAGAGATTTGTGGGTGCTGTAATTGCCACAGCAAAAAGACACATTCCTAGAGGTTACAGAAAGGAATACATTCCTGGATGGACTGATGACAATGAAAAGCTATACCAAGAGTTCCTTTCCAGTGGCGAACAAGAAATCGGGGATGAACTGCTTCATAATCTTGATAATGCCCGAAGAGAAAGATGGATTGAAACTGTAACATCTATGAATTTCAGAGAATCGAGCAGAAAGGCATGGTCATTGTTACGGAAGCTTGGTGGGGCCACTCCCATTGTTCGTAAAAATCCTGCAGTTACTCCAAACCAAA
Source organism: Meconema thalassinum (assembly GCA_946902985.2). Taxonomy (NCBI): domain Eukaryota; kingdom Metazoa; phylum Arthropoda; class Insecta; order Orthoptera; family Tettigoniidae; genus Meconema; species Meconema thalassinum. Next base: position 1,407,869,764 of record OX336389.2, read on the forward strand.
TTGCTGCTCATATAGTTGCTTTGTCTAGGACACCGAGAGACAGAAATCATACAAGAAATATCAAAAAGCAATTAACCAGTCTCAAGGCCACATGCCCCCTTCATTCGGAATACACTAGACCATTTAGTGTGCACGATATCGATGAAGCTTTAGAAGATATGAAATCTGGTAAAGCACCGGGATTTGATGGGATTCACTCCGAGTTTCTGATTAATAGTGGAGAAAATACGAAACTATGGTTATCTAGGTTTCTAACTTACATTCTTCGAACAGGCAACCTACCTCGCTTATTTAAAATGAGTAAAGTCATTGCAATCCTAAAACCAGGAAAGCCTAGTGAAACACCAGAGAGCTATAGACCAATAGCATTGCTCAGTGCATGCTATAAACTACTAGAAAGACTAATCTTGAATAGAATTGCTACAAAAGTGTTCGAAACGATCCCTATTGAACAAGCAGGATTCAGACCACAAAGAAGTTGTGCCGATCAAGTCCTGTCATTAACTACCTTCATCGAAGCAGGATTCCAACAAAGACTAAAGACTTCGGTAGCATTTGTAGACCGAAAGGCAGCTTACGACACAGTGTGGAGAGAAGGCGTTATCAGTAAACTCCTTAAAGTGATTCCATGCAGGAGTCTGGCCCACCTTATAAACAACATGCTGAGTGACAGAACATTTCGCGTAGTCATGGGACGTGAAATCAGCAGATCCAGCAAACTAAACAATGGACTTCCACAAGGATCAGTGCTTGCCCCACTTCTGTTCAATTTATATATTTCAGATATACCCCCCACAAAATCCAGGAAATTTGGTTATGCAGATGATTGGGCACTTGCCACTAACGACCTATGCTTCGAGGAGATAGAGGAAACGCTGACAAAAGATCTCGCTGTTTTAGGAGACTACTTCCGAAAATGGAGACTCCAACCAAGCATGAGTAAAACAGAAGTTTCTTGTTTTCATCTGAGCAATCGAATGGCTTCAAGGGATCTCAAGGTATACTTCGATAACACCCTTCTCCGCCACAATAGACACCCCAAATATCTGGGTGTAACACTCGATAGAACGCTGTCGTTCCAAGAACACTTGAGAAAGAGTGCTGCCAAGATTCAGACACGCAACAACATCATTCGAAAACTATGTGGTACTACTTGGGGTGCAAGTGCAACTACTTTACGTTGCTCAGCTCTTGGCCTGGTTTACTCTACTGCAGAGTATTGTGCCCCTGTCTGGATAAACAGCCCTCATATGAAGAGAATAGATGTTAAATTAAATGACACAATGAGAATGATCACAGGCACGATCAGATCAACTCCTATTCAGTGGCTGCCTGTATTAAGCCATATTCCCCCACCCCACCTCCGCAGATGCAATGCTTTGATGAATGAATACAAGAAGATCCAGATTAATCAAAGACTGCCCATTCATGAGGATATCCACCATCTACATATAGATAGACTGAAGTCAAGACATCCACCCATCTGCACGGCGGAGAACCTGGCAATGAGTAATTTCAACCTTACTGAGAAATGGTCTAATGAATGGAGACAATTCGCCCCAGCAGAGTCTTTGGAAATGCCATGCATCTCACAGAAGGTACCTGGCTTTGAACAACCTCGGAAAGTATGGTCCAAGCTAAACCGGATCCGAACTAACCATGGTGTGTGTGCAGATCTGCTATACAAATGGAGGAAAAAGTCATCATCTTGTTGTGACTGTGGTGCTGAGAGGCAAACTGTGAAGCACATAACCCAAGAATGCCCACTGAGCCGTTTCGACGGAGGTAGAAGAGAATTTTTCCTGGGGACGCCACAAGCGATTAACTATGTAAATAGTGTAAATATAGATCTGTAGCTCATGTATACGCCATACGATAAATAAATAAATCCAACACACCGTCAACAGAAGGCTGACAGGCGTGAAGAGCGACACGTTAACTTGACGACTGTGGACAAAGCGTGCCAGACGGCACAGCAAACACAGACTCAAGAGAGCTTTGAACAGCGCAATGACTATGATCGTGGTCGGAGAGATTGGAACAACACTCCATACTCTAGAGACCGGGGAGATGACCGTCGTAGTTACTGGAACCTACGCTTTGATCGAGGGACGAACGACGACCGTCGTCATGATAACGACCGTCGAGGGAATACTAACCGGAACCCACAGCAGGGAGGTATCCGTCGAGATTACCGCTACAGCAGAGGATACAATCGAGATCGGGACCCCAGATACCAGACCGATCGAGACTGGAGAGGAAGAGCACGGGAGAGTCGTGAATACCTTCAGCGACTCCGAGGACTCCAAGATATCCAAGAAGGGGGAGATCAGAACCCGACTTCGCGGGAGACACGAAATACTCCGGCGGAAGAAACGGAGCGAAACCAGCCCGGTACTTCCCGCCAAGAGAGAAAAAAAAACGCCGAAAAACCAGTAGATTCTTACCCGATTGAGCACAGAGTAACTGCCACTATCTTACTCTGGGAGCCGATTCAGGAAGATCTATTAGATGAACGACGAACGACGAACCACAACTACGAATTGACGCGTCTACCGAAGATTGTAGCTACCCTGAATGGATGTGACGTAGTCATTCTCATCGATACTGGAGCGATGATAAGTGTCATTTCCGCCGATTGCCATGCCAGACTGAAAGCAAACTCTGAGGTGACAGAGCTGCCAGTTTCTGCAGTAAGAGTCAGAGGAGTTATACCTGACCGTGTTGTAACGTGCAAAGTTCAGATTTTATGCACTTTGAAAATTTCGAGCCACGTGTACTTGCACGAATTTCTAGTGATGAAAGGCTTGCATCATGATGCCATATTGGGTGCAGACTTCATTCGGAAGTACGATGGAATCATTGATATGGGACGTAATACGGTGGAGTTTAAGCCGAACGAACCCATTCAAATGAATTTAGTAGAGGAAGAACCGGAATTTGAATCCGAAGTCAACGTTGTTGAGAATTTAAATGGCAAGGAAATTGAGGAGACACAAGATGCCGACGAAGAGGCAGAACAATTATCAGCACCCATACGAGAGAAACTAGATGCAATATTAAGCGAATACGAGGATATATTCGACACCACACCTGGTGAGATATTGGACTACGAGTACGATCTTGTACCACTGGATGATTCCCCGTTCCAGAAGAAGATTTATCCTATCGCAGAGAAACACCGCGAGGAAGCTGCTAAGAAGATCCATGAGATGGAAGCAGCAGATACAATTAAGAAGTCACCGACTCCTTTCTTGAATCCTGTAACACCTGTGGTTAAGGTGGATGGATGCTTGAGACTTTGTCTCGATGCGAGGGCCTTAAACGAACGCTTAGCTCCTGAGCATGACTGACCGCCCAAGATTAGGGACATCCTCAGAAAGTTTAAGGGAAAGAAGATATTTTCGTCATTGTACTTAGTACAATCCTATTACCATATAAGATTATCTGAACATACTCAGAAGTATACAGGGTTTCTGTTCGATCAGACCACCTATGTCTTTCGAAAACTACCCTTTGGAATGAAAAATGCCGGAGCTGCATTAATTAGAGCACTTGATGCGAAGCTGACTCCTGAAGTAAAACAGAAGGTGATATGTTACGTGGATGACATCATCATAGCTTCGGAAACGGAGAAAGAACATTTAGCAACTTTACGCCTTGTTTTTGAGAATCTTCGACAGGCTAATTTCAAAGTGAAGTTCGACAAGTGTCGATTCTTCCAGAGAGAAGTCAAATTTGTGGGACACATAATTAATGGAGATGGATACAGACCGAATCCGGCGAAGATCAGAACCGTTGCTGCATTTCCGACACCAACCCGTGTGAAACACGTGAGACAATTCCTGGGAATTATCCATTTCTTTGCTGCTCATTGTGAGAGATATTCTGAGACTGTCGCACCACTTCAAGGTTTGCTGAAGAAGAATTGCAGATGGGCTTGGGACGACGAGAGCGAGACAGCTTTCAGAAAAGCTAAACAGATGCTGGTTGATTCGATTCAGTTAGAATATCCAGACTACTCCCGGAATTTTATTCTAGAGACTGATGCATCCGCCATTGGGATAGGTGCCATTCTATTGCAGGAGGATGATGAGAAGAAACGTCATTACATCGCTTTCTTAAGTCGACGTTTGAGAGCGCATGAATCTCATTATTTCACCACTGAGATTGAAGCACTTGCGATTGTTTACGCGCTTGAGTACTGGCAGAAACTTTTGTTAGGCCAGAGGATTATAGTGAGGACCGACCTCCATGCGCTGACCTTCATTTTACGAACAAGACTGGCAAGCGACAGGATCACACGTTGGACGCTGTTTCTCCATCAGTTTGACTTGGAAATTGTTTACCGACCAGGCAGAGAGAATGTGTTGGCCGACATTCTTAGCCGGAATCCTGAAGCCACTGTGAATGCCATTGACATCGAGGGAGAATGCGAGGAACACCTTCGCCGAATTCGTCATCTACCAGAAGGACAACAACGTGAGGAGGAACTCAGGAATATTATCCGCTTCCTGGAACGACGAATGGATCCGCAGGATGCTCACTATGCGAGGACAGCTGCTCTTGCAGATGACTAATTGATCTATCATCGTGTCTTGCATAAATTTGTGGACGAGGACCACACTCAACTGCGTGCAGTCGTTCCGAGGAGATATCAAGAATCTGTCATTCTTATGGTTCATCTATCCATTGGACATGGTGGGACTGACAAGATCATTGCAACCATCAAGGAGTCTTTTACTTGGAAAAGGCTAGGAACCACCGTTAGACAGTGTTTACGTGGTTGCGACGCATGCCAGCGGAACAAGTACACGTCACACTTGTTGAAGGAATCTCCTAGGCCAATACTCCCAACTCAACCTAGAGAGTTATACGCACAGGACCTTTATGGCCCAATACCAAAGGCCCGCCGTGGGAATCGCTTCATTGTTGTAACCATTGATGTGTTCACGAAATATACGATGCTTCATCCAATTCAGAAAGCCACCGCACACCATATTATCCAGAGGATTAGACGACAAGTGATACCGGAGGCAGGAAAGCCACAATTCCTGTTGACTGATCATGGATCACAGTACACCTCCGCAGAATTCGCCAATACTATGAACGAGTTGGAGATAGGTCATGTTTTATCGTCTATTCGCCATCCAGAGAGCAACCCCGCAGAATGCGTAATGCCTACTATCGCAAAATTCTGTCGATTGTATTGTCAGGAGGAACACTGGCGTTGGACCGAAGTCCTAGTTATCAAGGCGAAATGTATTAACTCAACAGTCCATGAGAGCACTGGTCAAATACCCATGGTTTTGCATTTGAACCAGATGCCGATGAGAATATGGAATCGTGTGATTGTAAATCCACCTTGTTTACAACCATCACACGCCAGCAGACTTTTAGCTGCAAGGGACACTTTGGACATACAAGCTGCGAAACGTTTGAGAAGAACTAGACGCCAGAGATTCAGAGAACCACTAGTTGCGGGAGACCTTGTCCTTATAAGGAGACCCGGAATTTCAAGTCCTATAGACCGCATATATGGGAAATTTCTGTTTTTATATTATGGCCCCAGTCGTATCCGACAACCTCTGAATAATGGAAGTTACGTGATTGAAGACATTCGGACAGGAGAGCGCATTGGAACCTTCAACGCAGCTAATCTACAAAAATATCACTTATGAATGAACTTTGAGTCAAATAAAAATGTCGTCCCTACATTTTATTTGAAACGACGGAGAGGCAGATGAACCCGCTGAGCTAAGGTTCATGTGATATTTTTCATGACAACACATTTATGATGGGATGTACTACCTTTGAACACACCCAGAAAGCTACGAGAAGCTGAGAGCTTATACAAGTCTCTTTGGGGTAGCGGAGAATCGCACTTTTGACTTTGGTGAAGTCTGCTAATTATTTATCTGAGGCCTTATTAATCAATTTTATCTTTCTGCGAGACTCAGAATATTCCATTTCGTCATTCAGTATAATTGAAACATTTTGGAGAATGTTTTTACACTTTAAGGTATGGTAATATCATTGCAGATACGCAAATAGGAATGTAAGTAGTCGCTCAACGACTTAGTTTGACGACTTGATTCCACGAGGAACACAGTTCCGTGCACTACGTCTGGAGAATCCGCCCTGTTGAGGCGTGTTACGATATCCGTCGTATTAGACGTGGGAAATGTCCGCTTTTTAGCGAGGAATCTTTATCAAGTGCCATCGAGCATCGTAGTATTGCGAATCGCAGTTGTTAATGTGTAGTGATTAGCACGAATAGTAAAGTGAACTTATTTGTCAAGTATTGTGAATTTACGATAATTCTGTAGCACCACATTTTTATACCCACGTGATTTGTGGAGGGCCGAGAGCCTGGTGCGAAATATACAGGTAAATGTGATATTGTTACTTTAGACAAGTGTTATATTAAAAATACATTGCATATAAATTGCTACGGTGGATTTATCCACAAGAAATCAACGCCCATTTCATGGATGCCACGTGATTGCCAAAGTAGCATTTGTGCACGTGTGAAACAGCAGATCAGTGCATGGCCATTTGTTAATGATATCTGCAAAGTGTAGAGGCTGTGTTACCAGATATATGATTAACGCCTGTGATATCCACGAAGCATAGTGTAATTTTCAAATAATAATGCACTACATGAAATCTAATATTACCGACCACGTGTTCGACATTTACAACACCATGTTCGAGTCGGAGATAATGGGCTAAGTACCATTATGGTATGAGGGAGATGTCTCGGACGGAACGAGCATGATTATGGAACTTCAAGAACGTCGAACGAGAAGGAAGGAATCGAGGATGCCTTTCCTAGGCATGTCCAACCCATTCACGATGTCAACTACAGGGACAGACCGAACCCTGGTCTTTGGGAGAGCCAAGATGGAAGTTCTGATAAGGACGATGCCAATCCTGAAAGCCAGAGGTGCTTTTGTTCAACCCTTGTCGTTGGACAGAGAGCTAAGTGTGGGCTCCTTCATATCGTGAGTTTGTACAACCCTTCTTTGTTCTAGTCATTGGTGGTATAGTTAGATTAGTGTAGATTGTAAATCAGCCGAACTTAGTGACAGCCATTTTATAGGTAGGGAATGTAATTAGTATAATTAGATGTCATTTATTTACAGTGATTGTGAGTCACCCTTGGGTTTGATATTTTGTTCAACCCTGGTGCAACCTGATGGACGTCATAGGACGCCAATTTCTGTCTATTGCTAAACGTGACTGTAGTCATTTTGAGGCTACTTTGTTTAACCCTATCTGGGGTGATTTTCAAGTCTTAGCAGACTCTTGTTATGGCAATCTGATGCCATGGTCATGATTCTTTAACTGCACTTTTTGCAGCCAGTCAATGTTACGCCCCTGACTTCATTAGAGTAGTCGTATCATTTGGGTAATCGACTGTAATTACCAGTTTTGTAACTGCATTTATATTTCATTCGAGATGTGCTCAGAAGCCATCCAGGTCAAGTGTGGACCTTACTAGTAAAAGGGACGTTTCGTTGTAGCCTAGCATCGAACCCTGTTCCCAACGTATCATTAAGCAGATCCAGCAGAGAGTGGTATTTGCGCCATAATATTGTTTTGTTAGTGTCAAGTGTGATGACACGAGATTTATTTTGATGTTTGATACAAGTAACTAATGAAGTATTTTATCTTTGAGAGCGGAGAGCTCCAGCAATGAGTGACATTGCTACCTTTTAAACGTCTTTGCTATGAAAGACGGAGTTATATGTTTGTAATCAGTTTTATAGCGTGATTTTTATGCACACATTCTTCGAGGTTTATAACCTATGGTAAAGGTATTATTATGAGGCCAGTTTTATAGTTATTTTCTTGCCAAAACTGCCGGCCCAGTCAACGTGTTGTGTCACATAGCGCAGGGAGCTCGTAGCCCGCTGTGACACAGGAACAGGTTTTTGAATACTTCCCAGCTCCCGACTGAGAGCGCTTGCTTCTAAGTGAGACAGACTGATGTTAACACAGGACAGAATGCTTGTAGCATTCATTTGTTTTTCATTGCATTGATAGCTCATGGAACCCAGTGTCCACTTCTGTATCTGAGCATATGTTCTGTAGATTGCCATTTGTTAGTTAAACGCCTTTTTGCGTGTATCGTTGTTTCGACGAGTACAGTTATGTCAGGTTTCTTATAGTATGTTGGAGGCTAGCCCCGTGAAGGAGGTTTTTCATGTATGAAGGTATTTTGTGTACCATGTCCGGGACTGTTCCCGTGGACCAGATATTTAAGGAGGGTAACTGATGTGTCCAGGCCCGTCCCAGAGTTATTGAACGCGAGCTGTGCGCCGCTGGTAACTTGTGTTATCGTGTGTCCGAGTTGTTATTGCTCGTTGATTGTATTCCGACTTTTGAGTCGAGGCTTTTTGGCAGAGATGATCTCAGGGAGACGCTCATTGCCAGGCTTGTCAGCTATTATTCGCCATAAACCAACGATAATCTAAACCGACATCTTAATAATAAAACGCATAATTTTGATAAACAAAATATAACTAACGAATCCTTTCTATTTAACCTTGTTCATTTGCATTTGGAACCTGCTGACATAGCCGTGCTAATGAAGGTATTTCCTGGAGGAAATGACTTGAGGACAGCTGACACTTTTTGTAGCGAGTGAAGCTTGCTCGAACCTTTAGTTTGTAGCTAGTGGAGCGCAGGCCATACGATGTTAGACGTAGTCTTCACTACGCAGTCGTCACCGTAATTACACACGTTAAATAACTATGGCTTACAAACAGTAAACCAAGGTGTAGGCAGTCTTTGAATAAAACTGTGGTCTTGTATTTATTTATTTGTTGATGTAAAAGTATACGAATCCTCTATGTTACCCTTTTGTGTGCTGATTAGCACCTAGTTCGTAAGAATGTCTTAGGTTTTTTATGGCTTGTCACATAGCTTTGATTGTAATTGTTTGATATTACGGACGTCACCGCCGTAAATTTTGTAACTAATTGATAGGACTTAGCTAGATGAATTAATATTAAATGTAAATGTGGAGATGGTATCATCCTAACTTAGATTTGTTTTGCTACCCTGTTAAATGTAAATTCCGATATTAGCTTGATCTTGTAACTTGACCTAGGGTTTTTCGTCGAACCATTTTCCTAGTGTTGCTGTTGTTGCTTTATTATTGTGAGACAGATCTTTCGCGAGGGTTTACTGTAACGTCTCAGGTAGGGACCTGTTCTTTATTTTTGATTATTTATTAGCTTGCGGATTAGCCGATAGAAACCCTCCGAACTAGGATAGGGGTTTGTCAATTTAACAATAAATTTTCACGATGTTTTACATAAGTCTGGATGTTTCCTTTCTCAGTCTAGCTTTTAAGGTGAACCTTTCCTTAGGCAGTCTATGACCTTTCGTCATCATGTACCACGATCCCCGTGGACGATAGTTTCTCGTGCCGCTTTGGCCTATTTGGAAGTTCACCTGATCCTCTCGGCAGTTAGGTCCGGCGGATGAGATGTTAGGGAAGTCATTGCGGTTGTTGGCCTTAGTTGTGAATAAACTATGAACCACAATGATGAGATTGATGAATCTGGTGATGCTCAAAAAGTGTAAATGCTTAGATTTTACAATCTTGCGAAGGAAGGAGTGGACGTGGTTGATAAGCTCAAGAATGCATACACTGTTTCACGAGTAAATCACCGATGGCTTCTATACACTTCTGAATATAGGAGGGATTAACAGCTTCATAAGTCTGCAAGTCGCGTGCACTACGAGTATACTTAAATTTCTCGTAACGCTTTCAATTGAGTTATGCACGGAATATACGGAGAACTGTCGCAATTTAGACTGTATTCCCCGAGGAATCAAACGAACAATTCAGGAATTCCTTGGACTGCAGCTGCATCAAAGGAGACGTGAGGGAAATCCCCAGTACCCTGGAAGATAACGTTTGTACAGGACCAAGAACAGGAAAATGAAGACTACTTGTGCAACATGCTCCCACTTTATCTGCTGTCTGTTGTAACGATTGCAGTTTGGGAGGAGTCTATAATAATACTGATGGCAGTGATTTTTAATTAGCATGAGCAAAGAAAGTAACCGTCACCAATTGCAATGGAGAACTGAAGAGCCTAAAAAGTGTACAAATGAGAGGGTTTCTTACTTGTAACAATACTATCTTTTTTGTAACAATGAAGAAATGGAGTGGTGGAGGACATTGCTTTCTAAACCTTAGTATGCAAATCTACTTTTAGTTTTCTGAATTATATATAACTATAACTTTTATGTTATTGTAGTTTTTAGTATTCAAGAATATGGGTATGATTTGTAAAAGCAACATTTGTAACATTGGTATTTTATAAGTCTACTTGAGCTAAATAAGGGGCTATGTGACTTAAATCCACCAAAAATAAATGAAAAACAACACAAAATGCATTAATACCACGAAAATAAATGCTACCAAAAAAGGACTGCAAAAAGTATATTGCGGTCTTTTTCACTGTGTGCGTGTACTCTCCTAACAGAACTCCAAGTGTGTACTGGAGGTTTAAAAATAGGGCAAAAAACTATTTTTATATGTGAGTAAACACAATATTTTTGAAATGGTCACACATTTTGACAAATCATTGAACAAAACTATTGCCAATCGTACAAATCCTACATTCTGAAGTTGAGGGGACAAAAACTTTTTCTCTCTTGAATTTAAAGTAAAAGTATGTTTTATGTTCTCTTTTTGTTATGAGAGTGAACAAAGCATTCATGAAAATAATTAACATTTAATTCAGTCAAAAATTGAATATTCTAACCAAGAATTTCTGATAGTGCTGCTCAAGAATGTTGGCTGTCATACGAATGTCACAGATTACACCATCTAGAAAATCAGGTTTAGCAGAAAAGGACAGCAAGTAAGTATCCAAGCCAATTAATTATTACTAGCATAATATCCAGATAATGATAATTTTGGGAGCCAAAAAAATTAAGATTACTTAAATCCGCCAAGAATACATTTCTCAATTCTAATCATGCAAATAAATGCTAGAGCTCCAGTCTTCACTAGTGCAACTTCCTCAGGAATTTTGCTATATTCTGAGTGTTCATTTTATCATTGGCATTTCAATTAAGTAGTCTGGCCTAAGAACATGGTGGTTCGCAAGCAACTATTCTCAGATACCCTAAATGTATCCATACCTATACCAGAGGCCTGATTATCATAGCCTACACCAAACTGAAAATAAAATTCAATTTGACTTTATGAAAATACATTTCTCTACTTCTAAAAGTACCCAAAAGATACAAACATAAGTAATACCTCACAGCCAACTCTGACAAATGAGACAAACTCGTTCTGAAACATATGTGAGCCATGGTAAAATATCTTTCTTTTTTACATTTCTTTTACACAAAAAGAGCTGTTCCAGCATTCATAATCATAACTGAACATTATTATGATTCATTCAAGACCTATTTCACAATAATGTACTAGTATAGAAGATGGCCAACGGCCTAGCCATGTTGAAACACCGGATCCCATGAGAACTCCGCAGGTAAGCAACATTGGGCGGGGTCGGAACTTGGGTGGCATGCCGGTTCTAGGTACTGCACGCTATTGGCCAACATAAGGAGGAGCGGAAAGGCCCTGGCCACCCTACCGCACGCAAAATCCGGCTGGGGGTATCCTCTTAGGAGGCTCGGACCTGCCTTCGGGCAGAATACCAATTAATTAATATAGAAGATATAGCGTCTCAGATATTCTAGAATAAATGTTATAACTGAACATTCTTACAGGTCAGTTAAGATACCACAACTTTTAATAAAATTGCTAATTTCTTGAGGTAGGTCAGTTAAACAGAATCATTTTAATTTTTAATTTCACACCAGCTATTTTTTGAAATGCTTCAACCATGACCCCAAGTAAAAAGAAAAATATGTGAAGGCCCACCTGGTGTTTAAATTACATATTAGGTCCATGTAATGGACAATTTGAAGAGTAAGATCCATTTGCAATACACACATACTATATAAAATATGTCGTAGGCCATCAGTGAAATATATTACTTCATGAAAATCTAAGCAATTTCATGAAAATCCAGCATTTAGCGTGGAAAGGATTTTAGCAGCATCGGATGTGCATTTTTATTAAGTGACGGGACCAGCTAGGGAGATGGTGAAATAAATTATTTTGCATTATCAGCCAAGTCACTTCATAAAGCTCCAGTGATTGATGATGGTACCGTACGCTTCATGAAAATGACCAACTTAATGGAGTCATAGAGTAATTAATTTTTCACCTTTCGGCAACTGCAAAGTATTACAAGAAATAATGTTTGTTTGTTTGAGCCTTCAGTCTTTTGACTGGTTTGATGCAGCCCTCCATGCCTCCCTGTCCTGAGCTAATCGTTTCATCTCTACATAGCTACCACACCCTACATCCGAGGCAATCTGTTTAACATATTCTAACCTTGGTCTACCCCTACAGTTCTTGTCCTCGACCCTTCCTTCCATAACTAAGCTTGCTATTCCTGGGTGTCTTAGTAAGTGTCCTACCAACCTATCTCTTCTCTTCATTAGCAGTCGCCAGAAACATCTCTCCTCTCCCACTCGTCTTAATACCTCTTTGTTTGTAACCCTATCTACCCATCTGATCTTCATCATTCTCCTGTAACACCACATTTCAAATGCTTCAATTCTCCTCTTTTCTGCTGCACCAATAGTCCAAGTTTCACTTCCATAGAGCGCCACGCTCCAGACAAAGGCTTTCAAAAATGACTTCCTAATACCTAAATCTATATTCGATGTCAGCAGATTCCTTTTTTGTAGAAATGCTTTTCTTGCCTGAGCCAACCTACTTTTTATATCCTCTTTGCTTCGTCCATCACTGGTTATTCTGCTTCCTAAGTAACAGAAATCTCCTACTTCCTTCAGCTTTTCACTTGCCAATTTGATCTCCATAGAGGTTTCTGATTTATTTCGGCTGCATTCCAGTATTTTTGTTTTATATTTATTAATTTTCATCATGAATATAAGAAATAATAATAGTTATTATTATATTTGAAATTATTTTCTGCCATAATTTTAAGTCAGAACATGCATCTACTTATCCTAAACCACACAGATTGTGTAATAATCAAATTTATTGCATTTATGACAGCATTTTCCACTGTAAGAGAGAAAAAAAAACTATGGAATTTTTAGAGCTATTCCGGAATACACAAACCTGCCTACTTTCCAAATGGCCTCTCAATATTTCCAGCCATTTGCTAGCAGTTCGACTCCTTCCAATTCCTGATTTTTTGTCATGGTCGTTTGTGCAGTATGAGGTCTTGCATTGTCCTGCTGCAAGAGAACTATTTCGGTTAACTAATGCTGGGTATCTCCATCTCAAAATTTCATGAACTCATTCCAGTTGTTGAGCATAAAGGTCCGCATTGACTGCACGCCCATTTGGAACAAACTCCCAGTGAATCACACGTTGAAAATTCCACCAGACACACAACTCACTTTGGAGCCGAACTGATCCTTTTTAAATGGGTAGTGACTTTTACGCCACTTAGCAAAACTCTGGATGAGAAGAAACAGTGTTTTGCCAAATTATGCAAGAGTTACTGCAAATAGATATGTAGTTGTGAACACTATGAACATAACTTTGGTATTTTCTAATTACAAGGTCTTTGGAAGGGAGAAAAAAAGGTACAATGACTGGTTCATGATTTTCATTTCAGGTTAGAGCTCCTGGGTATTTCAGAACTCTTTAAAAATTAAAAATTATATCTACTGACTTTGAATAAATATTGCCAAAAAATTAGGATTAATTTCGTGAACTAATAGTAATTTTAAATCATTTAATTTGCACAGTACTGTGCCCAACTCTAGGAATGGGTATTCCAAGATTCAGACACCTAGATATCAAGGGAAAGGCTACAGCCGCTTTTGAAAGTTGAGATATTTGAATATCGCGCTCCATTACTTCCAGAAGGAAATGGAAAGAATATGCAGCCAAGAGCATGTCAAGTGACGTAGCGAGTAATAGCAGAGGTCGAGACTATTTGTCGATTAAATAGTTAGCTATGGAGTAGAGACTTGAGACTTGGATCAGATTACTGGCACGGCCAAATGAAAGAGAATGCACTTAGTATCAAGTAAATCGGACCAGGGATACCAGAGATATGAGGATTTCTAGATTTCAGCGTGATGCAGCGTGACCCTGACCGTTTTGAATAAAAGCCGGCCGGCCCAAGCAACATCAGCTCACTTCGAACCAAGCTCTTGCATAGCAAGGTGCTGCTACGCTGAGCCAAGGCACATGGTTGCCAGATCTACGCAGAAGTTATTTTCAAATTGTGATAGTCACAAAAGTGCTGCGCTACAAGTGGAACTTAGTAAGTTTCTGGCAAGAGAGAATCACTAAGGTGATTGCTATTTTCCTACGGACACTGGTGAAATATTTTATTTCTACATGGACATATGCTAGACTTTGTCTAGAAAGTACTTTGTCACAGTCCAGTAATAATCATTCAATACTTGGATATTTTAGTCCAATTTAGTCAGTTTTATAATTGTAACTTGATAACCACTCCGATCTTTCAGTATATTGAAGGCCAGTCTATCACGGTGTTGTTCATTAGCCGACGAAGGGAAACTATATGTTGCTTCGCGCATGATAGATGGTGATAAGCCATGCCCAGGGAACGATCTTCAGAACAGCCGTTGATTGGTTTAGACTGTCAGTGTTTTCTTGTACTGAAAAGATTACCGTGAGTTATGTTACAACTGACATATTTGAGAATAGATCACTTAGATCTGACCCCATTTAAGCGAAATGCTATGGCTTTAACAGAAGTCAACATTAAAATGGATCAGCAGTTACTTCAAACTTCAAGCAATATCTCCACTATGTCGTGTTAGACAGATCGTGGGTATATAATGGCGGCCGATACAAGGATTAGACGTGCGTGTCCGATAGGGCATGTATCTGGATAAATCTGGTACAGACCAGGTTCACTACGCTTCAAGACCATCAAGAAATGTAAGCCACTTTTGACTTTATACTATGCCTAGCTAATTGGAACAAACTATTTTTTTCTGCAGATGACCTACACATTTGTTTTTCTTCATATTTAAATCTTGCAATGATTTACGCAAGACATATTAGAGTTATTCTGAGTATTTTCAGCACTCAGAACAGTTTAGGATCGATGACCGAGCAGAACGAGCATTTATTTGAATATTTCATATTTTTCGAAAATCACGGTAATCAGCCGATGTAACTGTAAAAGTTAATAATTATTTTTGTTGAGAAATGGATATTTTATCCATATTCGAAGTATCGAACATGTGGATTCTCACATAATGAAATAATAATTAAACACATTTAAAATAATATAACTAATAATAATAATAATAATCCACTAATAATAATAATAATGATTTTCATAATTTTTCTAAATAATTCGTGGATCTTATATTTTCTAATAATCACATTTATTGAGAGAGAGCCTATGAAGTAGTTTAATCATTTCTAATTTGGAACAGGTGATTTTCCGAAGGAGAGTGGTTAGCGCAAGCCCGCATTCAACCAACATTACAGTTCTGGTTGAACAGTTAATATTTGCAATGAGCAAAGTATATTTTTCAGATAACACGGAGAGGCATGAAACGGGAAGCAAATGATAATTGTATCAAGTAGGATATTTTTGTATTTATATAAAATCATGACGTAAATACACATTCGAAAGTGAAATAAAGATTATCATAAGTATGGTAAATTCACGGGTTGAACTGAATGGTAAAATAAAATAAACTTGTAAGTTTATTAATCTTCCAGTGTTGATAACAAGCAGAGGCTTGATTTATTGTATAAATTTTGGGAAGAAAATTTATGTGTGTGGAGTAGTTGAAATGCCATTCCCAGGTGCGCATGTTTAAGTCGCAGGAATGAGGAGGTTTTTATTTGAGCATCAATCAAATAGCAGGTTCGATGACTCAGTGTTATAGAAGGAGTATTGGAGCTACACATTACGTCGTATGAATGACCCGAAGGTTATTTCTTAAAAACCATCAGTTCTTATTTCAACCTTGTTTACGGATTCCATTAAGACTTTGATTTTGCTAGAACCCGGATTTGTCATGATAGTATTTTATTCTTCTTCAGAGGAAGACCTTTGCCGTTGTTGTTGGAATATTGTGTTCTTATAAAAATCATAGAATGGGCCACTGCCAATTAAAAATAATTCTATAACCACGAATAATTTGAAGGATGTTTTCAATCCTAGTGCCATGAACTAAATGAATTTATTATGAAGCTACAATTCTTATTTCCGCATTCTGTCGAGAATTGCAAGTTGTGAAAGTTACTAAAATGGCCACAAATATAAATATTTTTCTTAATGATGATTCCAAGTGGAGAATCGAATAGTTGAATGGTCCAACAATTTATTGAACAAGTTGATGATTCAGAAATCATATATAGTTTGTTAGGAACTTGAAGTTCATAATCGAGTCACTTCTCGAAACGTTTAATATCAGAAGAACAATTAATTTTGTTGTGCTTCGCACAGTTCTTCGATAATATGCTCAAAGGTCAAATACTTTTCAGAAGTTGTTATTAATATGTGTAAATAATTTGTGTTGATTCAGAGATAATAATATTTTTGACAATATTTTTTTGAAACTGGAAAAATAAGTGAAAGTTAAAAATTCTATGAACAATTATTCTACGAGTGTTAATATTATGTAAAAATTCAACCAGTGAACTACGGTATTTCCAGTAAAGACAATTAAATTTGAACTGGATTTAATCATAAATAATGGATATAGTTTTGGAACACAGTCTACAGGACTGATATTCAGACTTGTGTTTCCAAAGATAATTGTCCAATGTGTTGGAAAATTTCTGTACATTGTGTAAATAGTAATGTGGGTCGCCACACGTGAATGATGCTGCTTTGAGCATTTTATTTTGCAGTCAATTTTAACTTCAGAATAAAATGAGATAATTTTACATGATGTGTTATGCCCAGTTGAATCTCCTTCTATCCTTATTGTTGCATTGAACCAAAAATCAGTAAAGCATTTTTTTCATTTGATGTCGTTTTTGCGATTAGCTTTAACCCATCTGGCGCCCCGGGATATTTTGACTCTCGTGCTGACTGATTCTTGGTAAAATGCATATGTGGTCGTGCGGACTCCGGTCTAAACGGGCACAGTACGATGCAAGAACTTTGAAGAAAAGAAAAAATAGCAACTAACCAAGAAAAAGCAAATTTCAAATTTTGAGTACGTACCAAAAACTCAACCGCAGTAACATTACACCACAAGAAATATTTCACTGGTGAAAAGGCCGACAGTATCTACTGTCTTTGCAAAAAGAGCAAAAAACTGCATAATTAAAGATTGGCACTATGCAATCTTACACCAACAAATCATAAGTACATTTTCAATGTCTCTAAGGTATGTCACATACAGGGTCTTTCATATAAAGTAAGAACGGCAACAGGCAGTTTTGTTATTCGCTGCTGAGGTGGCCTTGGCCGAGCTTGTGGCGCACCACGGGCCCCTGCTGTACTATTGAAAGTGCGCGCATAGTACATACGAAGGCTGGTTGTTTTTTTCAAGTTCCGATGGACTGTATAAAAATAACAGATTGACATACCAAACTGATTTTGCTGCTAAATGTTTGCTTGTTTTATTCGTATGTCTCAACATAATCGCCAAAACGATTGAAACATTTGTCGTATCGTTACACCAGCTTTCCAATGCCCCCGGCAAAATATTCTGCCGCCACTGAGGTGGCTACGTCTGAAGTTTTTCCTTTTTGACGAGGCGTTGCCGCCCAATCATACCTTCAATTCTCGAACAAGGTTAAAAATCATTCAGTGCAGGTTTGAAATAAACCACAGATGGTCCAAAACTACACACTTGAATTCTTTGTAAAAGTCTATCGTAACGTTGGTACAATGCTGTCGTGAATGATTTTCTCCTTTTTCGAGAATTGAAGGTATGGTTGGGCCGCAACGTCTAGCTAAAAAGGAAAATCTTCAGGGGACTGTCCAGACGTACCCACCTCAGTGGCGGCAGAATATTTTGCCGAGGGCGCTTGAAAGCTGGTGTAAAGATACGAAAAATGTTTCAATCATTTTGGCGATTATGTTGAAACATAAGTACAAAACAAGCAAACATTTAGTAGTAAAATCAGTTTGGTATGTCAATCTGTTATTTTTATACAGCCCATCGGAACTTGAAAACAAAAACAGCCTTCGTCTGTACTATGCACGCGCTTTCAATAGTGCAGCTGGGGGCCATGGCGCGCCACAAGCTTGGTCAAGGCCACCGCACCAGCGAATAACAAAACTGCCACTTGCCATTCTTACTTTTTATGAAAGACCCTGTACATATACCCACTATGGCTATATAGGCCCGAAAAGCTTGAGAATTGCTTTGTTTGCATAAGAACTACCAGATGAACAGGAAACAACCCAGTCATAGAAAAAAAAGAAAGAAAGAAAGAAAGAAAACTCGCAGTTTACATTAAAAAAAGAAAAGAAAGAAGGGCGAGTCGCTTCACCAAAAGATAAGTTCTTCATCACAATAGAGTCGACAAGAACAAGACAGCAAGAGATGTCAATATTCTTTTGGACTATTGTTAATCATCCATTTACATTGCATTCTTGGACCTCAAGTCCAAGAGAGAACTGAATTGATTGATGCATTGTGGTGTCTGATCAACATAATTTCTAAATTTTGATGTAAAATGTTTGCTTGTAATTTTGAGATCAGGCATACAGCATATTATTTGAGAGGCCTGCTGTAATTTAATGTGCTTTACGATATTAACAGAAATAATCATAACTTTGATTAAATTATTGCAATTAACTAATATTCAATAGAATCCGAATAACTGTGAAACCTGGCGAAGAGCGTTTATCAGAGTGTGTTGGTGGCAGTTGTGTAATGGCCTCGAGCTGCTTTTCCTCTTTGGCATTGGGGCTACATGTAATGGAAGGATCAACGAACCATGGCATGGAATGAGTTGGAGCATCAGTTATGTGCCAGACCCACACGTCCAACAACCATGCTACAGGAAGATGTGAAGAACGGAAACAAATCCCACCAGTAATTTACCAGAGATTAGTGGATAGCCTATCCCAAAGAGTGAATGAGGTAAAAACAATGCTACGTGCCACCCCCTAGTGGCACCTTTGTTAACTGGATTACGGTGCGTATAAAGCACAACACCAATTACTGCTTAAAGAAATAATTAATTTTATTGCAGCCAGAAAAATACACTACTCAACAGCAATTATTACCTTACTCCAGTTTCCTCACGTCGAGAATACTCTCCCTTTCACTTGTCAACAGACCACAGTTAATCCTCTTCGCTAATGAGTCCGGTCCCGTACGCTAGCTGGAAATAGCTGCACTAGGTCTGTCACTGTACTATACACTGTTTCACAAGCACCACAATCACTTCCTCGGTGTCAAGAGAATCAGCTTCACTAGGGATTTCGCAAGTCACCACACTTCTGTCGCCCAGGATGAACACTCGCACTAGCTCATAAAACACAACAACAACAACTGCTTGACAGGTCGCACTTATATAGCAGGCCGGTGACTCAATAAATGCTTCTAGATCCATCCAGGGTTCACGGCTTCTCGAGGTTTCCATCGCTGGTCCAGTCACGAATATTCTGGACTATCCCTTTGTCCTAGTAGCCCTGTTGCATAAGGCGCACGCAATACAAGAGGCAGGGCACAGCCCAGCCCTGGGGCAGTTGTGACTCATGCGGCGAGTGATGACACAAACTCACAGCCGTAACACCACCCTCTTCCTAAAAAGACTGAACGTCCCGATCAATCATTGGTCCGTCTGTGTCCCTCCGTAGGCTGCCAGGCGATCTCGATGCACGATCTTCATCTTCGCCCTCGGGCTCCGCTGGATCCAGTAGACGACATCGTTGATCCGTTTCACGACTCGGTACGGGCCCTCCCAGGACTTCTGCAGTTTGGGTGACAGGCCTTTCTTCCGTAATGGGTTGAAGAGCCAGACCAGGTCGTCCTCGTGGAATCCTCCGGCATCCGTCTGCTGGTCGTATCGGGTCTTCATTCGGTCGGTCTCGATCCGCAGTTTCCTCCTCGCGAACGCGTGCACGTCCTCCAGTTGGTCGACCAGTTCTTGAAAATACTGGCTTACCGGGATCGGATCATTCCCAGGTCGCCCGAAGGCAAGATCGACAGGTAGACGGAGCTCCCTCCCAAACATGGCCCGGGCTGGTGTGCACCCGGTGGCTTCATGCACGGCGGCGCGGTAGGCCAGGAGAAATTGTGGAAGATGCTTGTCCCAATCCCTCTGGTGCTCGCTGACAACTATTCGGAGTTGGTTCTCGATGGTGCGATTGAATCGCTCTACCATCCCGTCGGACTGAGGGTGTAGCGGCGTTGTCCTTGTCTTCCGGATTCCCAGCAGCTGGCATAGGTTCTGGAACACCTGCGACTCGAAGTTCCTCCCTTGGTCGGAGTGCAGCTCCAGGGGTACTCCGTACCGGCTGACGAATTCCTCCACCAGGGTCTCTGCAATCGTCCCGGCTTCTTGGTTAGGAAGCGCATACGCCTCTGGCCATTTGGTAAAGTAGTCGCTGACGACTAATATGTAGCGGTTCCCTGCCTCGCTTAACGGGAATGGCCCAGCAACATCGATGGCCACTCTCTCCATGGGGCCGCCCACGTTGTAGGTCTTCAGTGGACCCCGTCGTCTTCGTCCTGGGCCCTTGCTGGCTGCGCAATCGTGGCAGCTCGCGCAGTAGTTCTCCACGTCGGTTCGGCATCCGATCCAGTAGAACCGCTCTCTCAGCTTCTCCAGGGTCTTCTTTATCCCTAGGTGTCCACCAGATGATCCTCCATGAACTTCCTTCAGGACTTCCTCCGTCATAGCCTTTGGAACGACGACTTGTTCCCGATATGTCTTCCCGTCGGTGCTCTCCCAGGCGCGGCTGATGAGGCCATCCCTTACAATCAGCGAGTCCCACTGCGCCCAGTAGGACTTAAACTTTGGGCTGCAGTCACTCACAATGTTCCACCCGGGTCTGGGGACACAGGCCCCCTTCCATTCGGCTATCAGTCCCAGGTCATCATCTTCTGCTTGTGCCCGCGTGAAAGATTCGCGGCTCCAGCTCCCTTGAAGTTCCACGGTAGTCCTTCGGCACTGTATCCCGGCGTTCTCCTCCCTTCGGGCACAGGAGGTGCAGTCTTCGGGGCACGGTCTTCGTGACAGGGCGTCGGCGTTAGAATGCAGCTGGCCTTTCCTGTGCTGAATCTCAAAGTTGTACTGTTGAAGCCTCTCTAACCACCGCGCGAGTTGACCCTCGGGCTGCTTGAAGTTCAGGAGCCACCGCAGGGATGCATGGTCGGTCCTGATGAGAAATTCTTGCCCGTACAGGTACTTGTGGAAGTGTTCAATGGTCTTCACGATGGCGAGCAGCTCCTTCCTGGTGACGCAGTAGTTCCTTTCTGGCTTTGACAAGGCCTTGCTGAAGTAGGCCACTACTCTCTCCTCGCCGTCCACTACTTGCGACAGGATTCCCCCTATGCCAAAGTCGCTGGAATCGGTATCGACGATGAACCTTCTTCCAGGTCTGGGGTAGGCCAGAATAGGTGCGGTGCACGGAGCCTGCTTGAGTTGTTCGAAGGCACTGTGGCATTCTGCTGTCCACGTGAAGAGTTGGTCCTTCTCATTCAGTCGATGTAAAGGTTTGGCGATGTCGGCGAATCCTCTCACGAAGCGACGGTAATAAGTGCAGAGTCCCAGGAAGCTTCGTAGTTGGGACTTGTCCTTCGGAACTGGCCACTCCCTCACAGCTGCGGTCTTCTCTGGGTCGGTGCGCACCCCTTCCTCGGAGACGATATGCCCAAGGTACTGGACCCGCTTCTGGAAGAGCTGACACTTCTTGGGGCTCAACGTCAGCTGGGCAGCCCGTAGCTTCAACAAGATCTCCTTCAGGTTGCTGTAGTGCTCCTCGAAACTTCTCCCCAGAACGATGACGTCGTCTAGGTAGACCAGGCAGGTCTTCCAGTGTAGTCCCCTCAGAATGGACTCCATTAGCTTTTCGAAGGTCGCAGGGGCGTTGCACAGACCGAATGGCATGACGGTGAACTGCCAGAGCCCGCTGCCCACAGAGAACGCCGTTTTCTCGCGGTCCTTAGGGTGGACCTCCACCTGCCAGTAGCCACTCTTCAAATCCAAGGTGGAGAACCACCTTGCCCTGCTATGGTATTCAGCGTGTCGTCGATCCGGGGTAGAGGGTAGCTGTCCTTCTTCGTGACGTCGTTCACCCGCCTGTAGTCCACGCAGAACCTGGTGGAACCGTCCTTCTTCTTCACAAGCAAGACCGGAGAACTCCAAGGACTATGTGATGGCTCTATCACCCCTTGCTCCTTCATCTCTTCTACCATCCGGTCGACTTCGGCTTGCTTGGCGAGCGGGACACGTCGGAATGGGGCCCTAATCGGTGCGCTGTCCCCAACGTCGATTCTGTGCTGGACCAAACTTG
This sequence comes from Meconema thalassinum, assembly GCA_946902985.2. Taxonomy (NCBI): domain Eukaryota; kingdom Metazoa; phylum Arthropoda; class Insecta; order Orthoptera; family Tettigoniidae; genus Meconema; species Meconema thalassinum. Next base: position 1,407,892,290 of record OX336389.2, read on the forward strand.
TCCTGCCGAAGTCTCTGCTCCCCACGGAGAAGACATCCTGGAATTCGCGTAGCAGGTCCTGAAGTTGGCGTGATTGTTCCTCGTCTAAATGGTCCTGGGGTCCTTGGTACAGCTTCTGTAGTTCTTCTGGCAGTGTGCGTTTTCTTCGGTTGTCCGTCTGCAGGTGTCCGTCTGTCGTATCTGTGATGCGGGCAATCCAGGTAACGGGCTCGCAGACTCCTAGGTTGGTGTCCCGGTGAATCGTAATGTCGTAGTCGTTCAAGTTGGACAGGCGGACGTACGGCTGAGACGTCGTGATGATGAGAGTCTTGGCAACTAGCAATCCTTTTGCCTGGATGTCCTCATATTTTGGCTCGATGACAGCCGCCACTCCCTCAGCTGTTCCGTCGACAATTACGGCGGCGCTGATCTCCGTCCTGGCGGGAACGATGACGTCTTCTCTCAGCCTTACTCGTCGTGCGGTGACGGCCTCGTGTGCTGGTTGCAAAGCAAGCTCCTCACCTCCGAAGTGCAGAGTGTTGGTACTCAGATCCAAGATGATGTTGTTCTGGTCCAGGAAGTCCAGTCCGATGATCACTTCATTTGATACGTCAGCCACAAGCACTGGATGCTTTATCGCCCGTCGACCAATGACGAACTCCAGTGATGCTTCGCCATGTACCGGTGCAGTCTCTCCGGTCGCGGTTATTAGCTGGAGGTTCCTTTGTGTGGGTTGCACTCTCCACTTCGGGATCACGGTGGGACTGGCGATGGTCCTCGACGCTCCCGTGTCGATAAGCATGGGCCAGCTCTCTCCGTTGACGACTCCGTCGACCATCAGGCTGCTATTGTCACACGAACTTGGACTGCCGGGGCTTGAGGACTGTCACAAGTCAACCTTTGCCCCCCTAGGCTGGCTGATACTTGCTTTCCTGGGCCGCGCGGTTTCCCTACGACTGACTGTCCCGGCGGAAACCCTTGGCGACGGCGATCACCGCAGTCCTTGCTCAGGTGGCCTCTCTTACGGCAGGTCCAGCAGGTCAGTAGTCCTCTTCCGGGCCGCCTCTCCGGATGTCCTTCGGCTACGTTTTTGTTGGTGGTACTGCGATTCTTGAAGAAACGGCTTAGCGCCTCCATCAATTCGTCGGCCAGGGGCTTGGTCTCGTTGGTTTTTACTGGTTCGTCGACGTCCACTTGACGCACCCGCGCGTGCATTCTGGATGCCTGTTTTGCCGTCTCGAACTCAAGTGCGTGGCTCAGCGCATCTGCCAGGGTCTTATTGCGCGCGAGACGCAGCGCCTGTTGAGTGTCCGAGTCCCGTAGCCCGTCGGTGAAAGTCTGCGTCGCTATCTGCTCCAGAAAGTCGGCCGGCGCTGTTGGGTAGGCGAGCCTTTCGAGGCGTGCGATGTCCATCTCGAACTCCTGCAGGGTTTCCGCGTTCTTCTGTACCCGGGTCCGGAGCTGCATCTGATAGGCCTGCTGAAGATGGCTATCTCCATATCGGGACTCCATATGGGCGATCAGGGAAGCGTAGTCCTGGGATCCAGTCGGGATGGCCTGAAGGACGTTAAGGGCGTCACCTCTCAGCGCTACAATGAGAGCTGTAGCCTTTTCTGTGTTGTTCCAGTTATTTATGGAACAGGCCGCCTCGAACTGACGTAAGTAGGTGCTCCACGGGACCTTTCCGTCGAAGGTTGGGGGCGTCACTCTGCTATGTCCCGTTCCTGATATTCCCGGTGTAACGGTGGGCGGGCGTTGGCGCAGCTCGGCAACTTCCTCTCGTAGAGCGTTGAATTTCTCCTCCACCCCCGTCAGTGGGCGTTGGCGCAGCTCGGCAACTTCCTTTTGTAAGGCGTTGAATTTCTCCTCCACCCCCATCAGCGGGCGTTGGCACAGCTCGGCAACTTCCACTTGTAAGGCGTTGAATTTCTCCTCCACCCCCATCAGCGGTCGTTGGCACAGCTCGGCAACTTCCACTTCCAAGGCGTTGAATTTCTCCTCCACCCCCGTCAGTGGGCGTTGGCGCAGCTCGGCAACTTCCTATTGTAAGACGTTGAATTTCTCCTCCACCCCCATCAGCGGGCGTTGGCGCAGCTCGGCAACTTCCACTTGTAAGGCGTCGAACTTCTTTTCCACTGCCGTGACTTCCTCACGCAGACCCAGTTCTAATTTCTTCAGGTCCTATGTCAACTTATTCTGACCGTCTTCCATCTTCTTCTGGCCGTCCTCTATCCTCTTCAGGTCCTCCGCTAGCTTATTTTGACCGTCTTCCATCTTCTTCCGGCCGTCTTCTAGTTTGGCAGTTAGGTCCTCGGCTAACTTCTTCTGACCGTCCTCTATCTTCTTCTGGCTGTCCTCCATCTTCTTCAGGTCCTCCGCTAACTTATTTTGACCGTCTTCCATCTTCTTCTGGCCGTCTTCTAGCTTCTTCTGGCCGTCTTCTAATTTGGCAGTTAGCTCCTTGGTTAAATTCTTCTGGCCGTCCTCCATCTTGGTTTCCATGCCATTTAACTTTTCTAGCAATGCTGCCAATTTCTCCTCCATTTTAGTTGTTTGTCTTGTAAAGGGCATGCACTCACTGAAAAATTAGAGAAAATGACCTGCTCGGGTTTTGAAACCAGGACCGTCAGGTGTTGTGCTTGAGTTCGTAATCCGGCTTCTGACACCAGTTGTTACGTGCCACCCCCTAGTGGCACCTTTGTTAACTGGATTACGGTGGGTATAAAGCACAATACCAATTACTGCTTAAAGAAATAATTAATTTTATTGCAGCCAGAAAAATACACTGCTCAACAGCAATTATTACCTTACTCCAGTTTCCTCACGTCGAGAATACTCTCCCTTTCACTTGTCAACAGACCACAGTTAATCCTCTTCGCTAATGAGTCCGGTCCCGTACGCTAGCTGGAAATAGCTGCACTAGGTCTGTCACTGTACTATACACTGTTTCACAAGCACCACAATCACTTCCTCGGTGTCAAGAGAATCAGCTTCACTAGGGATTTTGCAAGTCACCACACTTCTGTCGCCCAGGATAAACACTCGCACTAGCTCATAAAACACAACAACAACAACTGCTTGACAGGTCGCACTTATATAGCAGGCCGGTGACTCAATAAATGCTTCTAGATCCATCCAGGGTTCACGGCTTCTCGAGGTTTCCATCGCTGGTCCAGTCACGAATATTCTGGACTATCCCTTTGTCCTAGTAGCCCTGTTGCATAAGGCGCACGCAATACAGGAGGCAGGGCACAGCCCAGCCCTGGGGGCAGTTGTGACTCATGTGGCGAGTGATGACACAAACTCACAGCGGTAACAATAATATAATAATAATAATAAGCACTGGGAGGGCCAACATCCTCTTAGCAATTTAAGATATTTCATGCTTTCAGTACTTGCATAAAACTGGATTCCATTTGCATAAAACATTGATAAAACATCTTGTGAAATGTTAGTTACTCAAAAAGCATGAGAGTATGTAAGTTCACTAACTACCTGGAAGTAACATTATATTTTACAGGCCTACATTTCTGCACATCCAATTTTTAAGAAAGCTTCAAATATAAAACTGACAACTGATCCGTGCCATTACTAACACCCTTACAGACTACTATGAAAATAGCTTTCTTTTCTTCGAGTGGCCTCCATTAGGTAATGTATTTTAAAATATACACTGTTTCAAAAAACAGATTACATCAAAGTAACGTATTTCCGCACATAATCGTTGCACATTTTTTGCCCAAAATTTGTGACAGAAATGCAGGGTGCGATGATTATGCAAGTTCAAAGAAAAACATCAAACTTTCTTGTAATATAAGTTACTGTATAATCATTTGCTGCACGCTTCTGCACTTTCTTAACATTATTAGCTTAGTTTTTAAACCCTTGTATTTTACTTGTATCAAAATCACTGTATAATTTGTGCATTTTTTCATTGTGAACATCACGTGCGTAACATCATGCAAGGGTCTCTGCTGCGATGTTTCCATGCAAGTGGCTGATGCTAGACTGGCACGGGGTGTCCTTGCGTAAGTTTCCGCCAATAGCAGCCTGGCCTGTTTTCTCGTGGGCGAACTAGAGCTAGCCGAGTTTCGTACGGTGGCAGGATTAGATTAGATTGGATTAGATTTTTATTAAATCCATTTGATCAATTACATGTATACATTACATTTTTGATATAGGACCCGTCAGAAATTACATCTATAGGCTAAAAGAACTAACAGGTATATATTACTAATACTATAACTATTTATAACTTATTATAATAACAGATCTTAAGAGATACAATCTTATTGGACAACTATTTATACCATACTCTATTATCATAATATGAAAATTTAATTCTATAAATATAACAACTTACAGCTAGGTATTACAATTAAAATAGAAAAGTAAAATATAATTATAGATTTCATCGCTCCTATACGCTAAGAGTAAAAACATTGGCACTGCAGATAAGCATTCAACATTCTATCAAAGGTTTTTATTTTTGGGGCTAGTTTTATATACTGGGGTAGTTTATTGTATAATTTAACTCCTGTGTGAAAAGTTCCTTTTTGATATATGCTAGTGTGTGTATGTGAAATATGAATGTTTTGATTTTGTCTTGTGTTATGCCTATGAACATCAATGTTTGTTTTAAGAAAAAGGCTCAGGGACTGTAAGAGGATATAAGGAAACCAGAGATATATAAGGAAAGCGAACTGATGTGAGTTTAATAATAATAACGAACTGATGTACATGGATGGCAATAGCGGAACCGCGCCATCTAAACATGTGCGAACATGGCGCGAGTTTTAGACAAACTGAAGCATAAAAGGGCAGGTGGCAGCACCTTACATATATAGAACCGCATACTTGATAAATAAGATTAAAACTACCAAAGTTACAACACTTCCCCTCAAATACATGTTCATACGATCTTTACACTCTCCAAACCAGCAAGCTTCAAGCAACGTTCATGTTTCATTCGACTTAAACTCTTCGTGAGAAAGTCAGCAACTTGATCGTTCGTAGAGATATACTTCAAAACAGAAAATGTACACTCAAAGACTTCACGAACAAAGTGATGTTTGATATCAATATGTTTGCTTCTACTGTGATACATCGCGTTCTTTGCCAAATTAATTGCACTTTGATTATCACAAAAGATGAACATAGTGGCTAAGTCTTTGAAGCCTAACTCGAGCAGAAGTAAGTAAGTACACAGCTTCCTTGGCGCACTCCGACAACGCCATGTACTTTGCCTCCGTGGTTTCTTGAGTCCCACGATATAGGGCATCCACCGAGCAGGAACACGTACCCAGTGTAGGACCTCCATCCTATCTTCTTGGCAGCTTCCCCAGTCGGCGTCGACGAATCCTTGGATCGGTTCGGTGTCTGCTTCGTAGATCAGCCCGATGTTCGAAGTCCCCTTCAAGTACCGCAGCACTCTCTTGGCAGCTTTCCAATGTTCGACTCCGAAGCAATTGTTGAACTGACCCAGGTAGCTGACAGCGAACTAAATGTCCGGGCGTGTAGTTGTCGACAGGTATGTCAGCGCGCCTACCAATTCGCGGTAAGGCAACTTCAACTCGTCAGTACTGGGATTCTCATTTTTGCTCAACTTTGTTCCAGGGTCGAGTGGTGTGACTACAGGGTTGCAGTCGGCCATCTCGTAGCGTTGGAGAAGCTCTTCAATGTAACCTTGCTGTTGCATGGCTATACATCCGTTCTCCTGGATTAGTTCGATGCCTAGGAAATGTTTGGCCAATCCTAAGTCCTTGACCTTGAAATTTTCACTCAGGACTCTGGAAATCTTGGCGATCGTCTTTTTGCATTTTGACAGCACCATCATGTCGTCAACGTAAACGGCAATCAAAGTTATGTTATTTCCGGAACCAATTTGGAATAGACACGGATCCGAGGCGGTTGGTTTGGCACCGCAGCTTGGCATAACAGTTTCTCCCGGCCTGTTTCAATCCGTACAGTGATTTTTGTAGTAAGCAGACCTTGTCGCCTCCATGCAACTGGCGAAGCATGTTCTTGGCCTTCTCCTTGGTTTCGTCGTCAGTTCCAGACATCGCAATGCTCTCTAACATCTCCCTGAAGTTCTTCGGTTGATTCATGAATATTTCCTCGTCTAGTTCACCATACAGATAAGCCGTTGTGATATCGTACTCTCTGATTTTTACACCGAGCTTGGCAGCGATACAAACCATCAATCGAATTGATTCCATTCGCGCCACCGGTGCGAACGTGTCAAAGTAGTTGTTTCCATACTCCTGGTTGAAACCTTGAGCCACTAGCCTGGCCTTCCTCTTCTCAACTGTTCCATCAGGTTTTAGTTTGTCGCGCAGCACCATCCGGCATCCGATGACTTAGGCATCACGGGGAGGATCCACCAGCACCCATGTATTGTTTCTCAGGATAGATTCCATTTCCATGACCATGGCACCATGCCACTCGTTAGAGTTTGGTACTGTTATTGCCTCCTTGAATGGAATCTCTGCTAGAAAAATCTCCTCGTCTTCTTCTTGCTCCTCCACATCTTGGAGATTTGTTTGAAAAAGTTTCATCGGTCTTCCCCTTTTTCCAGTTCGCAGAATCTTGGGTCGACCAGGTCCTTGTATCAATTGAGTAGTATCGGATGTTTCGACAGTCGTTCTATCGTGATCATCCACTGGCGTCACATCGAAACCGAGGAAAGGTTCATCATCTTCTCCGATTTCGGGTTGAGAGACTGGTTCCTCCACGACAGCTGGTTGATCTTTTTCTCTTGGTGATTGCGGCGGTGGTTCTGCAAAGAACAGCTCCCAACAAATATCTTGCTTCGAGGATTCCGGGCGCTCCATCCTAGTCTCTTCCAGTGGCTTTTCATTCTCGAAGAATTTTACATCTTGGCTAATCAAAACTTTGTCTTTGTCAGGGGAGTATATGCGAAAGCCCTTGGTTTCTTCGGAGTAACCCATGAACACGCCTTCTCTGCCTCGTTGATCCAGTTTCCCTCTTCCGGGATCCCTGTCCAGGAAGTAAACCTAGTAAACCTTGCTTCCAAACGTTCTGAATTGTGAGACGTCAGGAATCTCTCCTGTCCACAATTCATACGGTGTTTTGCCTCCGATACTTTTTGGTGGCAGGCGATTACGGATGTAATTTGCGGTATTCACTGCTTCCGCCCAGAAGCGGTGAGGTAATCCGGCGTCGAACAACATGCACCTGGCAGTCTCCATCAAAGTCCTATTCATCCTCTCCGACTTCTCGTTTTGTTCAGGGTTGTGAGGGACTGTGAGGCGTCTTGTGATTCCGCGCTTCTTCAGGTAGTTGTCGAACTCTCGATTCAGGTGTTCCCTGCCGTTGTCAGACTGGATCACCTTTACTAGTTTTCCTTTCTGATTCTCCATCCTGGTAACGTACTCGACGGTAGCTTCGTAGACCTCTGATTTTGCCTTCAGAAATCTCACTTCACACCAATGAGAGTGATCGTCGATGAATTCCAAGAGGTACCTTGAACCTCCCATAGATGGAGTCGGCATCGGTCCACACATGTCCGTGTGGATCAAATCGAGTAGCTCCGTCCGTCGATCGGATTTCTTTGGAAACTGCGTCCTGGACATCTTCCCCTCGAGGCAGACTTTACAGTCCAGAGTCGTCGATGGATTCCTCAGCTCAACGCCAGAAACCCTCCCTTTTCTCACAGCTACCAAGATGTCGCCCACGTTGACATGTCCGAGCCGACGGTGTAGCAATTTTAGATCAATTATTTTGGGCGATGCAGCCATATTTGCACGTTCTTGACTCTCACTGACGTAATATAGGTTATTCTTCCTCTCAGCTCGCATCAAGACTTTTCCTTTTTCGTTCATAACGACTGCACCTTCCTTGTCAAAAATCACCTCGTGGCCGCAGTCGATAATCTTTCCCACCGACAGCAAGTTTGTCCTGAGGTCTGTAACGTGAGAAACATCTGAGAGAGAGACATCTATCTCTTCGTTCGCAATGCGGGTAGATAAGCGAACACTGCCTTTTCCCACGATCTCTGCTGTTGAATCATCAGCCAATTTCACCACACCCTTTCGTGACTCGTCGATCTTCGAAAAAATCTCAGGGTCACCACAGATATGTGAAGTGGCGCTACTGTCGAGACACCATATTCTGCGTACGCCACTGCTCTGAGTTGTCGTCGCCTGTAAGCATAATTCTCGAGTGAAATTTGACGATTGAGTATTAGAACTGTCTTTACCTTTGTTCTTCGATGGATCTCTTTGTTTAAATCTGCACTGACTGGCTCGATGACCTTGCTTTTTGCACACGTAGCACCGGAACTCAGATCCTCCTCCTTCTGTTTCACTATTGTTGTTTAGTTTGGGTGTTTGTTTCTTATAGTTCTTGTTACCTGGACCAGTCTTCTTCTTGACGAACATAGCTCCCGCTATTTCACCTTGTGTGCTCGATTTTCGTGCGTCATCCTCTTCGATGATTTTGGTCCGAAAAGCCTCGGGAGTCGGTAGGTTGTCACGTGACTCTATTGCGCACCTAAAGTTCCCGAATTGTGCCAGCAGACTGTATAAACACATAACTGTCAACAATTCCGGATTGATCGTGATGCTCATATCTCCCAATTTGTCCACGGTGTCGAAGAAATCTTTCAGATGGTCACGCACGTCGCTATCGTCCTCCAATTTTTGTAAGGTTAGCTTTTTCAGTAAGGTCGCCTTCCGAGCCGGACCCTGGGATTGGTAGATCTGTTTCAGTCGTTGCCATGTATCACATGCCGTGGCACAATTCTTGACTTGCTTTATTTCACTTGGAGATATCGACAAAATGATCAGCGACCGAGCCTTTTGATCCTTCTTGTCCCACACTTGAATTGCCGCCGCGTTTGCATTTCCAGCCGCTGGTTCTGGTTTCGTAGAATTCCCGCCGACGAATTCCCACAAATCGCCCGTAATGAGGATAGCCTGCATCTGCACGGCCCACGTGTCGAAATTATCCTTACCGAGGGGTTCAATTCTCCCAATACTTCCGGCGTTCATTTTTGAGGTTAACTTCTGTCACGTTTTTACGAATAATTACGATTTGTTATTTACGCACTTACAAGGGAAGTCTCTGAACCGGCGAATCGCAGATCCTACTTGAACTTTGCAGATACGTTGCGTGAGCCCAACTAGGCAGAACCGTGGAGAAAAATCTTTCGGAAATTAACTTCCCCTTGTACTAGATGAAAAATTAAGATTTATGCGTTTAAATTGGCGCGCCAGCGGCGTGCGCTTCATTGGCTGCGTCAGAGGTTGCTCCCCAACCGTACTGTGCTTCCCGGCCTAAGGCGAATGAGAGGCAGACCCGGCGTACGCTTGTATTCGTATACGGAGAGTGTCCCATGCATTGCATGATGAATGTTAACATTGGAAAAGTTGTTGTCTGGAGGAAAAATATGGAAAATTTATGGAAAGGCCTCCCAGCATTCAAGAACAGGACCTGTTGGACAGTTTGGATGGTATGTTGATGGTTTTGTCTCTATCTGGCTTTCTGGCGTTCATTTATTGTGGGTTTATTTGTTGTTCTAATTGATATTTACAGGTATCATAACTGGTTGTATAGAGAACAGTACTATGAACGTGGACACCTATTCTACTCTTACTGTCGCCACACATGAGCTATAGTTCCGCCCCTTAAAACAACAATAACTAACTAACTAACTAACTAACTAACACATGAGCTACCAGATGACAGTAACACCAGTAAAACCAACAATTCTGATGACGATAATATTTGGACTGCCACCGATAGCTCACACAGGAACATGATAGACGAAGGAGTAGGTATGAAATACAAAAAAAATGCTGTTGAGTATTGGAAAAGCATGGATGAGGCGTCTGCTTTCCTTTTCGTCCGTAAAAAATAATTTCTACCGTTAAAAGAGTAGGATTTGTGGGCAGAGCACGTGAAAAGGGGCTGCACCCCCCGCGACAAATTGAGGAGAATAACATGTGCCGTAAAAGCCCAATTGGCATTGCCCAATAGAATAATGACGTAATACATGACGTAACAATTCAGCAATGGGCAATGCTAGCTGCGCAGGACGTAACATGTACGGGGCTTAAAGCCAGCCATTCCTGTGTGCAGCACTTTAAGGATCGCTATAATATCATTTCGTGAAAAATAACAACTGTGAGGACATCAAAGAATGACCATTGAGAAATGAATATTATGTCAGCAGCAGATATATTCGTAGAGGTTACATCGGTTCCAGATTCCCTCGGCCCTGAAAACGTATGTAATAGTGATCAAAGTGGGTTCAATTTGGAGATGTGTTTGGGTAGGACACTGGCTATAAAACGGTCGAAAACGGCTTGCTCCAAAGTGCAATCAGAGGGGGCCACAACGCTCAGTTATACAATAAAGCCAACAGTAACAGCAGCCGGGAAGCTGCTTGGACCTTTCTTCATAATTTTGAAGGAACCAAAAGGTGTGTTTGGTAAGAGGGTGAAAGAAACTATGTTTGCACATGCCAATATTTACTTTGCTCCCACAGAACCTGGCAAAATGGGATCCGCACAATTGAAGGATTGGTTTCTTAATGTTTTCAAACAGCATGTACCGTGCGGCAATGTGGCACTCCTTCTGGAATCCTTTTCTGGACATAAATCGTTAGAAAGTGAAGAGCGCATACGACTGATGATGATCCCTCCTGTGGCCACAGCCCATTGCCAACCATTGTATGTATACGGCTTTAGGGTCTGACAAAATCTTTGTCCGCAGATTTTCGAACACCGTTCGGTTATTGAATTTGGACATCAATTTGCCCCAGAGAAATACGATCTTGAAAAGCAGTCTCTGACATATAAACAACTGTCGTCCCATCGTTTTACTTCAATGTGGCAATACGCATGGTACCGAATTCAGTATCTGTCCGACATTCCCGGACGGTTTGAACACCCTGTGCCATATTGTTTCGATATCAGTGCAATACAATGTAGTACTCGCACTCACCCGTGTTTCATACGGTGTGGATGGTGTAAAACAAGTTGGTTTTTCCAACATTATTACCACGAACATCACTGTTGTCAGAACTATTGAAATCGCTTGGTCACTTACTCACTTGTGCGACCATTGGTTCAGTTTACTATGTGTTGTGTTGTAATGATATGTACAGTATTTGTGATACCTTATATTGCACAACGTGCAATATATTGTAAAGATGCAGCATTAATGTCCCATGCCGCAGCGCAGTTAGTGAGCGCGAGTACGGGAGGGCGGTCGTTTGGAACGTGATCTTTTGAGCCACTAATCAGGCGTGAGGCACACTCCCACTTCACTAGCGCGCACAGTTCAAAATTGTTGTACGTACTGCCGTCTATGGTGGGTAGGAGTTAATTTCCGAAAGATTTTTCTTCACGGTTCTGCCTAGTTGGGCTCACGCAACGTACCTGCTAAGTTCCAGCAGGATCCGCGATTCCCCGGTTCAGAGACTTCCCTTGTTAGTCACGCGCATCTGGGTCCATAACCTGTAAGAGGATATAAGGAAACCAGAGATATATAAGCAAAGCGAACTGATGTGAATTTAATGATAATAACGAACTGATGTACATGGATGGCAATAGCCGAATCGCGCAATCTAAACATGTGCGAACATGGCGCAGTGGAAGCGTGCTGGGCCCATAACCTGTAAGAGGATATAAGGAAACCTGAGATATATAAGCAAAGCGAACTGATATGAGTTTAATAATAATAACGAACTGATGTACCTGGATGGCAATAGTGGAACCGCGCAAACTAAACATGTGCGAACATGGCGCGAGTTTTAGACAAACTGAAGCATAAAAGGGCAGGTGGCAGCACCTTACATATATAGAACCTCATACTTGATAAATAAGATTAAAACTACCAAAGTTACAACAGGGACAGGGATTTATTTCTTCTGACAAGGTCACGCCAGGTTAAAGGCTCGCGGGAGCAGGTATAACCAACCAGTGCACAAATTACCATGTGCCATGCGACGATTATACAATGAAATTTTATAAATAAATTTGTTGTATTTGAAAAGTAGGGTGCGACTATTATGTCAGGAAATACAGTAGTTTGTTGTAAAATAATGTTTTCTTTCTGAACTGTCACAAGTATTTGAGTTTCCAAATTGGAAAGTTACCATCTTAGCCTTTTCAAGAAAAATAACTCATAACTCTTCATGATTTAATCCAGTACCGAAAAATGAATCGGTAATACCGCATTTACTCGGCTATAAGACCCCCTCACCTATAGTACCCCGCTTAATTTTCTAGTGCTAAAATACAAAATTCTTGGAAATCGCTAATAGTACCCCTCCTTAATTATTGAGAGTCAAAATACAACATTCTTGGAAATTGACGAATTCTTAAAAAAAAAAGTACAACTCTTTTATGACAAAAAAAAAAATCTTGTTAGACTATTTTGTTATTCAGACGATATGACCGCCATTTTGCTTACATGTACCGCGTACCCGATTGGGCAGGATATCGAATTGCGTAGCCAATAGGCTTCACCCGATATCCAATAGAAGATGCCACACTATTGGCGGAGTAGAAGCGCCAAGTTTAAAATCTGCCAATGAAAGTTATGGTTTCATATCTTTCCTGCATTCTTTTGTTTAGTGTTCTTTGTATTGCGATTCGAAGTGGTGTTTTCGACAGTCTTCTTAGTTTAATTTTAAACACATTTCATTTGATGCAAGAACCATCGGCATTTGTGTGACCCGTTATTGATATATTAATGTGTAATATGTGAATAATACGTGCTCGGTTGTGTTTACAAATGTTAGTGAGATGTGATCGTTCAGCATCATCACTCATTCCCTAATTAATGATTTCTCCCTCCCTATGTTCAAATAAAAATAAAGTTTGCATTTCCATGGGCGAGTTCAGCGGGCTCACTGCTGGCTAGCAAAAGGTCAGCAGATTCTGAGGTTGCCGTCCTGCGGGCTTGCTAGCGGGCTAGTTAGCGGATGTGACGTAGGTAGCAAGGTCTCAGCACAACCAGCAAACTTTTTCTCTGCTAGCTTGCTAGCTTGTTTCTGCTAGCTTGCGGCGCTTGGCGGGGAATCAAATTGATCAAGTTCTGCACGTTCGGCGAATGAACCTTAGGTTTCTAGAGACGAAGATCTAGAGCTATGTAGTCCGTGATAAAGAAAGAAACTGGAAAATCTGCTAAAATACAAAGGAACATTACACTGACCAGCAATAGTAAAGTGATTAACAATCCAGAGGAAATAGCAAACACTTTTAATTACTATTTTCTGGAAATTCCACAAAAAATATTAAATAAATCACAGGTAAATACACTAAATTCTAATAATAAAATAAATATATGCAGTGATCCTTTATTTATAAATCATGTCACAAGTGAAGAGGTAAGAATAGTTATAAAAGAGCTAAAAATAAATCCTGTGCTGGCATTGATGGCATCCCTGACACAATTTTAAAGAAATGTGCAGAAAATATAATAAATCCACTTATGCACTTAATAAACAGTTCAATCCTCTCAGGAACTTACCCGGATATTTTGAAGTTATCAAAAGTAATTCCAGTGCACAAAAACGGTTCAAAAGATGAATTAGATAACTATCGTCCTATTACCTTACCAACTGGTATTGCAAAAATTGTGGAAAAAATCATGTATAAGAGACTGAATAGTTTTATTGGAAAACATGAAATACTATCAATTAATTGACAATAAGGAACATGTAACTGGCCTATTCTTGGATTTATCGAAAGCATTTGATGATGTTGACCATAAAATCCTCCTTACAAAACTAAATCAATATGGTATTAGAGATCTAGCTAATAAATGGATAGAGTCTTACTTAACATGGCGTAAACAAATAGTAAGCTTGAGACACAAGGATGATGGAACCAAATTACTTAATGAAACATTGTCCAATGAGGGAATTATTAAATTTGGAGTACCCCAGGGATCGGTTTTGGGCCCACTACTCTTTCTTCTATACATCAATGATATAACACAGAACGTTCGTTCTCATAAGGAAATTCTGTTTGCGGACGATACAACACTCGTAATAAAAGGTGAAACTAAGCAGGCCTGACAGCAGTCTGCTGATTCCGTTACAGAAGAGTTAACCAAATGGTCACAAGATAATCGCCTCATAAAAAATTATAAAATACAGTATCTCTAAATTTCCACACAATACAGAATAGGATTCCTGCGAAGCCCAATATAACATTAAATGGTCATCAAATTGAAAATAAATCACAAACAAAGTTTTTAGGACTATGGACACAACATGACTTGAAATGGAATAAACACATACAATATCTGAATACTAAACTGAACTCGATGTGCTTTGCGTTAGGTATTTTGAAAACTTGCACAAGAATGCACACATTAAGAAATACTTATTTTGTTTATTTCTATTCATACTTAAGATATGGGGTCATATTTTGGGATATGTCACCAGATGTACTAAGCACGTTTAGGATACAAAACAGGGCGATTAGAATTATGGCAAATGTAAACACTAGAGAATCATGCAGACCTCTGTTTAAAGAGTTAAATATTCTCCCACTGCCCTGCATTCATATATTTTAAAGTATTACCGTAAGTTTTTTTAAAAGAATTTAATGAATAAAGACGTTTTTCTTAAAACAAACAATGATGTTAATAGGCATAACACAAGACAAAATCAAAACATTCATATTTCACACATACACACAAGCATATATCAAAAAGGAACTTTTCACACAGGAATTAAATTATACAATAAACTACCCCAGTATATAAAATTTACCCCAAAAAATAAAAACCTTTGAAAGAATGTTGAAAGGTTATCTGCAGTGGCATTGTTTTTACCCTGTAGTTGGATGTCTTAGTGCATAGAAACGATGAAAACTATAATTATATTTTACTTTTCTATTTTAATTGTAATACCTAGCTTTAAGTTGTTGTATTTATAGAATTAAGATTTCATATTTTGATAATAGAGTAAGGTGTAAATAGTTGTCCAATAAGATTTTATCTCTTAAGATCTGTTAGTATAATAAGTTATAAATAACGATTGTATTAGTAATATATACCTGTAAGTTCTTTTATTTTATAGATGTAATTGCTGACGTGTCCTATATCAAAAATATATTGTATACATGTAATTAATCAAATGGATTAATACAAATCTAATATAATCTAATCTACATTCAAGAGTGGCGACAGGTAATATAATACAATGTTTGTCAATAGCATAATTGTTGCAATTGGACCTTTTACGCTTTTAAATTTCAACTTTAACCTCACTAGGCCTATGTATAGTTGTTTTCTTTAAGGATGATGACTTTTAATAGTTATTTTATGTTGTATTAAATTAAGGAATTGGTTTGGTCAAGGCAAATCCGACTCGTAATCTTTATCTATTTTTGTGTATGATTTAAACCTATTACAGTCTTCCCGCTGTTAAATCGGGTTGAAATTAAGTTGCCACATTGTACCGGTAGCGCATGAATGTGATATTTAGAACAGAAGCTTTTCTTAACTCTGTTAACCATACTTTTGGGCTGAAAGATGTTTTAAATGTAGCCTACTGTGTATATTGGCTACCAAACATCTTTCGGATTTCCCATGGCCAAATTATGTCTGAGTAGGCTACTGATGAGTTATTTATAGAATTATTCTGACTTTCTTTTTCTGACCATTTTGATGTCTCTTCCTTGTATGTTAGGTCACGAGTTTGCCACTAATTATATTCAAGAAAACTGCAGAAACGTGGAGATGGCTGTATAATCTAGAAAATCGGCCCCTACTTCTTGGTGGTAAGTTTCAAAACTAGTACCGTATTGTACTTGGGATGGTATTTGCAGAACATGTTAAACTTTGCTTTAATGGTAATTCTCTGGTTAATTTGCGGACATTCGGACGAATGAGTAGAGCCTAGGACCTATAAGAAGAGGAAGGATCTTTTCAAAAGTACCATAAAGTCTTGTGGGAAGAGGTAGCTCCGGCGATGAATTCCCATGTGTAAGATGCTGCACATTTTCTACATGCATCAGATACCAGAGGTAGAATTTTATTGCAGTAATTTACATTTCAGCTCTGATACCGTTAGGCCTATGCCTTTTGTGCAGCCTACGAGCTAGTTTTTGTCGAATCGGTGGTAGAGTCTTGAATTACAGTATAGTAGAGCAAGCAGGGTTCATCATCATCATCATCATTTCCCCTTTTCCAGTTGACACTGGGTGGGGGCAAAAATGTTTTCTCTCCACTTTGTTCTGTCGTTCCACCATTCCTCTTCCGACACAGTGTTCCAATCCAGATTCCGTTTTCTAATACTATTCTCCACCGAGTCCATCCAACGCATTCTTGGTCTTCCTCGTCCTCTCTTCCCTGTCATCCGTCGTTCCAGTGCTCGTCTTGGTAGCGTTACTTCATTCATCCTTTTGACATGTCCAAACCATCTCAATCTATTTTGCTCCAGTTTGTCATTGAGTTTCTGGACTCCCAGTTCTTTTCGTATATCTTCATTTCTCACTCCGTCCCTCCTCGTTTTCTAGACCATACTTCTCAGGAATCTCATCTCAGCCGCTTGTACTCTGCTCTCATCCCTCTTAGTCATTGTCCAAGTTTCTGCTGCATATGTCATTATAGGAACATAATATGCTTTGTACTGTACCCATCTCATATGGAAATGCTCAAACACGTGCTGGCTAGCTGTGCGGTTCGGGGCATGTTACGTGCACCCACAACGTGATTTCACATTGGATATTATAGCACTTATTTTAGGATCTGCAAGACTACATTGAAAACAAACATGTTTCAAAAGACATGAGTTTATTTTATAAAAACTCGCAGGAATTACAATTACTTTACAAACATTCACATTTTTGGAAAATTCCAATTATCAAATTATCAAGTACATAATAAATTCATATAAATTCATCTTATCGCGTTACCTTGCTTAGGCATCTCTTTATCATTGAGTATTCATTTATATTTCTCTCCACAACATTTTGTTTATTGAGACATAGAGCATGCCTATCACTTTATATCATTTTTATCTAAGGCTTTTCAGATAATTTAATGTATTATTCATATCCAAACTGGGCTTTATTCATACTTTATTTACTTCATATCTCTTTATAATCATCCATTTTATTACTGTAACTTTAATTAATAAGCCTTATTTTTGACAACAATCTAACACTTTGAAAATAAAAATACATGCCCAACCTTGAATTCACGTCCCGTCACCATTCATTTTTCATGCAATATGGTGGTTTATTTAGTGATGTATCATATGCTATTATTTATACTTTTCAGTTACCTTATAAACTCAAATTTGAGTTAACCCGTTTTATATTTCACATGTATCTTAAGATAGGAATCGAATATTTAATTATCAACTTATCTTTGACTGCTATGGTCAAATATTATTCAATTTTTACAATTTTTTAATGGGGATGATTTTCAAAAACCCACTAGTTTAATTATTTCATTCACAATTACATAGCATCTCATATTTTAAAAATTTGCATGTTCCGCGATAACACTCTAACCTTCGTACACAAAGCCCTATTATATTCTCCCTTCTCGTTTAGGAGCGGTCGGCCACTGCTCGAACCCCTCGCGTAACGAGATTTATGACCTCCTTCGCGCCTCATTATAGACTTTAACTTTCAACTGTTTTGTTCCCTTTAAAACAAAAGCTTATGAGGATCCAAGCTATCACCTTACTTCATTAACTATCACTTATTTATTCATTTTCATTCCACTTTCCTTGTGACACGTGCCGTAGTTTGAGATTATAACTCATTACCTTTCATTCCACATACTTTATTTGGTCGGTTTACATAACGTCGTTGGAATAGTACAGGCCATGTGAATCTGGGCTCAGGTACGCCTCTGCGGACCTCCAGTCGAAACACATATCGTAGGAGCTCTCGTACTTCCATATATATATTTAGCAATTGCCCGGCGGGACTTGGATTGCAACAACAATACCCTTAACTCGAACCCTTGTCCGATTAAGTGGGTCGAACCCTCGCTCAACAATACCACACATCTCAACTATAATGCTCTTGATTTGAATCCCTATTCAATCAAGGGGTCGAACCTTAGCACAACAAAATCGACGACCTTCCGACAAGTATATACCTTTTATCTCCAAACCTACGCACGTCACAGGATATATTCATTTCACTTGCTAGCATTTAACTTATTTATTCTTTATAGGCCCTTTATGGCAATACAACTTTTAAATACCTTGGATCGTCATAGCGTCTTTCATAACTTTGCTCGCATTAGCATTTTACTTTACCGTAACTCAATATATCGTAACTTCACAATTCATTTCTGGTGCTCGATAACACCGATTATCTTAGCGCATTATTCTTATTATTGCTGGATTGCGTTATTTTATCATCATATGAAGGTATCTCAATGATCCTTCAATTATTTTAATTATTTTATTTATTTACTTCGTTCAACTCGAGTTTTTTTTATCAACATTCATTAATTCATTATTACTTGGCGGAATGCAATTATTTAATTTAACATTAACATTTCGGAGTATAAAACTCAATATTTCTTGTTTTGGAGCGTAAAAACTCAATATTTATTTTTATTATTATTATTATTACTTTAACGGTGCTTGTTTTATTTACGTTACTTCATTTCTTTGGCATGCATTTTATTTGCCATTTACTTTATTACATTCGATTCCTCCTTTTAGATCATTAATTCATTGTTATTTAATCATTTTTACGGGCTTTCAACATTATTATTATCATTTTTGCACTTTTATCATTATATTTAACATTTTTGCAAACCGTCTTGGCGGTTGCCTTCTGACACCTTATTATTCTTTGATTACTCATTGTGCACACATTTCATTCATAAATTCACTGAGAGAGCATATGATAAAAATCACTTTGATATTATAAACATTTTGACTCACCCATATTTCCGCTCATAACGTGATTTCTAGATGATTTCACCCACATAAATTCTTCAGCACTTCATTTTTCTATTATAATAGACCCTTTTAAACACTTGGTCGTTATATTTACACACGACAATATCTTGATACATTTTTCAATTTCGCTTTTTAACACTTGTGAAAACACAATAAAATTTCACTTAATTAATATTTACAATCGAACACGGACCAATTCTCAGCGTACAATCTGGTGGAAAACAGCATGAATAGTTTCTCCCTGTACTGCTTCGAACGTGTGATCCTATCTTCTTCCCCCTCGGTAAGTCTCTTCCTAGTATTCCCGATCTCGTAATTGTCTCTCTTCGGACCTCCTTCTATGATAGATTTATCTTTACCTGTTAATGCCCCATCTGTCCTTCTGCTATCGCTCTTTAGGTATTCTTCATAATTGCATATCGCAATTTTATAGTTCTGTTTCCTTCGATCGTGATCTTCCCTGAAGATCGTGTTATAAGTTCTAACTCTCGAGCCTACGTCATCCGACGTTTTATTTGCATAATTGTTCTTTACTTTAACTGTCCTTTCTGCACGTCATAGTTTCTCTTTCAACTGTCAGTGTTCGGAATTCCTGACCATTATATTGTCCTTACTTTTCCGCACTTCGTCCGTGAAAGTTCTTAAGATACTTCCGCATCTTCTGCCTTTCCTATGTTAATACGCGGTTTGGTTTCGAACCAATATTATTTCGCAGTCTATCGCACTTTATACTTGTCTTGTCTCTTATGAGACTCGAACTCTAGTGTTTCTGATTTCAGTGCTTATGATTTTCTTGCGAACTTACGCGCTTCGTTCCCGAGGCTAGACCTAACTTGTTCGTACTGATTAAATTTTAAATAACATGCCAATACAGAGGATGTTAAAAACTGTCTATTTGCGTAGCGCACTCGAACTCTGGTCTTCGACAATTCTCGTATAATCTGCCTCTAACAAAGTTTCTCTATCGACTGATGAACTTCTTATGACGTGCCTCTACCACGGCCCTCGTTCAACTGACGGACTTCTTGACGTACCTCCTCTGCCGAGGTTTGGATCTGACTGACGAACTTCACATGACGTGCCTCTACCAAGGCCCTCGTTCAACTGACGGACTTCATACTTCTGCTCGGGCCTTAGGCCTATTTATCCGCTTCTGTCTAGAAATTAGTTCTCTACAAATCTGGGAGATGAATTTCTGATTCCCTGGTCTGATTCTCTCATAATTTAATCTAAGGTGTGTTTTATAAATATATTTTGATTGCCGGCTGGCGGAATGAACATCCTTCGCTGGTTTATTTTTAATTAATTTAATTAGTTATTATCCCCTTTGCAGGGCCAGCCTAACTACTCTTTTCTTCCGCAGATAGTCTTCCGCTCTATTTATGATGACATTTTCTCTTAGCTTGCAGTCTTCAAGTGCCTTTTTCAGGTCTGCCAACTTACTGATTTTTCTCGTTCCCATTTATCGTCTCCCTTTAGATTTAACACTTCTGGTGGGTTTATTTTGTTAAGTTTAACGAGGTAACTCCCCCTTTTGTATATTTAAGAAAAACTGCTGATTTAACAGATTCCTGGTTTAAGTTTTTAAGAGCCTCTTGAGAAAAAGTTCCCCTTCAGCTGTCCACTTGAGAAGTCATAATTCTGGTGAAGTCGCTGGCACATCGGAATTTCGACTTTGACTCTCGCTAAAGTTTTATAGTTTCCTTAAAGTTTCTTTGCTTTTAAACTGTCACTTTTAATGGTGTTTATGTGTCTGACTTGACCCGCTGTCTCCATTTGAGCTGTCCTACGGTCGCCTACTATTTGGCTTGCTCTTGTATTCTCTGCAAACTTTATAAAGTCTTCGAGTATTTCTCTATAAAGGATCATGGGTTCAATCTTGTGCCAATCCCACATGGGCACAGTACATAACTTCTTAGGCTTAATTGGTATATCCTTGTTCCATACTAGTCCCCGTACCTGTTGGTAGAAAGCACTCCCGAGTTGTATTCTTCTGCTAATTTCCAAATCTAGTCTTCCATCTTCAGTCAGTTCACTTCCCAAGTATTTGAAGTGTTTCACCACTTCCAATTCCTTATCTCCTACTTTGATTACTCCTTTTCCTTCTTTCTTATCTCTACTCATCACCACTGTTTTACTCTTCTCCACATTTATCTTCAATCCCCAGTGCTCAATCTTTTCATTTATTACGTCAAACTGTTCTTGTACCTCCAACTCATCTTCGCCCAAGATCACAACATCGTCTGCAAACAACATTACCTTCATATTTGCCCTACTATATTCTTTCATTGCTGCCTTCATGATGTCATCCATCACCATTACGAACAATAAAATTGCATCTGGGATGCCATCAATGCCAGCACAAAATTTATTTTTAGCTCTTTTATAACTATTCATACTTCTTCACTTGTGACATGATTTATAAATAAAGAATCACTACATATATTTATTTTATTGTTAGAATTTAGTGTATTTACCTGTGATTTATTTAATAATTTTTGTGGAATTTCCAGAAAATAGTCATTGAAAGTGTTTGCTATTTCCTCTGGATTATTTATCACTTTATTATTTCTGATCAGTGTAATGTTCCTTTGTATTTTAGAAGATTTTCCAGTTTCATTCTTTATCACGGACCACATAGCCCTGTTTTTATTAGATGATTGGGAAATAAAATTATCATTATGCATTTTCTTTGCTAGTCTTATTACCTTATTTAATATGCTAGTGTATTTTTGTAGTATAAATTGAATTCAGGTGTTGTGTGGTATTGTTTATATAATTTGTGTAGAAATTTCTTTCTTTGACATGAATTTATAATCCTTGTTGTTATCCAATTGTTAGTTTTGTTATTTTGAACAGTTCTTTGTCTAAAGGGGAATGCTGTTTCAAAATAGTGTTTTAGGGTACTGATAAATGCATTAAATTTATCATTTACATTTTCTAGTTTATAAATTTCTGACCATGTTTCCTTATTTAATAAGTCATTGAAATATGTAACATTTGTTTCACTTTGATTTTACACCATTATCATTATGATCCTACCCCCTTAATATAGGTATATTCTAGTATAAGTTACTAAACCATATTTGTAAAGGGCAGTCCCCCTTGAGCTACCAGCTTACTGGGACTTTCTGTACCCTATAAATAAATAAATAAATATAAATAATGGTGACAACACACTTCCTTGCTTTAGTCCAGTGCCAATTTTAAACCATTCCGATGTCCCGACTCTAGTCTTCACACTACTGTAGCACTCCATGCACATTCCTTTTATCATGTCTCTCAGTTCCTTGCCTATCCCCCTATTTGATAAGCTTTCCCAAACTTTTGTTCTAGGGATGCTATCATAGGCCTTTTCTAGTTCAATAAAAGTCATTACCATATCCTTCCCATATTCCCAACTATTTTCAATGTTCTGTCTCAGATGAAAATGGGTTCCACTGTTGACCTGCCCCCTCTAAATCCAAACTGCTCCTCCTCTATTTGGCTTTCTACCTTTACTCTAATTCTTTTTTCCAGGATTCTTTCCATTACTTTGGCAACATGCGAGATGATGGTGATTCCTCGGTAGTTACCACACACCTTCCTGTCTCCTTTCTTGAATATTGGCAATATTATTCCCTTTTTCCAGGCTTCTGGTACTTTCTTCTCTCTCCATACATTCCTGAGAAGTCTGTATGTCCACTGCAGTCCCACTGGTACTGCCGCCTTGATCATTTCTATTGCCACTTCGTCGAATCCCACAGCTTTCCCCATCTTCATCCTCCTTACTGCCCATTTCACTTCTGCCATAGTAATGTCTGGTTCTTCTTCTATTTCTTACTCCACCGTTTTGGCTGTTTGCGTAACTTCGCCGCATGCCTGGCGTCTCACCTTCAACAGCTCGCTGAAATATTCTTTCCATTTGTCTGTACATAAATAAATTCTGCTAAGATTGGCCTCCCGGTGATGGTGCTGACTTGACCAGAAGGCATGGTAGGTACCGTAGGCTAACTTCTGTAGTTGGTGGCACCCTAGTCAATGTCAGTTTTTAGTTCTTTAGGAGATAACCTTAATTGGGAACTTGAGAGGCAGTTGGGCACTTCTTAACACATCTAATTTTTCTATTAGAATTTTGGTTTATTGAAGAAAATTGGTGTTCTAAAAATCTTTGACAGTTGCAAAGTCTGCTTAGTTTTAAAGGGTGGTGTTTTGATGAAATCATTTTATCATCCTTAGTGATGGTCACAGCAAATTGTATTTGACCCATGGGTGTTCATATATACTTTTTTAAATCATTAAATCACTTCAAACTTGAACGATGGTGGTTACATGTCCAGTATATGCAGTGGCGATGTTGCTGTGGTCTGCTGCCTTTCCACTGCTTTGAACTATATGCAACCGAAGGCACCTACCCTCATCAAAATATGTACTATCGTAATATTAAGACCACCCTACCTAATCGTGGGAGGAACCACTCAGTAACGCTGAACGAGAGCTCATCATACATTAACATTTTCTAAAGTTCCATTGTAATTAGCCATATACCTGTTCTAATAATGGAAAATAAATCAGGAAATGATGTGATAATAGATGATTACTCCTCTGCTGTCCATAACCCACCCACCATCCCCTTTCTAAATCACGACTATTATAGCAAAGTTCCAACTCTCCCATTATATGAGTGAATTATCGTCAAATGCAGTATTGCCAGCCCCACGAATACGGTACTACTGTGTATATAGGCGGTACCGTACTGTAATCCTCCCACCCGCTAAAAGGAACTTCCACCGCTACTTAGTAACGTCCACCACGTGCGTATTTGATGTGTGTAATAATTAGCTGCTGTGTTATTAATGTGTGTAATATTTCACTGTAATTGTTTTTTGTAATAGTAAAATTTGTTAGATCCAGACCAATGGGTTTTGCCTGGACCAATAATTATTAGGTAGCGCGGCCCGCCACGTAAGCCGTATATACACTTTTGTTTTTTGTCACGTACAGTAGGGTACTCGCGCATCAATAATCTTTATCCAGACCAGACCTATGTGGTATATTTTGTATCTCACATGTTGTGGCATCAGCATGTGCAAATCTTGGTACCAGTTGAAGAGACCTCATCCGCCTGCTGTCGTTGAATTATCAAGAAATAGAAACACATATTTACGTAATTTAGAACATATTCCCGGTGCAGTAGTGATCATGGTTAGTAATTTGTATTGGGAATGTCACCCAGAAGATGATACATTAATTCTGGATGAGACCAGAACGTGGCTTTTACATTTGCATCAGACGTCATTGTGGCTTTCATCTTCTAGGGTACATTACCAATTCAAATTAGTAACCCTGGTCACTACTGTACCTGAAATATATGCTTAACTTCATAAATATGTGCTTTTATTTATTGCTCTTTTAACAACGGCAGCCATGTGCCGACGGCACGTGAATGTCGTTGAGTCAACACGGCGCACACATTATTGCCAATATGTGGGAAACAAAATACACCACACTAATTAAAGATTAGGTACGCGACAACCCCACTGTGCGTGCAGGGGTGTATGCATGGTTAACGTGCGCCTGCATGCTAAAACCATTGGATTGGACAAAACAAAGATTAGAATGGTCGGGTTGAAGTGCGGCAAGCGGCGCACTGTTGATGACATGTTAGGCTGTAACCATTTATCTGGACGAGTTATACTGTAACCATTGACAAAAATCCATTGGATTGGACGTGTTAGGCTGTAACCATTGTCAAAACCACTGTTACCTTCATCTGAACCCCTCACAGAACGCTACCCTTGACGGCCTATACGATTAGTACCGTATGGATGGGGTTATGTTGGGTTGACAATACTGTAACTTACGTTACATAATTCACGCAGATAATGGCCGACACAGCTGGAATTTTACTATATAAGTCGTGATCCAGCAAGCCTCCGTGGCTGAGGCGGCAGCACGCCAGCCTCTCACCGCTGGGTCCGTGGTTCAAATCCCGGTCACTCCATGTGAGATCTGTGCTGGACAAAACGGAGGCAGACAGGTTTTTCTCCGGGTACTCCGGTTTTCCCTGTCAAAATTTCATTCCAGCAACACTCTCCACTATCATTTCATTTCATGTGTCATTCATTTAATCATTGCCCCAGAGGAGTGCGTCAGGCCTCGGCAGCCGGCACAGTTCATATCCTCGCCGCTAGATGGGGGCTTCATTCATTCCATTCCTGACCCGGTCGGAGACTGGAAGCAGGCTGTGGATTTTCATTCATTCAAGTCGTGATCCAAACGTGGGATGGTGGGTGGGTTATGGTCAGCAGGGGAGTAAACACCTATTAAGTTACTACATCATTTCCTGATTTGTTTTTCATTTGAAAAGGTATTTTGGCTAATGTCAGTATTCTAGAAACTCCAACTGCGACTTGTGACTGTTACCATTGATCATATAACAGTATGACTAGAGACTGCTATATTATAAGTTCCAAACGTATGCTCCCCAAGGAACGTACCTGTATACTAGGCAATAAATTCATTATGGATTTGGTGTTGGAGCCTACCAATCAAAAGGATTTCATTTAAAATGTTTCTTTGAATGTGCTAGTGATCCTAGGAGTAATTCCTAGCTGCTATTCCACCTGTTGTTATTGAGAGAAAAGGGGTAGTTTTGGCTCAGCTCACCCTTGCTAGACCATTTTTTATTTCTATTACATGCATGACAACGTACATTTTTCTTGTCAGGGACATAATTGCACCATCACCGACACTCCCCGTGGTCTCAAAAGCAGCTGTATATCGTATAGCAACTCTGGGCAGTGCTTCGACTAAAATACTTGTAAACTTATACCCATACTCCTTATTTATAATTTGTTCCCCTAGGGCAAAAAAGAATTTTCCATTTTGAAGTACCTTTTGTAAGGGCAGTCCACTTCTTTTTTAATTGTGTTCCTTTCTTATTTAGGCACCTGATGGGGATGTAAATTCTGGAATATAGAGGTCACGTTTACAAAAATCCGGGAATCCGGTCGCTCAACATATTCTGATTCAGTCCAGTGAGAGATTTACAAGTTGTTTGAAGCAATTCTTTCCAACGATGAGACATTCAACCCTCGACTGACCATATCGACATTGTTGAGGGAGATTGCCTCACCAGTGGAAGCAGCCTGTGCATCCACATCCACACAATCTGCCCCAGCAACTCTTCAAGTTCGAAGTCCCCAGGGGACAAGGAGCGATCTAAGAAACAGACCAAGTATAGCAAAGATGGAGCTACATAGACAAGTCCTTGCTGACACTGGGGCTTAGAAGTTGAAGTTGTGCTGCCTATGGCAGGCAGTTGCTAGAGGGAATGAACTGTCCCAACAATGCAACAAATATTTTCATAAGAGGAATGATTTGATGGGAAAAATTAGTTTACCAGTAATTTGTGAAGAAAAAGAAGTGTTAGTTTAGCCGTAAATTGTACAACCTACTTATGTTTTCTATTTGTAGCAATGCCATTTGCAATATTTATTTAGGGTAATTAGGTTTAGTGTTTGGTTAGGCGACTTCGCCTCTGGGTTGTACTTCATTGCTTCCGCCTGCTGGTCACAAGTCCACATGAAGGAGGAGGGCCTATATACTGTAAATAAACTTGTTCACCTCGTGTTACAGTGTCTAGTCTTCTCGGCTGTCGCTCCCAAATTCGATCAGAGTTGAACTAAGATGTTATTTCAGTGTTATTGAAGTTGTATAATAGAGCCAAGATGATGATTGTGTTGGAACTCGCATCTTTTCTCTTGGGATGTGTGAGTACCCGTGAATTTCGTACTGTCTCATTTATATTTAAAATTATAAAACTTTTTCCTCTTCTAATTGTGTTTTTTAATGTCTGTTGCATTAAGTGTGTGTAAAATGGTGATGGGATGGAACCAAGGTCTAAAAAGAGAAAAAATAGCAATGAATTTAAAAAAAATAATATGAATTAAGTTAATAAATGGTTTAAAAATATATTCATTTCAATTCTTTTTCTGGACACCCTATCTTATACCCTTATTACAAAATGTGGATAAACGAGTGGGTAGATTCCCCGGTAAGAGCACAATTCAATACAAAAAGCTGGCATTGAATATTACTGTAGTAAATATTTTCTGTCTATCTGTGAGCCAACATAGGGAAACCATTCCAAATATTCAACCTTATTTTGAATCTATATCATTAAGCACATGCATATTTATCTTGTATTCTATGGTGAGTATTGCCTTACCCTCAAGTTTTATAATATTAAAAGAATCTATTTTCAGTCAGTCAACACAGCAATGTGGCCAATAAAATTCTTTCCAGTTAGTGTGACAAATTATTCGGGCACATACTGTGTTTAGCGACTGAAAATGTATTCTTTCTTAGATAACAAAGGTGACACTCAAGAATTTTTTTCTAAAACTTGGTCAAGACTTAGTTGACTGAATAGAGAACATCTCCCCTAGCTGTGGAAACTACCTATTAAATTTTCATTAACAGAATGCTTTTCAGTCAGTCAACATGATTCTGTCCAATTAGTTTGGGAGAGGAGCAACAATTGATATTTTATCACCGAAACCTTAAAGAAATATTACAAGAATTAAGTTATTTATTACTTGACACATTTTTGTAGAAAAAAGTTTTTGCATACGGTATACATTTTTAATCACATCTGATATGGTACCTTATTGAAATATACTGGGGAATTAAATAACTGAAGGGCTTGGGCCAACATAGTGATATCCCTCATTTTATTAATTTTAAGCTAAAGCAAAAATAGCTTGCCGATAGCCTTACACAACAATTATTTACATACAGTGCTGTGTTTTACCACTATGGGCTACAGTAATATGAACAAACTTGTTTGATTGGATTTTATGGAATTAATACATGTTAATTTTGTGCGTTATGTTGCCCCAAACACTTGGCTTGTTTGATAGTAGGGTATTTAATGATAATTGTCGTTTAAAAGGGTGGAACAGCAAGGTCATCTGCCCCGCGTAACACGTAGGAGAGACAATTTTTATTTCTTTACAAATTAAGACGGATGTTTAAATAAGAAATCAGCCTAATATTCATAAGACTAATTAAAGAAGTGGACTAGCCTACAATAAAATTGAATTTCGAAAGAAGAGTTATTCTTATCGTCAGGATGTCTACCCGTTATTATTCCCGTTTTCAACAGGGTCGGGGATGAAATACGATGAAAGTCTTTGTGGCGGGTGGTTTATACCGCCGGATGGCCTTCCTGACGCCAACCTCGTGAGAACTGAAATTAATGAAATTTGACTAGGAGATGGAAGATAGAGGTCGTGGCCTATTAGAAGGTACTGTCCCGGTATTTGCCTGGACCTGAAGATTGGAAACCACTGAAAACCATTTACATGACGGCCGACGGTGGGATTTGAACTTACGGCTCCCGAGTCCGCAGATAGCTTGGCTCCACGGTCTAGCGCCGCGCATTAACAGGGATGTTTACAGCTCTGTCGCTTAAAAGTTATTATTTTCTATGTATTTATCATAGATCATACACCAATAAGTATGGTAGCTTCAAAGGAACTCTGTGCATTGCTCAAAGTTCCCGCGTCAGCTTGTAGCAAAGCGTTCGGGCAGGCTTGCTAGCCTAGCAACAAGCCAGCAGGCATCTAGCAGGTTAGCAGATTGCTGAGCCCGCTGATCTCGCCCCATGTCTGATTCTTTGTCCATTCCATTCTATTTCTTTGATACTAAGGTTTTTGCATAGCAAGGGATAGTAGTGAAAGTCATTGGGGGGTAGCCGGGAATAGTGGTGGAAAAGGGAGGTTATGGCAGTCTCATTAAGGGCTGATTAAAGATGAAAACTTTGTTTATTTTGATTAAATATATTGTACTATGTAGCTTCAAAATGAAATACCGTAGCTTATTTTTACCCTCTCCCTTTCCCAAAATAATGGATTTTTGCGTACTTTGCATCTATAGTACCTCCCCTCCACCTCAATTTCGGAACTAAAAATTTAGAAAAACAATGGGGGTCCTAAAGCAAAATAAATACGGTAACCAGGATACCAGTTTATTCAAGTTGGCTTGGGCAAGTTTCATATTTGCTTGCAAATCAGTCTGCCTCTCGTGCTGTATCAGCTCTCTTGTGACCTCAATGTTTGCAAGTCATTCACAGCTAGGATCATGAAAAGAAAGGTCCTTCATTTTTTACAACATATTTCATAGCACTTCTTACTTTCACTTTGACAAGATCATTCTTCTAGGAGTTGGAGTTTGCTTCTCTACACTAAGTTTCATGAGGAATATGATCTCGATTGGTTCATAAACCAAAAATTGGCAACATCCAATTGCTCTCTTCGCAGAACTATAGAAAAGGGAAGGTATCATAAACCTCAACTGAAACTGTGATTAAAACTTTCATAGTTGATTGCCAATAAGTAGTCCTAACAAAAAATGTGTAAGCACATCCTGTCCTTCGCAAGGATTTCGCTGACTGACGACCTGGGAAGCCTTGCAAATTTGCCTTCCCCTGCCGAATCTTGAGTTCCGATGCTCATGGTTAGTAATTAAGATATAATTTGTGTCCTTTTTCCTCCTCCCTTTCTTCTTCTTCTTCTTCTTCACATTTTCGACTTGAGCAGCTTGCAACCAAGGCTACTTGAATGCATGTGCACATGGAATCCACAGCATACTACAATTCAAGCAGTGGCATTTTCTCCAATACCACGGGGTAAGCACCGCTTACCAAGCATATTCTCATAAAAATGAAGTTTATATTATGACTTTCTAAAGCGCGACGAACAGCAAAATCGCCGCTTTGAATGAAGTTCCTCGTTCTCTACCCCAGTTCTTCACGATCGCCCACCACTAATTTGTAGAGAAAGAGCGCGGCCGGTTGCTATGACAACGGCTTGTGTACATCTAGGAGCCTTCTGGCCCGGAACACCACTATGGCCGATGGAGTGGTACACTAAGAACGTCAGGTCGTCCTTGATTGGCTAAGGCAGGGGGTGTGGCGTTCCATAGCCACAGGGCTGTCATCAAAACAAGTCAAAGATGGTAGCAGGGTCTGCTTAGATTCGGACAGCTTACCGAGCTTGCCCTCGTGAGCATGGAACACCAACACTGCGCGCTTCCCTAGTCCCCACCCTCCATTGTGCGGATAATGTTTCTGACCATCAGACCCCACCTTTGATGGGTGCGTTAGTTGCAATTCTGCTTCGTCCGGTATGTTTTTGAGTGCAATTGGTAAAATATAGTATACGGTACCGTAACTAGATATTATTGTGTTTTAGTGAATAGTTGAATAAATTACCGTACGTCATAAATTATCATGCTTAACGAGTAGTAGCCTACGTTAATATCCTTTCAGTTTGTACTCTTTGGTGCATGGATATTTCAAAATTGAGACTGCACAACAGGGATGGCAAATACATATTCACTTCACTTCTAATATTTCTATTTCTCGTCGGAGAAATCGCTTGCTTCTAAGATATGATCTCGATAATTTAGTGAATGCTTTCCTTTGAGATGCATATTTTTCAAATTATTATATATGAATTTTGTTTTACGTAATATTTTTTCTTCATTAATGGCAACTTCTTTTTTAATGCAATAAGCCACAACTATTTTTTAAATAATGTGATATGCCTTTAAAATATTATTCAAATTATACGGATGTACATTTAAAATGATCTATCCTTTACACCTACTCTTTGAATATAGGCCTAATTTGAATGATATTCAGAGCAACTTTTCGGGTTGTTGGGCTACTCTGAAGATACCTACGCTGGCGTGAAAGCCTACGTCAGTATAATTTGAGAAATATCTGCAAAGAAATATTAACCGAACATGCAATACAATGTCATAAGGTTATCTATTACTAGTAGCATGTTTATTATTTTAATATTCACTTAGGTTTCATAATAGAAAATAATAATGTTATTGTTTTTACGTCCCTGTTAACTAGTGAGGCTTTTAGAGACGCTGGGGTGCCAGAATTGTGCCCAGAAGGGAATCTTTAACGTGCCAGTAAATCTACTTACACGCCTCCTTCGCATTTACGCACCCTCAAATGGCGATTGACTGCGCCGGGATTCCATCCGCTATCTTGAGCTCAGAAGGCGAGAACGTTGCCGCTGAGCCACGCAGCCAGTCATAATAGAAAATTTACGGGGAATAACCTGAATATTTAGCTCCTTAGACCAAGAAATGCGAACAAAAAAAGCACAAACTGCCACACTGTTTAATCGTCAAATGACACACGATCAGAAAAGCTCGCCAACCCTGCTGAATAATCTACTCCGCCCTTAATATAGCTACATGGATTGGCATGCCTGAAATTGAAAAGGGAATAATGACCTGTGCTGTATTACAATTTCTTCATTTTTTTAAAATGTGAAGGTCTTATAATTATGTGTGTACGGTTGAGTAGTTGTTGCTACTTCAGGCATCAACCTCTACATTGACAAGGGCGTCGCTAGAACCAAGAGCTGAAGTTGCTCTATGGAGTAAGCCAATACTTTCAGTCTTCTTCACAGCTTACCCTCGAAAAAATTCCATGCCACGCCACTGAATTCAAGTGAGATCGGTTTGAATGTGTTCCAAACTGAAGTGTTCACATAAGACGCACACCTCTCTTTCAAAAGTCACTTCTTCTGAGAAGTAGATACGCAGGATAGTTGAGAAAATATGGTAATAAGAAAGTGACCAAAAGAAATACTATCTGAAATAAATAAATTCTCTCATTTTCCAAACTTTCATAAATAACACTTTCAAACCATTGCAAATTAAGCCTTCTTTATAAAGTTTAGTGGCTTCCATTTATTCCCTTGATTTCCTATTGTGGAGTTTGCTTCCAGGGGAACTCAGTAGGATAACCCTTATTTGGCTGCTGCTTTTGCATCTCAAAATCATGGAACGTGTTCCATTCTTCAGTATTCTCCTCATTATAGGGACCATGAAGCATTGTGGTCTGAAATACAAGATATTATGATTAGAAAAGTCCACAAGGAGAAGAGAAAAAACTTAACATTTAAGGAAAACATACTAGGCTTGGAAAGGTAAGTACCAAAGAAACATATGAAAGAGAGGGCATCAAACTGTCTACATGTTACAGAAGCCCAATTATCTTCAAGGATTTGATTAATATTGATTTTGAAAACTCATAAGAAATAAAAGACACTTCAAATAACCACAGGAGTGCTTATATACATATGACCACATTCTTACAAAATCAGCCAATAGCTGCAAAGAAAAAATCCAAAAACACTTTAAAATATTCACTGAAACACTAAAGCAAAGAGGGCAAGATCCTTTCATCAATCGAACCTCTTCAGAACTGATTAAATAGTTACTTCTATACTTAGAATGATTTACAGAATATACGAACAATAACCACCAACTGCGGCAGCTACACAAGCTAATGCTTAAGGCCATGGGGCCAGGTTATATCCGGACTCTGTTGAACCTTACCGTCGGCTGAACTTAAAAGGATTTTCCGAGGTTTGCCTATTTCCAACTCTAGGCAAAGGCCAGGACTGTACCTTCTAATAGACTAATGCTGCTTCCTTTCAACTCCTTGCCCATTGTCATTCACTTTCATTACATCTCTCATCAACTTCTTTCATGAGGCTGGTGTCAGGTAGGGCATCTATTCATAAAAACTATCTGCCACATAAAACTTCATCACATCTCATCCCCAAACTAGCAGAACAAGAAAAAAAGAAGAATGGACTTACATAAAATGAAAAATCTGCGTTTATAGAGCTCCTGTATCCAAATGTTTTTCACTCCGGGAAAAATATCAAATCAGGAGCAGATGAACTCGTACTTCCGCCCCTTAAAACAACAATACCGTAACTAACTAAAATATCAAATGAAACAAATTAATACTTTTTGGACTTTTGCCAGACTGGCAATGTTTTGTAAGTGAAAAATGTATCATCTCCCACAGTCTATTGCCACTGCTCATGGTTTGTCTAAGTCTAGCAGTGGATTTCTCAGCATGCATTGAGGTGAGGTGTTCCAAACAAACTAATAATAATAATATTTGTTTTACGTCCCTTTTAACTACTGTGGCTTTTGGAGACGCCGGGGTGCCAGAATTTCGCCCCGAAGAGGAGCTACTGACATGGCTCTCTCTCATTTGTGCACCCTCAAATGCCAGCTGACTGTGCCAGAATTCGATCCTGCAACCTTGAGCACAGCAAGCGAGAACGTTTCCACTGAGCCACGCAGCCAGCCACAAATTAATAAGCCCAATAACATACCAAGATGAAATTATGTCAACTACACTGAGAAGTCTCAAAAGCATTAATTCCATTTAATTTACATAGTTAAATGGTAACCCATTAATTTACTATTAAAATTCTGTCCAGGGAGGTCCAAAGACATGCCCTTAAGGCAAGTCACCACAACTACGAGGTATTTTGTTTTGTAAAGGGTGGTTATACTACATATTTATAAATAACGTGGATATTGCTAGTCTGATGGGTATTTGCCGTTCTGAAGAGAGTGCGATGGTTTATATTTTCATCTTTCCATTGCCCCATCAAGGCTAGTATGGAGCAAGACGAAAGGCACGTACCTTCCACATCAAGCGTTGGTAATATATAGCATCCAGCGTTTAGAAAAGACTGTGGAGCCTTATGGCGACTGTGTTGCTAACTCTAGGCAGAGGTAGCGCTGACGTCATACGTTATGTTCACCCGCTTCGAGTACTGTTCTTTCATAAGTTAGTGAGACAACACAACCCCAGCAGCCACCTGAAGTAGAACACGCACAGGAAGGAGCAGTTTTGCAAGTGTTAACGGATTGGACCAGTATTAAGGATACCGTACGCGAAGAGAACCAATAACGACATTCATTTCGTTGTGATATGACGCATTACTGATTGACAAATGTCGAGAGCACATTGCTTCCTTCCTTCTCGGATGTACTGTATGCTGACGATGTTAACAATTTTTACGTCAGCAATACTGTTGATCATCACTTTTTTTTGGTCATTAGTTAGGCTACCTAATTTAGTTTCTTTCAATTATATTCTTGTTGTTTTGTTTAGATTAATATTTGTAATATTGTAGTGAGTTGGCCATGCGGTTAGGGGCGCGCAGCTGTGAGCTTGCATTCAGGAGATAGTGGGTTCGAACCCCACTGTCAGCAGCCCTGATTCGATCGAACAGAAAGTAAAACAGACATACAACAATAACACCAATGAAGGATAGTGCTCCAGAACTTATGTTGCCGGTGGAACTGAGCACGTGCTCCACTCCGGGCGAGCATGCAGCATAGGACGAGGCTCTTCTTTCCAGCGTGCTATCCTCGAAAATGTTTAAATTACTGAGACGTAATATAAACGATACTTGTATGCAATAACAAAGGTAATCAATTGGCAGATAATTGTAGGAAGCTATTATGATGAAAAATATACAGGGTCTTTCATATAAAATAAGAGCGCCAAGCGGCGGCTTTGTTAACCACAGCTGCGGTCACCTTGGCCGAGATTGTGGCGCGCCAAGGCCCCCTGATTTAAGCTTGTGTACAATCCTATATGATACAGCGGCCTTGCTAGCGTGTGTACAATGCTGAAATCTTACTTTAGTTAGTTATTGTTGATGAAACCGAAACCCCTACTTGTGCTAATTTTGTGAGTGATTTATTCGGAGACCGTTCAAGATTTTCGCCAATGTTATCTAGCTCATCCGCTGTTAAAACTGTTCGTGTGCGGGCATGTTTTTTATTGAGCACCGAGCCAGTAGTGTCAAACTTATTTGCAATTACGTGAATCTGTGCTAGTGAAGGTGGCACTTCATCAGGAAATTGCTGAACAAATGCATCACGTACCCGCCGAGCCGACTCGTACTTAAAATAAGTTTTACATTAAAAAATACGATGTTGCAATGATAACTACCATGTTAGCACTTGAGGTTTAGACTGGCGACTGAGCACCTGCACTCTTATTGCAAGGTCAAGTTTGGTAATGTCAATCTGTTATTTTTATACAGTCCATCGGAACTTGAAAAAAAAAACAACCCTCGTATGTACTATGAGCGCGCTTTCAATACTACAGTAGGAGGCCGTGGTGCGCCACAAGCTCGGCCAAGGCGACCGCAGCTGCGGTTAACAAAGCTGCCACTTGGCGCTCTTATTTTATATGAAAGACCCTGTATATGTTCAGAGTTCCTTCATGATAAAAGGTGAGGTAACAAAACTAGTGTAGGGGGGTTTTCCGTTAAAAGTGAAAGCCCATAAGACCCACAGTCTTTTCTAAACGCTGGGTGCTCTATAGGAGATGCATGCTATTCTCTGGTGCTAATATACATGGTGAACCCGAACACCATCGACAAACTCTTGGAGGATCCCCCTACTCCTCCCCCCTCTTATGTTTCTCCACAATGGCTACTCTGATATTAAACACACATTTCGGTAATGCAGTTATCAACATAATATATACAGTATCGATGTGTTGATACGGGAACTGAACTTGCCCTTCATCAACTACAGCACACATAACCTTTACCTCCGAGTATTCATAAGGAATTTAAAACTCAATTCCACGCAGGAAGATTATCGAAAAGAGCAATATATTAATTAATGGAGCTTAAAATATTACTTCCAGAATATTACGTGTAAACAAGTTGCCATCGTACTAAATATTTACATGGATTTATTGGCCGTGGTGATAGCTTTGCAGACTATGAATCATGAAGTCCCAAGTTCTAGCCTCAGCCAGGGAGAATTTTTATTTTCTATTAGATTATCGATTCAAACAATATTTATCATTTCAATAAGAGTAATTTTAACAGAATCCACAAGAAATTACAATTTACCTAATTTTTATTAGAATATGCAGCGACAAGCAGGGTTTGACTGATATGATTGTACATGGATTATAGTTTCATGAACATTGAATCATCTCTCCTCTTGGCAGTATAAAATAATGTGTGTTGTTTGTTAAAACAAATGTGACAGTAGCATCTCCAAAACATTCTATACATTTGTCATAGTACCGGTATGGTATTTAATAAGATGAAAATGGATCGTAAATTCACATTCGTCACAATTTTAAGAATATCTAAGCTGTATATTATACGAGATCTTTGAAATTATTCATATTCAATTGCCGTATCATGTATACCCATATCGCCACCTGTGTGCGTAATGAAGCTGAACATTCTAGTGCAGCCAACACAGCAGTTTTCGATAAACGGAAATAAGTCGTGAAATAAAGATTCAACACAATCAGAATACAAATCATATAATGTTCACAGCTGGTAGCAGAAAAACAACAAGCAACTACGGAGCATTACTACTACGAAGGTTTAATGCTTATCCAGCACAAATAGCGCCGAGTAAATATGGCCCACTTGCCCACCACATTTATTTCCAGCGTACTATCCTCGAAAATGTTTAAATTACTGAGACGTAATATAAACGATACTTGTATGCAAAAACAAAGGTAATCACTTGGCAGATAATTGTAGGAAGCTATTATGATGAAAAATATACAGGGTTTTTCATATAAAATAAGAGCGCCAAGCGGCGGCTTTGTTAACCGCAGCTGCGATCACCTTGGCCGAGATTGTGGCGCGCCAAGGCCTAGCAATTGAAAAACACAATGTGCTAGGAGTATGCTACTCTGAACTTTGCCCAGTGATTGAAAAACAGACCCTTAGTATTTTAATTGGCACTGACAGCAAAGTAATACCTTTCCAATTGTTAGTTATGTCCTTCTTTGAGATTTTAATTATTTATCCTATCTTCTAGTCATTTGGCATCTTTCCTTTTCCCATAAAGCATTAAATAATTCCCACATAATTTCTGCTATCAAATCAATATCTGTTTTCAAGACTTCTGGTGGAATTTTATCGACTCCTGCTGTCTTACCACTCTTCAGCTCTTTTATTGCCACTTTGATTTTATCAATTGAAGACAATCCACGAACAAACAACATTTCTTACATATAGGCTGGCTGCGTGGCTCAGCGGTAACGTTCTCGCCTACCGAGCCCCAAGGTTGCAAGATCGATTTCTGGCACAGCCGGTTGGCATTTGAGGGAGTGCAAATGTGAGGGAGCCGTGTCCGATTTACTAGTACGTTCGAGATCCCCTTCGGGGCAAAATTCCGGTACCCTAGCGACTCTAAAAGCCGGAGTTGTTAAAAGGGACGTAAAACCAATAACATTATTATTTCTTACATATTGAGAAAAACAGGCAATCAAGTTGACTGTTGTCTGCAGGACTGGGCTACACGATAAGACATCGACTTTTGTTCCATAAACCAACACACTACAGTGCGCGCATTCACTCACTCATACAGAACAGAATACCGTAGTACAGTGAGTTTCTCTCACGAGCTGGCCGGCCAGCTTATCTGCCTCCCCTTGACTTATCACTCCCCGGACAACATAGCATAACTCTTTGCTCACTTTATCCGTGCATGATATGTGATATGAGTTAACCATTAAAATTAAGAAAATAAGAATTAATAAAATAAGCTCGTACCTTATGACAGGAGATGTTGGAAATTTTCTCCTCCTACATTCACACATTCCCGGCATTGTCTTAGGAAACTCCGATTCACACGCATAAGTTCGTCTTCCATAATTGAGGCTATTTCCACCGCATCATTTACTCTTCATTATTAGTTAGTAACCTGCTATGCTTATCCTTCACTGGCACACTTTTCTTCATTTGTTGTTTGGTATAGCTGTCTCAAATCACCTTTAGTAGCTGCCTCTGCTGCCATCCTGGCTTGCTGTTTTATCCAATGTTGTTGTTGGAGTCTTCAGTCTTTTGACTGGTTTGATGCAGCCCTCCATGCTTCCCTGTACAATTACGTTCATCATTTCGAGCACTCCACCTCTTTGTCAATGTCTTTATACCCCTGCTGCTGAGATTTTTGTGATTCCTTGTTTTTGCCTTACTGCATTTAGTTCTTCTTTCTTTTCCTTGCTTTGATTTTGTCCCACGTATTCATGGACATAAGTCCATATGGCTTTTATCTCTGTATCCACGAACATTTTCCCTTGATTCTACTCGTATAATGGCTATTTCCCATTTTTCCTCTGTCAACTCTGCTTCATTTCCATAATTTCCAGTCACCTTCATTTGACTCCATATCATTCGTTTGAAATGCTTCAATCCCATTCTTAGTTCTATTATAAATTATTTTTTTGTTTAGTGGTGCTCTTGCAAGTCAAAGTTTCCCCCCCTATTTGCAAATTTCTCTTTTTCTGCTATTATTCAAAGTTTGCAGTCTGCTTGGCGTTTAGGTTGCCCATCACTACATGGATGCCCTCCTCATTTTGTAACATAACTTGATGTACGGTAGTTTGGAATAGAATTCTACTTTTAGTGCATTTTCCACAACTTTTGTTGGAGCATAGCCCTGTACAATTTTTACATTTCTAATCTTAGATTTGAATCTTGCAGTTATGATTCTTTCAGAGAAAGGTTTCCATTCTACCAGACTTTTATAGGCTGTCTTGCTCAACAAAATTCCTACCCATTCTCTATGTTACTCTTCCCCCACTCTACCGGAGTATAAGAAGGTGAATCCGTCTTTGACTCGTATCTCCCCAAAATCATTCCATCTGGCTTCAACTAATTCCTGGAATATTTAACGCATATGTCTGCATTGCGGCAACTACTTGGTGAAGTCTACCACTCTCAAATTTCTCCCATTCCAGCATCCCAATAGTGTTTTAAGTTTCAGTCTAAAGGTCAAGGATTTTCTGTCAGGGGTTGTCTCCCTTAGCCTTTGGCAGTCCCCTGTCTCACTGCAAGGCAGCAGCTGATGAATTTATGAGTCATTTCCTACACAAAGGTCTCATCGAACCTTCTAAGGGAAAACACCTCCACCCGTAGCTGTTGGTTTTCCCCTAGTTTGTCGGGTTTGGTATCGGCCGCCCAACCCTCGACCAGACAGTCGCAGGTAGTACCGTCTATTGTCGCATACGGTAGCAGGATCTCTCCTGACCTGTACCAGTATATTTGTCATATCTTTCCATAAATGAGTGAAGTCAGTAATGTTGGCCTATTTATTTCAAATTAAATTAACCTGTTGGCGAGTGCACCAAATGACAGACAATCGAGTGCGCACGGCATTTGCCGTTTGGTCCCACATGAGGGAGCACGGCATTTGCTGTTTTAGGCTACTACTGAGAACTTATTTGCCTAATCACTTAATATGACATCTGTCGGCATTTTTTGCAACTTTATTCGAATAGTGTCGCTGTACAAATCCTAGTTCTGTATGGTGGTGGTCTCTGACGGGAATGCGTATACTCACTATATTGTTAAAGTTTGGCGCACCGTTAGCCTACAGGTTACAACCTAGTGTTATGATTGCCGCCGATGTGGATAGTTGTTCGTGCTCTTCGTAGCTGTGAATATTTTTGTTTTTTGTAAATATACAGTAACTGTAAATGACAAGTGATGCTATGGAGTTTCTGGACTCAAGTTATGTTATTATAGATGAACTAAATAGAGATATTAGTGAAGGTCATATATTAGGTTCCGATGAAGAATCTATGGTTACTGACGATGGAAATGATCTTACCGAGTTTTTGACGACTTTTCACCTTCTGATGTAAGTATACCAACACCACCTAACAATGAAAACAATGAACAAAATGCGGACAGCCTTCGCGCCAACCCGTTACAAATCATCGACTCACAGCAATGCCCGCTAGGTAAATGGGAACATAATGGTGATTATCAGCCCCGTAATTTACCTTTTGACTCTTCAAAATCAGGCATTATTGTTACAGATGAGATTGTGAGCAATGAATGGAATGCCTTTGATAACTTTTAGATTATGACTTGGTAAATCATATTGCTACAGAAACAAATAAGTACCGTACTACAAGGAAACTGCTAATGATGTACATACTCAGTTTTCTAAACTAGCAATACTGGTCTACGGATCCACTCATATAAACTCCTATTTTTTTCTAAAATATTTTCCCTGGACAGATATCTAAATTTACGAAGAATGCTTCATTTTGATGACAACTCTCTCATAAGGAGGGGGGGGACATAAGATACGTTACGCCTCGAAGGTCGCCATTTTATGAGGCCACTCCCATAAAGTGACTCAAAGAAGCGTAAACTTCTCAGGCGACGCTACGTGTGCAAACCATTGAACTCGAGGTAGTACCTATAGTTCAATGGTGCAAACACACTACCCGATCATGACAGAAGAGGAAAGAAACGAGCTACGAGTGTTCTACTTGTGAGGTCGCTCTCTGCAAACATCCTTGCTTTGAACAGTATCTTATATTAAAAAAGTTTTTAAATGTCAGTGTCTTCTCGATCCAAAATGTGTTTTCATGTCTCTAAAAGTTGTAATAAATGAGATTATTGTATTTTAAGAAAAAGAAAATCCTTACTCCCCAGAGGTTGTTTACCGGTCAAATACGTACTCGCATCAAGGCTTCATAACTTAACATAACGAAAATGGTTGTTTGGGTAGATTATGTAACAAAATGGTCTTGGTCACATTGTGGTCGTTACGTTTCATACCCGGAAGTCATTTGTATCGCATGGTAACGTTATTGGGCCATATAACGTTATTCTGATATTGGTTATCGTAGAAACGAAATAGTATTGTCCGACAGAAATAACGTTATTTGAATAAGTCTCTCGAAAAATATCCCCTAATACCGTTATTCGGACTAATAACGTTCTTCGGATATCGGTTATCGTAGAAACGAAATACTAGTGCCCTCCT